>OZ030009.1:25120771-25735771 GCA_964023405.1 Apodemus agrarius | reverse complement strand
AAACAGAATAAAATGTCTGTTTGAGTAGCTATTGGTTGTTAGCAGTTTGAATGGGAATTGCCCCAGAGGTTCATAGTGCCAATCCTGGGTGACCAGAAGTTTAAAACTATTTGAAAGGATTAGGAGTTAGCTTCATTCAAAAGCCCGAGGCAAGCCCAGTCTTCCTGATCCCTGGTGATCAGGGTGTAGAGCTCTCAGGTAACTTCTCCAGCACTGTCTGCCTGTGTGTTGCTGTGTCCCCAGCTATAGGAGATCTCCTAAGCTATAAGCTAGCCTCAGTTAAATGCTGTGGTCATGGTGTTTTCTTCACAGCAATAGAACACAGTAAATTATGCCTCATTTTAGAAAATAATACGGAACTTCATGTAATTTGAATTTTCCCCCACTTTTTTAGGATGGGAAAGCAATGCAGCCCATTAATGCTGTATCTCTTGTGTGCTTTTTTTCCTTCTTTTATCTTGCTTTTTGAGACAGGATCTCAACATATAATTCTGACCTGGAACTTAACTATGTACAGCAGGGTAGCTTTAAACTCCCAGAAATCCACCTTTCTCTGCCTTTGTGGGATTAAAGGCATTCACTACCATGCCTGGTTTACCCCATTTACTTGAGACATGGTATTACCATGTGGTCCAGACTAACCTGATTTTGTAATCCTGTCCTACCTAGCCTTCTATGGATGGAATTACAGGTGTGCCCCCATTTCTCCTCCCTTCCTTTTTATTAGTGTGCATTTTTACTTCTTGTTTTTGAGAAAGGGTATTACTATGTAGTTCTGGCTGTCCTGGAACTCAAGAGATTTTCTGTCTCCCAAGTGCTGTGATTAAAGGGGTATTACACCATTCCCTGCTAAGTGGCATATTTTATGGTAAACGTAACTCTGGTTTATTTAATGATAGAGTCTCTCTGTGCTGCCTAAACTTGGGCTCAGGTGATCTTTTTCTCTTAGCCTCTAGAGTAGCTGGAACTATAGCTACTGTACCCAGCTGGTGTTCAGTTCTGTAGAGTTTATGATAATGTATCTTGTACTATCACAATCTAGATATAGAATGTTCTAGTTGTCTTTTTAAAAAATTTTTATTTTTAATTAATCAATCAATTAATTAATTTTTTGGTTTTTCGAGACAGCGTTTCTCTATATAGCCCTAGTTGTCCTAGAACTCACTCTATAGACCAGGCTGGCCTCAAACTCAGAAATCCACCTGCCTCTGCCTCCCAAGTGCTAGGATTACAGGCATGCGCCACCACTGTCTGGCCCAGTCTGTTGTCTTTAGTAATCCACCCCACCTCTGTTTTTAGTTATTGTTCTTTTTGCAGTTTTACCTTTCCCAATATGTTACACTGGGCATTTGCATTTTTAAATGACCTTCTGATTTATTTTGTGTGTATAGGGCAGAACAGCACAAGTGTAGAGGTCAGAGGACAACTTTCAGTAGTGAATTCTTTCCTACAGTGAGTGCCAGGGATGGAATTCAGGTTGTCAAGTTTTACAACTAGCATCTTTATTATTGAACCATCTCATAGGCCTTGGGAGACCTAAATTTTTTAAAAGGCAGAATCACAAACACACAGCACTTAGAGGGTTATACTGAGTTTTAAGGTTTGAGATATGGCTTAGTGGTTAAGAACATTGTTCTTGCAGAGACCTAGA
This sequence comes from Apodemus agrarius, assembly GCA_964023405.1. Classification (NCBI taxonomy): domain Eukaryota; kingdom Metazoa; phylum Chordata; class Mammalia; order Rodentia; family Muridae; genus Apodemus; species Apodemus agrarius. The sequence continues at coordinate 25,734,120 of OZ030009.1, read as the reverse complement.
TTCAATATCCAGCACCTACATGGTAACTCAATTGTCTGTAATTCCAATTCCAGGGTACATTCTTTTCTGGTTTCCAGTGTAGCTGAGCATGCATGTGGCTGGTCAACATGTGTAGACAAATGCCTATAGACATAAACAATAAATAATAAAGTGAGCTCTGCTCCCCCTTCCCATTTAGAAATTTTATTTTCTTTGGGTTTTTTATTTTGAGATAGAGTTTCACTATGCAGCTCATGGTGGCCTTAAACTCACTACGAGTACGAAGACCAGTCTGGCTATTTTTTTTTTTTTTTTTTTTTGGTTTTTTTCGAGACAGGGTTTCTCTGTGTAGTCCTGGCTGTCCTGGAACTCACTCTGTAGACCAGGCTGGCCTCGAACTCAGAAATCCGCCTGCCTTTGCCTCCCAGAGTGCTGGGATTACAGGAGTGCGCCACCACGCCCGGCTCAGTCTGGCTATTTTTAAGACCAGTATGGCTTTTTTTGTTGTTGTTGTTGATGATTTTGTTTTTTTTCGAGACAGGGTTTCTCTGTGTAGTCCTGGCTGTCCTAGAACTCACTCTGTAGACCAGGCTGGTCTTGAACTCAGAATTCTGCCTGCCTCTGCCTCCCAGAGTGCTGGGATTACAGGTGTGTGCCACCACCGCCCAGAATCAGTCTGGCTATTTTTAAGAAGACCAGGCTGGCCACCACCATGCTTGGCCTCAGTTTTTATTTTTATTTGTTCCAGATAGGTTTTCTGGCTCAGTCAGTCAACAGGGTTGAGGGAAGGAGTGGAGATTAAAAAAAGAATTAGACAACATTATAGTATATCCCCCTCAAGTATTGAGGTGGGTTTACTTTTTTCATTTTGCTTTTATACCATTCTAGGCACACGGCAAAAATAGGGTCAGTTCTAGGTCAAAGACAAAGTTGTCAAGGAACAAATAAGGCATAAACAAAGGTCCCAAGGTATTCAAGGACTTGTCAAGATCTTGAGCCTACTTCCTTGTCTTAGCCCAATGTCAGAATCTTTTTTTTTTTTTTTTTTTTTTTTTTTGGTTTTTTTCGAGACAGGGTTTCTCTGTGTAGCCCTGGCTGTCCTGGAACTCACTCTGTAGACCAGGCTGGCCTCGAACTCAGAAATCCGCCTGCCTCTGCCTCCCAAGTGCTGGGATTATAGGCATGCGCCACCACCGCCCGGCTCAACATCAGATTCTTGCCAATATCCTTGAAATGGCACCAAGAGCTCTCCACATTTCCCCCTCTTTTATTTCATAAACAAGACTGTCTTAGGTTGTTCTGACGAGAATGTCTTTATAACCGGTCATCGAGTATGCATTAGCCAAACAACGCATTTCTGTCTTTGGTTGGTAAGGTTCTGTGCAGAATCTTAACTGCCGTTGACTGCCAGCCTGTTTTAGTTTCAAGCCATGTATTTTGGCCGCCAACATGCTGAAGTTGTTAAAGGCAAATTTTATCACAATGGGCAGGAATAAAAGTATTTCCAGGACAAGAAGGGCCAAAATGATCAAGCTATACAAGCCATTCTTGAAGCTTGACCAAGATAGAAATACAGTATCCACAGCATCAAAACTCAGCAAAGCAGTATTCTTTAAATTCATAATCTGTTATGCAAGGTTATAATATTCAGAGAGGTGTTAGAATTATGCCAAATATCTTGCAAGTGTCTTTGAATTTTCTCCCAATTATATTGGCTGTCATTGTTAAGTTTTACAGGTGAACAAATCCATTGATACCCGAGGTGGCTTCTTACTCCTAAACTTTGAACCTCCTCTCCAATAATTTCAATAGTATCAGTTCATTGTTCCAAATCCTTATCTAAATCTTCTTGAATACTCAGAGCATTAGTAACATTTTCTGCTAAATGATTAACAAAAGTAGCTGTTTTAACTTCTTGCATCAAAGCAATTGCAGAAGCAATGGCTGCTATATCATCAATAATCAAACCCCCAACCCTCTTGCTTCTGCTTAAAGCCTGACTCACTTCTTCCTATAATTATCAGCATTTTTTTCAGAATACAAGGTCTGGTCATACTCACAGGCAATAAAACAAAAACTGGTTGGTAGATCCCCATGCTAGATTTCAACGTATTAACACAATTAGAAAGTGTACATACAATCAGTGCAACTTACATTAAATGCCATAGAAGAAACAAAATTTTAACATGGTCTATTAATAAAAGATTAGAAGCCTTAACATATGCACTAACATTTGTTTGAAATCCAGATGGTATCCCAATTTTGTCTTTTTTTGTTTTGTTTTTTGTTTTTTGGAGACAGGATTTCTCTGTATAGCCCTGGCTATCCTGTAACTCTGTAGACCAGGCTAGCCTTGAACTCAGAACAAGTTTGTCTATTTTGTCTACTGTAACTTCAGAGAGCTGCAGATAAATTCCAAATATGCCTTTGGAAATGGCCTGCTTTTGATTGCCAAAGACCAATAGATGGCTTCTTTTGTCTAATGTTTGACTGATTTCCTGCCCAATCAATAGTTTGTGTATTATTGGAAACATTAGACAATATTGGGGTTGATTATAATATTCTTTCCATCTAATAGTTTTGTTAAGTGCCAGATCCACATTCTCTGTGGGTCCAGATCTGCAAGGTCATATCTCATGAGGGTCAGAGGCAGATCTCTCATAGTATAATTTTTCATGCCCATCTCTATACTTTTGAGTTACAGTTTGTGAAATGTTTTTCTTCCAAATATGAGTAAACACAGAAATACACCCATCATTCCTACTATTCTTCACAAAGCAAACAGGAATCCCATCACCAAATCCATTGAAAGTCACGGTCTTATAAGTTTATTCCCTTGTTCAAGGAGATTCACGAAGTTGAGTATTATTATTGGTCACAAGAATCTCTGGCCTGAGGTTCTGGTTTACACACCAGATGTATTGGTGGTGTACAAGAACATAGGCTCAATACAGCTTCCCTGTCGTCACCATTGTCACCACTCAGCATACTCAAAAATCAGCATCATTCTTAGTCCCAGCATCATCATATGTTACCAGTTGCTATGGCATCCATCACGCTCTTTCAGCATCCCAAAGAAATAGCACAAATATGCCCTCTTCCCCATATTAATACCAGATCAGGAACATGCCATTGGCCTGTCATATGCTGTAGCATTGCCCTCACTAAGGTGTCCCGGCAATCCAGTAAGAGCTCTTAAATGTCCTAAAAAGTAAGGAACAGTATGTTCTCTCTCTTTTTTTTAAAAAAAAAAAAGATTTATTTATTTTATATAAGTACACTGTAGCTGTCTTCAGACACTCCAGAAGAGGGGCATCTGATCGCCTTTCGGATGGTTGTGAGCCACCATGTGGTTGCTGGGATTTGAACTCAGAACCTTCGAAAGATCAGTCAGTTCTCTTACCTGCTGAGCCATCTCTCCAGCCCAGTATGTTTTCTTAAACTGAGATGTATTTGCATAAATAATTGCAAAAATTGAGAATTAGCAGTATCCAAAAAAGGAACAGCCCCAAGCAGCTGTAAACCATGAGCTATATTGACTGTTAGTATACAAATTAAAAGCTTGATTTTTTTCAACATTTCAAAAACTGCTACAACATATAATTCAATTATTTGTGTTGAGTTGGGTGGGGTTGGGGGGGTGACTCGAGAATTAACTTGTGATCCAGTTACATATGCTGCCTTCCTATCAGATGAGCCATCTGTAAATACAGTGAGCACATTCTCTATGGGCTGCATGTGCAAATTTATAGGAAATATAAAAGCATGCAAAGAGTCAAATTATAACAACTTATCTTTTGGATAATGATTATCAATTTTGCCTAAAATGTTGGCACATGCAATAGGCCAAAACCAGTATTCTCCAATAACCAATTTAATTGCTGTTAGGAATAAGGAATAAGTATTTCATTGGGCTCTTGTGATTGAATTGAAACTGCCAAAGTTCCATTAGCTTTATATATACTTAACTATAATTTTTAAGTTTATTTTACAATATCAGAGCATAACCATAATTTTGGAAGGCAAAACCAATTTTTAACAGTATAAAATCAATACCAAGTGCATTACTTTCATGTTTAAAAGTTTGGCTGCCAGTTCTTGTATATGAATGTATGACGGTGTAGCTTTTAATACCTCATTAAAGAAACATTGTTTTAAATCCTATCATTTATAAGTATTTTTTTTCTAGGACAGGAATTACATAAAATATTATTCCAATTTAGAGGTCTCTTTAGCGACCTGTTTCCCTCGGTTGACTCCTGCCATGTGTTGTTGCCCGGAATGACTCCAACCCTGAGTTACCAGTGTTTGTCTTCTTTTTAGTGATTTTTAAAAATTTATTTTATGTATGTGAGTATATTGTAGCTGTCTTGAGAAACACCAGAAGAGGGCATCAGATCCCATTACAGATGGTTCTGAGCCACCATGTGGAAGAGTGCTCTTAACCACTGAATTACCAGTTTTAAGCCAACTTTCTTTTACCAATGTTAATTTTTTTTTTTTTTTTTTTTTTTTTGGTTTTTCAAGACAGGGTTTTTCTGTGTAGTTCTGGCTGTCCTGGAACTCACTCTGTAGACCAGGCTGGCCTCAAACTCAGAAATCCGCCTGCCTCTGCCTCCCAAGTGCTGGGATTACAGGAGTGCACCACCACGCCCGGCTATGTTTTGATTTTTAAAAAAGATTTATTTTTGTTTATATGAGTATACCGTAGCTGTCTTCAGACACACCAGAAGAGGACTGTGGATCCCATTACAGATGGTTGTGAGCCACCATATAGTTGCTGGGAATTGAACTCAGGACCTCTGGAAGAGGAGTCAGTGCTCTCAACTGCCATCTCTCCAGCCCCTCACACCCGTCTTATATATTTAGAGTAGACAGACAAAGTTTTCTTACTTTTTGTAGCTGTATTTCAAGGGAGGAGCACCTTGTCACCTGCAGAACCCAATAATCAGAGTCACAGATTTTTGTAGGAGAAATAACCATCAGCCCCCTGTCCAGAGAAGTCAAGAAAGCTGCTGGCCCCTTTAAGAAAGGCTCATATAAGCCAGGCGGTGGTGGCGCCTGTTATCCCAGCACTTGGGAGACAGAGGCAAAAAAAAAAAAGCCCTGGTAGGGCTTTCCCAGCTGCACTAGACTCCTAGCTACAGGTGCAGGGCAGTACCAGTTTTCCTCGTGCCAGTTCAGAGTATTTCTTTTTTCTTTTCTTTCTTTTTTTTTTTTTTAACAAAAATATTCTTGAAATGAGTTAAAAACTAAATCAAGGGGGTGAATGGCCAGTACATAGTTTTAACCATTTTTTTCTTTTGAATATGAAACCCAGATCCATAAGCAATGAAGCAAAACCGTAGACATTAACTAATAGGCGTGGTCAGACTGGTGCACCAATAAAGAGGGTGGAGAACCAGATGATGTTCCTTCCACCAAAGGGACCCAGAACCAGGACCGGGCACTCCCCCAGTGGGAGCCAGAGAGGAGGCAGCCGCCTCCCAACCTCCTCCTGGCATAGGAGAGCTCTGGAACAGCTTGCTTTCATTTTTCTTTTCTCTTTCACCCAAGCATCCCAGGACGGGGTAGGCTTTTCTGAAACCCATTCTCCCTCTCAGGTCTAGAGTCTAAACTATCTAATTATTGTCCAAAAACTAAAAGCATCTATGAGAATTATTTTCACTCTAGATTTTAGCATAACTAGGCATATACTCAAGCACAAAAAGCATTCTGCCATCACCCTGCCCCATTTTTACATGGCTTACTCACCACTAGCCCAGATTTTCTATATTTCCTTTTGTCTGTGCTTCCTTTCCTTACAGTGACCTTCACTGGATCCGTCACTGTCCTTCATTCTTTCCTTAATTGTAGAGCTAAATAATTATAAATTAGTACCACCCTGCCAAGCTTCTGCACCAAGTCCTGGTGGGGCTTGGTCAGGGCAGCTCTTACTGTTGCTGCTGAGCCCAATCTGTTCTAGCTAGCTCTCACAGCACCCCAGCTGTGTGTCCTCTCCACCAGACTCCCTTTACAGGTGGGAGTCCCAGGCTTTTGCCCAGCACCCACTTTTTCCAAGTATCCGGTAAAGCGTGACTCTTAAACTTGAGTAGCTAACCAAATATATTTATATATAAGAAACTCCCAATTTCATAATGCTATTTTACAATGATAAAGTCTTATTCCAATATTTCTAACCTCTCCAAAAAACCAGAAATATGTCTGAAGCCACCTAGATATCCGCATCTCCCTCTCTCTCCTCCCCTCTTGAGGTCCACTTGGCCTCTCTCCCTCCTTAGCTCCGCCTCCTCCCTCTCCCCTCCAGTCACTGGCCTCACTGCCTCGGTGTGAATGGATAGGAAATATCTTGCAGCACTTCACTGTCCCCTTCACTGTTTTTCACCGTGTCCTTCACTGTCCCCTTCACTGTTTTTCACCGTGTCCTTCACTGTCCTCTTCACTGTCCACTGTCCCCTTCACTGTCCCCTTCCCTGTCCCCTTCACTGTCCCCTTCACTGTTTTTCACCGTGTCCTTCACTGTCCCCTTCACTGTCCACTGTCCCCTTCACTGTCCCCTTCCCTGTCCCCTTCCCTGTTCCCTTCACTGTCCCCTTCACTGTTTTTCACCGTGTCCTTCACTGTCCCCTTCACTGTCCTTCATTGTCCCCTTCACTGTCCCCTTCACTGACCCCTTCACTGCACTGTGTCCTTCACTGACCCTTTCACTGCACTGTGTCCTTCACTGTCCCCTTCACTGTCCCCTTCACTGTCCCCTTCACTGTCCCCTTCACTGTCCTTCACTGTCCTTCACTGTCCCCTTCATTGTCCCCTTCATTGTCCCCTTCATTGTCCCCTTCACTGTCCCCTTCACTGTCCTTCACTGTCCCCTTCATTGTCCCCTTCACTGTCCCCTTCACTGCACTCTGTGTCCTTCACTGTCCCCTTAATTATCCTTTATTGTACTTGAGCTCCAAAGTTGAGGAACTATCTGACCAAGCCAGATCCGTCAGCCAACAGGGTTTTGAGGGAGGGAGTGAGGACCAAAAAGACAACTAGGCAGCATTATAATGTGATCCTAGGGAGTGCTGAGGCGGGTTTGCTTGTTTTCAGTCTGCATTCATATCATTCTAAGTACATGCAAAAGTAGCGCCAGTCCTAGGTCAAAGAAAGTAGTCAAGGAATAAACAAGACAAAAACAAAGTTCCCATAGTATTAAGGGACTTATCAAGATGAGATCTAGATCTTGAGCCCAATGTCAATTTCTTGCCTGAGCCTACTACTTTGTCCTACCCCAGCGTTATTCTTGCCAATATTCTTGAAGGAGCACTGAGAGCTCTCTACACACCTGCCTGTCACTATCTCCTGAGTACTGTTATTTTTAAGATATGCATTACCACAAGCTTGGCCTTAGTTTTTTTATTTTTTTTCCAGATAGGGTTTCTCTATTAGCTTTAGCTGACCTGGAACTCACTCTGCAAACTAGGAGTGTTTTGAATACAAAGACCTGTCTGTCTCTGCCTCCTGAGTTCTGGGATTAAAGGTGAGCCCCACCAGGTTCTGGAGCTGGCCTGCTTGTGTAACTGAGCAAGGAGGGTTTAACTTTTCCTTTGTGTATTTTTTTTTTTTTTTTTTGCTTTGTTTCAAAAAAGTTAGAAAATTTAATTCACAATATCGCTTTGAGAACTGAGCAACGAGAAGTGTTGAAGATGTAATACGCTCTAGCTGTTACGGCATCTGTCATGATGGCATTGGAGATTGATCTGTCTGCTTCAAACCGTGCTTGGCCTTGACTCCCGTTCCTCATTAGGAAATAGAGCTGTACAGCTGGGTAGTTGTGGTTGCATGACTTCAATCCCAGCACTTGGGAGGCAGAGGTAGGTGCCAGGACAGCCAAGGGCTACAAAGTGAAATCCTGTCTTGAAAAAAATAAAAACAAAACTAAACTAAAAAACAAAATCCAGCCGGGCGTGGTGGCGCACGCCTGTAATCCCAGCACTCTGGGAGGCAGAGGCAGGTGGATTTCTGAGTTCGAGGCCAGCCTGGTCTATAGAGTGAGTTCCAGGACAGCCAGGGCTATACAGAGAAACCCTGTCTCGAAAAAAACAAAACAAAACAAAACAAAAACAAAAAAACAAAAAACAAAATCCACCAGAAACAACAGAGAGCATCAGATTCCCTGGAAGTAGAGCTATGGAGCTTGTGAGTTGCCATGTAGTACTTAGATGTGGGTGCTGGAAATGTACCAGGGTCTCTGCAAGAACAAGGACATTGCCAGGCAGTGGTGGCTCACACCTGTAATCCCAGCACTTGGGAGGCAGAGGCAGGTGGATTTCTGAGTTTGAGGCTAGCCTGGTCTACTGAGTGAGTTCCAGGACAGCCAGGGCCACACAGAGAAACCCTGTTTGGAAAAACAAACAAAAAAAAGAACAAGGACACTTCCCACCAGCCCTTGTCCACCTGCCTCTGCCTCCCAAGTGCTGAGATTACAGGTGTGCGCCACCACGCCCCCGGCTTGCCCTTTTCCTTATCAAAAGAGCCTTGCCATGTATTCTGGGTTGGTCTGTAACTAGTGGCTTGCATGAAAATAGCCCCCTTCTATTTGTATTCATAGTCTCCAGTTGGTGACCAGCTGGGAGCTGTGTCTTTGTTGGTAGAGGTGTGTTGCTGGGGGTGGACTTTGAAGTTTCTGCCTACCTGGGTGGTTCTGGATGTAGCCCTCAAGTACTTCTTCAGTACTGTGCTGCTTCTGTGCTCCTGCTGCCATGATGATCATGGACAACCCTTCAAAGCTGTAAGGTGGCTCCCAACTAAATGCTTTCCTTTGTTTTTAAAAATATGTGTGTGTGTGTGTGTGTGTGTGTGTGTGTGTGTGTGTGTTTGTATATATATAAAATATAGGTGTCTCTTCACTGTGGATGACTGAGACATGTAGCTGATTGTTGCTACTTTGTGGATTCTTCTCCCCCTGCCCCTTATCATACCCTCCCTGTTTCACCCTTTAACAGTAGATAGGGGAGAAACAAGGGTAGAGGCAAGAGAGGAATTAGAACAGTGCTTGAATCTAATTTCTTTAGTTTCTTCTTTGATCATAGATACTAATTGCAACCAATCTCCCTAAATGAACAACAACCATTTAGTTATATAGCCTCTGAAAAGTTCCTAGAATTCCAAATATCACACAATTGCAGACATTATCTGCAGCTGGCAAAACCATGCTTCTGTTAGAGCATGAGGCAAATCATAGTAAGCTGCTGTGGACAGTCTGAAGCAGCCCCACACTCTTCCTTTTTTTTTTTTTTTTTAAAGATTTATTTGTTGAGTTTATGTATATGAGTACCCTGTCACTGTCTTCAGATGCACCAGAAGAGGGCGTCAAATCTCTTTATGGTTGTGAGCCACCATGTGGTTGCTGGGATTTGAACTCAGGACCTTCAGAAGAGCAGTCAGTGCTTTTAACTGTTGAGCCATCTCTCCAGCCTCCCACCCCCTTCTTCCTACACCTGGGATTAAGACAAAAACACACTCAATATTTCTGTGGTTTTGTTTTTTAAAGGAACATTAAAATTTCAGAATTCTCACTACAAAAGACATCAAGTCAGTACCCATACTGACTAGAACGTGTGGTCCTTCCCTTTTTGCATGATGCTCGCATTTATGTGTATGTGCATGTGTGAGCGGGTGCTGACAGAAGCCACAGATGTTTAGCTTAACTGGAGCTGGATAAGCAGCTACAGGTGCTTATAAGCCTTCTAACATTGTGCTTGGAACTGAACTTACTTCCTCTGGAAGAGAAGTCAGTTTGTGCTCTTAACCATTGAGCCATCTCTCCAGCCTCTACATTTGCTTTGGAGCTGGGAGTGCATGTGCATACTACCATGCTAGGCTACCCAGGCTTCTAGCAAAACATTTTTATGTTTTGTTTTAAGAGTGTGTCTGTATGATGTGTATGTGTTGAGTGTGGGCTCAGGAGGTCAAAGGACAGCATCCTGGAGTCAGTTCTGTCTGTCCACTTTAGCCTGGATCAAATCAGGTACTCAGGCTTTTACTGATTGAGCTATTTTACTAGCCTTAGGTCTAGAAGTTGCGAGTTAACATTTGGGTATATTACTTAGATGTGGTGTCTGTTTCGGTGGCACTTTGTATTGTCCTACTTTGTCTTTTTATGTACATATACATCACTTTAGAAATGTAGACATATTTTAGGATGCTGGAGTAGAGGCTCAGAACATTAGTATTTGCTGCTCTCATTGCGCTCCCATGTTCAGTTCCCAACACCCATGTAACAGTTCACAACTCTATAACTCCCGTTCAGGATCTGACACCAGCTCCTGGCCTACACAAGCAGCAGGCCTGCACATGCGCACATACTGCACAGACATCAAACACTCATACCATAAAAAAAGGAGACATTTTAAGTAGCTGTGTCAAATTTTTAAATTGTGCTGTGGTGGCACACACTGGGGAGGCAGAGGCAGGCAATTCTCTGAGAGCCATGTCCATGATAGCTAAAGCCACACAAAGAAACCCTGCATCAAAAACAAAACCAGCCCCCCCCCCCCCAAATCTTTAAAATACATGTGGTATTTAATAACTGCTCGGGTTTTTTTTTTTAAGCTCTTTGCTGTTTTCCCCATTATAATATGAAATCTGAAATTTTTGCCAATAAATCTTTGACCATATTCCTAGAATTTAAATTCTTAGAAGGCAGTTTAGCAGGTCAAGTGACATGGATATTAATAAAATTCATAAAGCTTATTGTCGGATTCCTAGAAAAGCCAGTAGAGTCTACTGGTTTCTTGTGAGGCAAGAGAGAAGGACATTTGATACCTCTAGGGCACACACAGTTCCTGCTTTCTCATCACTCTCGTTTGCTCGCTAGGTGCTGTTTAGCCTGTCTCAGTTTTGAAGGTACAGATATCTCTATGTAGATGGCTAAGCTTTCGGGTCAGCGAGCTGTTCAGAGAGCACTCGGGAAATGGAGCCATTCTCCTGGCATTGCCAGTCATGTCCCTCTCTAGCTGAATTTGTTAATCCCTGACTGTCCTCAAACTCACTCTGTAGACCAGACCTGCTTCTGCTCTGGATTAAAGGTGTCTGCCACCCCTGGATTTATGGGATTAGTTACTTTTTTTTTTTTTTTTGGTGTTTTGAGACAGGGTTTCTCTATGTAGTTCTGGCTGTCCTGGAACTCACTCTGTAGACCAGGCTGGCCTCGAACTCAGAAATCCGCCTGCCTCTGCCTCCCAAGTGCTGGGATTACAGGTTTGCGCCACCACGCCCGGCATGGGATTAGTTACTTAAGGGGGAGTTATTCTTGGGACCATTCTGGCCACAGGTGGGGGAAGAAAGAAGTTTCTCTCTCTCTTTTTTTTTTTTTTTTAAATGTTTATTGTCTTATGTGTCTGGGTATCTTACCTGCATGTGAGTCTATATATAAATAAGCATACAGGGGTCATTGAGGCAGAAGTGGACAGTGGATCTCCCGGGACTAGAGCTGCCATGTGGGTACTGGGTCCTCTGGACGAGCAGCAAGTGCTGCTAACCACTAAGCTATCTCTTAGGCCGGGAAGTTGCCCTTTCTTGACAGGTGTTTCAAAAAGTGTCAAGTTAATTGACTTCTTTCTTTCTTTCTTTCTTTCTTTCTCTCTCTCTCTCTCTCTCTCTCTCTCTCTCTCTCTCTCTCCTCTCTCTCTCTTTCTCTCTCTTTCTTTCTTTTCTTTTTTTTTTTGGTTTTTCGAGACAGGGTTTCTCTGTGTAGTCCTGGCTGTTCTGGAACTCACTCTGTAGACCAGGCTGGCCTCGAACTCAGAAATCCGCCTGCCTCTGCCTCCCAAGTGCTGGGATTACAGGCGTGCGCCACCATGCCCGGCTTAATTGACTTTTTTCTAAGTATATTTATAACTGCACAAATTTGTTCTCAAAAGAAATTCCTAGTACAGGTTAGTGACACCCTGTTTTGTCTCAGTTTTATCTCTTATGCAAGAGAGGACTGGATAAAAGGTTGTACCTGAGGGATAATAATCTGAGGGTTGGAATGCCAGCAGAGCTTTAATTAGAATGTTCTTCAGGCCTGTCTAAGTGGTGCTTAGGATAGAACCCACACAGTACTAGGATTACTGTTGAGGGCCATTCATACCCTCAGCACAAGGCTCACCTGTGTCTGTTTTATTATTCTGTGGTTCCAGTGACTGCAGGGGTTAGTATTCTGTGGTATATTTAAAAGAAATTACAATTTATGAAACATTTATGAGTATATCATTAATTTTTTTTTTTTTCTCGAGACAGGGTTTCTCTGTGTAGTCCTGGCTGTCCTGGAACTCACTCGGTAGACCAGGCTGGCCTCGAACTCAGAAATCCACCTGCCTCTGCCTCCCAAGTGCTGGGATTACAGGCATGCGCCACCACCGCCCGGCATCATTAACTTTTAAAAAGAGGTCTGTTGTGTGTGGCTTTATAAAGTCCATCCTGCCGCGTCTCATTAAGTCCATCCTGCCGCGTCTCTTCCCCATCCCCTTTCACTTCTGCTTTAGGCCAGCAAGAAGACACAATTTTCCCTCCCCACACAGGAAGCCTAGGACAGAGAGCAAAGTATGAGTACCACCAAAGTCCATCTTGGTGAACCAGGGAGTTTAACTGGGGCTTCTTAACAGGAATAAGGATGGGTGAGGGTTACTGAAGGGACAGAAGTACCTTAGAGAGCTGTATTGCCAAAGCTAGCATGGATGATAGCTCACAAAAGTTGGGAACCTGGAGCTTGCTGGACACACTATATGTAGACAGTTCAGCAGGTTGGAAAGTGCCCTTTGCTGGTGGCTCTAGTCCCTTGTTGGCAGCTTTGCTGGTGTGGCCTCAAAAGTCATCTCAGCCTGGGTTGTCTGAGAGTGACTCAGCAATCTTTGTTGTTTACTCTTGGGGACCAGGAAGCTGGTCAATTTCAGGGACTTGTAGAAACAAAGTGTTGTTTGCTTTTTGTGTTAAGACTTCCTTCAGGGTGGAATGTTTTAATCTAGGAATGAACTGCTATATAACATCAAGCAGTGTACTTATAGTATTTTGATGATGGAAATGAAGTATTGAAGTCAATACTACTTCCTGGTCCCCCTTCTTCTTTCTGGGAATGACTAAATTTTACCCTCTGGATAAGCATAGAGTAAGAAGGGCTGACTCTTGATTACTTTACAGACTAGTCAGTGAGGCGAGCACTGTTGACTAGGTTCTCTTTCTCTCTTTGTAAAGATTTATTCATTTATTTATTTAATGTATATGAGTGCTCTTTGCACCTGTGTGCCAGAAGAAGGTGTCAGATTCCATTACAGATGGTTGTGAGCCAGTATGTGTTTGCTGGGAATTGAACTCAGGACCTCTGGAAGAGAGCAGTCAGTGCTTTTAACCGCTGAGTCATCATCTCTCTAGATCATTTTGTCTCAGTTGTTGATTGTGACATGTATGTGCAGTAGCTACAGGCTACTCTTAGCTCTGCAGATGAGAAATAGTGGCAAATGTGACTATCTGCTATCATCAGTGTTAATGTTGTAGGTATAGTTAAATGGAGAGCATTGCAGTAGCAGAAATAATAAAATAGGGCTGGCCGGACTTCTCATCTTGTGGAGACTCTGACTCAGAGCTTTGAAATCTTCCTGGTGGGTCGTTACCATGCCAGCCCCATGCTTCAAAACTCCCTGGTCCTTTTATGGTGCACATCTGGCAAATTCACGCTTTGCCTCTGTACTTTTCTCTCTAGAACCCAATTGAGCCCCAATTCACCAATTGTAGTGAAGGAAACACTAACAAACTTAGTTCAGAAACAATGGTAACTCAATTGCTGGGCATAACAACTAGAATCCTAATCTTATAAGCTTTATTAAATCTAAATCCTCTGGCGAGGTGGATTTGCCGTCTAAACTGGGAGACACTAGTAGCTACATCTGTCCTCTTGCTGTCCTCATCCAAAAGCCCCATCTCTCTCCTGCTTCCTTTCTTCCTCTGTCCAACCTGGAAGTTCTGCCTACTTGCCCAGTGATTGGTTCCTTTATTCCTTAGTGGAAGGTTCACAAGAAGTCATTTGAGTAAGTGACTCATTCCTTGTTCCAGACAGCCCCTCCTGGGAAAGGGGAATTAACATCAAACACCAGGTGTTTACATTAACATTCAGCACCAGGGCCATCCACAACATATAGGTAGGTGTTTGAGAATTTTTTCTTTTTTTTTTTTTGAGATAATTTTAAGTATGTAACTCTGGCTGGCTTGGACCTCATAGATCTGTCTTCCTGACATGCACCACCAAACCTAGCTGTACACAGAGAAAACCCTGTTTTGAAAACTTTACACACACACAAATTGTAAAATTGCTTTTTTATTTTATGATGTGCTCTCTCTTGCCTTCTACATGTTATAGTTTAATTTTGCAAGACATTATGTGACAAAACACCAGATTAATGAGTTAAAATGTGGGGCTAGTTAGGGCAGCATCTATTCTTCCCTGTTAGAAGAAAAGGCTGGTATTGGGTCTTTTGAAAGGAAGTCCTGGACTCTGGCCGAGGAAAGGAAACTCATAGCATAAGGGTGATGGTGTCCTGAGGTGGGATGAAGGTGGCTTGTGCTAAGGTCAGGCTCCCAAGTCAGCTTCCAGCGCTCTGATGAAGGCCCCGTCTGGGTTGCAGAGATGGCTGAACACTCCTTGAGGTTCCCAGCACCCACATGGAAGCTCAAAGAACTCCAGGGACACAAGGCATGCATGTGGTGTACATGCAGGCGAACATTCATACACATAAGATACAAATAAATACTTAAAAAGGGTGGGGGCGGTGTTCGAATGGGAGGAGGTAACCGAGGGACAGCACCAGAAGCCCAAATGGAGAGAGGCAATCCTCACAAGTGCTACAAAGAAAGACAGGAGAGCTTACAGAAATTTAGTAGATACAGAAGGAATTACCAGACAAGAAATTAACATAATCTGCTAGTCCAAGATTTCTGAAGAAAAGAGAGGCAGAGAGTACAATAACTTGGAAGAAAGTCCAGTCTTGGTGAGAAGGGTGGCTACTGACTACAGCCAGCCTGTCCACTTGATGGTGAGAAAGTCTTTGTTCCCTAGGCCAAACATTTCTTAGGTAGCCTACATTTTTATCCTCCAAATTCTTTTAATTCTTTGGATAATTTTGTTTTTCTTTTTCTTTCTTTCCTTTCCTTTTCTTTTTTTCTTTTTTCTTTTCTTTCTTTCTTTCTTTCTTTCTTTCTTTCTTTCTCTTTCTTTCCTCCCTCCCTCCCTCTACCCCTCCCCCTCCCTCCCTACCTCCCTCCCTCCCTTCTTTCTCTCTCTCTCTCTCTCTCTCTCTCTCTTTCTCTCTTTCTTTCTTTCTTTCTTTCTCTCTCTCTCTCTCTCTCTCTCTCTCTCTCTCTCTCTCTCTCTCTCTCTCTCTCTCTCTCTCTCTCTCTCTCTCTCTTCCTTCCTTCCTTCCTTCCTTCCTTCCTTCCTTCCTTCCTTCCTTCCTTCCTTCTTGAGACAGGGTTTCTCTGTGTAGCCCTGGCTGTCTATCTTGGAACTTAGTCTGTAGACCAGGCTGACCTTCAACTCGGAGATCTACCTGCCTCTGCCTGTCAATCCCGCTGGGATTAAAGTGCCATCACTGCCCCGCAATAATTTTGTTTTTGTTTTTGTTTTTTTCGAGACAGGGTTTCTCTGTATAGCCCTGGCTGTCTTGGAACTCACTCTGTAGACCAGGCTGGCCTCGAACTCAGAAATCCACCTGCCTCTGCCTCCCAAGGGCTGGGATTAAAGGTGTGGCCACCACCGCCCGGATAATAATTTTGTTTGTTTGTTTGTTTGTTTGTTTTGGTTTTTTCAAGACAGGGTTTCTCTGTGTAGTCCTGGCTGTCCTGGAACTCACTCTGTAGACCAGGCTGGCCTCGAACTCAGAAATCCACCTGCCTCTGCCTCCCAAGTACTGGGGTTACAGGCGTGTGCCACCACCGCCCAGCTCAATAATTTTGTTTTTAAAGGAAGAATTTTAGATGCCAGTAACCATATTATATAGAACTCCCACAAAGACAGATAGCTTCCTAAATAGTTCATACACATCTGTGAGAATATTCTGTTTTTGTTTTTGCTTTTGCTTCGGTTAATTTTAGGTGAAATTTTTAAATGGAGTTTGTAGTATTCCAGCAAAGCAATCTTTAGGAAATGAGGCTCTTCTTAAGCATAGGGAACAGTAGATAGGGAAAGGGTAATATCAGCTTCTAGTATAGGTGAGGTGGCTCACTTGGAAACAGGGAGGCCTGGAGAGAGTGATAAAGTAAAAGAACCTGTAAAAGGAGACCTGGGAGGACAGAAAGCAGAGAGAGGGAGGAGAATGAGGCATGAAAGTGAAAGGGTATGTTTCCTGTCTAATTCTCCTTCTAGTTTCCTTGGGAAATAGGAACAAGATTTCAAGTGTTATAGGACTAAACTTGTATTTGTATTTTTTTTTTTTTTTTTTTTTTTTTTTTTTGGTTTTTTGAGACAGGGTTTCTCTGTGTAGCCCTGGGTGTCCTGGAACTCACTCTGTAGACCAGGCTGGCCTCGAACTCAGAAATCCGCCTGCCTCTGCCTTCCAAGTGCTGGGATTACAGGCATGCGCCACCACGCCCGGCTGTATTTGTATTTTTTTAAGTGTCCAAGAATTGTTTAGTGTTTTCTCATATATGATAGATCACACTGTAAGATATAGACTAATGTGCTTTCCAAATTCTGCCTGTAGTTTTTTTTAAGTTTATTTAAAAAATTTTATGAGTATGTATGTATGTATGTATCTATGTGTACTGTGTTTCTGGTGCCTATAGACACCAGAGGAGAGGGCGTCACATACCTGAAACTTGGAGTTCCAGATGCCTTTGAGCTCTGCCAAGTGAGCGCCTGGAGTCAGTCCTAGGCCTCTATCCCAGCAGCGGGTGCCCTTAACCTAGGGCCGGCTCTGCAGGGTCTGTTACAGTGAACATTTATTTGGTGAGCTCAGGCCGGATTTGGATTTGTGATCTTCCTGCCTCAGTCTTCTAAGTGCTGAGATCATTTAGGTGATACCTAGCTTGTTTACGTTTATATTTTTAGGAAATATTCCCAAGTTGTACTGCTTAATATACACGGTTTATCTTCTGTAGATTTTAAAGTATGTGAAAGAAAGCAATAGTGCTACTGTAGTTATATATATATATATGTGTATATATATACATATATATATTATATTGACAATTAAGACAAACTAACAAGCTAAGTCTTAAAAGTTTTTCTTTTTTTTCCCTTTGACTGAGTTTCTCTGTGTAGCCTGGCTGTCCTGGAACTCACTCTGTAGACCAGGCTGGCAGCAAACTCACTGAGATCCCATGCCTCTGCCTTCTGACTGCTGGGATCAAAGGGGTGCAGCTCTATGCCTAGGTTATTAAGTTGGGTTTTAAGTTCTGTCTTTTTCATGGCTCAGCCCTAGCTCAACCTTTAAATTTACTTCCTAGAAATTGTCTACCAACTCTGGGAAGGTGGTGGCTAATAGGACAGCAGGTTAGGAGACCCCTGCTTCAGGAGTCTTGTTTTTAGGTGTGCAGAGATGCCTTTTTTCAAAAATATCTTAGCAGAGACTCTAGCTTCAGCAAGCAGAGATGGATTGTTGGTCATATTTGAGAAGATAGCAGATGGCAAAGGCTCTTTGAAATTCAAAGTGGCCTAAAACTTGCCACGTTTTCTGACCTGTAAGTGGCTTGATGGAAACGGCTACTTTGAGTACACTGTCTCGTCTTACCCTCACTGTTAAAGTTATCTTATTTTGTAATTACTATCATATGTCTGTGTGCGTGCATGCATGTGTGAGTGTGAGAACAAGTCAGTTCTTTCCTTACACCATGTGGGAAGTGCCTTAATCTAGTCATCTTAGCAGGTAATGCTGTTGGAGCTGATGAAATGGAAGCTTAAATAGATGTGCTTTAGTGAAATGTGAGGAAGGTTTCTTGTGTTATGTGCTATTTCTTTTTTCCTTGTTTGATATTTGGGGGCTTCTTGGGACTGCTTTTTATAGATGTTGGGGTACTCTGTACAGTTTGCAGCTTGATCTCTTGGAGTTACCCAAGAGTGCTGGTTTAAACTGGCCTCCCTCATACTTGACTGAAGGAGACAGCTCTGTTATAGATCAGAGACTCCCCGCTGAGCACCACTGTGCTGACTTCTGCTTATTAAAGCGTGGGAACAGTAGCCAGCATTCTTGTCCTGTCGTGTATTTCATGCTTTGAAAATGAAGGCAGTAGTAGGTAGGGTAACACAGGGACCATTTCTAAATCTTGATGGGTAAAGGTGAGTGAACGTTTAATCCCTCGAGGTTTGTTACTGTGCTTGTTGATTTAAAGTAAATATAGAAAAGACTTCATTTGTGCATAATATGTATGTAGTATTCATAATGCTGACGTAAAGCTTTCCCTTCTATTCTGAACACTAGGTACGATCTATGGATGAATTAAATCATGATTTTCAAGCACTTGCTCTGGAAGGGAGAGCTATGGGCGAGGTAAGTGAACTGGTGTGGTTGAAAGTGGGTGTTCCGAGGGAAGCTTGGACTTGTCTTTCATCAGTGGTGTCTGAATCTAGTCTCTAGAGATCTGTGCTTGCTTTTCCTTGTTGACATCCTCACAGTAGGAATAGAATGTTGGAGAATTGTGCCAAAACTACTGGTAGAGGGTGATTTAGTAACTTAGTCCAGTTATTAAACTGCAAAGCACCAAATATGAGCACTAACAATAAATATGCTAATAAGTTAGGAGTAATATGAGGTGTGCAAACAATTTATAGTCATCAGGTATTCTTACCTTTACCTTGGTTTTCAGTGACTAGCTGCTTTCACAGTTGGAAATGGAGTTTAGATGTGCTGTTCTTCAGAGCATGTCAGTGGCCTGTGTTTTTACACCTTCTCTTTAAAAGGTGTTACTCAGGGCACCATTTTGAATGTGGCTGAGAGATCTGTTTGGTAGAGCAAATCCAGAAATAAGAACTTTGGTTGCTTTTTAGCATTTATTTATTTTCTCATTATATTGAGTTGCCATTGTTTAGAAGGAGAGTGTAGCTAAAGTACAGCCAACCTCTGAAGGTTCTGCTTGTTGCCAGGAGTCATGTACTGATGACAAATACAGTAAACTGTTCAAATGTATTGCTGAAGACTGCAGAGGCTCATTAAGAGGCCATTTACTTTTGAGTGCCATTCTGGACAGTGACCCTAGGATTGTCTATTTTTTTCTGTACTTAGAAAGCTTTCCTCTTTTCTTCAATGTTTTGATGGCGGGAGGATGACTCTACTTCAGACTTCTCCTGTGTTCCAGCCATTAGATAACATTCGTTTGGTGAACAACATTAGTGAATGCTGTTTGGTCCTGGCATTGTGCTGGGTTTGGAAGATCAAGAAGTAATGTAGTCCTTTGTCCTGCTTTATCCTGAGAGTCTTGCTCATTTTCTTGGAAGATTTTGCTTTGAAGTTTTCTGAATTTTCTTGTGTTCAGAGAAGCTAGTGTCTGCCATCTTGGGTTCTGAATTTTAGGAAATTATTTGACAAGTGTCCTTGTGTTAACTTTGCCTGCATATTATTATTGGAGCAGCATGTGCTAATAAACCTTGCATGTTATTGAGTAAAGGACTTTATTACTTAATTTGTGGAGTAAGTTTTGAAGAGAATTAACAATTATGTTACCCATTACATATGGAAGATAAACTATACCTGCGATTCTAACCTATTCTTTGTTTAAAGTCCAAATTCTAGAGCTGAGCTCACACCTTTAATCCCAGGATTGGGAGACTGGGACAGAAGGAGCTTGAGTTCCAGGTTAGCCTGGATGTCATAGTTGAATGAATTAGTTAGTTTTCTGTTGTGATAAAACAAACTAGGGTAATTTAAAGTTTATTTGAGCTTCTGGTTCCAGAGGGAGAGGCATGGCCACTGGTCTGGATAGCAGGAAGCTGACAGATCACACCTTTATCTCAGCATGGAAACATACAGGGAAGTGGGGGAGGAGGCTGTAACCTCTCAGAGCTGCCTCAGGGGCATACTTCCTCCTGCAGTGTTACTAGTTGGGGACCTAGGGTTCATTTATGTTTTAGCCTGTTTTTTTATTTAAACTACCAGTACACCAAACAACACATTCATAAAGCAACTACCATTTGTTAACTAATTTTTTAGGCAGATATTAACTACTTTTTACATAATAAATTATCAGCACCCACTGAGGACTCAGTTTTATTGTCCACACGAGGAAAACTCTTACTCCCTCTTTAAGCTCAGATGATTCAGTTCTCTCTCCAGAGCACAAATAGGGTGGTGAAATCTGGAGTGAGGGAAATAAGAAGGGCCTGGAGAGCACCTCAGTATCATGAGGAGGTTCCAGGCTGAGAAGCGGCTTCTGGTCAGATGAGGACTTGGTTACATGAAGATTGGGAGGATTTCCCCTCTTAATGCAGGGGACAGTCATAGTACACAGAAGCAGAGCAGTATGCTTTTGTAATAAAATTTGAGCTTCTAATTACTTTATTTTTCTTCCCATCTAGCAATAAGATACTCTCTTGAGGGAGTACTATAGTATCTACAAACTTTAATCTCAAGTGGATTAGATGCTTTTAAACTGGTGAAGGGACGTGTAAGAGATGGGGGTGATACTTGAGTACCTGAATGTATGGATCTTTTCAGAACATCCGTTCCCTTGAAAGAAACTGATTTCTATTAGTGTTAGGGCTGCTTCACTCTGTGCAAAGCCTTTACCATCACTCTTGGCACAGAAAGATTTCCAGTATATTTTTAGTAGAAATTTTGCTAAGAAGTTTTTGTTGTTTTTTCCCCAGATAGGGTTTCTCTGTTAATAGCCCTGGCTGTCTTGGAACTCCACTAGTACACCGGGTTGGCCTCAAACCCACAGATCCACCTGCCTCTGCCTCCCAAGAGCTGGGATCAAAGGTCTGCCCCACCACTTCCTGGCAGGAAGTTATTACTTAAAATACCACACTTAGATGTTTGCTGGTTTTCTGAAGTGCAGCTGTTTTTGTTTGAAAATGTTTTTTTAAAAAAATTTAGTTTTACTATGTGCATATGGATGTTTTGCTTGAGTGAGTGAGTGAGTGAGTGAGTGAGTGCGTGCGTGCGTGCGTGCGTGCGTGCGTGCATGCGTGCGTGTGTCTGCCCTCAGTAGAGAACTGCCTGGAGGAGGGTGTCAGATACCCTTGAACTGGAGTTATTATAGTGGGTTATAGGTTTCCATGTGGGCGCTGGGATTTGAAGCTGTGTCCTCTGGAAGAGCATCTAGTGCTCTTAGCTACTGAGTCAGCTCTCCAGCCCCTGAAGTATAGCTGTTTTTAGCTGAAGGGGTGGGTTCCGTTTTCCTTCTGTAGACTGTGAAGTAAACTAGCTCCTAAGCATCTTACTGGCTCCTTAATTCAACTTAAGAGTCCTCAGAAGTTTAAAGACACCTGTGCAGCTTATTGCTGGTGTGGATTCAAGAGAGTATTTTTATAATCATGGGAACTGTTATGTGCTCCTGTGGTCACCAGGACCAAATATCTGGCAGTAACAATGAAGGAAGAATTCTTATCTGTCCGTCCGTCCATCCATCCATCCATCCATCCATCCATCCATCCATCCATTTATTATTTATTTATTTAATTTTATGTGTAAGGGTGTTTTGCCTTCATATATGTCTCTCTAGTCCAGAATTATTTTCCTTCCTTCCTTCCTTCCTTCCTTCCTTCCTTCCTTCCTTCCTTCCTTCCTCCCTCCCTCCCTCCCTCCCTCCCTCCCTCCCTCTCTCTCTCTCTCTCTTTCTCTTTTTCTTTTTCTTTTCTTTTTGGTTTTCCGAGACAGGGTTTCTCTGTATAGTCCTGGCTGTCCTGGAACTCACTCAGTAGACCAGGCTGGCCCCGAACTCTGAAATCTGCCTGCCTCTGCCTCCCAAGTGCTGGGATTAAAGGTGTGTGCCACCATCACCCGGCCAGAATTATGTCTTTAAGCTCTGTTTCAGAGAGTTTAGAAACATACAACAGAAGGGCTTCTTTATGGCAGACAAAAAGCGGACAATGAAAGTAGAATGCATGAGGAGGCCATGGTGATAGAGTCCACAGGAACATGCCTCCAGGGACTCTCCCCTGGGCCTGCCTCTGCCTTTCTCCTCCTCCCCAAATGCTATTCTTTCATTCATGATACCAGTCTCTGGAGGCCCCTCATGTGCTCAGAATGCCCCCCATTTGGTCCTCGGTCTACTACTATGCACACAGCCAGCTTGGCACTTAGCTCATCTGTCTGTTGCTGTTAGTTCTTAAACTTCCTGCTTTGGTTTCCCTGTACTTGGGCTCTGCTTTCTGGGTAGAAGGGTAATTGGGACATAACTGCCTAGATATTTGTGAAAAATAAAACTGAGAATCGTTGGTAAAAAGATCCCTTAATCTTTGATCTTTGTTTTTTTGTGGTCTTAACATTTTATTTATTTTTGGATAGGGTCTTTTTTTTTTTTTTTTTGGAAACCATTTCTCTGTGGAGCCCTGTCTGTCTTGGAACTCTGTAGACCTCAAGATAAGAGATCCGCCTGCTGCTATCTCCTTAGTGCTTTCAGGCCTGTGCTACTCTAGGAGGCCTGAGATAGGCCTGGAACTGTTTTCCAGGCTGACTTTAAAATGGTAGCAGTTCTCTTACCTCAGCTAACCAAGGGCTGGGCTTACAAGCATGAGCTAGCTGAAGTTTTCTAATCTATAGAACAAGTGACTATTTTTCTTTTTCTTTTCTTTCTTTTTTCTTTATTTTTTTTGGTTTTTCGAGACAGGGTTTCTCTGTGTAGCTCCGGCTGTCCGGCTGTCCTGGAACTCACTCTGCAGACCAGTCTGGCCTCGAACTCAGAAATCTGCCTGCCTCTGCCTCCCAAGTGCTGGGATTACAGGCGTGTGCCACCACCGCCTGGCGACTGTTTTTCTTTTTAGGATGTTGGTGATAGAAATAGGGTCTTATGTAACTCAGGCTGGTCTCACATGTAAGTGACCTTGAACTCATTCTCCTGCCTATACTTGGCATTGATAATCACACTGAGCTAAGATTCCATAATGTTTTATATATCTAGAATAGTTTAATAGTGTAGGCTACATCTCATTTCTGGATTAAACATGCATTTAGGTAGCTCTTCATCCTTTAGAAAAATATTACCCTTGATAATAGGTTTTAAATATGATTGAGAAAGGGCTGGAATGATGATGGTTCATTGGTTAAGAGCACTGGCTGCTGTTCCAGAGACATAGGTTCAGTTCCCAGCACTCACATGGCAGCTCACAGGGAACTGTAACTCAGTTCTAGGGCAGCTGACAGCCTCATACGGAATACATGAAGCAGAAATGTCAAAGCACATAAAATTAAAATAAATCATGTGTGCCATAATTGTAGATACCAGAAATTAGAAAGGATTAATAAATAGTATCTCTGAATGTGAGATAGCAGATTTGGGGGGGGGCAGGGTCTCACTATATATATATATATATATATATATATATATATATATATATATATATATCCTCTGCCTCCTGAGTGCTGGGATTAAAAGCAGGTACCACCACATAGACTAAGAGGAGGGCGCGATTTGATAGTGATCTAGGAAACTGCTTACTCAGAGAAAGTAACCCTTGGTCTGTTAGAACCAGCACAGAGCCCAGGGCTCTTAGCCAGAGCTTCTGTCTGTGCTTAACATTTATCTTTGCACTTTGCTTCTTTCTATCTCTAAGAGATGTTGAGTAAGAGTTTAGTTCCTAGGACTCACCCATGTCAGAGATCGCTGGAGTTTGACCTTATGTAGAAAAAAGAATGATTAGCCTTTTTTGAGGAGAGAGGAAAACAGAAATATGCCAAAGGACATTTAAGAGTGATTTTTTGTTTGTTTGTTTGTTTGTTTGGTTTTTTTTTTGTTTTTGTTTTTTCTAGATAGGGTTTCTCTGTGTAGTCCTGGCTGTCCTGGAACTCACTCTGTAGACCAGGCTGGCCTCGAACTCAGAAATCCACCTGCCTCTGCCTCCCAAGTGCTGGGATTACAGGCGTGCCCCACCATGCCCGGCTGTGATTTGTTATTCTAGAGCTTCTCATTGGACATCCTTCCACCCCACCCCCCATGCCCAAGCACACCCTACAGTAGGTTTTCTTGTATTCTAGGCTGGCTTCAACAAATTGTGACCTTGACCAGCTTAAAAGGTTCTTATGGTGGGATTAAATGTGTGTACCATCAAGGCGGACTGTTAGTGGTTTTTTTCTTTTCTTTTCTTTTTTGATGCATAGTCATATACTTGATTCAAGAGTAAACCAACTAAACATTTACAATAGTAAATGGTAGCCTCCAATACCATATTTATAATGATTCCATCAATGTCATTATCCGTGACTCTTGTTTTGCTTTGTTTTTTTGAAATAAGTCTTCACTATGTAGTGTAGGCTGACCTTGAACTTGTGCTCTTTCTGTTTTTACTTGGAAAATGCTGTTTATAGGTATGTGCACTATGTCTGACTTGAACCCCCAGATCCACCCTTTCTTTACCTGACTTGTGTAACCACATGCCCTCCCCCCAGCTCCCTCCCCCCCTTTTTAAAGATGAGGAAAGGAAGACCAACTAAGATTGTGTCAATACTACATAGACTCATTCCATTTTATTGGGCACAGAAAAATAGATATGTTGAACAAATGCGTCTTATTTTGGCTCTGCTTATCACTTCAGAGACCTGATTTTCATGATGGTCCTGCGATGTTAGGATGCTTTTTTAAGACAGATAGAGCAGCAGAGACTGACGAGATCAATCATGTTCCTGCTGTTCAAACCCAGATGCATCACTCTCAGTCCTTCATGTGGAGTCTTATTCCTTCACATTGTAGCTTGTAGTTTCTGCTCCTGCATGAAGCTCTCCTGTGGTCTCACCCGCTAGAAGCTATAGAGTTCAGCGTTCAGGGGATTCTCCTGTTCTTAGGACCTACACTTGTCATCTAGAACTCCAGGTGGGTTCAATAAACAGCTGCAGCACTTAGATGCCTTTCCTGCCCCTGGGGTTGTGAAGATGTGGTGAAGAGGATGAATGACCTACAAAATTCAAAGTCTCTGCCACTTTTGCAGATAGTCAGGGCAGAAGTGCTTCAGCACAGGCACCTAGTGATCTACATTGCTGCTGCCGTGCAAGCTGAGTCTGATGTGGAGGCGCTCTGTTTCTGAGCCAGAGACCTGCTCTGGAGCCCTGACTGGCCGACAGCTGCATCCATATCGCCTCTGCTTCATTAGTACTGGGGGACTTATAGGTACATTTCTCAGTGTGCCACCAGGGCATTTGTAATTAGGTTCTTGTAGAACTAGGTTAAGAGGCTGCTTTTTTGTATCGTCTCTGTATCACTGTTCTGTGTATGAAGGCGTGTGTGATGGTATTTACGGTTGGGCTTACTTGCACTCTGTTGCTTGCTCAGGTGTGCATTAAACTATGATGTGTGTAGTTGTTTCTTTGTTGTTTGCTTTCTTTTTCTTATTTAATTTTGAGACAGGGTCTCACTGTGTAGTCCTGGCTGGTCTGGAACTCAGAGATCTTCTTGCCTTTGCCTTCCAAGTTGCTGGGATTAAGGGTGTCTACTACCATGCCCAGAAAATCTTTTCTCTTTTACAGTAAGTTGGCTGTAAGGAACCAGAGAACATCAAACTTACCTCATTGCTTTTGATTTGGTTCTCACAGCACATAGAGACACAGAGAAGGTCTTTTCTGTTGATATTCCCTGTATAAATAGCAGCCACATTTTCGAGCTAGTCATTTTTGAGGACGCATAGAAGGGCCCTCCTTCCTTTAGTACAGAGACTCTTGTTGCTGCCCTGCAAATGATGAGAAGTGCTAGAGGCCGACTGGCAGTGTGGATGGCTCGAATGCCGTAGTCTTCACCTCCTAGGTATGTGCTTGGAGTTTCAGGGTCTAGAGGTGTTGGTTATAGAATGTTCAAAACTGTCTATTCTTGAACTTTATGTTAAGGGGTCTCAAGAGAGATTGTGTTGTTTTTGATACAGGCCCATTTAAACAAGAATATGATTGGAACACATAATCATTTATGCATTCAAAAAGATGCAACTTTATATTTAGGTAACTTGATAGACAACAGTTGGATTTTATTGTGTATTTCTTCTATTTTTCTGGACTGATCATCAAGTGTTATGAAGATAGTTTCCTTTTGTCACTGCCCCAGTAATTTGAAGTGGGAACATGTAAAGAATGTGCTCAGTGGACTCGGGTATTTAGTGGAGAGACAAAGAGAGAAGTCGGTGTGTTACTTGTTTCTAGGTTAATTTATCCAAAGTGACAGGAAATTTAAGGTGCTGTCTGTGTCTGGATATCTTTGAAGGACTTGTTTCATGAAAGCAATGTGTCTTTTACAGTCTATTTCAGGAAAAGTTGCTCCTGATGGCTGTATGTTAGGCATTGTCAAAGAGCCAGCCTACAACCTTCACTGATGGGTGTCCTAACAGGCACCAGTTTTTCATATCTCCAGCCTCCTCCAAATCATGCCTCTTGGTTCCTCAGTAGTTCATAGTGGATCTTCAGGGCACCTTACTATCTTCTGGATGGATGAAACATAAGTTGTTTGCAACCTGTTACCATTTACCCTTTGTGCCTCAGTTGACTCTATAGAATAGGTTTCAGTTAAAACAACTTAAGTGATGAATTGACTTCTGTGGTTGCATTCTTGTTCATGATGATGGGCTTTAATTCTTAATTTGTAATTACAAGAGTAGGAGAGATGGCACAATGGTTGAGAGCACTTGCAGAGGACCTGGGTTTAATTCCCAGTATTCATATAGTGGCTTACAACCATCCACAGGTAACGCCCTTTCCAGGATTCTGACCTGAAGGCACCAAGCACTCATATGTTACGCTCACATAAAATGAATAAATCTTTAAAAAAAGTTACAAAAACCAAAACTTGCCAACAACAAAAACAACAACAAACAACCAGAAAGTCAAATCCCAAAACTTGCTTGGAGGGCTCAGGGGTAGTGGGCTTGCCTAGAACGGACAGGTCCCCAGCTGCTGCCCTGTATCCCAGGAAATAGACTGAGTAAGTAAAGAAGTGGGGAAGCTGAAAGGCATCTCAGAGCTCTCTCCTAGGGCTGTGCACCTTAGGACAGTAGACCCATCCTCTGGCCCCATTCAAACATTTCTTTAGTGCATACACAGCTCTGCCTTTGGGGCCAGCCTGATCTTCAGAGTGAGTTCCCAGACAGTCAGGGCTATATAGAGATAACCCTTGTCTATTCCCCCCACCCTAACAAAACAAAATGAAACAAAACAAAAACACCGAGAACCAAAATAACCCCACAAAAGTGGGTTTCTTACTGTAGAACGAACCCATGTCAGCCTCACAGTCCAGCTTCAGTATCCAGGGCGGGAGGATCACAAACATGCATTTGCTGACCAACTTTAAGATTTCCCATAGACAGAAAAATCAGCATTGGATGTTTTAGATTCAGGAAGGAAAGACTGAAATTGAAATGACTTTATCTTGGCTAGTTGAGTGATTGGTGGGTTTCACAATAGTGGTGAAGCGAGTGTTGAAAGGCATTAATCTTCCTCTTATAACCCAGGACAATACAAAGTCATTCGTTTCAGGGGCTGGAGAGGTGGCTCAGGGCTTAGTGCTACTTGAGAGCTGCCTTTAACTCCAGGGCTGGGGGAGCTCTTCTGGCCTTCTCTCACATGATAAAGACAGTAAAAACCTTTTAAAATTTTCTTTGCTTCCTCCACCAAGGGTTCATGTAATGTTGGGTATTAAGTTGAGGGATGTGCAGGCTTGGCAAGTACTCTAGGAACGGGTATCTGTCTTAGCTTTAAAAAATTAATTTTATGTGTCTATGGGTAGGCATGTGGAGGCCAGAGAACAAGACAGGTTCTGGGGATGATCTTAGGCCATTGGACAAGCACCTTTACCTGATGATTCATCTCGCTGGCCCAGCTTGGAGATTGATTAAAAAAAAAAGAAAAGCAGTCTTCATTACATTTGAGGGAGGGAGAGAGTGGTTGGAGGGAAGGAGGAGAGCGGAGGGGCTATGACAAAGACTCCTGAATGAACATATGTGTTGAGAAAGGATTTTATTTGTAACCCAGGCTTGTGGTACCCTCCATAAATTAGTCTTGGGGTGCTAGGATTACATACATATGCACCAGCATGCGAGGCTGAAGAACTTCTGTTGTTCAGATGAATTATTTTTGGGAATTCACTTGGCCCGGGGATCATTCTTACTCTTCTGGTAACAGTTAATGGGTGACTCAAGTTTTATTAATATTTTTTTAAACTTTCAAAAAATGTTTATATTTATTTTCTGAGACACTGGCTCACATCTCTAACAGTGATGACAGCATCCGTAGAGGACATGGCATTGTGGACATTTCCTGAATTGTCTCATTTGCTTTACAACAGTTTGGGGAGGGGGGCGATTAGCTAAATCAAGGGATTTTTGAGAACAGATTTCTGGAAATGCCTTTATTTTCAAGGACTTGTGAATTACCATAGTCAGCATCATAGTTCAAATTGTAGTCTCAGAGGGGCCTTTTCCTGACTTAATGTCAGCTTCTGAGACTTAAAGGATTTTTTATTTCTTTAGGCTTTTTTTTTTTTTTTTTTTTTTTTTGATTTGGTTTTTCGAGACAGGGTTTCTCTGTGTAGCCCTGGCTGTCCTGGAACTCACTCTGTAGACCAGGCTGGCCTCGAACTCAGAAATCTGCCTGCCTCTGTCTCCCAGAGTACTGGGATTATAGGCGTGCACCACCACCGCCCGGCTTATTTCTTGAGTCTTACTAGGTGATTAAATGTTTAATAATTTCAGGTAAAACTAGGAACTTGGAAATTTGAGTAGCCAGATAAAATGGTGAAACCTAATCATGCCTGTGAGTCTGTATGCATACCTTGTGTCTCACAAGCCAGATTTCTGCAGGGAGTGGTGTAGACGGGAGAGAGGAGAAAGGGAGAAGGGGAGAGAGGTGGGTAGATATTTGTGACATGTTTTACAAGTGTAAGTAGTTAGATAACACTTTAGCATATGGTTGTAGAAAGTGCACAATTTTTTTTTTTTTTTTTTTTTTTGGTGGGGGTGTGGTTGGGATTTGAGACACAGTTTCCCTTGTAGCCTTGGCTATCCCGGAACTTATTCAGTAGAGCAGTAGCTCTGTCTGCATCTGCTTTGCAAGTGCTGGGATTAAAGGTATGTGACCCCCACTGCCTGGCCTTGCCCACTTGCTTTTAAGGACAGCAGAGATCCTCATGAGTACTTCCCAATAATAGTACTGTCGAGGCCGTACACTCTAACCCTCAGTTAGAGCTGCTCTAGGTGCCGCAGAACTGCAGTCATAGTTCTTTGGGAGTTTGGTTGACTAGTGATTTTTCTTATAGAGGTCTGGATGGCACAGTGCTAGCTTTGCTGGCAGAGTACATGGACTGTCTTGAATTGGGGAAATCCCACCTTCTGGTAGAATAGGAGTAGCTCTTCCTTATAAGCAGTATTGCATTATTGTAGTTGATGTTTATGACAGACTATTTGTAACGTGAGATAAGGAGGCAGATGTAAAACCACGTGGCATTCAGTTAGACACCTTAGAGGTTTTGTGTGTTAAAGGTTCCTTAATAAGGGATATAAGCAAGCTGGGCAGTGGTGGCGCACGCCTGTAATCCCAGCACTTGGAGGCAGAGGCAGGCGGATTTCTGAGTTCGAGGCCAGCCTGGTCTACAGAGTGAGTTCCAGGACAGCCAGGGCTACACAGAGAAACCCTGTCTCGAAAAAAAAAAACAACCCCCAACCACCCCCCCCCAAAAAAAAAAAACTGATGTTGGGCTAGGACAAGGAAGTAGGCTCAAGATCTTGACAAGTCCTTGAATACCTTGCGACCTTTGTTTATGCCTTATTTGTTCCTTGACTACTTTGTCTTTGACCTAGAACTGACCCTATTTTTGCCATGTGCCTAGAATGGTATAAAAGCAAAGTGAAAAAAGTAAACCCACCTCAATACTTGAGGGGGATATACTATAATGTTGTCTAATTCTTTTTTTAATCTCCACTCCTTCCCTCAACCCTGTTGACTGACTGAGCCAGAAAACCTATCTGGAACAAATAAAAATAAAAACTGAGGCCAAGCATGGTGGTGGCCAGATTGGTCTTCTTAAAAATAGCCAGACTGAACCACAAGACTATTGTGTAAAAACCGAATTGTAGGCTATTATTTTCTGAGGAGAAACTGGGGCTCTCAATGGACAGAGTCATTATGGCCAGTGATCACTGTGCTTGGTTACAGATGAAGTCAGGTTTGAGAAGCTGCTTGCTGTTAGCATTGGATTCAAAGAGGTTGCCGGGCTGATGATTTTATTTTAGAATTTGTTCAGACTAACTTTTCTTGCTCCCTGTCATTGGTGTGGACCTGTTTGTGTATCATGTGCTCTTTTCCAGGTGCCATTGGGAATTTAGAATTGTCAGATCTTAATCCTTTATACCTTAGCTTTCATTTGAAGTGGATTTTGTAAAGCCGAGCTGTAATTTGTTGCCTTTTGGCTGTAATTTCAGCATCTGGAGGAAGCAGGAGGATTGCCCAGAGTTATAAATCAGCTTGGGTTACTTAGTGAGTTCTCAGCAGGCCTGGCTTTACCTGCCTCACCAAGGAAAGAAAGAGTGCTAGCTGTGCGTGGTGCTGTGGCCAAGTGCCCTGAGCCTTGGCTTTCCTCAGATGGTCTGCATCCCCGGGGGGTGGGGGGTGGGGGGAGCAATCTCCCAAATAAATGAAGGCTGATTGCATTTCAGTTTGTAGTGATTGAAGTTAGGTCTGGTTGAAGTGAAAGTTTGTCAACTACATATTTCTGGCAATGTGTAGGCTTGTGGGGATGCCATACCGCATGCTGTGGGTAGAATTACCCCCAGAGGTATGTTCGCTAAGTTCAAATGGCTCTTAAATAAATCTTTATTTTGTTTTGTAATAAGGTTGTTACCTAGCTCTGAAGGTAGATACCTTACTTTTGTTGACTTTGAATATAAAACCGAAAGTGATAGCATTGCTTGCTTGTCCTTAGCACACTGAGCTTTAATAGCTACTGATTTTCAATGTGGAAGGGTTTTAAGCCAGTGTATGGGAAAACATGAAATGACAGAGCTAATTAACTACTTCTTCCTAAATCAAAAATCAGTGTACTTTGAGCACTGGAAGTAGGATGAGAAGTGTGGGTGTTGTTGTTGTTGTTGTTGTTGTTGTTTTGGTGTTTTGGTTTTTCAAGGCAGGGTTTCTCTGTATAACCCTGGCTGTCCTGGAACTCACAGAGATCTTCCTGCCTCTGCCTTCCAAGTGCCAAGATCAAAGGTGTGGACCACCACCCATAGAGAAGTTATTCTTAAAATAAAACACAAGAGTTGGAAACACACACTTCCACATAGTCAAGATTGGATCTGTTCCCCCACTGTATAACAGACCCAGACAGCTCAGAAGGCCATTGTTTAAATCTTACCACTTCATAAGGTCTCGTATGAGCTGCACGAATGATTCCTACCAGGGCTAATTTTATGCTCAACTTTATCTTTCAAATTCCTGTGGTTGATACCAGGATTCAGGCCTTCAGACTCTTAGAATGAGGGCCTCAGTTCCTAGTGCAGTGCTGGGTAGAGATCTCTCTTGATACCCTGCCAGGTGGACCACTTTCTGGTGCGGTTCACAGCATAGCAGCTGTCTAAAGTGAGCAAGCTGGGCAGTGGTGGTGGTAGGTAGGGGAACAGAAATGCACGGCATTGTAGATGGTGTGACCCCACTGCACCCCACCATCAAGATCCTCTTTACAGAACATTGAGACTAGGTCATTTGGAGTCAGCCCTGCTGCTTACAGACAGTAGATTTTACAGTAAAGGGAGAAAGGCTAGGTTCTATGTGAACTCGGAGATATTAAAGGGCTTAACTAAGCTTGCTTATGACTGCCTAGATCCCTTGGTTCAGATTGCCTTCCTGTTTGCCGAGCACCCATGCAACTCACTCTACCCAGCCTGGCCCCAGCGCTCTCCTACCCTGTTCTATCTCTTGGGAACTTGCCCAAATAGTGTTTGCTGTTCTCATTGATAACAGTTAGCTGATCTCCACCTCACATGTAAGGAGCTCTAGCACTGTGGAATTACCTCTAACATCTGTTTAGTATTTGTTTTCTGTTTTTAGTAGCTGGAGAACTGAGCTAGGAACATAATTTTGATGTGTTTCTTTGAGGCTTGTTGCATGTTACTAATAGAAAGTAGACTCAACTTTTTTTTTAACATTTGTTTCATTGTTTATTTGTTTCATTGTTTATTTGTATGCATATGTGTGTTTGTGAACTTGTATGCCATAGTGTGTGTGTGTGTGAAGGACAGCATATGGACTTGGCTCTTTTCTACTAATATGTAGGTTTCAGGGATGAACTCAAGAAGTTAGATTTGGAGGCAAGGACCGTTGCCCCCTGAGACATCTCATCAGCTCTAAAAATCTCTATTTTGGCAACGTGCCTCATGCTTGTTCTACTGTTTCCCTTTTGAAGGCGTGTCTAGCCGCTGCCCTCATCTGCTTGCCTGTACTTGCTGCTTTGCATGTTAGGACAATCTAATAGACTGTAGTAAACAATGTCAGAATCCCACAAGTCCCCTTTCACCTGTTGAGCTCAAAGGTTGCTACTTTAAGTTACCAACTTGATAAATTATAGCAAGACTGTTTATATGTTGAATCTGGTACTTGTTGAGGCTATTCTTGAATTATGTGGAGAAGAACAAAGGTTGAAAAAAAATGACAGCACAGGACTGGATTACTTTTGCCCTTTACACAATTTCATAGAGCATAAAATTAACCTATAAGAGTTGTGGAATCTTGTACTGATATTGTTGCTCCCTTTAGTATGCAAAGAGGGTCCTAAATTGGGACTACTATTTGGTCTCACCTCTTCAAAATAAATTTGAATGAGAATGTTGTCACTTAAAAGTGGAATGTTGGGAGAGATAGAGCTAGTAAGTAAGGATGATTATGGACGCCTTGGATTGGCATTTGCAAGGTGAAAGGGGGAACAAAAGTGAAGATAGGAGCTCTTTTCAATTTATTTTATGTGTGTTGGTATTTTGTCTGTATATAGGACTGTAGTCACAGACAGCTGTGAGCTCCCATGTGGGAACAGGAGTTTGTTTTATGTGTGAGTGATTGGCCCACATGTGTGTCTGTGCAGCTTGGCACCTGAGGAGGTCAGAGGAGGATAATGGATCTCCCAGGACTGGAGTGGTAGACACTTATAAATGGCCAAGTGGTTGCTGGGAATCAAACCAGGTTCTCTGGGAGATCTGATTGTAACAACAGAGCCATCTTTCTAGAATTCAGGAGGTTTTTTAAAAATTGACCCTTGTATATCAATGATTCTCAGTATCTCTTCTGGAATTTGACTATGATTTTGCTTATGTCTGATGCCACTGAACACATTTCCCAAGAAACCCTTTTGATGGACATTGTGCTTAGTTCTTGGTCATGATGCTTCCGATGGGAACAGCCATTGAAAAACAGGTTTGGCATCAGGAAAAAGAGGAGGCGACCAAGGGCAGTTTAATAGTAGTTCCCAGGGCATATTACAGTTATCTAGTTCAGGGATTTCTGGCTCTTTGCTTAGCTTTATTTGGTCACCTGTTTCTCCCCCTCTTTTTACCTCTTCCTCCCCACCCACTCTAGTTAACAGACCCCAAAACCATCGAGGAAGAATTGGTTGATGCTTTGATTTAACTGCCCATCTTTGAGGCAGCTTAGCACTTGCATAATTCAATGTCAGGTCAAAGTCTGTGTAGGAACCGGCTGTGGAATAGTTTGGGACTTTTTGAGGCTGTGTTAACACTATGCTGAGGGCAGTAGTGAAGTTGGAGAGCTGGAGTTTGTTTCCTTAGACAGCTTGAATTTATTATGCTCAGATGTAGCTAAGTATGTTGGAAAGTTAACTCTGTGTAGGAGGAGAGCAGATCTCTTGGGCTTTCTGGTGTTTTATTTCTGAAGGATAGCATTCCATTTCTGGTTTTTATTGATTAAGTCAGTTCCTAACTATGCTCGTTTACGCTCAGAAGTAGTGATTACAGATTATCTCAAACTTCTGGTATATTGTCAAGAATAGTAGTTAAAAAAAAAACAACTAGAGGGAACAAGAGGGAGACATTGTATTAAATAAAGTTGGTGAACACACCAAGAATTATGGCAATCTTCAGGAATTTTCCTCTAACTACGACCACTCTTTCTTTGAAGTTACTTTAATGATACTATTAAGTATTATAAACCCAACAGAGGTCAGGAGATTCAATTTTCCTTCTGAAAGTAGATGAATATCTTTTTTTCTCTTAAAATTTTAGAGTAGGTGGATGTAGTGCGGAAGTGTTAGTTAATTGAAGTGGTGTCCAATGTTCTGTAGCTGGGGTTCACAGCTCAGTCAGTGCATGTGCAGACAGTGTAGGTACTCTTGCAGTCAGAGCCCTCTGAGCAAGCAGTCAGCTAATAGGGCAATGCTTGTACTCTCACCTCCTCAAAGTCTTCACATAGATTAAGTGAACAATTTTAGATATTGATGATTAGTGTCCCCTTGCTTTAGGCCTTTCCGTGTCTTTTACCAAAGAAGAATAGTGCTCTGATCACAGCTCTGTAGCAAGAGCACTTTGACTGAGACCCGCAGGGCCCTTGAGCATCTTCATACCTTGTCTAAACAAAGTGTTGACTGCTGTACTTTCATCCTTTATGAATTCTTTAAAAGCATCTATTATTTTTAATTTGCAGCAGCTCTTGCCAGGTAAAAAGTTTTGGGAAACAGATGAATCCAGCAAAGATGGACCAAAAGGAATATTCCTGGGTGATCAATGGCGAGACAGTGCCTGGGGAACATCAGGTAATCTAGCTCTAGCCTCTCTACTGTGATTTATGCCTGTCTTAGAGCTCCCTTCTCAGCACTTGGCCAAGTCATGAATTTCAGATCAGTGACAGAAGCACGCAGAGCAAATATCCTGTCCTGTAGTAGTATAATTGCCACTAAGGAGCTTAGATGATGTAATATATTAAAAATAATCACACAAAATCAAATCTTCAATATTTTCTCAAGTGCTAGTCAAAGAAGAATGGATTCACTTGAAGTGACCATGATTGTAGCCGAGTTTTTTTTCCTCTGTGCTGCTGTCAACTTGCCTGGAAATTGGAAAATCCAAGCCTGTACTTTGAACTTCATGATTCTTTTTTTTTTTTCTTGATGTTTTGTGATCTTTAAATGTGCCTGGGCTGAATGAAATCACCCGGCACAGACATTCTTGTGATAGACTTCTCCTGAAGAGGGCTGGGGAGAGCTGATAGAGGCAGAGATACCAACAGCAGAAAGGAGCCAAAGCTTCTAGGGAGGGGGAACACAGAAAACCTAACACTGAAGAAACTGCTCAGGACAGTGCAAATTGGAGTCCTCAGAATGATTTGTTGTTACCCAAAAAAGAACAAAATAATTTCTGCAACTTGAAAGAGGTGACCATTGGCTCATCTCCCTAGCTATGTGAATTGCTGTACTCCTCTGCTCTCCTGGATAGAGGAGGGCTGTGTTTGTGTCCTTAGCCTATGTAGAGTACCAGTGCTTAGCGAAAGACCCAGGAGGAAGGAGACCTTGGCTTAGCCGACCGCTGTGGGTCTCCTGATTCCCAGGCAGTGGTTTATCATGAGACATCACTCAATTTGTTTGGGCTTCTGGCTGCACTGTGTCACACTTGTGTATCTTTTTTGTAGATCATTCAGTTTCCCAGCCAATCATGGTGCAGAGAAGACCTGGTCAGAGTTTCCATGTGAACAGTGAGGTCAATTCTGTACTGTCCCCACGATCGGAGAGTGGGGGACTAGGCGTTAGCATGGTGGAGTATGTGTTGAGCTCATCCCCGGGCGATTCCTGTCTAAGAAAAGGAGGATTTGTAAGTTGGCTTGAGGAACTTGTTCCTATCTCTTTCTTTCCCCTTTCCCCAAAGCAAATGTGCCTGCTGAGTTTCCTAGGTTCTTGAAGGTTATAGGGTGTTTTTGAACACTCCTATTGTAGCATAGAGCTCAGAAAGCATGACAGGAGAGGTAAACTGCACTTCAGAGATGAAAAAGTAAAGTTTGGGGTTTTTGTGGGGAGTGGGGGTGCACGCTAAGTTTGGTGAGGAAAGAGCTAAAATCAAAGTCTCAGTTAATTAGTCAACAAGAAAACATTCTTCATTAAAACAGAGCGTAAGAGAGAAGGACTTTCATTACAAAGAAAGTAGAAGTTGGGTATCAGCATGAGGTTCTTGTCTTAGAGGAATGATTGGCCACTATCCAAGAACCTTACAGAGGACAAGGCATGTGGCTCACCCTTGTTTTTTGCAGGTTAGATGTTAATGTCACAGTGGCCTCAATGGAGCAGCTTTGTTTCCTGTGCCTATGCTGTTGGGAGCTTGCTTTTTTGTTTTGTTTTGCCTTTGTTTTCTGGTTTGGTTTTTAATTCATTGCCACTAACCCCACGTGTGTACCTGGCTGAATGGCAGCCGAAGCATCTCCTTGCCTACTGCCACTTCCCGCTGAATCTCAGCATTCTTTCTCAAGTTTTGTCACTGCCTTTCTTGAAGTATCTATATCAGCTTTATAGATAAAGGATTCTTAGGGAATATATCTACTTGATTCTTTCTCCTTTTGTACTCTCTGGCTGATGTATGTTGCAGCTATCTGCCTGCCTTTCATGCCTAACTTGGTTTGTTCTGTACCCTTTTTTAGTCCTTTTCCCAGATGTCCTTGTGGAGTAATAGAACTGGGTGGTAAATGTTTGCGATACCTTCTTCTCCCTCATCATCTTACTTTTAGTTTCATCTACACATGCACTTCTTTATATGTTGCATTTATTACCTCGGTGCCACCCTCTGTCACTGAAAACTATTTGGTAGCTGTACTTGGTGTTTGGTAGCCTGCTCTCTCTGTATATTAGTATTAAGCATGCTCTTGAGGGCTAGCCTTTTCAGAGCTCACCTGAATGCTTCTGGATCTTTTGACTTAGTTTAGACATAATGACTTGTAAATCAGATAGGGAACTGCTTTTGTGTTCCATCTCTTGGGGCTTTTTTGGGGAAGAACAAGATTTATGCTTTGGATATGAGGAATGGGATCAAGCC
Organism: Apodemus agrarius; assembly: GCA_964023405.1. Taxonomy (NCBI): domain Eukaryota; kingdom Metazoa; phylum Chordata; class Mammalia; order Rodentia; family Muridae; genus Apodemus; species Apodemus agrarius. The sequence continues at coordinate 25,697,006 of OZ030009.1, read as the reverse complement.
AAATGATTGTTTGCTTATTTTCTCAAGAGAACAATAGAATTCTATTTTCTTCTTCCTTCACACTTTCATTTGATTTCTTCAGAGCAAGTACTGTCTTCTGAATACTGCATACCATTTTAAGTTATTTGCTGGAAAAAAATTAGTGTGATTCATTAATGAATTGCTGGCATGGTGATCAGGAGCCTTTATAACAATGACTGAATTCTCTGATCAGTTTCTAGTTTGTTGACATTAGGCACAGGCACACATCTGGATTACTGTGAAAGTTGTAGGAGGCAGGAAAGTAATTTGACTTAAAAGTAGGTAAAACAGAAGAATGGAAGTATTACTGTCATTTTTAGGACAGTTTTTATGATAAAGCCCTGCCTTTGGGTTATAAAGGAGTGTCCCACACTTAGTTTTTTTGGGAAATGTGATTTTTAGGTCTTTATTGTATTGGGCCTCAGGCCAGATGCTTCCTCAGGAAGCAGGATTCCTAGCAGTCAGATGGTTAAGTCTCCACATCTTCTTTCTTAAGAGGATGGCAGTGGAGAATATAATGTTAAATATTTTGATGTCTATGCCATCTGTAGGTTGATAGAGGAATACTGATGAATGTCAAGCCAGCGTGTTGGCAAGTGCCATTTTCCGGCTGATGAAGGCTTGCTGGCCAGAAAACTGCTAGTTAGCACTGGGGTTGTGTTCTACTGATGTTAACCTGGGCTTACTCTGCTGTGATTAGGATGTCACCTTGAGAAAACTGTTTATGGGAAATCTGAGTCACTCTATTTCTCAAGATACGTGTGCAACATTGGGGAAAGGGGACCCATTCTTTCTTTTAAAAACGGAAGAAGTTCAGTGTTAAGTTTGAGGAGCAAGGACAGCGAACTACAGAGCATAGAGCTCCCGGTCAGGGCAGCTGGGGCTTCAGTACAATAAGCTGAGTGGCCAATGATTATATTTGTGGCACAGTGATTATCTAGAACTCACTGCAGGTACACAGAAGTCCTTCTTGGATGTGACAGCTGGTAATCCAAATGTTAACTCCTCAACTCTCATGAGGAGGCAATAGTTTATGTTCTCATTGAGATTTCCTTGACACAGCTTGAATCACAGGATTTAGCTCTTCGCCTTCCCTGTGCTTCCCTGAGTTCCTTTTTGTGCTATAAATGCTTCAGGAATTTTGGTTTGAAATAAGGATTACTTTTAGGAGGTGGGGCCTGGTATTTTATGCCAGAGAGAGATCAAATGATCTCTGTGACTTTGAGGCCAGCCTGTCTATATAGTGAGTTCTAGGAAAGCCAGAGCTTTACAGAACTTGCCAGAAACTAATTAGCTAACTTATTTTGAAGGTTAGCAGAAGACTCTGTTCTTAACTTACTGTGAATGCTAGCTAGCACCCAGTATGTGTATCTCCAGCTTTTAGAAAACCAGATTTTGGAATAATCTGAGAAAACTAGAATTCAAGAGTCAAGTCTTTCTCCCTTTTTTAGCTTTTATTTTATTTGTTCCTGGACTAAGATATCTCCCCATCTCCTGGATTCAGAGGTAGTTACAAAATCACATATTTTGAAAGCTCAATAGGTGACATTGCCTATCTAAGGCACTCCTCTGGGTCCCCTAACCTTCAAATGGGTTAAAGCCTGGTTGTTAAGAACAGTGGATCATGAATGTTACTTTCTGATTTATCCACTGCAAACATTGGATCAGTGACAACTACTCTAACTTTCCAGAGATGTTGGTAGATCTCCCCGTGTTGTATCAAGTGCTTGCTTTCTGTCCTGGAGGATACGGACTTGTAGCTATTCATTTGGGTCACAACTATTTGGCTTGGAAGGCTAGTATTACAATTTTTTTGGGGGGGGGGGAGTGAAATTTGGGATATTGCATAGAGAAGCCAGAGTTTTGAGTCTCAACTGGATTTTTTAATTGTAGGAATAATTACTCTTCAAGGAAGTATCATAATATTATAACAAAGTATATTGATACTCAGTTGTGCAGTGATGGCAGTACCATCATTCTGGGGCTTAGGATTCCTAGGCCATACCCTAGCCTTTCTGAACTGAAACCTGCTTTTGTTGTTTTAGGGACAGGGTGTCACTGTGTAGCCCTGGCTGGCCTCAAACTTCCAGTCTTGCCTCAGCATTCTGAGTGCTAGGCAGGCAAAAGCTTCCCTCCTGTACCTGCATTTGTAACAGATGAGCCCTTCTCTGCCCCCGTGATTCGTGCGTGGACTCTGTGCTGCACTGCTAGAGTCCCCTTGGAAGAGCAGATCACTGGGTGCAGTACCTTTAGATTGTGGCTAGCTCCGTTACTGAAAGTGCATGCTGGAGTCTGCAGTGTCAACTTATTAAACAAAACCAAACTATTTTTGAGGGTTTTCTAATAAAATCAAACACCACTTCTTGTCTGTAAGATAGGTTTCTTTTTCTCTCTTAAATATCACTGCTGGTGCCCGCTGCTCTCACCTTTCTGCACGTCAGGATTGGGTGATTGGGGCCATGCCTGTGTAGGCGATGCTCCACAGTGCACTTCCCTCAGCTTGCTCCTGCTGAAATGAGTGCCAGTTCAGCTGGCCTTGGCTCACGTGCACTACTGTTATGTCCTTGTTAGAGCATGGTAGTGCCCCAGAGTGGGGAGTGTGTAGCGGCTACATCTTTCCATACTGTTCTTATAAAAACAAGGGTTTTTTTTTCTTTTGAAGAATTGTAATTTTAAGGATTGCTTCATTTAATCCTTGGAACAACCTATAATTTTGGCAGATTAATTTATAGATGAAAAAAAGGTTTGGAGGCAAAGTTGGGGTCTTTCTTGCATTCAAGCTTTGTTCCCATTTCAGTTTTGCCTAGGATGGCTTTTGCTCTGCTATGTTGGCTTTTGAGGTGGGTTCTTAGCAAGTTGTTCCACAAGGCTAACAGCTGCAGATTTTTTCTCATTTTCTATTCCTGTCAGAGAAATGAGCTGTTATACTTTGAAAAAAATTAATTAAAAAAACTTCAGGGGTATGTTGTATGAAACAAGTATACACGAGAGAGACTTAGCGTGGTCAGCATCATTCCTGTTTGACTTTACACAAACACACAGAGCTGCCTGTGGATGCAGATGGAGGAGGGCCTCAGATCTCACCGAATGGGTCTCTGCCCTGTGAAGGGCTTTTGCTTCTGACTTCTTTGGGATCGAGAAGTGTTTGGAGTTACCCTGCTTCATGGTTGTCCCGAGGAAGCTGACCCACCAGTGAAGAGGCCAGCTCAGCTCTCTGGTTCTTGCATGTCTGCTTGGCTCCTGGCTCTTTGGCTGCTAGCAGTGGTGATGTTTTATTGCTGCTGTGAAGAATGTGGTGGGGCCTGGATGCTCAATGCTTTCCAGGCTTCTGGAGGTTCTTTTGTTTGTTTGTTTGTTTGTTTGTTGCATTACTGTGTAAGATTAAACCTCTGAGGTCTGAGATTGTGTCGTCAAATGACTGCTCGAGAAGGGCCGCATCAATTATGTACTTGTGTTTGGTAGTATTTCAACCCTGCTGTGTGCATCTGTTTTGTTGTATTTTTATGTGCATACAATAAGAGTCTTAAGTTTCACAATGCAGCATTTCATTGCTGTTTATAACTATTTATTGAACAAAATTACCTCTGCTTTATAAATGAGAAAACTAAGACTTAGAGAATAAATGATCAAAATCGTATGGCCAGTGTTACACAAAGAACAGAGTAGATTCAGTGCACTTGTATTAATACTTTCTGAAAGACCTCATAACTATTAACATTCACCTTATATATTATTAAAAACCACAAAAATGCCAAAAATTAACACTTTTTATACTTTTTCTATTTTTCCCCTAAATTTATGCATATGTGTGATTTGCCTGCATGTTTATTTGTACAACACATGCATGCCATGTCCCTGGAGTCCATAAGAGGATGTAAGTTTCTCCGGGAACTGTTTGATCTGCTGTATAGGAGCTGGGATTGAACCCTTGTCCTCTGTAAGAGCAGCCAGTGCTCTTCACTGCTGAGCCATTTCTCCATTCCACTTTTCTATTTTAGGCTCTTTACAAGATATTTTCTTCCTTCCCTTCCTTTTAACAAAAGAAAAGACAAGGTCTAATATAGGCCTGGAACTCCCTATGTAGCCAACCTTGAATTTGTAGTAATGCTCCTGGAGTTTGTGTCTGTCTGTCTCTCTCTCTCTCTCTCTCTCTCTCTCTCTCTCTCTCTCTCAGTCTCACTCTCACTCTCACTCTCACTCTCACTCTATCTATCCCTGTGCACTAGGATTAAAGGAACCTACCACCACCATGCTCAGAGAACTTTTTGCTATTCTTGGAGGCAGGGCCCTTCACTGTAGCCCTGGCTGGTACCTTACTGCTTCTCTTCCTGAGTGCTGGGACTACAGTAAAAACCTTTTTTATGATCTTGACCCAAGGCTATGTTTCCATAGCAGCTGATTTCTCAGTCTGATCTTGCCATAATGCGCATGGCAGACTGGATTGCCTGCTATCTTTGTTGCATATCTTTTGTTTGCTTGTTTCAAAACTTGGTTTCTCAGTGTAGTCCTGGCTGTCCTGGGACTTGCTCTAAAGACTAGGCTGGCCTCAAACTCAGAGAATATGAATATGAATATATATATATATATATATATATATATATATATATATATATTCAAGTGCTGAGGTTAAAATGTTTTCCACAGACTTGTTCAAGATAAGATGCTCCAACACAATCAGCAGCAGAAAGAGTTGCCAAGACTCTGCCAAAAGTTTGGTATTTTGATAGGGGGAAATGTCAGGTATTAAGCTGTAGGAATGTAACATACCGGGCTAGTGAAATCCTCCCATTTCAGGGAGTGTTTTGGAAACCTAGCCCTTGCCTGTGGAATTGAGCATACAGATAGTTGAACAGATTCATGGGAAGTCTTGTGAAAGTCAACAGGGAGAATGCTGGCCAGGAGCCCTCCAGTACAGCGCGTGCTATAGGACCTTTGTGCTGCTGCTGCTTTTTCCTGTTCTATGCAGGTTTATGGGCTTGTCTTTTGAACTCTGGGAGATATTGGAGTTGGACAGATTTTCTTGAGACATGGCCTTGATGTGTAGACTTGTAGAGATTGTTCATTGTGATTCTTTTTGGCTATTGACATTAATGGTTTCCTTTTGCCACTGCAGTCATATTCTCACCATCTAGACTGGGGTAAGATGAGAAAGAAAAGATGAAGTTTCTTATTTTGGCAGTTTAGTTTCCCAGGAGGTTTTGACCTTCACCATTAAAACATAATTATTGAGCTCCTGCTAGACAGTGTATTTTTTTATAGCTGCAGCTATAAAAATGAAAACTCTACTTCTATCCTTCTCTCTGCATTGTGGAGGTTGCTGCTGTTTCTGGTTTTGTGTAAGCTCTTGGCTTTCAGAACCTTCCTTTCCCGTGTCTGCTGGGTGTCAGAGCTCTCCTTCAGTGCGTTTCTGTTCCTAAGCTCATGTTATCGAAAAGCAGTCTCCAAGGCACAACTGTGCAGGCGGCCACTGTTGGGCTTCATTGTCTTGATGCCACTTGAGGCTAGGCTTATATACAATTCACACGCAGCCCTATTTTCTTAGTATCCACAAAGGCTTTCTTTTACTGTGTGTGTTTGTAAACAGGGAATGTGGCTTTGAAAATAGTATCCTACAGGTCTAAGACTGTCAGGGCTCCTGTATTGTAGATTCTGATTGATTCCTTAGCACTTTGGAGAGCTTGTATTTTCTCTGTGCAGCCTGACCATTTCTCAGTGGGTCTGCTCACAAAACTAACAACCCGCTACTCTGTGCTCCACTAAGTCCTACTGGAGGTTAGCTGGTGATTGGAAATTTGTCGTAGAAGTGCTTGTCTTCTGTCCACTGGGCTTGCCTTGTACCGGGAACGTTAGTTTGAGCCATGTGTACTTGTTTCCACCATTAAAGCCTGAGTCAGTGGTGGGAACCACAAGATTGCTTCTCTCAGTTTATAACAGCTAAAGGCACTTAGTGCCCTGCAGTGCCAGCATCTGCAAAGCTCTCTGCCATATTGAGTCCAGAGATAGTTGCTTTCTTTTTGGAAATCAAGGATATTCATTAAAAATGAATATCCAGGGCTTATGCTGGGTGCTACTAAGAGGAGACACATTCACATTCTTGAAAAGGCAGGACCTGGATATATCTGGGAATAGATTTGTGTTTGAATGTTTGAAACATTTCAGAAATAAATTCTCTTGTATAAAATGCTCCCAATTATATCATTAAAATTAATTTGTAGCAAAATATGCAAGTAATGGAAGATAAGAGTTTTTAGAGTATGCTTCCTAAAAGGAAGATTTAATTTGTTTTGAAGCATCTTTTAAAAATGTCAGTGTCGGCTGGGTGTGTGGTACACACTTGTAATCTCGGCATTTAAGAGGCTGAGGCAAGAGGGTTGCCAAAAATACAGGCCAACCTGAGCACTATATGTAATGTGTTTTAAGCTAGCAAGGGACAACAAAAAGCCAAAACAAATAAAAAACAATCAGACAAAAATTAAAACAAAATACAAAAATGTCAAGGACTTGGTGCAGCAGGGTGAAAGTTTGGCAAGGCATATATCCCCAGGTCAAGTGGAGACAGGTTAGATTCAGATGAGTTTCAACCTACATTAAGTTCCATATTTACAAGTAAAGGAGGGGTTTATATAGAATTGTGGGAAGTCATGGGTTTCTTTCTTTTCCTTTTTTAAAGCAGGCTTATGCTTTTCCTCTTAGGAATATGCTAGATAGATTTGAGAGGAGAGAAGTAGGTTTCAGTTGGGGAGAAGTGGGGTGGGGCAGAACGGGAGCACATGGTATGATAAGATGTCTTCAGTTCTGTAACATACCTGTCTGTCTGTCTTCCCCCATTTGGCAAAAATCTCTGCAGTGTTCCTGCCTCTGTGTTGTTTGTAAACTAGACTGTAATGTCAGGCACGGGCACTGTCCGGGTCCAGTTAGCGTTTAGTGTAGTCTGCTGTCCACAGTGGTATCTATCCACAATTAGTGATGATGATTAGTGAAGCTGAAGCTATTTTTTAAACAGGGCCCAAGGGATGCAGACAGTGATGAAAACGACAAAGGTGAAAAGAAGAACAAGGGTACGTTTGATGGAGATAAGCTAGGAGATTTGAAGGAGGAGGGAGATGTGATGGACAAGACCAATGGTTTGCCAGTGCAGAATGGGATTGATGCAGACGTCAAAGATTTTAGGTTTGTATATTTTACACTTCTGATTTTTTCAATGTGGGCTGTGGGTTTTTGTTTTTATTTTAGTTCCTCCCATCCTGTTTCAGTTAAAAAAAAAATCTAGTATAGATGGTGCCATCAAGGTGTAAACTAACTGGTAAGGTGGGATTTTCCAAGAGCTGTCCGTGTTTTATACTTTGCCCAATAGTAGAATTTGCATTTGTATGGAGCTGGGCTTGCAGAGTGGTTCCACAGAAGACATTTCAGTAACTCTAGAAGGCATAGGCACTTTGGGACTCCCTGAGTTGGTCCCACACCACTGTTCACCAGAGCCATGGACATTGAGGGATTTGTGTGTATGTGTCTCTCTCACATTGAAGGGAGAAATAGCTGCCATGTGTTACACGCCCAGCAGCTCCATTCTATGTAGGCAGGCCAGTCGCCAGTTACTTCAGTTGGAAAAAGTCAGGTGCAAAGTAAGAGGGGCTCACTGTGTAACCCAGGCTGGCTATGAACTTGGCAATCCTCCTGCCCTGGCCTCTGAGTGCTGGAATTTCAATTGTATACTGCCACACCCAGCACATGGCTTGTTCATAATCATGTATGTTCCATGGTTGCCTCTTATCTCATCTCTGGTCATGACTGAGTCACAGATTTCCCTGTAATAGAACATCCATAGTATTAAATATTTGTCTTCTACAGTTGATAACCATTCTTCTTTATTGCTTTAGTTATGGTGTATAATTTCAAAAGCATTAACAAATCTTTGTTCAGTGTTATATATACACATACAAATAATTTAATGCCATTCTAAAGCTAATGGGTGTTTATTTGCAGACAGACAAAAACATGCATTTTTATACCCTCATACCCACTAGTATAAAAAAAGTCTTGTATCATTTGCAGAAGAATTGTATTTTGAGTTTTATAGAATTAGAGTCTTTGAAATTTGAGGCAACGGGCAATAAGTACTTACCTGTGTTATTTGGATGTGTTCAGACAGCCTCACCTCCATGAGTCACAAGCATCTTGACCAATGCTTTGAGGTATCTGGCTGGGGCAGGTGGGGGTAGAGGTTGTTATGTATGTGATGGAACATGACAGGTTCCTTTAACTTGTACCAACTGAATTTTTTTTTTTTAAGAGCTGGAGGAATTGAACGTAGCCATTGGCTACTCTCCCTTGCATGTAATGGGTTATGGAATTATACATAAGGTTGTGGTATATCTCAAGTCTCAGAACAGTTACTCACTTAAACTTTTTGGCCCAGGTTTAACTCCGTTCTTTGGAGTGTTGTGACATGGAGGATGGAATATTAATACATTAGCTTAGTTTTAGCATTGTCTTGGAGTAGGAACTTGTGGTCAGTAATGACACTTTACACATTTTTGATGTTTTTGAACTGATTTCCTCTTCCATTTCCTTGGAAGGTGGGATAGTGTTCACCACTGGTAAAAATATAAATAATACATGAAAACCTTTTTATTAGAATCATTACAGGAATTAGAATTACCCTTAGGAGCCAACTAGGTGTTTTGCTTTATTTTGAAACAAAGTCTTGTGCGGACTCCAGCCTGCCTTTGAGACTTAACTCTGAGTGCTGGGATTATAGGTGTGTGCCATCATGCCTGTCCCAGAAAGCCAACCATTCCAGTTGGCTCTATGTTTAAGAGGATCTGCTGTCCTGGTGGAGTAGATTTACCCATGTTTGTGGGGAACATTATTTATTGTTTTTGATTTTTGTTTTCATGGCTGCTGCAGGCAATATTGTTTTTAGTTTACTCTGCGTTTCTTCACTCTAGATTCCATAGTAAAGGTATTGTATGTTAATAGCAGATGATGATACATGTGCAAACAATGGAAGAGTCATTCTACAGGCTACAACCCTGTATGACTTTTCAAAGGTCTCTGGTTTTTTTTTTTTTTTTTTTTTTTTTTTTTTGTAGAGCTAGCTTTCAGGATTGCTAATGAACTGTGTCAAGGACATAAACTGGGGGTTGCTGTAGTGTCCCTCCTCGATCAAAATAAGGTTTAATGCCCTTTACTTTCTCTGTTTAGCCGTACCCCTGGTAATTGCCAGAGCTCTGCTAATGAAGTGGATCTTCTGGGTCCAAACCAGAATGGTTCTGAGGGCTTAGCCCAGCTGACCAGCACCAATGGTGCCAAGCCTGTGGAGGATTTCTCCAACATGGAGTCCCAGAGTGTCCCCTTGGACCCCATGGAACATGTGGGCATGGAGCCTCTGCAGTTTGATTATTCAGGCACGCAGGTACCTGTGGACTCAGCAGCAGCAACTGTGGGACTTTTTGACTACAATTCTCAACAACAGGTACAGTGTGTGTCTTTGTCACCCTTCCCTTTCTTTCCAGCCCGCACATTATTGGGGGGCGGGGTGGGCAAGGCTCTTATCAGCTTAGAAAGTCTTTAGCTAGTTGCTTTTGGTCCAGCAATGGAATAAGCTTTAAAAGCTCACCTTCTCAGGAAGCTGGTTCTTGGGCTGCAGTTGCTGGAAAGAGAATACCCTCTTCCATACACACCCTGCTTGCTTGGCTCTTTTCTCCCCTTCCCTGGGGAGTGGATGAGCATCCTCTAGATGCTAAGTTACATTTGAAAAATTTCTATTGTATGCTGTTGTTGGTTTCTTTCATGTTAAAAAATAATGAGGGGCTAGAGAGATGGCTCAGTGGGTAAGAGCGCTTGCTTTGAAAGCAAGAAAATCCAACTCTAAATCTCTAGTATCCTTGTAAAAGCTAGAGTAGCTATGCATGCCTGTAACCCTAGGATTGGAGGTCAGAGATAGATAGGCATGCTCTGGAGCTTGTTAGCCAGCCTGATAGATAGCCTAGCAGATTGGTGGGCTTCAGATTGAGTGTCAGACCCTGTAACCAAAAGTAAGATAGAGAGCAATAAAGGAAGGCACTTATATACATGTGTATACAGCACCACATGCATCCATTCCCCAAGTGTGGATACCTTCTGTACCCTCCAATAAATAAATCAGATAGGTGATTTGTCTATAACCTCAGTATAATACCAACCCATTTCCTGTCAGCCATGTCTTTTGTTTAAATTAGTTACTCTAGATACAGTCTAGAACACACATAACAGGCATTCTAATTATTGTAAAATAATAAGAACGATAAACTTGAGCTTCCAAAACACTAGAAGGTCTGCAATGATTTGTTTGGTGCCTGGGGAGGGGGATGGCCCTGAGAGCCAGAGTGTGCATCTCAACCTGCACACACACCTGCAGAGGCCAGAGGAAGATGTTGGATGTTTTCTTCTATTGCTCTTTGCCTAATTCCCTTGAAACAGGGTTTCTTACCAAGTCTGAAATAAATCACTTCATCTAGGCTGGTTATTTTCCTAGGCTAGCCAGCCAGTAAGCTCCAGTTACTCCTCACCACCCCACCTCACATTGCTACTCATTGTTTTCTGTGCTCTTAGACACCAAGCCATGTCCCCAGGCTTAACTCTCTGTTTTACAAGTTTCTAGAAAATTTTGTTCATGTGTCTGTTGTTTTAGTCTTTTTTGAGACAGTGTTCTTATGAACCCAAGGCTGGTCTGGAATCTGCATTGTAGCTCAGGATGGCCTTCTTGTCTCCACGACTGTGCTTTGCGAACGAGCACGTGTGCCATGTGCATTCAGTGCTCAAGGAGGAAGACGAGACTTGAATTCTCTCAAGATGTTTATGAGCTGCAGTGGGGTCTGGGAAATGAACCTGGGAGCAGTCAGCACTCTTAACCATGTAGTCACTTCTCCAGGTCATTGCTTTTAGCCTCTTTGGTGTGCTCAGATCACAGGTGTGAGCCACTATGCCCTAAAACAATGGCAGTCAGTTTCGAAGGCAAAGGTAGGCCTAATTCATTAGAAAGGAAATGAGAATCAGAGGGACTACTTTGTACTTCACAACCCACAAGAGGTCTGGTAGATTATACCTTTCTGTTATTCCTTTGGGCTGGTACAAATATAAATTCAAAGCGTGAGAGATGGCAATATTTTGAAATTGCTCACTCTCTTTGGAGATTAGTTGTAATGTGCTGTGCCTTTACTTGCTGCCATTTAACTGATCCCAAGTGAAGTTTTATTGGTAGATAAATAGATATCCATAGAAGTTTATAAAAGAAATCTCCTTAAAATATGCTCTGAGTACCTTTTTGTTGCTTTCCACAGTACTGGGAGTAGAGCCTGTGCTGCCTTACAGGCGCACCGGCTGGCCATAGCCCACCCTGCCTGTGATTAACAGTAAGCTTTTCCTCCCATAGAATGAAAAGTAACATTGAACATTATTCTCTGTAACTCCCAGTAGCTCTATACTCTACAAAAATTGTCTCTCTTGCTTTTCTCTTTTCTGGTCTTTACTGGCTCAATGTTTTTGTTTTCTATTTTAATTGAACCCTTTTTTGTTTAAGAAGAGTTTATCTGGGGCTGGAGAGATGGCTCAGCAGTTAAGAACACTGACTGAGCCGGGCGGGTGTGGCGCATGCCTGTAATCCCAGCATTCTGGGAAGCAGAGGCAGGTGGATTTCTGAGTTTGAGAACAGCCTGGTCTACAGAGTGAGTTCCAGGACAGCCAGGGCTATACAGAGAAACCCTGTCTCCAAAACCAAATCCAAAACAAAAAAGAACACTGACTGCTCTTCTAAAGGTCCTGAATTCAATTCCCAACAACCACATGATGGCTTACAACCATCTGTAATGGGATTTGATGCCCATTTGGTGTGTCTGAAGACAGCTACAGTGTACTCATAATTATATATACATATATATATGTATATATATATGTATTTATATATAAAGTTTATCTCCCGTATGTTGTTTTTAATTTTTATTCTCTTTTACCTAACTGTCCTTTACTTCATGGTAAAGGAATTGTGGTCTTTGTGGATTATTAGTCTGTGGTTTCATATTACCAGAGTTTTGGAATTAGCTAATTATTTGGACTTTCTTCTATATCAGAGATACTAGTTGTACAGATTATACAGTGTCATAGATGGCTTTTAGACTGGTTGATTTAAAAAGATTTGCATTTTAGAACCTGTTTAGTTACAGCTTTTCATAGATGTCTTAGTTTTTGTAGTTAAGGGCATGTATAGACTATGAATTAGGCATTAATTTTTTTTTATCCCATGTTAAAACTAAAGTTAGGGTTACTGTTGCTGTGATGAACACTAGTGATGATCACAAGTACATTGGGGAGAAAAGTTATTTGGCTTATACTTGAGGAAGCCAGGGCAGGAACCTGAGGCAGAAGCTGCTGCAGACAGAGGCCATGGAGGAGTGCTGTTTATTGGCTTGTTTCTTCTGGCTTCCTAAGCCTGCTTTCTTACAGAACCCAGGATGACCAGCCAAACGATGGCCCCACCCACAATGGGCTGGGCTCTCTCCCATCAATCACTAGCTCTACAGGCTTACCTGCAACCTGACCTTATGGGAACATTTTCTAAATTGAGGTTCCCTCCTCTCACTTGACTATAGCTTGTCAGAGTTGACACAAATCTAGCCAGCACATTTCATATACCTTAACTATTATTTTTTTCCTCCATTCATGCAAATGACATGTTCAACTCCTGAACTGTATTGCCAGTCTTAAATTAACTTCTTCTGAGTAGATAGATAGTTTTTAAAACTCTTGTCATGGGTATCCAGATAGATAACATCTAGCATCATTGTTCCAAGATGTCTAAGTGTCCCAAAGGTGCCTGCAGAGAAGCTGGTAATATGAAGTTAAGGAGGAAGGATCATGTGTCAGTGGTGTGCAGTCTTTTTCTTTTTCTTTTTTGTTTTTGTTTTTGTTTTTGTTTTTGTTTTTCGAGACAGGGTTTCTGGCTGTCCTGGAACTCACTCTGTAGGCCAGGCCTGGACTCAAACTCAGAAATCCACCTGCCTCTGCCTCCGAAGTGCTGGGACTAAAGGCGTGCACCACCACCGCCCGGCAGTGGTGTGCAGTCTTACTTTTGCATTTTATATTAGTTTCTTTCTGTTGCTGTGATAAACCATCATGACTAAAGCAACTGAGAGAAGACAAGCTTTATTTGGGATTCCAGTACTAGATAGTGTGTCATTGCAGGTAGACATGGCTGCAAATGACAGCATGGCCGAAGGAACAGGAAGCAGGAAGCTAATAGCTCATACAGCTCTTTGACTGCAAACACAAAACAAGAGTGAACCAGAAGTGGCTTGGGCCTCCAATCTCTAAACACCACTCTTTGGTGTTTTTCTTCCAGCAAAGTCATACCATCAATAGATACCAAGTGCTCAAATGTTTGAGACTCTGGGGCATCTCATTCAAACCCCGGTATTTCGCACCACATTTAACTCCATTCCTGCTCTCTTGTTCACTCCGAGGGCTGGCTGCACCACTCTCCTTTCCTTATGTGCAACCAGAAAGTCCACATTTCTTGAACTCCGTTGTATAAAAGTGGCTCAGTGAGCTAAGAGCCCAAGTGTCTTTTCTTTGCCTATGTATGATAAGGTATTATTGCCTTTGGCTCTTTGTGAGCTTCATGAGAGCAAGGGCTATCCTCTGCTTTCCTTTAGCCCAGTGAGCCTTTAGGGGGCCTTTCCTTTGTTTCTGTTAGAAGGTTTCCCAAGTTAAAATTTGAAACTGTGTGGGAAATTTTTTGGGTGTTGTTGGAAGGTTTGTTATAACCTCCAATAATGCAGTATTACAGTGTAATGGCTGGGATAGTTATTTCTTGGATCAGATGTTAGGATCACTGTGTGGCTGTCTGACCGAAGACCATAGCTGGCTCTTCATATCCAGAAAACATTCTTTTGGGACCCAGTTTTGTGCATTGATTCAGGGAGATTGTGGTTTCGTGGGCTACTCGTAATAACATGTAGTTAGTACCTTTTTGATCTGTAGACAAGTGAATCTTTGATGAATAGAACAAAGTTTTCTGTGTGGTTCTCTTCTTCCTAGTTCTACTCAGTCATTAGGATGCATTTCATCCATCCATCCATCCATCCATCCATCCATCCATCCATCCATCCATAGTACAAGATAACACTCTATGATAAGAGGTAGGATAATGCTGGAGAGGTGGCTCAGTGGTGTTAAATGCACCTGCTGCTCTTACAGAAAACCTGAGTTGGATTTCCAGTACCCATGTTGGGTGGCTTACAACCGCCTATTGGTACCACCACCTACTACTATCTAGCTCTGGCTGTCCAGAAATTTGCTGTGTAGACCAGGCAGGCCTCAAATTCTGTCTGTCTGCCCATGCTGGGATTAAAAGTGTATGCATTTAATGCCCTTCTCTGACCTCAGTAATAGAGGAGTGCCCACATATACATAAACTCTAAAATATCAAAAAGTGATAAAACCATTCATGTCTACATCCTATCCATAGGGTTTCTGGTCTCCAGAGGAAGGAAAAATTTGTGGAAGAAGTGCCATTGAGCTGTTCCTTAAAAGCCTTATTTCTTCAGGAAGAAGCTGAAAATCATGCTCATGAAATAAATAGTAAAACATATAAATAGTAAAGCCTAAAATACATATGATCTGGAGTGTGTTTAACCTGGCTGGTAATTGAGTAGACTCTGAAGATGAATAGTTATTATACATTTTTACTTTACTTTGTAAGACTTTTTAAGCAGGATCTATATATTTGTCCACCCCTCTGTGTGTACATATATACATACATATTCAGTCTTGCTATGTTTCCTTAACTGGCCTGGAACTCATGAGTTTCTTGAATCTATCTTTTCTTTTTAGGAAGAATGTCTAATTTTTGTGGTTTTGTGGTGTTTGTGTACAAGCAGGTCTAGACATTTTGATGTTAATATATTAGTTAATTGTTGACTTGAGTACTATCAGTCAGGCGTAGGAGGGCTCATTGATGACCAAGGCCGTCCTAAAGGGATGTTTGGGCTGACAAAGAGCGAGGATTATATATAATCAGAGTATGCCTGGACTGTAATTCTAGCATCGAGTATAAAACTGCATTGAGAAATCTCAGTTATGGAGGTCTTGTTTGGACCGGAGCTGGTGATGTAGCGCACTGTGGATAGTTCTGCACAGTATGCTCTTTGATTTTGAGTTCTGTAAATGAGGAACAAAGGGTGGTTATCTTCCTTTATTAATTTGCTTCAAATTGTAGAGCAACTTTATTTTTGTTTTGTTCTTTTTTCTTGGTGGGATGAAGGGGAGCTAGAGTGGACAACTACAGAGTAAATGATCTCTTACCCCAGCTCCTTTCCATTGTGACGTTTCCCGTTGATGTTTATGGAAGTTGGTTTGGTAACAAAGTGTCAGCTTTATTGAGCTACATGATACAAAGCACCAGTGAGTAGGGGAAAGGTGATTTTGATTTATTCTTTGGGCTTTGGATTCTTTAGTTTCTTCTCTGGTCACTGGAGCTCATTGTGAACGTGATTTCTCAGATTTATAAGAGCAAGAGTTCTCTGATCTCTCAGATTTATAAGAGCAAGAGTTCTACAAATCCTTTGGGCAGTTAGGTGATCCCTGTGACTTGCTTTCTTGTCTGTTTTATGGTGAGGGACTGAACCAGGATCCTGTGCAGGCCCAGCGTGTTCTGCTTCTGAATTGCTTTACCAGCCCATAGTGTTGAGGGTATGCGCGTGTGTGTTCTAAATATTGGCATGCAGAAGAGTATGGAGGAAACATTACATTAACTACGTCAAGGTATTTAAAATATATTTTTGCTCCTTTATACATAAGAAGCATTAGCTCACCTTGAACATGAAAAGGATTTTGGAATGCTTGCAACTGCAGTGGAAGAGGAAATTGTCCATGTTGCCATCTGTTTGTAATAATCCATAGGTATAAGGCTAATAGTAATCCTTTTGGGAGAATATTTCAAGAGTTTGAAGAATCTCAATTGAATAATATACTGAAGAGGGTCCCGGTAGATAAAACATTCATTCAAGGGAGCCTGCAGGATTGCCATTCATGGAAGAGGGGCCTCAATCTAAGGCTAGTTTCTCCACACAGTATCCTTTTTGATGCCCCTCTGGAGTGGTTCCTTTTTTTTTTTTCTTTGCTTTTTTGCCTTCTTAATCTTGAAAAACATCCCCCAAAAGTTTTTGTATCACCAAATTCATGCCATTCTGTGTTATGATATTTGAGCGGTTTTTTTTAAATGAAGTATATTACTAAAGTTCATTATATCCTCACCCTGTAACTGAAGCTAAAACTGTTATGTCAGAATAAGTTAGAGTGTTGATACATTTTATTTAGAACACGGTCAGTTGAAAAATAGCATAAGAACAGGGTCTCATGTTACTGGGACTAACCCAGAAACTCCTAATTGTGTAACTGAAGTACTTGAATTGATCCTCATGTTTCTGTCTCCTGAGTGCTGGGATTATAGAGTGTGCACATGTGACTGGTAACTGACTATAACTCCAGCTGCAGGGTATCCAGTGCTCTCTTCTCATCACTCAAGTGCACTTTAAACACACTCTCTCTCTCTCTCTCTCTCTCTCTCTCTCTCTCTCTCTCTCTCTCACACACACACACACACACACACACACACACACACACTCAACTCCTAACTTTAGTGTTTTGTTTTTGAGAGTCAGTCTATAGCCATGACTGTCCTGGTATTCCTGCCTAGATCAGTGAAGTGCCTCCCTGAATGCCGGCCTGCTGCCCACCACAGTGGCTATTTTGCATAGCTTCAATGCCAAACAGTTTTAAAATTCACAAGTGTCTTATGTGTTGTTGTTGAGGAAGTCGGTATCAAATACTGACTAGTTATAGGATTATTTAAGGTTACCTCAGTGTAGCTTTAGTTTGCTCAGGTATACAGAAACATTTATTTGGTAGAGGATTGGGTTTTAGTTTTGACCTGTGATCTCAGAAATCATTTACCCTGTAATCAGTCAGAATCTGTCTCCATCCATGTGTTGATGTTGTGTCATCGTGTGTCTCCTCCCCCCCTCCCCCCAACTCATGTAGACTGGGCTCAGAGCTGCCCCTTACTTTTTCATCTGTTAGGGAATGGTGAAGGTTTTGTTGTTTAAATATAACATTTGTTTATTTAATGTGTATGGCTATATGGCATGCATGTAATGTATGTGGACTCTTGTCTGAGATACATAAACAACAGTAAAACTTGAAAAAAGAAAATGTTAAGATCTTTTGGTCTCTAGTGCTAGGCTGTTCCCTTCCCCCCCTTCTTTTCCTAGGAATGCAAAGGCTTTTGCTATGTAGATTTGTCTTTCCTTCCTGCTCTGCTTTGTCCATAGCGCCCCCCCCCCCTTTTTTTTGAAAGGAGTATGACAAGAAAACTGTTCTTCTGTGATAACTTAGCATCATCTTTTCTTGTAACTTCCAAAAACATTTGTGTGTGTGTGTGTGTGTGTGTGTGTGTGTGTGTGCAAAGCCATGCATGACATGAGGAGAGAGACATACAGTTTTATCCTTCTGCTGTGTAGGATCTGAACACAACAGTAAACTATCTTTTATAAAAAGCCCACTGAATGGCACTGTTGTGTTTCTGAGCTTTTGGAACAGGAACATTGCCTTTTGTAAATTCACGTAGTGAGGGACAGAGAAGGAAGTCAAAACAGTTTGTCATAGATACACAAACTGTGTTTTCAGTATTTATTGTGAATCCCTCTATGACTTTGAAATATTTGCTGGATTTGCCCTGTGCTCCCTGTGAGTGAACTGTAATTAGCATAGCGCTCCTCTGTGCCATAGTGCTCACCAAGCTCCTTTCCCAGTGCAGGCCACTGGCTCCTCTGTGAATTCATGACAGTGGTAGCAGAGCTCAGGTTTGCCACCAGAGGGCATTAGTGTGACTTTTTAAGGATCTTTGGAGACTGTCACTTGCCAGTTACCCAATTTTGTTTTGAGTACTCTATTTCTAGTTAGTATTGTACCAAAGAGAATATGACAAAATTGACATAATCTAGTATATAATCAAATCTGATGGCAGTAGATGCATAATTAGCTTTTGTTAAATTGTTTACTACAAAATGCTCTCAAAATAACATCTCCCATTTTTCACTAAGCGTTAAGTAGTCATTAACCACAGGCAGCATGTGGCCTCTTACAAGGCTAATGTATGTGGTTCCTGTTAGAAGTAATAATCCTTACCTTGAAATGTGACCACATACACAATTAGAGGATTGCTTTTACGGTATTCACATATATGTGTTTCTATGTGTGTTTACAGCGTATAAATACTGAGTACGTGTTGGATGTAGTGAGGAAAGTCTGGAGTCTTGTTGGATCATGTCAGGATGCCCTTAGCAGTGACACTCTACATGGATCACCATTATCTCCCAGTTCCGTACTGTCTGGAAACCCAGCAGTGGGACTTTGCAGTGAGATGGGTTAGTTTAAAGCAGGCCTGTGAGGGTGGCCAGAGGCAAATGGAGCGCTGGTGGGAATGCGACTGCTGGAAAGGGTTTCGGGGTTATGTGGCTTTTTCCTTGGTTTTTATTTATTTGGTTTTTAAAATTGTTTTTTGGCACTTGTGATTGAACCCAGAGCTCACTCCATGGTAAGTGAGTGCTTCATCATCACACTGTCTTCTAGCCTCTCTCATGTGCCACTTCTCATGTGCAGACTGCCTCCAGGTGCTAGAGATACTATTCTTGAGATAAACTTGCAGCTTCTAAGGCACACTGCCTAGCTCCCATCTTAGGGTGGGCAAGGGTTTTGAATGCTTGAGAAATTCATCTAGTCCTTATTTCACTGCTTGGTATTAGACGTGTAGGAGGTAATGCTTTTTTATTTTTATCTGCATCATGGTGAAGTTTTTCTTTAACCCTTGAAAAGGAAAGCCAAAGAGTTTTTTGTTTATTTGTTTTTTTAATCTGTATATGATTGTTTCCTAAGGACGGGTAAGATTTGAAGTGTAGAAAGTAAGATTCAGGCTAAAGTGGACACTGTTTTCAACACATGCAACTTTTTATATAAAAATATTTGTAGGGACTTGGAGAGATAGTTCAGTGGTTAAGAGTGCTGGCTACTCAGAGGACCCAGGTTAAATTCTCAGTACCCACATGGCAGCTCACAACTGTTTGTTATTCCTGTTCCAGGTGACCCGACTCCCTCATGAATATAGGCAAACCACCAATGTACATAAAAGAAAAATAAATTATCAAAATAATTGTAGGCTTCTGTGTATGAATGTTTTGTCTGCATGCATGCATGCATTACACACACACACACACACACACACACACACACACACACACACACCTTTACCTGGTGCCCATATAGATCCTGAGATTGAACCTGGAGCAAAAGCAACAGGTACTGTAATCAGCTGAACCATCTCTCCAGACCTGTTTGAGACAGAGGTAGAATGCAAGACCACAGGATTAAATCTCTATTATATCCATTAATAGTGAGAATAGTTTTCAATGGTAATTTTGCTGAGTTGAGGTGATGGCACCTTCCGATGACTCTTGATAAATAGGGCTGTAGTTCACTGTCTATCTGTTAGATATCACTTAGTGATATGAACTTGGCTGTTGATGGGTCCTGTAGAAAGAACAGGTGGTTGGAAGCTATGTTCTGGGAATAGGGCTATTCAGCAATTTGTCTCTGGAAGGAAGCCTTTTGAGACTTTACAGTCATGCTGCTAGCTTCACCTTTGTTCATCACTCTTCATGATAAAATGTTCCATGCATAGTAAATATTTGTTAAATGATTAGGCGAGTCACTGACTAAATATTTTATGCTAATAGGTTAATTCATGGGAAAATGTTTGAGAGAGGTGTAAAACACTCTTTTTCCTATGAATTAAAATTTTATGTGCAAGTGCACTTCCTACCAGTGTAGGAGGTCAGAGGACAGCTTGTAGGTCTTAGGGAATTAGACTCAGGTTGTTAGGCTTAGAGTTAGGAACCTTGCTGAGTCAGTGAAAATTTGTCAATAGCTGAACTACTTTTTTTTTTTTTTAATATTTTGATTTTTATTTATTTATTATATGTAAGTACACTGTAGCTGTCTTAAGACACCAGAAGAGGGCATCAGATCTCTTTACAGATGGTTGTGAGCCACCATGTGGGTGCTGGGATTTGAACTCATGACCTTCAGAAGAGCGGCCAGTCCTCTTACCTGCTGAGCTATCTCTCCAGCCCCTGAACTTCTGTTCTTTTCACTGCCCAAGAAGAATAAGATTAGGAGATCCTGAAACTCCCAAAGCCAGGCATTTCTCTAATTCATTCATTAGGAAAAGCTGCTACTTTAGGAAGGTACGCAAAAATAATTTCCCTAGAAAAATAAAGCAATCTTTCCTTGTCTTCTCCAAAGCATAACTAGGTAAGAACTTAGTACTTGTTGGGTCTTAAAAGATCTTTGGGTAGACTCTTTAACCCTTGGGATCCCATGGAAGTCACTCTACAGCGTTCTTAGCTGACTTTAAGGTGTACTTTTAGTCACTCTGTGCTATACACTTGCTGGTTGCTATTAAGGGTTTTTCATGTGTGTATATATCAGGAATTTAGGGAACATGAGACATAGGACCAGTCTGTGGAGAGGGGAGGACTAATTGAGGCAGTAAGAGAGAATGGATAGATTGAAGCTTTATTCCTCCAGGGAGTGGAACAGGCCTGAGGCACCCTGTTTTGTCAAGTATCTTGTGTAACAGAGGGTAATGAAATTGTTAAGAGATTTCAAACATCATTTCACAGGACAGTTCTCTAACTATCACATCTTTCTCTTGCCTCAGCTATTCCAAAGACCCAATGCACTTGCTGTTCAGCAGTTGACAGCTGCCCAGCAGCAGCAGTATGCACTTGCAGCAGCCCACCAGCCTCACATCGGTAAGTTCTTAGGCCCATGGCTCTTTCTAGCTAGGAGAGGTGGATGCTGGGAAAACCAGTAACTGTCACTAATATCAAAGTCCATCCCAACACTGGGAGGCAGGAAGAGTTTAGAGGATGGCATGAGTTCCAGGCCTCTCCGATCTGTATAATAGATAATACATTTGGGGTGAGCCTGGATCATACATTGATTTCCTGTCCAAAGAAGAAAAGACGGGGGTGGGTGGATTCAGACAAATGCCTTGTACAGAACAAGTGGCCTCTTTCTTGTATCCAGTTATTTCTTGCCCCATATTTTAGTTTTGACATACTAGACCGGAACTTATACTTCTCTGGAATCTTTTCCCTGTATCAGGATTTAGATAATTTACTAGAGAAATGACTACTGATACCTCAGTAAGATTTCAGGCAACAGTGCTGGGTGTGGTAATGCACACATTTATCCCAGAACTTGGGAGACAGAGGCAGGAGGACTTCTATGAGTTTGAAGCAAGCCTGGTTTACAATATAGTGAGTTCCAAGCCAGCCAGGGCTACACAGTGACATTCTGTTCCCCAAAATAAAAAAATAAATAAAAAATGACTAGATTTCCGCACCTGTGATTAGGTTGTTGCAGTTGTGAATAGGCTGGATCAGCTTCTCAGCTTACTGAACAGCAGCTAGTACTCTTTTCCTTTAAGATCCATCTTCCAAGTCCTTTCTTCCTCTTCTTGGGATGAGTTTGGTAGGCATTTTAATCTTCACTTTGACCTTTCTACCTATTTGGACCTCTATTTTTAGATCTCTAAGACAGGATCCTGGTGTAGTCTCAGCTGGACTTAGACTCATTGTCGGTTCTCCTGCCTCAGCATCCCAAGTGTTGACATCACAGATGTGACTGCTGTGTCTGACAGCCCTGCCACACCTTAAGGGTTCTTCAAAACAAAATACCCCGACTGGGAGGAGAGATTTCTTTTATTCTTGCTTTAAAAGTAACATAAAAGAGCAGAAAGGATATGGCGGCTCTGGATGTGGTGGGTAAGGAAGAAGAGGGTGCAGTTCCACCCTGGTTGCCACAAGACCCCGCCAGTGCAGTGCGCATGTAAATTTACATAAATAAACTCCTTTGAAGCATTGTTTTTAGTAGAGATAGTCCCTCATTTAATAAAAGTGTTTTCAAACAAAATTAATATTATTTTAAGACTTGGAGATGGAACTCAGAGTATGCACAGTGGATTCAGTGTCTGCTGCACAGGGCCCTAGATGCAATCCCCAGCAGCACATACAGCAAAATCAATTCCTAAGTCTGTTTAGCTGGATTTCAAACTGTAACAGGAGCAGGTATAGTTTGGAGGTAGAGAGATTGCTTGACATTCAGGAGACTTGAATTTAATCTTAGCAACGAGACAATACAAAAATGATATATAAATGATTTGCTGCAAACATTTCTTTAGTAAAGATGGAAGAGGTTGCCCAAAATGGTCTAAACTGGACATTGTATTGTAGTCTAGCACTTCTAAGACTGAGGTGGGGAGATTCAAAGGACGTAAATCAAGGCCAGTGTAAGGTACATAGTGAGACCCCATTTCATAGAGCCAGCCAGGACTGGGGCAAAGCTTGGTAGGTAAGAGTTGCTTCTGGGCAAGCAAGAAGACCTCAGTTCAAATGTTCAGCACTCACCTGAAGGCAAGTAGACAGACCCCAGCTTTGGAGGCTGGGGACAGGGGGAATCCATGGAGCTTGCTGGCTATGTGGCCAAAATAGCAAGATTCTTGTGCAGCAGGACAACTTGTCTTAAAAAAATAAATGCACGCGCCTTTAATCCCAGCATTTGGGAGGCAGAGGTAGGCGGATTTCTGAGTTCGAGGCCAGCCTGGTCTACAGAGTGAGTTCTAGGACAGCCAGAACTATATAGAGAAACCCTGTCTTGAAAAAAACCTGGGGGGGGGGGAGTGAAGAGATAGACAGCCTTAGAGTCTCAACCTTTGGGCTCTCATATTAGATATTCACATTATGATTCAAAATGGAAAAATTATGAAGTCTCAATGAAATAATTTTATGGTTGGTGTTCTGCACAACCTGAGAAATTGAATTAAAGGTTCTTAGCATTAGGAAGTTTGAGAACCACTGCCATAGAGGAAGGCACCTGTTGTCTTTCTCTGCCGCCCTCCCTGTGTATACACACAGATACATAGACACACACGAACATACACTACTGACTTGGATAAATGTCACTGTGACTTCTTATTGAGGTTATCTTATCTTTGTGAAATTCCTCTTTACTCTCAGCCTGTTCTCTCTTCCCTTTGAATCTCCCCTTCATCCGTAGCCTGGAATGCTAGCCAAACTAGAGGGGTGTGCAGTAGGGCTGCAGTTGGTCGTTTGCTTTTACTGACAGGTATGTTTCCAGCAGGTTTAGCTCCCGCTGCGTTTGTCCCCAACCCATACATCATCAGCGCTGCTCCCCCAGGGACGGACCCCTACACAGCTGGACTGGCTGCAGCAGCGACACTCGGTGAGACACGTGCTGCATGAGGGATTTGCTCACCTGCTTGAAAAGTCCTTTGAAATGGGCATGCCGCCTTTCTACTCTGTCAGAGCCATGTCTCCAACAACAATGTCTCCTGGTTTTAGTGCCAGTTCCTTGTCAGTTATATTTCACTGCTTAGCTATTGCCCGGTTCTGCCTGGGAAGTTAAGGTGGTCCCTTAGTCTGCCCACAGTAGCTCGCATCCACAGAATGGCTTGTTGGTAGTGCAGGGTATTTGTTTAGCTGTTTCTCTTGGTCCCGTAGGGAGCTCACTGTGTTCTTACCTTCTCATTGCTTTGTGGCTTTCCCTTCCTCCAGCCCTCTAAATTCTATAGCTTTTGAGCCACAAGTCTTAACACTTCTCCCTTGGATTTCTCTTCTACATACTCTGAAATGTGGCATATTACATTGTCGTATATAGGCTCATCATCAGAGCCTGAGTCTTTGGGATTAGTGCTACAAAGGAATGTCTAGTGTCAGAATTTGGAGGATGGGCTGAGGTTGGCCTACCCTTTCTTCATGACTTGTGTAGGAAGCTGACCAGTGCACCCCCCCCCTTTTTTTTTTCTTGACTAGTCACATTGGCTCACACCATTTACCACAGCCAGCCCCTTCTGATTTTAGGTTCCTTACTGTACCAACTTGGGTCTCTGTTTCCAGATATTTGTCACGGTTTGTGCCTGGGATGATCTGACTTTATTCTGGATTATGTGTTGTCTCTCTGTTGCTGACTACTGTGGATTTTATTTGCTTGTGAATGGATTCACAATGGTCTTTTCCTCCCCTGAACTTTGATTTTTTTTCCCCCCCCAAAGTCAAGTACCTTTTTCCTTTGACTCTGTGTAGCACGGTTGCTGTCTCAGAGGGGTCATGAATATTTAAGTGGCTTCATTTCAGTATGAGGACAAAGACAACAAACAACCTCTGAAACTGTTGGGGTGCACTCCAGTGTAAGTTACACTCTTTACAACTTAGTTTCAACGTAAGATTTCAGTAACTGGTGTGTGGTTCTCAGTGATGATGTAGGTTTTCTCCAGAACTGTTTCCCTGATTAAGATGGCAGTCTATTTAATACTTGCCTTTGGGAGTTAGACAGCACAGCCCTGTCAAGTCGTGTGACCTTGCCTGGCTACCACTAATATTTGCCACACCTAAGTGCTATGCACTGTCCTTAGTGCTGTTCTGACTGAGTTTTTCATCATCAGGATGATGAATGTGTAGTTATTAAATTATAGGTTGTTTGCACATCACCTAGACTGCAGATGATTTAAATAGTCTGCCAGATAACAAGAGACATTAACTACCCAAACCATGGAAGCAAGGATTTTGTTAACACAGAAATTGAACCAGGAGTTCTGATTAACCAGTTTCAGCTAAGCACTCTGGGGTGTTTAATTTTGACCACATGACCAGGGTCCAAGTAGTAGAAGTAGCTGAAGGATGTGAGGGCTACATGTAACTGTTCAGGGTGCTGTCCTTACAGGCCACACCTGTCTTCACAGAGGCCCTGCTACACCTGCTGTGTGAACAGCAGACCCAGATGTCGGGTCAGTTTCCTTAGGTGCCTTTCTTTACCTTACTAGTCTGTGGACACTTGTCAGTTGGGTTTGGACACTGTTATTTTCTTTAACTTGCAGACTAGGCTTTTGAATTGTTTAGGTTCTGAAAAGTCAACAAGGCACTTTAATCCCTATGCTTAGTGTAAGATGGTCCGTATTGTAACACATTTCCTTAACAACACAGTGGGCATTCTTGGTCATGGTAAGCCATAGGCATCAAACAGCACCCACCTAGAAATGCTAGAGCTTATCATCAGGCAGTGGTGCAGTCTGACTCGCTTATTGTGTAGAACCTTGTGAGTGTGTGCTGGTTTATTTTTGTTTAATGAGAAGCAGCTCCTCTGCCAGCACAACTGTACTATTTGAACAGTTTGGAGCACAGTGCAAGGCTCACTGTTGGTCATGCTGCTCGTGCTTCTTGTGTTGGGCCGGAGAAAGGAGGCGTGTTTCACCAGATTCCAGTAGCTGTCTTTGAACAGTTTCTTATTTTTTCCTTCTTGTGTGGGTTCTTTTAATTATGTAAAATACACTCAAACTATTTACTCTTAGAGAGACCCATCACTGTCTTGAGGGTAAATTCACATATTTTTGTTTTGTTTTGTTTTTGTTTTTTGTATCAACTTCAGCATAGACTGTTGACCTAGACTTTGGCCCCCCGACTGCTCTCTAAGCACCTTATTACGTCAGGTCTGCTGCTTTGCCTTGTGTAGCCAGCTTTGGAGCAGAGTGTTAAGTGTTTGTGCTGAGGTCAGTGGCTCTGGTGTGTCAGGGTTAAGGTGCAGTGTGCTTTAGTCAATAGCAGTGAGACTTGATGTAGCAATGTGTAAGTGTGTGCTTGTTGTATTAAATAACTTTTGTGATTTCAAACATGGAAAAATATAGTCAAAGATTTTGAAGTTGTATGTAGAGGTCCGGTTGTGAGAAGGGTCACAGATTGCATCTGGGGTTAGTGATACAGGAGCTTGTTAGTCTCAGCTAGTCAGTCCTCAGGTGACTGGTGAAGGCAGAACACAGCTGGAATTTGTTCTTTTCCTTTCTGTTTAAGCTCATGCACTTTCCATGTATTTCTCTTTCACAGCAAACTTTGTCTGATGTCTATCATACATCATTTCTTTCTCATGGGGTAAACATGACTTCTGGCTGGGTATGGTTTCACGTCTCTAATCCAGCACTTGGGAGGCTAAGGAAGGAGCAGCTCTAGTTTGAAGCCAATCTAGGCTACATAGCACGCATGGCCTCGTCTGGCAAACAGATCTTCGCTTCAGCAGCCTTTTCCCGTTTTTAAGCCCCATTCCTTCAGTTTCCCTCCCAGCCTCTCTTTTCAGTAGCTTTACCACCTTAGCCACCATACATGTCTGGCTGTAGTGCGGCCTGGCTTCAGAAGACCCTGCCATGAGGATCAAATACAATATCTCCCTCCCTCATCTCTCATAAATACTGTCTAGCACAAATCTTTGGGTTCTTTAATATTTTTTTTTTGGATTTCACCTTTCAAGATCAGAATACTCCTAAGATCATGCTTTTTAAACTTCTCTTACCTTCCTCTGGTTCCTTCTAGGCCCAGCTGTGGTCCCTCACCAATATTATGGAGTCACGCCATGGGGTGTCTACCCTGCTAGTCTTTTCCAGCAGCAAGCCGCTGCAGCTGCAGCAGCAACAAACTCTGCTACTCAGCAGAGTGCTCCGCAGGCCCAGCAGGGACAGCAGCAGGTAAAGTCTCCTGTGAGGGTGGGCGGTGTATATGGTGTGTGCTATTGACAGGCCAGTGAGCACCTGTGAGTGCATCTGTGTGCAGTCGACTCAAAGCTGATGTTGATGTCTTCATAAAACACAGGGTTTCTGTCTGTCTGTCTGTCTGTCTGTCTGTCTGTCTGTCACAGATGCTGCTGTTCTTCATCATAAAATGCCAAGTGCCTGTGTGTGCATGGCCACATACTTGCTCCAGTGCTCATTGAGCTGGTACATTGTTGTTGTTGGCTGTTGTTCGCCCCTGGTGTCATTCTTCACGAGCCAGCCACCTTCTTTGTTGAGACAAGTATCTCTCCCCCATACCTGGCACTCACCAATTAGGCTGGGTTATCCAGCTAGTGAGCCAGGATCCCTCTGTCTCTGCGTCTGTGACAACGGGATAAGTCCATGACCATACTGTCCTTGTGCCAGGGCTGGCCATGGAGTTCCGGGTCATATGCTTGGGCAGCAAACCAAAAAACAAACAAACAAAAAAGACTTTTTAAAAAAATGCCCCCCACCCCCCCCTTTTCTTTTTTTGAGACAGGGTCTCACTGTGTAGCATTGGCTATCCTGGAACTCACTCTGTATAGACCAGGCCATTTTCTGAACTCAGAGATCTGTCTGTCCCTGCTTCCTGAGTGCTGGGATTAAAGGTATGGGTCACCAAGTCCTGCCAGGGCTACACATAGAATCAATCCCATCTCCTCCTCCCCCCCCCCCCCCGTGTGTCTGTCTGTCACACACACACACACACAATTTAAGAGGGCTTAGGTTCCAAAGGGTTAGAGTTTGTGATGGCAGAGGGAAGGTTGTAGCAGCGGGGGTGGGGGTGTGGGGTTGGGCGCTGGCCAGGGAGAGAGAGAGTCCACATCTCAAACACATGGGAAGCAAAGAGCATACTGGAAAATTCCAAGCTCACCCTCATTGGCCTACTTCTTCCAACAAGGCCACACCTCTTAATTCTTCTTAAAAAAAATTTTTTTTTAACCACCTGGAGACAAAGTAGTCATACGTGAACCTATTGGACCCATTTTCACTTGAAGCTCTATACAAAATAAAAAAAAAAGAAAATGTTGTGGTTAAGAATTTTGTGCTTTGGTTTGGGAATTTGCTTATTAGCGTAGTGTTTTCCTAGCATGAATAAAG
The DNA here is from genome assembly GCA_964023405.1 of Apodemus agrarius. NCBI lineage: Eukaryota > Metazoa > Chordata > Mammalia > Rodentia > Muridae > Apodemus > Apodemus agrarius. The sequence continues at coordinate 25,669,135 of OZ030009.1, read as the reverse complement.
CCCTGAGTTCTATCCCTAGCAACATGTACAACTGAGCATGGTGGCATGCCTAGTGGAGACAGGATGATAAGTAGTTCAGAATTGCCCTGAGCTACACACTGAGTTTGGAGATGGCTGTGTAACATGCATAGATACTTCCACTTGGTGCTAAGACTGCCCTGTCTGGGCTGTTCCTCCTAGTCTTTTATAGTCTTTTGTCACCCACGTGACATAACTCTGACATTGCACTGTTTTTTTCTTCCTTCTTTGAATTTATTTACTTTTGTTTTATGTGCAAGAGTGTTTTGCCTGCATGTACGTATGCACATGTGTCCCCTGGTATCTTCAAGGCCAGAAGAGGGCATTGGCTCTATCCGTACTGGAGTTGTAGGCAGTTGTGAGCCACCATGTGGGTGCTGAGACCAGAACCTGGATCCTTAATTAAGAGTTCTTAATGTTAAGCTAAGCTGTTTCTCCAGCCCTGTCATTATATCTTTCTTATTGACTAGAGTGCACATACTTTGCTTATAGTTCTTATAGTTCTTATCATCTGATCTATGGTAAGAGTTATTTGATTAAAGAGCAATACTGTATTTCAGTTCTCTTTTGTATGTTTTCCTCCCTCCCTCCCTCCCTCCCTCCTTCCTTTCTTCTTTCCTTCCTTAAGATAGGGTTTCTCTATGTACCTCTGCCTCCTTAGTGCTGGGATTAAAGGTATTTGCCACCACTGTCTGGCATAATCTACTGTTTCTAAAGGTCGTACTTAAAGCACAGTATAGTAGAATGAAATTTTACCAAATGATGGATGAATTGACATTTTTACCCTAGTAGCCACACCGTGTGATAAAACCATTATAATAAACATTTTATTCCTGGCAGTGGTGGCATATTACTTTGATGCCAGCACTCAGGAGACAGAGACAGGTGGATCTCTGAGTTTGAGGTCTACAGAGTGAGTTCTAGCACAGCCAGGGCTATACAGAAAAACCCTGCCTTGGTTGAAAAACCAAAGAGGAAAAAAGGAGCGTTTTATTTTTGCTCTCATTTAAAAGGCTGACTCTAGTAGAGTGTGTGGCGTGTCCTCTGTAACTCCTGTGAGATAGTATTTCTGTTTATTCCCAGGTTCTTCGTGGAGGAGCTAGTCAGCGTCCTTTGACCCCAAATCAGAACCAGCAGGGACAGCAAACCGATCCCCTTGTAGCAGCTGCCGCAGTGAATTCTGCTCTTGCCTTTGGACAGGGATTGGCTGCGGGTATGCCAGGTGAGGTTTCCACTGATGTCCCAATAAAGAGTGAATTCTGGGAGTGATTTTGGCTTAGGACTGGGGACTGGCAGGGATGATACACACTTGCCCTCTCTTAGACCAGAGGTCGTTGATGAGAGCTTTGTTCTGAGCCAGTCGTTGGTCGTCATGGTTCTCCAAGCATGTAACTGATGTGTATGCACGTGAGGTGAGCTTCGCTTTGTTGGCCTCTCTTGCCTCAGGACTTAAGTGGACAGAGTTAGTGTCCTGTGTTCACCGTAGTCTTCTTCGGCTATGGTCTGACGCCTGTGTATTTGAGCAGCTTGACTAAGAAAGAATCCCTGTCTTTTCTTTTTAAAGAAAAGACAGCACTTACTTCTGTTACTTGTTTAGTAAAGAAAACAGTACATTGGTCTTGGCAAGCACTTTGATCGAATGATATTCCCTGTCCTGAATTAACCAGCAGAAGAGCACTCCTGTCCCTTAAGTGCTGTCTTTTCTTTAATTCACCCAAGGCCTTTTATAGATTGGGCAATGAATGCTTCGAGATTTGCAGCGTTTCAGCTGTGTTAGGGACAGGGCCGAATTGTCCATCCAGGCCTACATGATCCCAAAGCTGGATTCGTCTGTTTATAATATGTTGGTGCCCAGTGTACATTTTCCTTGCGTAATTCACAAGTTCCTTTGATTACTGTTGGTTGTACAACCCAGGTATGTGACTCAGACTGGTTAGTTCTGAACCTTGTTTGTACTATAAACAATATACATTCAGTGCCCAATAGGAGACTGGCATCTTAGTTACTTTTCTGTTCCTGAGATAAGACACCATGACTAAAGCAACTTACAGAAGAGTGAGTCTCTTTGGTGCTTACAGTTTCAGAGTGTTAGAGTCCAAGTCATAATGGCAGAAAACATGGCAGCAGGCATGGTGCTGGAGCAGTAGCTGAGCGCTTCCGTCTTATCTTGATCTATAAGACAACTGGGAATGGTGTGAGCTTTTGAAACCATAAAGTCAGCCTCTTGTGATAACACCATGGAGGCCAAACTCTGTCATGTTTTCTGAACAGTCCTACCAAGTGGGGACCAAGTATTCAAATATGTTAGCCTATGGAGACCATTCTTATCCAAACCACCACCACCACCACAGCTAAGAGCTCCTGTAGACAGTAGTAACTGGAATACAGAGATTTTATTCTGGCACGTCGGCAGCCTCAGTACTCAAGCAGTATAGCATCTACACTGATAGCACAGTCTGGTAACCTAGGCTGTTATCACTGATGGGCAGGTGGTATCTGTAGGGTGGTGGGACTTGAGTACTGTGAAATTTCATCTTGTTACTTAGAATAGCCATGTGATTTAATGCTCACTAATCATTTGAGGAATTTCCACCTAATACTTTGCATGGTGGTTAAAACCTTGGCAGCAGAGACTAACCAACATGGTTTCTACTTGTCTGCTGCTTACTCTCCCCAGGTTATCCAGTCTTGGCACCTGCTGCTTACTATGACCAAACTGGTGCCCTTGTGGTGAATGCAGGGGCAAGAAATGGCCTTGGAGCTCCGGTTCGGCTTGTTGCTCCAGCCCCAGTCATCATCAGCTCCTCAGCTGCACAAGCAGGTGAGCTTCCTTTGGAGGACTCCAGTGAGGGCGCTAAAGGGGACGGCAGGGGAGGGGGGCTGACAGTGGTAGTCTTCAGATAGGCTCTGATGGGCCTTAATTGGTAAATATTTTTTCACCACGTAATATTTCAGAGAGAACGGGAAGCTGCAAAGCATCTTGATAGATTCAGAGTCTGTTGGTGATCGTGGCAGGCATAGCAGGCAGCATTCAAAGACTAACAACATATTTTTGTGATTTATTTTTTTACCCTCCTGGGCTGGGGAGAATTGCTTTGTCATAGGGCCAAGTAAAACTATGGGGACCCCAGAGGACTGTCATAGAAATGCATTGACATTGATTGACAGTACAGACAATTTGTTTTTTAAAGCTCTTTACGTGAGTTTTTTGTTTTTTTGTTTTTTTGAGACAGGGTTTCTCTGTGTAGCCCTGGCTGTCCTGGAACTCACTCTGTAGACCAGGCTGGCCTCGAACTCAGAAATCTGCCTGCCTCTGCCTCCCAAGTGCTGGGATTACAGGCGTGCGCCACCATGCCCGGTGTGAGTTTTTTAAAATGAGAGTCAGCTGCTTGTGTTTGCACACACTTCTGGTTCCAATTTTGGGAGGCAGAGGCAAGTGGATCTATCTCTTGAGTTCACATTCCATACCAGTCAGGGTTACATAATGCAATCCTGTCCCTAAATAGATGCTTGGGTGGGTGGATGAACGAGAGTAGAGGGCTATTACACAGAGATCTGCATGTTAAAGAGGAGGTTAGCTGTAGGACTGAAGGACTTAAATATGCTGACAAAATACCTTCTTGGAAAAAAGTCTCATGTGGGAGTAGGTATAGAATTTGGGATTTTTAGGAAGTCGTATTTAATGGGTGTATATAATGCTTGAGCCACTTTTAAACTGGAGCCACTTTAAATCTGTTTCTAGCATAAAGAACTTGTTGTGTGGAATTTTCACTTTCAGTCTGTAATAGAAATAGACAGTAAAGGCTTCAGATGGAGGCATCAGAATGGGTTTGTACAGTTCTTTATAAAGTACAGCCTTGATAACATAGCATCAAAAGTGGATACAGTACAGTCTGGGTATGTGGCTAGCGCCTCTTAGCCTAATGTGCTTTCTTTCTCACAGCTGTTGCAGCGGCTGCAGCTTCAGCAAATGGAGCAGCCAGTGGTCTTGCTGGAACAACAAATGGACCATTTCGACCTTTAGGCACCCAGCAGCCCCAGCCCCAGCCCCAGCAGCAGCCCAGTAACAATCTGGCTTCCAGCTCTTTCTATGGCAACAACTCTCTGAGCAGTAACTCCCAGAGCAGCTCCCTCTTCTCTCAGGGCTCTGCCCAGCCTGCCAATACGTCCTTGGGATTCGGAAGCAGCAGCTCCCTTGGTGCCACACTGGGATCAGCCCTCGGAGGGTTTGGAACAGCAGGTACAAATTAGGCTGAGAAGCTGTTAAAACTATTTTGAATGAGATTTATAATCTTTCTGAAACCCTGACAATGCATGACACCCTGCGCAGATACCACTGGCAGATGTGGACCCAAGGCCCTGGCAGTCTAGCCAACCCATCTAACCTTTGAGATGTTGGACTATAGAAATCAGGTTATGCAGCCAGGGCCTCTTTCAGGTCCATGTTCGTGTTGCTACTTACTTATGTTCACTTTGTCAGTTTGTTTTAGGCGGTAAAAACTAAAGAGAGGAGGTTCTTCAGGCATTAGGGAGCTTGTGGAGGGGTCTCTAGCAATGTAGATGTTAGGCTGAGGGAGAATGAATCACAGAAGGTCACAGGCTGGGTGCTCCACATTCAGACCTGTGTCCCGGGCTTGGTTTGAACTTCTTAGTTAGGCATTTTATCCAGTGTTTTGAACATTGGTAAGGGAGATGCTGTGGAACATTGGGAGGAAGGATGTTAGACCAAAATATTTGTTTTGATGGGAGAAGAACGCAAGAATGTAGTCTGTGGATAATGGGATCTGAGGAGTGGTTATCAGCAGTGTGATTTCAGAACAGAACGGCATGTCTGCGAGAACGGCACTAATCAGAGTTGTAGGCTAGCAGTAGCTCCCAAAGACGACAGGCCTGCATTAGAAAGTCCTGTGTAGCGGGCAGTGCCCCGCTTACATATCTTTTTCTGCCCTGTATTTCATTTTTCTGCTAGAACCTTTCAGCTGATGAAAGGCATTCCTTGTAGGTCATTTCCTTTCACTTTCCCCGTAGCTCATGTGGCCACCAGGGCTTTTTAACCTGCCCCCATCCCATTCTGTCTGTGACACTAAAGGAAGGTAAATTTGCCATATTTGTGTGATGGCTTGAATAGCTCTGTTAACCCAAGCCATGTCCTCTTTATGACGTTAGCTGCCCCTAGAACTGCTACATTAACAGTTAGGCTGTCTCTGCTGACACATTTGCGGTGGTAAGGAGTCTGGATCAAAGTGTTAGGAACAGGCCACTGGGCTTGTTCTTCAAAGAACAGGCCTGTTCTTATCTGCATTGTTTTAATTCCATTTTAGTTGCAAACTCCAACACTGGCAGTGGCTCCCGCCGTGACTCCCTGACTGGCAGCAGTGACCTTTATAAGAGGACATCGAGCAGCTTGGCCCCCATTGGACACAGTTTTTATAGCAGCCTTAGCTATTCCTCCTCTCCTGGACCCGTGGGCATGCCTCTCCCTAGTCAGGGACCAGGACATTCACAGACACCACCTCCTTCCCTCTCTTCACATGGATCCTCTTCAAGCTTAAACCTGGGTAAGAACCATTACTCTAACACCCCTTGAACGCTACAAGTCTCTTGCCACTGATGACATTTCAAGTACTTTGCATAAGCAAAGGACAGTCCCTTTATCCTAGAAGTGTCCTGGTGTTCTGTGCCTTTGATAAATTCCTCAAGTTGCTCAGGTTGTACCTGTAGCTTCATAGCAGTTGGGGATTGCCTAGCATCTGGATACACCTTGTGTATTCACTCCATCCTCAGTGTGAACATTCCCTCTTGGGCAAACACAGTCAAAGTCATTGCAGGGAGGCAGAAGGGCACAGAGGAAGAAGAATAGTTACTAGTATAGCTCCTGTGATGACAGCACTCTGAGCACAGTGCTAAGTTTCTTTGTAGCCCCCCCATCCCCTTTGTATAAAAGCAGCTTCACAAAGCATTGTCAATTTTTTGCCAGATTTTTAAGTATTAATAAGTACTTTTAAAAAGTCCAAACCTATATAGTCTGTTAATAACTAGACGAAGGTTCCAAACAGCAGGCTTTAAAAATAATAGGAAAAGTACAGTTCTAGCACTGGGCAGCGGTGCAGAGTTCCTCCCTAGAAACAAGGCATGCCCCTCCCTTCCTCTCCGTTGTCTCTCAGGTATGGATTTCAAGGTACTGACTTATCAGGTGGGGGAAGTTGGTTAGTGAAGCGGAGAGCACATTTTATGAGCAAATGGCGAGGTGAGAGTGTCGTTATTCCGTGGTGGTGGCTTTAAATGAGGTTGTCCAGACAGACCAGCGGGAGTGCACTTGCTGCAAGATTCTGCCATTGCCTGACATGTTAAAATGCGGCTTCAGGGATTTGGAAGTGTTGACTGAATAAAAGTAAATAGCATGATCTCATTTGAAGAGACATTTATGCAAACAAAGAAAAGTTTGATAAAGTCTACAATAAATAGTTATTTTAGAAGAGTTTGAGGGAAGACAAGTGATGCATGCAGTGTGTGCCTGGGCATGTGTGTGCATGCACACATGTGTTTCCTGAAGTGGAGAAAACTTGGAAGGACATTCTTACTGGCTGTCCACAATGGATAGATGAGTGGCTGGGGCATGTGTTTGCGGCAGTGTTTTCTAGCATCAGAGAGCCTGGCTGCAGTGTAGGCTCAGGAGGGCAATGGGCTCAGAGAAGGCCTGAACAGCCACTCACCTGCGCTACCCTCCTTACAGCAAGACTCTCATTTCCTGTGCCTGTGGGGAGCCTTCTCAGAGCTTGAGTATTTTGCCTCACTTATACCAGATTTGAACAAAATTTTTTAGAATTCTAAATCATGCATTTCTAATGTATGACCTTTTTATATGATGTGCCCAGTATATCTTTTGAGCCAGCACATTGTAACTAAATACATAAAGTTTTGCTGAGTTGTTGTGTTGTTGTCTTATTTTGTCATTGTTTTGATTTTAAAAAAAAATTTTTTTTTTAAAAATGTGTTTGGGTGTTTTACCTGCATGTATGTTTGTGCACCATATATGTTTCTGGTGTCCAAAGAGGTTAAGAGAGAGGAAGAGATGCCCTGCAACTGAAGGTAGGGACAGTTGTGAGCCACCATGTGGGTTCTGGGAAACCTTTCTGGAACCTCTGGAACCAGTGTTCTTTATCTGCTGAGCCATTTCTCCAGCCTAGCTATCTTCTAATTCAACTAGTTACAAAAAGTAAGTGGTAGCCAGACAGATCCTGTATCCTAGAGTTTAACTCCTGAAATACGTGTAGTGGCTCTGGGTGTGCACACTGGATCTGAAAATGGTGATGATGCAGGAGACCTTTCCTCTTTCAGTCTGTGTGCAGTCTCAGTGAGACCCCATAGTCAACACACATTAGAGGATTCTTAAGAAAGCAATTGATGTGCTTAATAATTACTTGTATGTGCTTAAGATCTCTCAGTGACTTTTCATTACCATTTGTTTCCATTCTGAATTAAATAATGAAAACTTCTAGTTCTTACTGTAAAATTTACCTCATTTGATGTAATCCGTTGGATAAATTTTATTGGCTGTAAGTTCTGTGGCTGTCAAGGTAAATCTTAATGTTTACAATCTCTCATACCCATCTGCACTTCATTCTCAACTGCAGTTAATGATGTATTTAATTTACATTTTATTTTCTCTTAATATTTGTCTATGATACATTCTATCCTAGTAGGTAGTTCCTTCTTATTGAACAATTTCTGTGAGCCTGTTTATTACCTTTTGTCCGTCTACTCACATCTCATGGGCATTTGTTTCTGCTTTGACTGTTATTTGTACTACAGCAGTGAACTCCCCCACCCCCCAGCAGTGTCTCCCTGAGAAACCCTGGCTGTCCTGGAATTCCCTCTGTAGTCCAGGCTGGGCTCAGATGCAGAGATTCCCGTGCCTCTGCCTCCTGAGTGCTGGGATTGAAGGTGTGTGTCTCCACTGCATGGCATTCAGCTCTGAACATTTTAGTGCAGGTATTTCTGTAGGTGTTCTTGTGTGTTAGCTTTATGATCCGCCTTTTATTTTTGTTGAGATAGGGTCAGGCTGTGTAGTCCTGCCTGGCCTGGAACTCAAAGATTTGACTTCTTCTGATTGAGATAGCTCTTTCTGTGGACCAGGAATAGTATCTCATTGTACTTGTATTTTCAATTTCACTCCTGACTTGTGATTGAAAGCATTTTGGGAGAGGGTTGAGACAAAGTATTATTTATAGCTGAGGCTGCTTTCAAACTGTATAATCCTCCCAGGTACTAGTTTTGTATGCCTGGCTTTAGAGCATTGTTTTAAATGTGCTTTTTAACCTTTAGTTATCTTTGCTCATTTAAAACTTTGGGTTACCTGAGTTATAAGAAAGAGATCTTTGTGTTCTCATCTTTTACTTCTATTTTAAAATCGGTGTCTTTAAAGTGTGTCAGGTTTTAATTTTGATGAAGTTCACTTCATTGAAATTTTGGTTATGTAGGAAATCTTTTCCTATCTTCTAAATGTTTTACCTTTACCTTTTTTTTTTTACTGCTTTTTTGTTGATGTTATTTTTTCTTTTCAGATGCATTTTTATAATTTTAAATTATGTGTGCGTCTGAATGTGGGTCTGTTCATTTGAATGCAGCCACCATCAGAGTCATTGGATCTGTTGCGCTCTCATTGTGAGCTACTCGCTGGGAACCAAGCTGGTCTTGTGGGAGAGTAGCAAGTTCTTTATTGTTTTAACTCCTGAACTTAGGCATTCATTTTGAGCTAATGTTTTCATCTTGTGGGTTAGAATTCATCTTGACATGTGACTATGTTTGTTCCTGTACTTTTTTTTCTAGCAAAGTTTTATAGTTTTCAATGTGTGTGGTTTATATGCTATATTGTGAGTGGGATTGTGTTCTAGTTTAGGGTTGTTCATTTTGTTATTGAAATACTACTGAGTTTTGTATACTGATTGTGATGGTTTGTATATGCTTGGCCCAGGGAATGGCACTATTAGAAGGTGTGGCACACGCCTTTAATCCCAGCACTTGGGAGGCAGAGGCAGGCGGATTTCTGAGTTCCAGGACAGCCAGGGCTATACAGCAAAACCCAGAAAAACAACAACAACAACAACAAAGGTGTGGCCCTTTTGGAGTAGGCGTGTCACTGTGGGCGTGGGCTTTAAGACCCTCATCCTAGCGTCCTGGAAGACAATATACTGCTAGCAGCCTTTAGATGAAGAGGGAGAGCTCTCAGCTCCTCCTGTACCATCCTTACCTGGGTGCTGCTGTATTTCCGCCTTGATGATGATAATGGACTGAACCTCTAACCCTGTAAGCCAGCCCGAATTAAATGTTGTCCTTTATAAGGCTTGCCTTGATCATGGTGTCTGTTCACAGCAGTAAAACCCTAACTAAAACTGATTTTATCCAGAAAACTTCATTGTTTTGTTTATTCTAATGGTCTCAGATAAATTCCCTAGGATTTCTATAAAACAAGAACAGAGAGGAGTGTATACTTTGGCTGTGTCCGGGTCCTGGGGATAGCATTTGTTCTTTTGCCCTAATGTTTGTTGACAATTGGTTATTGTGGTGGACCTTAATGAGGATAAGAAAGCTTCCCACTATCACAAGTTGAGGTGAGTTTGTTTGTGGATGGGTTTTGATATTTATTGTCAAGTACTTTTTGTCTTTGCTGATCATGGTACGACTCAGATTTTGTGAAGATTTTGTAGAGTTATATATATCTGTATTAGTGAAATATGGTATTATTCTTTTGTGTAATGTTTTGTGTTACATGCCTGTTACTAGGGTGGTGTTGACCTATTGTGGGTATCCCAGTTTCTGGTAGTTTCTGGAAGTTGTGTAGTACTGTCCTTTCTCCTCTATTGATTTGCAAATTTACCAGTAAAAACCGTTCTTAAGATTTTTAATTACTTTATGTCTGGGTTTTATGCTTGGCTTTAGGTTTTATCTGTCTACCCTCTCCCCTTTCCTATTCCCTCTTTGTTTTCCAAACCAGTGTTTCTCTGTGTCGATCTGGCAGTATTGATAAGGCTGGCCTTGAAATCAGAGATCTCCCCTGTCTCTGGCACTCAAGCGCTAGATTAAAGGTGTGCTTTAATTCACCACTTGTCGTCATTATTGTCATTACCATTGGTTTTTGTTTTATTTTCTGAGATAGGGTCTTATTCTGGCTTTTGGGAACTCACTATGTAAATTAGGCTTGGATGTGACACTGCCAACTGGCAGGTTTTGTGTTTCTTAAGTCAGGTTCAGTAATGGTGATTGGGCTCTCCAAGAGTTTTGTCCATTTCATCTTCATTTATAATTCATTTAGGGCTGGTTCCATAGCTCTGCTGGTTGTCCAGGACCCACATGAAGGTAGTACTAACTTGAGGGAGTTGTGTTTACCTTCACTGGCATCATCCTTCCTCCAGTCTCTTCCTCACACTGTGTACATATACATATATACATTGTATGCAGACACACACTCAAGCTTGGGAAGGACATACTGAATGTGAGTCTAAGCGAGGCTGAGGTAAGCAAACATTCCTTTCCCATAGTCAATAGAGCTGTTGTCATTAGAGCTCCTCGGCAGTGTACATGTGGATTAGATGGAACCTGCAGTCTTAGGCTTAAAGAAGCGCTCTCAGGAAGGGTCAGGAGGACTGATGTCCACTGTGCTGTGGATTTTCCAGAAGCCGTGTGTTAGTTCTGCCTGCCCCACTCACCCACGCATGTGTTCTGTGACCCTTACTTTCCTAGTCCCTGGTTTGTTTCTCCATGCATACAGTTAACCGCAGCCTAACTGTAGGCCTAACTGTTGTGCCTTAGAAAGCTCTTGAGAATCAGAAGTTGCTGAGAGAATTTGCTTAGCTTATACAGTCTGCCACCCTCAGGCTTCTTGAACTCGGGTGAGTTGTGCTGTTCTCACCTCCAATGGTGAAGCACCCTCTATTCCTCCTGACTCTGTTCAAGGTGAACAAAGTCTGCCTCCTACTGTTCTGGGGTTTTGTTTTCTTGTTGAGGCAGGGTCTTTCTTTGTAGACCAAGCTGGCTTCAAACTCGGAAATCTCCATGTCTCTCTGCCTGAGCCTCAGATGTGCTGCAGGGATTGAGAGCCACACTTGGAGACCATTTACTTTTTCTTAGCGCAGAAAAAAAGTCTTTTCTGCCTGAACTTTATCCAGGCTGGACAGAAGCAACACAGAAGCAGAAGTTTCTCCCTAGGTCCTGTCATCTATGAGTCTCACTGCTTGGACACATTTTAATGTACTAAGTTTTCTTTAGTTTAGGACTACCAAGATGTGTTAAGGCATCAGTGAACACTGCAGCCTCTATTAAATGTTGGTGGTGAGAGTGTAGCAGTGGTTGAGGTTTTACCTCATGAATGCCCAAGCTTCAGTCTTCACCACAGTGAAGAATGTGTGTGTGTGTGTGTGTGTGTGTGTGTGTGTGTACGACAAGCCTGGCTACGACACAATATAAGTAGACCATATAAGCCCTTAATGTCTGTGGAATGGTGCTTCAAGACACTGTCCAAACACTGCCGAAGAGGGGAAAGTTAAAAGCCCATGTTAGTTGTCTTGTTCATGAAAGGCTTTTGGAAAGGCCTGGTACCTTCAGGGACTGGATGATTAACTGCTGCTTCCCACTTTCCTAATCCAAGAGCAGTTTGGTCAGTAAATACTGAAAATCTGCTAGATGGTCGTTTCAGAAAGGACCAGAGAACTTAAGTATTAATCAAAACTTGATGGATTGCGTTAATGAATAGATAAATCCTACTTGGCCCATGCAGAATACATCTGTGAATTGCCAGAGCAATTACCTGAGAAAGTTTTTCTCTTTCAGAGATTTGTATATACTTTTTTTTTTCAGTAATAAAAGAGCCAGTATGTCAAAACTTGAGCATAAATGTATAAATATATAACTTAAGGGCATATTAGCTATTGTTCCCTCTAGCCCTTTGAATTATGTATTAGTATATTTTGCCCATGGTAACAGAGTCTAGCTAATATTAGCTGATGCACTACATTTTTTAGTGCACATAGCTGGAAATTGAGAGGCGAGGGCAGTGCTGAGGGTTAGTTTGTTCCTTCACTGCCAAGAACCTGGCTTCCCTTTCAGCACACCTTCCGCCTTTTTCAGTGACCCAGAGGCAAAATGTCTGGCTCGACTTGAGAAACTGTGTGTGTTTTTGCTGGTCCTCCTTGGTCGTGTTTGTTGTGAGCACCACATCTGCCGTGCCCGCTGCCCCACTAAGCTTGTGACCATTACTCTGTCCTCCCTCCAAACAGGAAGAACAAGGTTTCTTACTGTCAGAGAGAGCAATCATTAGGCTGCTCTTCTCTTTTTGAACAGATCCACTTGTGTTCAGAAGTACTGTGGCATGCGAGAGTTAGCAGCACCCTGAAGGATGAGGGGGGTGGATGTAACTGAGCCTGAGTACGAGGCACATGGTGCTTTGGGCTCAGGGCCTCACTTTCTTCTGTTCTGGTTGTTAGAACTCTGCATTGCATTTTCCTCTTAGTTCTAGTTTCCTATGAGGTAAATGTACCTGTGGAGAACTAGCTATAGATGCTCGCTGACTATTCTCCACAGTGTAATGCTGAGTTGGTGGTGGTGGTCATCACTTTGAGTGAGACCTACACTTTGGAAGTTGGATTCTGGAATTTGTGAAAAAGGTCAGGCGAGGTGTCTTTCTGTGGTTGCCATTGAATGCCATGCCAGCTTTTATCCAGAGGACATGTAGCTGGAGGGCGCAGTGTGCGCATGGCGCCGTCCACCACCGGCTTCATGGTTGATGAGCTGTTTCTGAGTACTAAGCTGTTTTAGGTTGGTTTGTTTACATCCTGGTGCTGGGGTGCACTGCAGTGGTAGAGCTTTTGAGTAGCATCGGTTAACCTGCTATGCTACTTTCCTGTGTGCGTGTGCATGTATGTGTGTGTGTGTGTGTGTGCTTGGACCTATGTTTTGCCAGGTGGAGCCCAGTGTCATGCCTATGTTAGGCACAACCTGCTTTTTGTTAAGCCTTTTGGTTGTGACACCATCTTACTGTGTATGGACGCACATTTATAACCCAGTCACCAATCAGAGCAGCAGTACAAGGGGCATGTGAAGCTGTTACTGCTGCATCGCACACGCTACGACTCATGGAAAATGGTGAGAAGTGCGTGTTAATGAGGACCTTAGACCTACCATCTGCCTTGGACTTACTCCTTCACAAAAAGTTTTCCAGGAATTTCCTGTGCATAAATTAGGATGTCTTGATTTTGTCCCCTCTCCTTACAGCACCAGGACATTCCTGAGCAAGTGCTGTATCCGCACCCTTGTTTGTACTGATCTTAAAGGGTGCTTCAGCTGGGGGGATGTTACTTAGGAATGGCATGAGGTCCCTGTAGTGCTTGGAGTGGACAACTCAGAAGCCTCAGTGTGCTCGCTTTGTATTTTCTGAATCCTCACTGTAAGCGCTGCGCCTCATTTTGTTTATTAAGGAAATACAATGTATTGCTCCATTCTTTTTACTGGGTTAGTTTGTTTTCTCCTTTTTATGTAGTACTGGGGATTTAACCTAGGTCCTGACACATGAAGCAAGTGCTTCATCTTTGAGCTGTATCTCCAGCCAAATTTCCCTGCACCAATTTTCCTAGCAATGATTTGCAAGCAGTGATTAAAAGAAAACCAAAACAATCAAATTAAAAAAAACCCAAAATAAATATTTCTTTCTTAATCTCTGTGTAAATGTTCCCTCCAGATTGGTGTGTGGGCCTTAGAAAGCCACGGTAGTGGGAAAAATTGCCTGATGATAGTGCAGTGCTGTCGGAAAAGAGAGATGGTGAGGCTCGTGGAGGAGTGGTGCAGATGGTGCAGGCTTGTGGAGATGGTGCAGTGGTGCTTCTTCCTCCTAGATGAGTTCTCTAAGTGTGGACTCAAGTCTTTTTGTTCTATAACCAACAGGAGGACTCACGAACGGCAGTGGAAGATACATCTCTGCTGCTCCTGGTGCCGAAGCCAAGTACCGCAGTGCAAGCAGTGCCTCCAGCCTTTTCAGCCCCAGCAGCACCCTTTTTTCTTCCTCTCGTTTGAGATATGGAATGTCTGATGTTATGCCCTCTGGCAGGAGCAGACTTCTGGAAGATTTTCGAAACAACCGGTACCCTAATTTACAACTGCGGGAGATCGCTGGGCATATAATGGAATTTTCCCAAGACCAGCATGGTTCTAGGTAAGGACATGGCTTTGGCCCCCAGCATAACTGAAACCTGTGCCTTGGATTCCATGGCTCAGATAGTTATATACCATACCACAGAGACATATCTGCCTCTTTGTGATTCACAGTATGCCTCTGCTGTACCTCTCAGTGTTACTTTCAGAGAGATTTGGGCATGGGGATCACTAGATGGCCACATGTTTAAAACAGCTCTTAGTGGGCTGGACCATGAGAACAGAGTGGTCAAAAAATTTGAGCTTTTTTTTTTTTTTTTTTTTTTTTAACCTTTACAAGCAAGTACCCTGTGTTTCTACTTCACAAAAATCTCTTAAAATGCTGTTGTTTGCCACTGGCTATGGCTGCACATAACCGATAATCCCAGGACCCAAGAGACAGAGGCAGGGGGCTTGCTACAAGTTCAGACATCTTGTTGTACACTAGCTACATCTATCTCTATGTGTGAAGAAGTAGTCTTCCCGGAAGCCCTGTGCATAAGTCAACACTGTAAGACCTCTTATAAAGGGGACACTGTCATATGGCAGGGTGGATCCCCAGTTCCCAGGAGCACAACAGTGCTGGCACTTGCTCTCATCCCTGCTGTCCCAGGAGCTGCGCAGAGGAGGGCACTGGGCATAGGGACCCAGTGAGGTGAGGTGGTGTCTGTCACTCATCCTCCATCTCATCTCGGTTGTGGTTTTTCTTCTCTTTGTGTTTAGGGAAAATTCCTAATGGTCTCCCTGCTTCTGCTAGCTGCCTTTCCTGATGAGTGGAGGCCAGGTGCAGAGACATCAAGGGTTTTCCTGAAGGAGTCAAGTAGGGAGCACTATTCAGAAGCTACAGATTGGCCCTCTTTACAGAGAGGGGTTATAGAATGGGGATAAGGACCATAAGTTTCTGCTGAGGGACTGCTATCTCAGCACTTGGGGAGCAGAGGCAGGATGATCTTTATTGCATACGAGGCCAGCCTGGTCTACATAGTGAGACCCTAAAAACATTAGCAAAAAAAAAAAAAAAAAAAAAAAAAAAAAAAAATCCAAAACAAAACCCAGTGCATTTATTGGGCTTATGGGCCGAATGTCTAGTGATGTCCTCACATCTTTGCAAGTCTCTGTGTGTGGTTTCATTGCCCCCCACTCTGTTCTTCAGATTCATTCAGCTGAAACTAGAGCGTGCTACAGCAGCTGAGCGCCAGCTTGTCTTCAATGAAATCCTCCAGGCTGCGTACCAACTTATGGTGGATGTGTTTGGAAATTACGTCATTCAGAAATTCTTTGAAGTATGTCTTCTTTTTTTCCTGCACTTTGACTTTGAGAGTCTTCAGAGCATTTGATTTTCATTGGCTTTTTGAAGCACAGCAGCTCATTCCAGCCTTTAAAATGAAGTGCTAGGGTCTTCTCAAAGAGAAGTGTGGAGTATTTCTCCAGTTCCTTATCAGTCGCCGGTGTCATCCTCAATGTGTAAGATGCTCTGGGAGCATGGTGCAGTAACTGCCTCCACGAGAGACCCGGCACAGAGCGTGGGAGCACTAAGAGACGTGTGCTTTTAAAAAATAATGTTCATATATGGGGACAGGGGTGAGGTGCCTGAGGAGGCCCGAGACACAAGATCCCTTGAATCTGCAACCAAGTGGTTGTGAGCTACATGGCGGGTGCTAGGAATCAAACTCAGGTCCTTTGTAAGAGCGATGCTCGCTGGCCCTAAGTGCTGAGCCCACTCTGCAGCCTCTGCCTCAGTGGTTCAGATGGTCTCATGAGTTGTACTGCACAGCAACACGGTGTGAAAGTGAAAAACAATGACAGATGCCTAAGGAGTTGGCTTCAGCCGGTCCTCTGTGGCCTGAGGCTGTGTGTGGGGCTGTCATTTGGCTTTGTCACTTTTTGCCCATTAATTTGATTGAGTCTTTGGGAGTAAGTTAGTGGTGAATATTGTCTGCTCCCTCTAATAAGTTCAAATTTCAAAGACTTGGATTTTTAAAAAATTCTTATTAACATTTATAATAATGTTATTGTAGTTGCTTACTATTGTTAGCAGCTTCAAGCTGTTGGATGACACAGAAGCACTGAGAGAAAGGATCGGGTCTGGGAATAGTTGCTGGAACTCTGAGCTTATCTGCCAACATCTGCAAATTTTTCATGGCCTCTTATTTGTATGAAGATTTAAGAGTGGCTTTCTTAGACTTTACCTGTCAACTTCCTCACAGACACTCAGTTGCTCAGTCCTCAGCTGTACTAAGAAACTGGCAGCTGTGCCTCTGATTCTCTCTCTTCACTGAGTTAGGGGGCTATACGGCCAGGGTGTTAGACCCATCCTGGTGTGTATATTCCTGTAATTTAGAACAAGCCGGTGAACTTCCCTAGACCCATGGGTAGAATATAGAGGCTTGGACAGTCCCGTGATGGTTGTATTCAAATGACTACAAAAAGTCAAGGTTGGAAAACGACTTTCGGGAGAACTTAAACTCTGTGCAAATGCCACCTTTCGGGTTCCTTGGTTTCTCCTTTCGAAGGCTTCTTGTTGCTATCAGCGGTCCCTGAGAGACACTAATCCATAAGAATGTTGTCTCACACTTGGCAGAGTCACTTGGGTGAACGGCTTGCCAACCACAGACCTTGCACATGTCTGCCTATGCAGCACAGTTAACTACATCACTCCTAGGTGTATGGCACCTTGAAGACAGTCCCATCCCTGCTGCTGGCTTGGAGTAACAGTTAGGTTTTGGCTCCCTCCCTTCAGAAGTGAATGTTAGTGCTTTAATTCCTCAGGACTCTTTAAGGTATGGTTGATTATAGGCAGCAGGACAGCGAGAGGTGGAGGCTGGGCATAACACAGGTTAAGGAAAACAGTTTCCTCTGGTCTTTCTCTTTTACTTAAGTAAGTCTCTCATACCTCATGTCTAGTTTGGCAGCCATGAACAGAAGCTTGCTTTGGCAGAACGGATTCGAGGCCACGTCCTATCATTGGCGCTGCAGATGTATGGCTGCCGAGTTATCCAGAAAGCTTTGGAATTTATTCCCTCAGACCAGCAGGTAATTGTAAGTTTCCTTTTCACTTTTCTCTTGGTGTTTCTCTGTGGTTCTCGCAGTGAACTGTGAAGACTGTCAGTCTGGAGGTTCTTTGCTGGTTTATGGTCGTGTTTGTGGCTCTCCATCAGCACAGCAAGCAGGAATTTGTTTACAAGATTCTAATGGATCAGATAGTTTGCAGCCTCATCTCTTTGGTTCCATTGTAGCCTAAGTGGCTACAGTTTTACAGGGAGGTAAATCTGAGCTCCCTCAGCCTCCTCAGCGGAGGGGTTGCTGTTGTCTGGCGATGATGACCCACTTGCCCTCACTGAGGACAAAGTTCGATTATGACAATCTTTGTTATGGACTCGTTCTGAGCCAGACAGTTCTAGATCCCACCAGCTCTGATTGAGACCAATTCCACTACCAGCTAGTGTTGCAGATGGTGGCAGTTGAAGGCCGGTGGAGCACTTGATAGCTAGGTGTCTGAAAATGCTGTGATGGTAGGTGTGGTTAGAGACAGACCAGGGTCAGATAGGTGTGCAGAAGAGTTCATAAAGCACCATCTAGCTGAGTGTGGATGTACACAGTGGAATCCCCGCACTTTGGGAGCTGGATGCTTGAAGATCACCCCAAGTTTGAAGCCACCCATAGAAAGCTAGATAGCCAGCCCCTGCCCCTTCCCTCCCAGAAAGGTGCTGTTTGTAATCACAGGCAGCCCGAGGCTGGCATCTGTTACTTACCGTTCATCTGTCATTCACTCAGGCATTGTGAGTTTTAAGAGCTTCAGGGTTTTTGTGGCTCAGTAAATCATCTTTAATTCTGTCGCCTTTTTTCCCACACATGGGAGCTTCTTTCTCTTCTATCACGATAGCCACTTACCAGAAGACCCCCGCTGTTCTGACCCTTTCCCGTGTTGTCCCCTCTCCCCCTCCTTCCTGAGCGTCATTCTGCCAGCTTTTCATCTTTTCATGTCTTTCCCAGAAGCTCTTGCTCTTCTTTTCCTCTTTGTCCTTTTCTCTGATTCTCGTCCCACTTTTGTGGCAGTGCTGGGGTTGAAGCTAGGGCTGTATGCAGGTTGGGTAACTGCCCACCACTAGCCTCGAAAGACTCCCACTTAGGTTGGCCTCCTGAGGAGCTGGGGTCATGGGCTTGTGCCACCAGGCAGAGTTCTTACATTTGTCCTTTTAATAGCCCTGTTTCTCTGTGGTACCTTGGACTACTTTTATGCTATGGAGTATGCTTTATTTTAGTAGACAAGTTTTATCAGTTCTGTGAGTATGTATCCCTGGCCAAAAATAAGGCTCTTCTTTGGTGTTGGGTTAGTAAATGCTCCTTTGGACTAAGCCATTGTGATCATGAATGGCTATTGGAGGATATCTCAGTTTGCTCTGCAGTTAGTATATCTCAGGGATCCAGTCACTGTTCATGAGTGGTGCCATGTAAATGTGACTGGCACTCTAGCAGAGATACAGAGGGGCACAGACAGAATCAGCAGGAGGACTGGGGAGCAGATGCCGGGCCAGCCCGAGTCTTCATTTCCACATAGGAGATATGAGGCAGGTAGTGCTACGCAAAAGGCTCCAGTCAAAATCTCAGTAGGTTCCAGCATACACTCAGATACCTGTTGTTGCTGCACTGTCTGTCTAGCTGCTGTTTATTCACTGTGTAGACACCACTAATGAACTGAGACAACCATTCCTGCTGACTTTAATCAGTGCACCTTGATGGAAAAGTCAGATGCTGTGAGCCCTCATGTGACGCTCTGAAATTTGTATTCTATTGCTTTTTGTCTGTTCCTGTGACCCTTGACTCCAGAGGTTGGAGCCCTTTTTTTTGTTGTTGTTTTCTTTTTTTCAAGACAGGGTTTCTCTTTGTAGCTCTGGCTGTCCCGGAACTCACTTTGTAGACCAGGCTGGCTTCGAACCCAGAAATCCACCTGCCTCTGCCTCTGCCTCTGCCTCCCAAGTGCTGGGATTGCAGGCGTGCACCACCACGCCCGGCTGTTGGAGCCCTTTGAGATATGTTCTGAGCATGTTTAGCTTAACCTTAAACCTCTTGGGTTCTCTAACAGTCTTTTTTTAGTCTCCCTAGGAGTGTTCTATCACCACCAATGGCTGTCCTGGCATCATGGCAAGCCTGGGACTTGTATATATCTCCAGCTGGCCTTGAATTTGAGGCAGTCCTCCTGCCTTTGCCTCTCAAGCGCTAGAATTACATGGCTAAACCACCATACTTGGCTTTTTATATGTTTTAAATATGTAACTTCACTTGTCAGTTGGTGTTTCTGTAGCTGGAAGGGCTGAAGGGGATTAGATAATTGACAAGTGGTTCCCTCACAAACACTGGCTACGTCTTGGCGCCCAGTTCCTCGGGGTTGAGGCTTGGCAGTCCAGGTCCTTTTGAACAAGTTTTGTAATTTGTCTGCTCCCATGCTTCCTATGTGATGTTTGGAGGGAGCTACAGCACACTCAACTCTTAGATCTTTCTCACCTGACTAAATTCTAGGTTGAGCACTCTTAATAATGGAAGCTTACATGGTTGTCAGAATATAAGCGTGCTGAATTGTATGAGCATTTCAATCCTGTGCACTTCTTGACTATTTTCTATTTGAAGATGACTTTGTTAGTTTTTAGGTTTTAGGTTGCATGTAGCTCAGGTCAGTCTTGAACTCGCTCTATAGATAAACTGACTTTGGACTCTTGATCCTGTTGCTGTCCCATCAGCACGTAAAGTACAGGTTGTACCCTCAAACCCTGGCAAGTTTTTTTTTTTTTTTTTGGTTTTTCGAGACAGGGTTTCTCTGTGTAGCCCTGGCTGTCCTGGAACTCACTCTGTAGACCAGGCTGGCCTTGAACTCAGAAATCCGCCTGCCTCTGCCTCCCAAGTGCTGGGATTACAGGCGTGCGCCACCACGCCCGGCTCCTGGCAAGTTTTTAAAAACAGGTTTTGATGGATATAGTGTAGGTTGGCCTAGAAGTTGTTGTGTAGCAACTCCAGTCCTGCCTCGGCTCCTGGAGTTAGAGGAGTTAGAGCCTCGGCAAGTCTTTGCCACGTTTGATGTCGTTTTGTGTCCCGCCTGCTTTCGCTCACTTGCTGTGATGCTGCCTGGCTACAGTTGACATTGCTTGTCATGGATCTGGGCAGGGCTGCTGCTTGGTAGCTCTTGGGGACTGTCTGGATATTTGCTGGCTGTGATTCTGGTGGTGCCTTCTCATCTTTGTCTCCAATAGAACGAGATGGTGCGGGAGCTAGATGGCCATGTCCTGAAGTGTGTGAAAGACCAGAACGGCAACCATGTGGTTCAGAAGTGCATTGAATGTGTACAGCCCCAGTCTTTGCAGTTTATCATTGATGCATTCAAGGGGCAGGTAAGTCACTTAGGGCCATGTTGTCAGCATTTATTTCACTCCGCAGTCAGAAGTAGTGGCGTCAACCTGAACATGTGACCTTTTCCCTTTACTCTCTGGGGGTCTGCCATTGGCAGCAGAACTGATAAGATGTATTAATATCTGAAGGATTATTTTTCCCATGGCTAGTTTTATCTTTTTGTTACATTAAAAATTAAGATAGAATCTTATAGATCATGATTGCATGGATCTTTAAAATAACCAAGCATCTTTGCTTACAGCCCTCTGAGAGTATGCAGAACACGATTAGTTGAAATGTACAGAATGTTCACCTCCAGGCACAATCACTGCTTTGTTGATGAACCGTGCGTGATCTTGCCATGTAGCCCAGGCTAGGCCCCAATTTGTAGTATTCCAGCCTTCCAAGTGGGTGTGGACATGCCTGGGCTAAAGTTGTCATTTTATTCCATTAATTTTCTGAGTGGCTCTAATTTGGATATAATTGTTAGGTGTTTTTATTTTGTTTTGTTTTGTTTTGTTTGTTTGTTTACCAAAAATAATACTTCCTATCTTGCTGTAGTTAATGGGATAGGGCATTAATCAAACTTCCTTTTGAGGCATTTGAATCAGAACTTTTTTTTTTTTTAAAGAGGAAATATTTCTCAAAGAAGTGCTTAAATGGAAACATGGTTTAGAGGTCTTTCAGGACTGGGGTCTTGTTCACTTACCCAATGCTTAAGATGACTCAGGACCCAGGGCTTCCGGAGAGTTTTGGGGTTAGTGGAGGTGAGGGAGACACATTCTTTCACTGAGTTGTTATAATATTACTGGAATTGGAGAGATTGATCAGTGGTTAAGATCACTTGTTATTCTTGTAGGGGACCTGAGTTTGGATCCCAGCACCCATGTGACTGCTTACAACTATCTGTAGCGAGTTCCAGGGGATTAGTCACCTCTTTCTGGCTTTGTTGGGCACGCACAAACACATAAATAAAATCTATTAAAAATAAATAAATGAGCCTTTAATCCCAGCACCTGGGAGGCAGAGGCAGAGGCAGGTGGATCTCTGAGTTCGAGGACAGCCTGGTCTACAAAGTGAGTTTCAGGACAGCCAGAGCTACACAGAGAAACCCTGTCTTGAAAAACAAAAACAAAAAAAGTAAACACAAATAAATGTATATGATTTAATATATAAAAACATTAAATTAATAACAGTATGCACCAACAGTAAAACAAAGGAAAAAGATAATTGCTGTGATTGGTTTTGTTTTTTTGTTTTTCTTTCTTTTTGGAGGGAGTGGTGAGGAACCCATGGCCTGCAGCTGCAGCCACACTCTGCTGCCTCAGACCAGGGCTTGAATGCCTTCCGGTTGAAACTGCAAGCAAGAGCTGGCAGCTAGATTAGAGAAATAAAGAACTACTACAACCAAAAAAAAAAAACAAAAACCACAATATATGGTGGGGAGAAGCAGAGAAAAGATGAATTAACATTTACAGAAGCCCAGATTGCCAGTTGATGGGGAAAAACGTCTATTCCATTAGTTAGGAGGAAAGTGAAAACGAGGCCCAGAAACAGGCAGTTCCCACAATGCACTGCTGTGTGCTTCAGATATGTGCTTCAGCCACTTTGGAAATGAACGATACTCGATCATCTTAGATTTCAGTATTTGTATTTCTTTGATCTAGCACTTGGCTATCAATTATATCTGGTGAAAGACCTACTTAGCATGTTTTAAATAGCAGTAGGCACACTGAGGTAAAATAAAATAAAATAAAAATAAATAAAGATGCAGTGTAGATGCCTTGAGCTACTCTCTAGGTTTAAAAATGTCACACTCTGCCAGCAGCATGCTGGGTAGATATTCTAGACAGGGAACTCTGGAGACAGTCCTAGTCTCAGAAATGAAATGCATTTCTCAGTGCATTGTGGGAACTGCCTGTTTCTGGGCCTCGTTTTCACTTTCCTCCTAACTAATGGAATAGACGTTTTTCCCCATCAACTGGCAATCTGGGCTTCTGTAAATGTTAATTCATCTTTTCTCTGCTTCTCCCCACCATATATTGTGGTTTTTGTTTTTTTTTTTTTTTTTGGTTTGGAAATAAGGTTCCAAGTGAAATTAACTGCTCATCGTTATAATATTTATGTTCCTAATGAGTCCATATAAAAGGCACACAATCCATTTACCTAAATTGGGCAAATCTAGGGTTATTCCAACTTATCCCCCAGCTGTCAAACCCCTTGCTACTTAACTGTTTCTCCTGGCCATGTGGCGGCCTCCCCCTCCGTCGTCTTCCTCCTCCCTGCCCCCAACCTCCAGTCCCACCTTACTCCCTCCACTGCCCAGTCCTAGGCTCTAGCCTTTTATTGACCAGTTACATGGGGAGAAGGTTCAAATGACATCTCTTGAATACGTGTAAGCATCTTCTTTTCATTGGAATCAACCACATCCTAATGAACCAGTTGTAGCATTAAAATACAAGTCGCATCAGACCAACCCACCCATTGCAGGCTGTTGTAGACCATGGGCAGGCAGTGTCTTTGCAGTGCTGTCTGCAGTAGCAGGTGCGACTGTAGGGCCATGCAGCCAGTGAGATGAGACTGCTCGGTCCAGTGATGCCCAAGGGAGGCAAGCACTCTTCTCAGTGCAGTACTGCCCCTGGTGTTTTGAGGCCAGCTGTTAATATGTAGACCTGGCTGGCCTTGAACCTCATATTCTGGTTTTCTGAGTTCTGGGATTAAAGACATTAACTCTTGTGCTCACATTAGTATGTCCATACAGCTAGGAAAATCCAGAATCAGAGCCCTGGGTATGTAGGCTAGGGTTGCAGCTCAGTGGTGGTGGGTACTTGCCTAGCACATCAAAGAACCTGGTTCAATCCCCAAGACAAGAGTCAAGTCAAAGAGGACAGTTAAATGCTCATGCACTTTCTTATTGCTTTGAACTTAACAGCACGCCAGCTGCCCTTTTGTGCAGCTGTCTGTTTATATGGAAGCATTTAGATTTAATCACCATTACTGGTACGTGGGCTTCTTTGTGGTATGCCTGTAGGCTGGACAAGCACTGCACCAGTGACCGCCTCCTGGAACCTTTTTAGTTTTGCTACCTTGGCTGCCCTGGAGCAGATCCCCTCTCTGCCTCTAGAGTGCTTAGATTAAAGGTGCTAGCCACATGTCCAGTTTCTCCCTCTCCTGTTTTTCATCATATCTTTTGGAAAGGCAATTGATTGACACTTTTTTTTTTTTTTTGAGACAAAATTTATCTGTGTAATTCTGACCTGGAACTCTAGAACAGGCTGTTGTAGAACTCAGAGGCCTACTTGCCTCTGCCTCCAGAGGAGTTTGCATCACCTTGACACATTTCCATTTCATTATAGGCTTCTTGGCAAAGTTCCTTTCAGCTACTTTACATACTCACTCGAATTTCTAAACACCATAAGTGGGTTAAGTTTATCTCTGAAGCAAGAGGGGTGGGGCAGTGATGTGACCACACTGAAGTGATTGTCTTGGATCTGTCTGCTTCAGGTGTTTGCTTTGTCTACGCACCCTTATGGCTGTAGGGTGATCCAGAGGATCCTAGAGCACTGTCTCCCTGACCAGACCCTGCCTATCCTCGAGGAGCTACACCAGCACACGGAGCAGCTTGTGCAGGTATGATTGTTGTTGGAGGAGGAGCTACAGACCTCAGGAGATGCCTGTAGGCCTGGAGTGTGTGCTTTATTAGCAGACAGTCTTAGCATCAATGCCCATCAGATATTTGTGTGTTCCATATAAACAATATAGATATAGACAGTGATTTGAAACCATGGCCTGCAAGTTGGTTGAAGGTCTTGACTCCATTGGTGCACAAACCAAATGGTGGATTCTTTGGTATTTGCTTCTTCTACTAATACAGTAATGAACAACCCTGAGCTTTAGAAAGACGCAAGCAAAACCTTTATACTTTCTATTAGAGGTAAACATGTCTCTCTTCCCCACACACTCCTTCCCGATTCTAAAATAATTATAGACCTACTTTTTTGTATTTATGTAATTTGTGAAAAGCCCGGCTAGAAAGTAGGTCCATAAATATATAAAGAAAAATAGCCTACTGTCTTGTAACAGTGTGTTCTTGTTTTGTAATGAAAGAGAAAAATTGTTATTACGCATTTAAGAATTGTTTGCAGGTTTCTTCCCATTCAGATGCACTTCAGAGCTGCTATGTCAACTGCCCCGCCCCTCTGCCTCACAAGAGTGATAGTAGTTAGATGGAGGACTAGTAAGCCACAGAACTGTTTTATGTATATTTTCTTTGTTTTTTTTCCCCCCTGTTTTGTTTTTTGCTTCTCAAATAGGATCAGTATGGAAATTATGTAATCCAACATGTACTGGAGCATGGTCGTCCTGAGGATAAAAGCAAAATTGTAGCAGAGATCCGAGGCAATGTACTTGTATTGAGTCAGCACAAGTTTGCAAGGTGTGTGCTCTGGGGAGCAAGGACTGGGCAGTTCTCCAGCCGTAGAGTCTTCCCTAAGTTCTTACATTCACTTGTGTGTGTGTGTGTGTGTGTGTGTGTGTGTGTGTGTGTGTATGTGTGTGCATGAGTGCCTGTGCCCATGTGCACTGCATCGGGTCTATGTAAGGAAGCTAGAGGACAACCTGGGGGA
The DNA here is from genome assembly GCA_964023405.1 of Apodemus agrarius. Taxonomy (NCBI): domain Eukaryota; kingdom Metazoa; phylum Chordata; class Mammalia; order Rodentia; family Muridae; genus Apodemus; species Apodemus agrarius. The sequence continues at coordinate 25,643,936 of OZ030009.1, read as the reverse complement.
CTGGGTTGTTTCTTTTTCCATCTTCAAAGTTCTGGGTATCTAACTTTTTTTATGGTTTTTCGAGACAGGCTTTCTCTGTATAGTGGCAGACTTGGGAGCTCATGGCCTCCCATGCCTTAGCTCTGTGGTCCTCTGAGCACATTAATTCTTTCTCACTGCTTATAGAATGCAATACTGCTTAGTTTTCAAGTATTTTCTTCCCTGGAACTTTTTTTAATTTTATATTATTTTATTTATTTATTTATTTTGAGACAGGGTTTCTCTGTGTAGCCCTAGCTGTCCTGGAACTCACTCTGTAGACCAGGCTGGCCTCGAACTCAGAAATCCGCCTGCCTCTGCCTCCCAAGTGCTGGGATTACAGGCATGCGCCACCATGCCTGGCACATTGCTGTTTATTAACACTCACTTTTTTAATTAGGAAAATCTTTTTAAAACCGTGTGTGTGTGTGTGTGTGTGTGTGTGTGTGTGTGTGTGTGTGTGTGTGAGAGAGAGAGAGAGAGAGAGAGAGAGAGAGAGAGAGAGAGAGAGAAAGAGAGAGAGAGATCATGCATATCTTCCGTGGTGCTCATGTGAGCTTAGATGGAGTAGATTAATCAAAGCACTTATGTGTGACTTGGTTTAGAGACTGGCAGGCCACGTGCCTGCAAGGGTCACCTTTGGAGTTGTGTTTCTTGAGTTTACAGTCTGCTTTAGGTAGGTGTGGCTTCCTTTTTGTCTTTTCTCCTTGAGGATTTGGGACCCAGCTCTCTCCTCCTTTGCAAAGCCCCACCAACTCAGTACTTATTCTGGGTGTTGGGTGTTGGGCTCAATGACAGTGACCCACATAGCACACTCTGTTGTTGACTTGCACAGCTTTGTGCCCATGGAACTGAGGTGAAGGGTACATGCCATCTAATAAAGGCAGGCAATCAATACGAGGAATCGCTCTACTTGTGACTGGCCGTCAGTGTAGCAGGGAGGCATTTAATGTTAGAAAACTATGCCTTTGTAGAAGCTTTCCTACATGAGGTGTGTGAGGTGCTAACACAGCGTAAGGCCCTCTGCTTCTGAGCAGCCGACAGTACTGTGGGCCAATGTGACATTCCTACACTGAGCCTGCACTGCTGCCATGTCCCAGTGTCTGTGTCCTGCATGGAAGCTGTGACAAGCCAAGCCTGAGCTCACTGTTGCAAGGACATCGTCCTTAGTCTTGATTTGTGTTGAAATAGTGATTGTGAATCAGCTGAGCTATTTAGAAAGCTCTGTGGTGACCTTGTGTCAGTCTGTTGGCTTCTTAAGCTCATTACTGTCTTGTGTGAGCAGGTCAGGGTCTCTGTCCTGGAACACTGGGGCTCAGGTGACTCACTGCTGGGCCCACCCTCATCCCCCCGCCCCCAGGTATTTCTGATCAAAACCTGGATTTTACAGAGCCAGACCCTGTGGAAATAAGTCCCCATGTGTGCCATCTCCCTTCAGTGTCCATCCTGACAGACGTAGCTAAGAGGGGATGGTTTCTGATGCTCTTCCCCATTTGTCTCATGACAGCAATGTTGTGGAGAAGTGTGTCACTCACGCCTCACGTACAGAGCGTGCTGTGCTCATTGATGAGGTATGCACCATGAACGACGGTCCCCACAGTGCCTTATACACCATGATGAAGGATCAGTATGCTAACTACGTGGTCCAGAAGATGATCGATGTGGCTGAGCCCGGGCAGCGGAAGATTGTCATGCACAAGGTAAGCAGATTGGCTCCCAGCCCAGAGAGGATAGAGGACCAGACAGGACAGCAGACATTGGGCTTGTTGTGTGTCCCCTGCTCTTATTGTGTGGAGTCACTGTGGTCTTTCTGTGCTCGCCCTTCCTATCCGCATCACTGTGGGAGTCTTACTTCTGGGATTTCTCTCTCTCTCTCTCTCTCTCTCTCTCTCTCTCTCTCTCTCTCTCTCTCTCACCTTAATTTTTTTTTTTTCGTTTTTCATTTCTCTTATGGATATGGGTGTTTTGTTTGAATACAAACCTGTACACTACATGTTTTTTAGCATTTTGTTGAGTGTGAATGTTAGGGTGCATGTCTGCATCACACTGAGGTGGTTAGGTTTGATGACAAGTGCCCTTTACCCACTGAACTGTGTTGTTGGTCCTTAAACTTATTTTCTCTTTTCAAATGGTGTTCTGGAGGTAGGCCTGGTGCATGCTGGGCTAGCATTCTGCCACTGAGACACATGCCCAGCCTGCGTTTGGAGAGGGTTACTCTATTGCTGGCCTTAAACTCAGGCTCTTTCTGCCTTAGCTTTCTAAATGCTGTAATTGCAGGCACATGCCGCACATGTTTATAAGGTAAATCCCTCCCTGGTCTCTGAGGTCAGATCATCGGTCCAGTGACAGCTTGCATGCTGTATCTCTTTTACTCATTCCATTACGCTTTCCTGCTGTGTGTTCACAGGGAGGTAAATCTGCTTATTCTCCATAAGGGGCACCAAACATCCAGCAAACCTGAACTGTGACTCAGCCCATGCCACCTTCCTTCACTCTTATTCACCGGTCACATGCTAAACCCTGCTTGCTGTGTGTCCGTGGTGGGCAGCGTAGACATGACTAAGCCCTGTCCCTGCCATTGGCCCGCATTGTGCTGTACAGGAGCAGTGGAAAGCAATGCTGCCTGCCGTGGGGGAGACCCCCCCCCCTTCCACTGCAGAATCAAGGCTAGGGAAAGGCCTAAGCTGAGAGTGGGAGTTGATGGGGTGGGGGTGGGGTGTCACCCAAGAGGCCCACAGGTAGGGAAGGCACATCACAGCTTGGTACCAGGCGGCACCAAGACCCCTGGCCCACACTCGTCAGCCTCCGTGCTCTGAGCTCCCCCAGCCTTCTCAGCGGAGGGGTTGCTGTTGTCTGGCGATGATGACCCACTTGCCCTCACTGAGGACAGAGTTCGATTATGACAATCTTTGTTATGGACTCGTTCTGAGCCAGACAGTTTTGGATCCCACCCTCTCTGACTGAGACCAATTCCACTACCAGCCAGTGTTGCAGATGGTGGCAGTTGAAGGCCGGTGGAGCCCCAGCCCTCGAGGCTGAGTCTCACATCTTGCTGCTGTAAGCAGGTGCTGTGAGGCAGGCTGGTGTGTATAGGAGCTAGAAGTAGAGGAGGAGGGCGCACAGTGATGGAGTCTTGGGGAGCAGAGAGGAGACTTTTATTTTTATTTTTACTGTATGTGTGTGCTTCTGCATGCATGTGAAGGTCCGAGGACAGCTTACTTGATTTCTTTTGCTCTCTATCATATGGGCTGTGAGGATGGAGCCTGGAGGTTGTCAGGCTTAGTGGCCAAGTACCCACCGAACAATCATTCAGACCCAGGACTATGCTTTAAACAATCGTCCTGCTTCTGCACCACACTGTGACTTGAGGGAAGTCACAGAAGCAGCTGAGCTATAGCTGGTAATGTTTTTCAGACTGATTTTCAGCAGAAGCTGGAATCAAGAGGCCAGGAACCGTCTGCATGCAGTTAGGTCATGTCAGGGGAGAGCAGGGATCCCTTTCACTCACATCTTGTTTGTTTGTTTGTTTGTTTGTTTGTTTGTTTGTTTTTGGTTTTTTTCAAGACAGGGTTTCTCTGTAGTCCTGGCTGTCCTGGAACTCACTCTGTAGACCAGGCTGGCCTCGAACTCAGAAATCCGCCTGCCTCTGCCTCCCAAGTGCTGGGATTACAGGCGTGCGCCACCACCGCCCGGCACCTTTCATTCACATCCTGTTAGTCAAGTTAAAAATGGAGTGCAGGAGGGCTGGAGAGCTGGACGGGGAGTGTGAAGGTTCAGAATGGGGAAAGCCAGATTACACTCATATTGGGAGCGTATGGGGCAAAGCGAGGATGCTTGAGTCTGAGAAGCCCTTGTTGAGGACTGTGTTTTTATATCCCCGGGGGCGCAGCACTCTTGGGTCTTTTGGATAGGCAGACTTGGAAAGGTATGTAGATTGCTACCTAGAACTCAAGACAGTTTGTTACCATCCACTGTCCCTGTAGGGACCTGGATGGAGGTGTGTGTTTCCTGGCCTGCGTTCTGTGTGGGTTCATAGCAATTTCTAGAGCTCCTTGGTCCTTCCCGTGCTCTGAGCTTGCAGTTGAGCAGACTAACTGCTGACCTTGTAGGCTTCACCTGGGTGACATCCCTCTCCTCTGGCATGGACTCCTTGAGATTTTTATGATTTGGGGTTGGGAACACAGTTAAAATGCCCCTTACCCCATCCTTTGTTTTGTGGATAGAAAGATTAATATCTGAGCAGAAGGAAGTCTCTAGCTGACTCTGAGCTCCAAGTGAGGTCCCCTCTCATCTGGGTGCACAGGAATACATCCAGGGCAGGGAGCACAAAAGAATGCCCACAGGGGTGACCAGAGCTCAGGATGGAGGAGTTAGGCATGGGGAGTGGTGACTGATACCATGTGTCATGTGTGTTGGAAGAGCGGATTTCTGGATTGTGATACCCTTTGCTATTCCTTATCCCTAGTTTGTCTTTGGAGAGACGACAGAGCCACCCTGTCTTTGAGCTGCACTGGCTCAGTGTCCGTCCTCTTCATTTGTCTCTTTGCTTTTCTATTCATTCATTCATTCATTCATTCATTCATTCATTGTATCTTAGTTGGGATAGTTCTTATTGCTGTGTTAAAGCACCTTGGGAAGCAAAGGGGTTATCTCTAAAACACTTAGCCTACTCCATTGTTGAGGGAATTCAACAGCAGGAACCTGGAGGCAGGGAGTGACCTGCCTGCTTACTTGGCTTGTTCAGTGTGAAGGTATAGCACCAGCCCCACTGCCCAGGGGCATCCTGCCCAGGCCAGCAGGAGGGGGCATTTTCTCAGTCAAGGTTCCTTCCAGAGTAACCAGCTTGTATCATGTTGACATTAAAAACTAGTCATCCCCTGTCGGCTCCACACAATCCCTGTTCATCTCCAAGATCTCATATTAATATTAGTTTCACAATATAAAACAGTGCAGTGTTTAAAGCCCTGCAGTCTTTACAAATACTTTAAAAGTTGAGTTTCTTTAAAAATATCCAGTCTCTTTAAAAGTTCAAGTCTCTAAAATATCCATAGTCCCTAAAACTCCAGTCTCTCAGCTGGTTCCTGTAATTTTAAGCAAAGTAAGTTAAAGCCTTTCTTTTTCTTTTTTCTTTTTTTTAAAGATTTTTTTTTATTGGATATATTCTATATTTACATTTCATTTCCCCTTTTCTGGTTCCCCATCCCCAAAAGGTCTCACATGCCCCTTTTCCTCCCCCTGTTCCCCCACCCCAGTTAAATCCTTTCTTATTCCAAGAAGGCAGAGTAGGGCACAGTTGCCCCAAGCAAAACCAGACTCCAACAGTGTGACACTCAGTGTCAGAGTTGTGGAATTCACCCAGGATCTTTTGGGTTCCCCCAGAGGGCTTGGACAGGCCCCCCACAGCCCACTTAGTTCTCTCCTAGGCATAGCTGGCTTCACTGCAGAGCTGAGGCCAAGCCAGCTTAGTCAGTCAGCAGGGTCGGGAGGGAGGGAGGATTAAAGAAAGACAACTAGACAACAGTGTGACATGACTCCAGCCAGTGCTGAGGGGGATTTACTTCTTTTCAGTCTGCAGTTATACCATTCTGGGTATATGCAAAAAATAGGGACAGTTCTAGGTCAAAGACAAAGTAGTCAAGGAACAAACAAGGCAATAAAAGTCCCGTGGTTACTGTGTCTAGGGGTTTATTATCAGGATGACCAAGATAACAAGGAATACCATATATTCCTCAACTGTATTCTTCTTGAGCCTTGTGTGAGCCCAGTGTAAATATTCTCGCCAAATCCTTGAAGCAGCATCAAGGGCTGTACTGGGCTCCACTTTAACAGTAACCTCTCCTGAGTGAGTGTTCTTCAGGGATCCTGACCTGCCATATTGTTACCAAGCCTCAACTTCTCTCATGACTCCTTCAGTCTTGGGCCTTCTTCCCACTGAGGCTGCACCTCATCAGCCCCTCCCTCCCTCCCTTCCTCCCCCTCCCCCCCCTCTCTCTTTGTGGGTGCTGATCTCTTAGTCACAGCCCCAACTGACCACGATCAGCAAAGAAAAGGTTTCACTTTAGTGGTTAAAACAAAATATCACTTAAATGGCCCCGATAGACCCTTTGCTTCCCTCAGAAGCTTGACAAACCAGTGCTTTTTTTTTTTTTTCCCCTTTGGTTTTTTTCAAGACAGGGTTTCTCTGTGTAGCCTTGGCTGTCCTGGAACTCACTCTGTAGACCAGGCTTGCCTTGAACTCAGAAATCCTCCCAAGTGCTGGGATTACAGGCGTGCGCCACCATACCCGGCTAAACCAGTGCTTTTTTGTCTGCACTGCTTAGCAACATTATCTTCAAGCTCCTACAGAAGTCCACTGAGCTCTGAGCATACAGTGGCTTTTCCAGCCCAAACTTGAGGTGCTGCTATGATCCTCCCTAAAGCATGGTCTGTCAGTATCTCCCAAAAGCATGGTACTGTCACAGCAGTCCCTCTGACCTGGTACCAAGTTATATCTTAGCTAGGGTTTCTGTTGCTGTTGTAAACAACGCCAAAAGCAGCTGAGGAGGAAAGGATTTGTGTGTTTATCCTCCCAGGCAGTCAGGGCAGGAACCTGTTGGCACATGCTGATTCACAAGTCATGGGGAGTGCCGTGTGTCTTGGTCCCAGTAATTTGCTCAGCGTGTTTTTTTATAGCACCCAGAACCACCGGCACACAGTGGCACCACTCCAGTGAGCTGAACCCTCCCACATCAATCATTTGTGACAAGAAAATGTGTCACAGGCTTGTCCACACACAGCTCAATCAGGTGGGGGCATTTTCTCAGTTGAGGTTTCTTCTTCCAAAATAATTCTAACTTGTGAAGACCAGGCAGTGTAGTTGGTCGCTGTCAACCGGAAGCAAGCCTGTGCCCTGGAGTCAGGGATCCGGTGGTGAGTCCAGACAGCCTGGTTTCTATGTCTGTGGGTAGGTTCTGTGCAGCCGGCTGGCGTGTGCTATTCTGTCGAGGGTGGGCTCTCTATCCTGTGTCAGTGCTTAGGTTAGGGCGGGAGCTCCTGTCTTTGCCTCCTGGCTTGCTAGCAATAGGAGGACAAAAGTACCTTTGCAGGATCATGTACCCTATATATATATATGTGGCACTGTGTATTCTGTGTGTGTCTGGGGAGGTCTGGAGATGCCTCGGGCCTCCTGGCTAAGTGTAACACCCACGCTGTCCTCCCCAGATCCGGCCACACATCGCGACGCTTCGGAAGTACACCTATGGCAAGCACATCCTGGCCAAGCTGGAGAAGTACTACATGAAGAACGGCGTGGACTTGGGGCCCATCTGTGGTCCCCCGAATGGCATCATCTGAGCAGTACACCCATCCCTGTCCGCTGACCTCACTGACCCTGGCAGATCCAACCAGCAACCAGAGGTGCCCAGCTCAGAGTCGGAAGTGGGCAACGGCTGCTCTGGGGTTGCCCCGCCTCCAAACCGGAGTCAGACCCACTTGTGGAAGGCCTTTGTAAATTTCATTTTATTACACATAACATGTACTAATTATTTTTTTTAATTGACTAATTGCCCTGCTGTTTACTGGTGTATAGGAACTTGTACATAGGTAATCAGTGTACATGGGAGGCCACATGCTTTGTTCAATGTTGTATCTATATTCCACATGTGGACACTTTCAGGGTGGTTGGTTTAACAAAAAAAGTTTTAAAAAAAAAGACAAAAAAAGGTTTTTAACTCATTTGCCTTGTGGCAAGTTTTGCAAATAGCTCTTCCCCACCTCCTCATTTTATTAAAAAAAATAAAAATCCTGGGAAATTTGAATTTTAGTTAAATGATCTCAAACTGGCATTTAACACTGTTTATAAAATATATATACATATATACATACATATATATATATATATATATGAAATGGGAACGTTTCAGAGTTGCTAAAGCATCAGCCCGTGATATGGAGTTTATTACGCTCTTTTTTTTTTTTTTTTTTGGAGATGACCTCGTGCTGAGGAAGGTGGTAACTGCAGATCCAGGAGGAGCGCGGGAACCAAGGAGGCCCAAGGCCAGTGGGCGTGGCCGCTTGCTGCCTAGGTTGCCCTTGCGAGCACTGGGAAGCAGAATCTGATTATCTAGCATGAGAGAATACCCAGCCCTGCTCCTGGTCTGGCTTCTATAGATACATAGTGTATACTTGTGTAGACTTTGCATATATACGGATTTGTAGTATTTTCCTGTTTTGATGTCTAATCTGTATCTATAATGTACCCTAGTAGTCGGACATACTTTTGATTGTACAATTGTACATTTGTATACCTGTAATGTAAATGTGGAGAAGTTTGAATCAACATGAACACGTTTTTGGTAAGAAGAGAATCAGCCAACTGTGCATCTGTATATCCCACCTTTTATGGTCGTAGCAGATAGTGTTGTATATTGTAAATTGTAATTTCAACCAGAAGTAAATTTTTTTTTCTTTTGAAGGAATAAATGTTCTTTATACAGCCTAGTTAATGTTTAAAAAGAAAAAAATAGCTTGGTTTATTTGTCAGCTAGTCAAGATGGTAGTGAGAGCTTTTCTAAATGTTACTTCAGATGATTCAGTTCACACTAGTGTTTTGGTTTTTTTTTTTTTTTTTTTTTTTAATCCTAAAAAAAGGTAGTGTTTCGCTTATTTTGTGACAGTCAAAAAGGACGTGCAGAGGTTTCGCCTGCCCCTTCCCTGCTCAGCGCCTCCCCTTGTAAAGTGACTCCCCCTCCCTCCGTTTTGTACAGATGAGCTGTATTTTGCATTTTGTCTACTTGTAAGTGAATGTAACATACTGTCAATCCTCGTTTGAATATAGACTGTAACACTACACGGTGTACATTTCCAGAGCCTTGTGTATATTTCCAATGAACTTTTTGCAAGCACACTTGTAACCATATGTGTATAATTAACAAACCTGTGTATGCTTATGCCTGGGCAACTATTTTTTGTAACTCTTGTGTAGATTGTCTCTAAACAATGTGTGATCTTTATTTTGAAAAAATACAGAACTTTGGAATCTGAATTTGTTTGTACTGCTCTCACTTCTCAAACCTGCTCAGATGAGCCCTGCTCCAGCCTGCCTCTGCTGCTCCTGGGATGGAGAGGAGAGGAGTGGGGCTGGGGTATCAAGCTGATGGCTTCTGAGCCTAACTTGTCCTGAGCACGCGCGCGCGCGCGCACACACACACACATTTGCTCTCCCCAGAAAGGGAACCCATCTCCCCATCTTGTGAATTTTTTCTGGGTCACTAACAAGAGGGGTTAGTCACAGCACCCCCTGCCTACCCCCGCCCCCTCACCCATGCTGTAGCCCTGGGGCTCTCTGCAGATCGTGTAAGCAGTTCCACAGTCAGCCTTTTATAAATCTTAAGAATCTTAAGTTTCTGCTTTTCTGAATGGTAGCTTTTGTTCACCTCCTGTATCTCATGAGCCTCCCCTACTGGGAGGAACTGTTTCAATTAAGAGAAAATTGCCAGACAAGCTTGGTGTGTGGCTTCAATCCCAGCAGAGGGAGGTAGATCTCATGAGTTCAGGGCCAGCCTGTTCCTAGACAGTCAAGTCTGTTCAGGGCCAGTCAAGTTCCTAGACAGCCTGGGCTACACAGACCCTGTCTCAAAATCCAGAAGATGGAAAGAGGGAAGGAAGTACCCAGCTTGCTCAGAGATCCTCAATGCGGGTCTCCTGTGCCTCTTTGCAAGTCTGTGCCCATGGCTAACAGCCTTGTCCTGCTGACCGCCCTGCAGAGTTTTCATCTTGGCATTTGGGGCATTGGGAAGTGTCCTTTCTGAGACTGACAACGCCCAAACTGGGAAGGCCCATTCAGGCTATCCAGTGTCTAGCTTGCTCTGATTACTCTGAGATTAAGAGCCTCTGGGCTCACAGTAGTTCCTGCCCTCAGGATGTCCACCTTCCCTCCACCCAGCTGTTAGTGTGCCTTTGGCAAAAATTGACAAAGGTTTAGCTGGGAAGACCAGATGGGAGGCCACAGAACCTGAAATTTCACCTGGTCTCCTGCATGTTGGAGCCTCTAGTCAATGTATGTCGAGCCCTCCCTCCTGGACAGAAAAGAGAAGTGATGGTTTTCAGTTGAAGGCCTGATTCTGCTTGAACAGTTGTTGGGCTGTGCCCAGGCCTTGCCCATTGGGACTTCCCAGATCTGAGGGGAGAAGCTAGTGGCTGGGCCTGTGTTTGGGGACATCTAGGGGCTCCCATTACCCTCTGCATTTGCTTGTAGTTGCTTGTTTTGGGTTCTTTGGAAACCCTGCTGGAAAGGGGATGGCCTCTGGCTGCAAGCCTTGCATGTGTGAGGAGTCTTCAGAATCAGAATTAAGTGGAACTTTTCTCACCTGCCCGAGACCCAATTCTCGTTCAAAAGGAGTTGTGTAGATTAAGATTTTGTAACTCAGTAGTGCCCAGTGCATCAAGTAACAAGCAACATTTGCATATTCCCTATTTACTGCTGGGGACTTCGTTTTAATAGCTTCTGGATAGAGACTATACACGGCCTCTTCTTTCCCTCCCACACCCACTTGGTAGTTATGAACAGAACATAAACTATCTTAAGAACTCACAAGCTTGTCCATCTCAACCCTTAGAGGCCAAGGCAGGAGGAAGGAGAGTTTGACCTTAAGCTACAATAACAAGAGTGTCTCAGAAGCAGGAAAAGCCAACTGAGCCAGTGCATATTTATAAATCCCAACGCTTGGGATCATCTCCAAGATCATCTCGGCCCCACAGTGAGCAGGAGTGACTGCATGAGATCCTGTCTGTCTGGGGAGCTTTGGAGGGAATGCTTGTTCCGCAGCGCAGGTCAGAGGACCTTTCCTGTCCACCCTTGCCTTACAGCCTTTTGGAGACAGGTTTTACTTTCTTGATTGTCTCTTCTTCCCATCACATGGTGGGTACATCTGGCTTTACCTGGGCTTTATCCTCACAGTTGGGTCCCGTGTGCTTTACCCTGACCCATATCCCAGCTGTCTTAACAAAAACAAGCCCAGGAGAAGAGACCTGTTTTTAAGTAAAGCAGTCTGTCCAATGCAATTCAGCGGACACGAACTCCACTGACCCTGGAAGGTAGCTCTGGAATGCCCACTCCAGATGCATAAGCCAAGGTTCCACATTGGGATGAGACACTCCCTTGGTGAGATCCTCCTTCCGCAGGACTGTTTGATGGAGCAAGCTGGGCTCCAGGCCGTGTCCACCCACCCCTCATCCTTGAGACAACCAGGAGGGAGGGAGTTCAGATGTTTCAGCCCATGTTGCAGAAGAGATGAAACTCGGGCTTGGCGTACATTGATACGGGTTTTATCTGGGTCTCCTGCCTGTGGATCTGGGTCACACTGCCTGTGTGGCCCAGTGGTTGCTCCCTTTTAGAGTTGCAGCAGGGGGCCTGGGAGAGGGTTCAGTGATGGAAAAGGTGCTCGCTACCAACTCTGGTGACTGGGTTTGATCCCCAGAACCCACATGGTGAAAGGAAGAGAACGGGCTCCCATGAGCCGACTGCGGACAGACATGCACACCATGCAACAGACATGCACCCGTACCACATGAACACACACGTACTACTATTGCAGAGGACCCGAGTTTAGTCTCAGCACCCAAATAAAGGGCCTCATAACTGCCTGTGACTCCAGTTCCATGGCAGCCTTTATCTGGACTCCTTGTACACACACACACACACACACACACACACACACACACAGACACAGACACACATAATCGGGGTGGCAGAAGACTAGCGTTCAATTCCCAGGGCTCACGTGGTACCTCAGAACCATCCCTAACTCCAGTTCCAGGTGGTATGATATTCTCTTCTGGCCTCTTTAGGCACTATGTACATTTAGTGCAAGGACAGACATGTAGACAAAAGACCCATGTATAAAATGAAAAAAAAAAAACCATTAAAATTTACAATCCCTCCAAAACAGCTGCTCAGAAATAAATTCAACCGATCAAGTCGCAAGAAACTTGTGACGGCTGGTAGTTACCAAATCTGGTCACCTGGGGGCGCTGCTGTCTAAACCAAACACTGGAGTCTCCAGGGCACTGGCATTCAAAGCCTGGCTTTCAGGACTAGAGGTCGCATAAGGTGTGTTTCTTCTTCCCTCCTCCCCAGGAATCCCCAGTGTACATGGCCAGACCTTCACAGTCTGGGGGTGGGAACCCAAGCTCACACATCTGGCTCAGATCCAGTTTCGATTTGCTCGACGACCCTCGTGGAGCCTCCGCCTTCTTTGAGCCTCTGTTTCCCCACTCGTCACCTGGTGAGGTCAGTCAGTGGTGGGGCCTGAGAAGAGCACTCCCAGCTCCCAGGTGGCCCTTGGGGGTCCAGGCCCCAGCGGACACATCCAAGCTCCCAAACAGTGCAGCACAAACCTCTAAGTGTTGGCAGAACTGCGAGCCTCACAGCCCAGCTCCGAGGGTCTCTAGCTTTCTCCTCCTCCTCTGTAAAATGGGAGAACTACTGCATTGGACACGTGGAAGACCCTGACCCCGAGCTGGGCGCACAGCTGGAGGAGAACACTACTCTTCATTTCCCTAGCTGATCTGAAGCACTAGGGGCGACTGTCACATCTTCAAAACTGGGACATTTAATCATTTAATCGACAAAGTGGAGCTTTGCCAAGTGCCTCACTGGGGGCCCCCAGGGGTCCTGCCTGGTGCTCTCACCTAGAACCACAGCTCACGGTGGAGCACACCATAAGGTCACATGTGGCACTGTAGCTCTGGGGACATTCAGACAGTGTCCTGCTGGCTGGATCCCTATGGCAGTTGCACCTGGCACTCTCTGGGCAGAGGCTCCAGACATCTGGGAGAGACATGGCCCATAGCAACCCACTCCAGCTGTTCACTCCCTGACCCCGAGAGGTTCCGCTTGAGGCTGAGAGTGACTCGCAAACATTGCCAGCCTCCTGCGGTGGTGGTAGGGTACGCCTCTGTACCATCACTTGGATTCTGCATACCTGGAGGTTGTGGCTCCAGGAGTCACCCCCAAGCCTGTCCCTTGTTGCCAGGTTTCCTTGCCAACCCCCATCTAGGCAAGGGGGGGGGCGGCGGCACAGGTCCTCTGGAGACAGCAGCGCAGCCCCTACCCGAGGTGCCTCCCTGTCCATGGCAAGACATGGCATGGCAGGTTTCTGTCTCACCCGGAGGGGGGTTTAACAATGGCGGGGCTGGGTGCCAGTTTCACAAGATCGCCCCAAACCTAAGACGTACTAATCCCAACAATAGCTGTGTGGAGAGAGCGAGGCCAGCAGGCAAGCTGCGCAGCCTGGGGAGGTGGGGGGTGTGGGGTGTGGGGTGTGGGGGCGTGGGGGTGGGGTGGGGACGGGGGCGGGGCGGGGGCGGGGGGGGGGGCAGGGGCGGAGTCAGGATTCCCAGCCCTCAGCTCCAGTCTCAAGATGAAGTGAGACAGGAAAATATATTTTAGGAAGTTTTTTGTTTTGGGTTTTTTTTTCCCCTTCCAGGAAAATGACTTTAAATGTGCAATTTATTCCCAGAAGCTCCGGTGTGCTATAGAGAGGCTTCTGAGGTAACACCCTTTCCTCCTCCTTCCTTTCCCCTCCTCCCTTTTTCTTCTCCCCCCCCCGCCCGCCCCCCCCCCGTCTTTTCTCTCCTTTCCCATCTCCCTCCTCCTGCCCTCTCCTTTCTCAGTCAATCCTTGCGTCCCCAACACAGGAAAGAGGACAGGCGTGAGCCTAGGTTGGTCTAGGCCTACCTTCCCCACATCCTTCCTAGTTCTGGGACCTCAGCCAGGGTCTTGGGCGGAGGTGACCAGGTCCTAAGACTTTACAGATCAGGGGCAGCTGGTAAGGCGTGGGCAAGGCTACCAGCTCGTCTGGGAGGAGACTCCGGGGATGAAGAGCCCTCAGTGCCCAGCTCAGCCATAGACTGTGTGGCGTGGTACCTGTCACCTCACTTTCTCCGCCTCTCCTTTCTCAGCGTGAACCAGACAGACGAAATTGCCTGGGCAGGGCGAGGCTAGCTGCTTTCCTCTCTTTGGACAGGGCAAAGACATCTAGACGAGGAGTTGTGATGGTCACACTACACCCTCGGGAGATGGTGCCCGCTCTGGTGTGAGTCGATATAAAGTGGAAACCATAACCTGGGGTGGAAGGCCTTCTGCAGGAGGGTAGCTGCCCCTGGAGCGAGCCCCCTGGACTGGGGGCTCCGGGAAGATGCAGCTGCTCCTGAGTAAGCCACTCAAGCCCCTCGGAGTCGCCTCAAGCTGGACGCGGTTGTTCTCCGGTCTGTCGCATCCTGCCTGGGTGAGGCGGCCATCTCTCGAGGAAAAATAACAGTGCTTAATCTAGGATTCTCAGACAGACAGAAGCTCCCGCCTCTTCAGGAGCAGAAGGTCAGGATGAAGCTCCAGGTCAGGCCCCAGGTGGCTTCAGAGCACTGGTCCACCCCAGCCTCCCAGGAGACATCACTATGAGAAAGACCTCCTAGATTTCCCCACGGTGAAGCCTCGTCCTGGCACCAGGCTGGGTCTGAGGATCTCTTCAGAGGTGCATGGCTGTCACAGTATGGCCGCAGCCTCAGGAGAATCCTCGCTTGCTCAGATCCCCTTTCAATACGCTGTTCTCGGAGCGATATATGTATGGGTACCTTAGGGTAGCTCTGGGCAGCTGAGGCTCCCCTCCCCCCACCCTTCCCCGCCACGGTCCGGAACCCTCCTCTGCCCTCCCGCAGCTCCTCCCTGGATGCTCTGGCCCAGATACTTTGGAGCTGCCACGGGACCTGTTGGAGTCTCGAGGCTTCTACTGGTCCATCCACGGCCATCCCAGACACGAAGGCCCTTTTGGCCGGGACTCCGACTTCCCCTCCACACGCCCATGGACCTGAGGGACGACTGGGCACTGTAGCTGCCCACGCTGGATTTCCACATGAAGGCAAAGGATGACTTCTGGGCCTCTCCAAGTTCTGCAAAGACAATTCCAGTTCCTCCATGTCTGATGCAATCCTGCTAGGATCCTGTTTCAGTTCCTACATTTGGGGGGGGGGGGCGAGCGCAGGGTGGGGGGCGAGCGCAGGGTGGGGGCGGGGGCGGGCTCACTGACTCGTCAGCCTTATTTCACCAAGACGTTCCCAGAAGCCAATCTTGACTCTGACCTCCGTCCTGATTCTTGGGAAGAAAGAGAAGTTTGGGTAGGAGACGGGAGGGGCTGAAGATGCAGGAGACGCTTGTGAGGGCCCCTCTTGTCCCACGATGACCACCCAGCACTGAGGCTAACAAGCCAGGATCCACGGTGGTGGCACACGCCTTCGATCCCAGTGCTTAGACACAGAGTCTGGCAGATCTCTGTTAGCTCAAGGACAGCCTGGCCTACTGAAGGAACCCCGGCTGGCCTGGGTTACTATGCTGTGAGGCCATCTCTATTTGTTTTTTGACTTTTAATGGATTGTTTTTTAAGGCCAGGGATGGTTGAGTGCTTCCGCAAACTTGCAGTGTTTTCAGAGCACCTGAATTCGGGTCTCAGCAGTCACATCTGACGGCTCATGGCTACCTGTGCCTCGTCCTCCAGAGGGTCACATGCCTTCTCCTGACTTCCAAAGCCACCTTCCTTCAAGTACCCTCCTCACATACACACATACCTAGACAATATAAACTTGTTTATTTTTAAAGATCTGGGTCAAGAGTCCTGGTTCAAATCCTGGCTCACACTTCCCACCTGTGCGGCCAGAAGCAAGTTACTGGCCTCTAAGCCCTGGGGTTTCCCAACTAAAGAGTGGGGGCCCTCAGAGCCAGCGGGCAGGCCACTCACTGTGGACTGGGCTCTTTCTGAGGAATTAGTCATTTGGTCCTCACAGCACCTGGCCTGAGAGGAGTCAGAGAGAGTGGGTGCCCGGCCAGGGCTTGGTGCTGAAATGTCCTAGTGATCTCAGCTTTTCCTATTCCCTAGGGGTTTTGAGGATTACCCCCCCCCCATCTGGTTGGCCAAACCTTTGGGAGAGACAGGTGAAGAGATAATCACTGTTTAGTCAAGTCTGGGGTGCCCACTTGAGCAGAGTGGAGTGTTGATGACACTTCTTCCCTCCAGCCTTTTTTTGGGGGGGGGCTTGCATAGTTAGAAGACAATTTCACAGTGGTACAAAGGACATGGGGAGACGTGGCTCAGCTCTGAGCATGTCCTCGGCGTAGAGGAGACCCCCTCTGAAACTCTTCACTTCAATTCAGCACACACTTCCAGCACAGCTCGGGGGTAAGAGCAGAAGCCGAGGCCGGGGTTCTCGCTGGCTTTGGTGGTAAGATGGGGTGGGTGCAGTGGGGGACTGGACTCTTGTCCTAGATTGCTTTCTACTGCGGTGATAAAATGATCAGGAGCATTGCGAGGAAGAAAGCTTCATCTTACAGCTCTCAGGTCACCCTCAGTCACTGAGGGAAGCCAGGGCAGGAGCTCAAGGCAGGAACCTGGAGGCAGGAACTGAAGCAAAGGAGGCGTGCTTACTGACGTGCTCCCCAGGGTTTGCTCAGCCTCCTCTCCTTCCTCCCTCATTCCCTCCCTCCCTCCCTCCCTTCCTTCCTTTCTCTCTCTCTCTCTCTCTCTCCCTTCCTTATGTTTTTTTATTTTTTAAAAATTTATTTATTTATTATATGTGAGTACACTGTAGCTGTCTTCAGACACTCCAGAAGAGGGCATCAGATCCCATTATAGATGGCTGTGAGCCACCATGTGGTTGCTGGGATTTGAACTCAGGACCTCTAGAAGAGCATTTGGTGCTCTTAACCACTGAGCCATCTCTCCAGCCCCCCCCAAATCTAGATTTTTCACAGTTCCAGGAAAGACAGAAGGACTGTTGAAGGTGGGTGTGGGTGTGGGTGTGGGTGTGGGTGTGGTCAGGACTGCTTGTGCCTTAGGAATCAGGAAGTCTTTGCCAGGTGACCCGCGGCTGGATAAAGGCAGCTCCTGGTGTCTGGATGGGGTATCTCAGGGAAGGGAGACATTCGTGTTCTGGGGATGTGGTAAGGCCACACACATGGTGGTATAGGCTTGGTGACCAGGCATCTGATTCCCATTTCAACTCTGTCTGTGACTATACCTATAAGAAGCAGCAGGGGGCGCTCCGAGCCAAAGATTCCCCACAAGGTTTCCTGCTGGGATCTCAGTGAAGGGGGTTTGCAGAACGAGGAGGGCAAGGCTCCTTGGCAGCTTAGTAGCTGCCTTTGAGCAAGCCTTGCTTGCCTCCCAGCATGGGCAGCTCAGTACTTTGTCCATCAGTCAGATCCAGCTGTCCCAAGGTTTTCTTTGCACCAAGTTGACATGCCACTCCTTGGGTCTCCTTTCTTGATCCCCGCAAAACCTTTGGGAGCACGTCGGAACCAGTCCCAACCACATTGGTTGAACTCCCAGTATACTAAAAGGAAGAGCTCAAAAAAAAAAAAAAATCCCAGCCTGTCCCCTTCCTTGGTACATACAAGGCATTCAGTATGTTTGTTGAATGAATAAGTGAAGCCCTCATGGTCATCATTTCTTTCAGACATTGTGGAATAGGTTCAGAGAGGTGAAGTTACACAAACAAGTACCACAGCTCAGGATTGTCGATTGTCTGTACCAGGATTTGAACCCAAGCACTTGCTTAACCCAGAGCTAGAGTCCCTCGGCTCCCGACGACGCCAGTGACGAAGCTAGCTCCCGACTCCTCGGCAGGTCAATCTTTTCCCCCGTATTCTTCAAGGCTTCAAATGCCAAAATACTTTGAAACGGGATTGATTTAAGAGACTGGTTTTGAGCCGGGCGGTGGTGGCGCACGCCTTTAGTCCCAGCACTTGGGAGGCAGAGGCAGGCGGATTTCTGAGTTCGAGGCCAGCCTGGTTTACAGAGTGAATTCCAGGATAGCCAGGGTTACACAGAGAAACGCTGTCTCGAAAAACAAACAAACAAAAAAGAGAGAGAGACTGTTTTTGAGGGCCTGGGGATGTTGGTGGAGAACACGCCCCTCTGCCTAAAGCCCTGGGCTCGGGTCTGCATAGATTGGATGTGGTGGAGGTAGGAGGATCAGATGTTCAAGGTCATACTGAGCTACATCGCAAGTTCAAGGTCAGCCTGAAAGCCCATCTTCTAAAAAAAAAATGTTAACGTTGATTTGTATTATTTTTATTATTTGTGTGTATGTGTGCCCATGTGGGCATGTGGGCCACACCTGTGCACTTGAGTGCAGGTGTCCTCTGAGGCCGGAGTTACAGGTAGCTGTGACTTGCCTGGTGTGGGTAACGCGAACCACACTTATACCCACAGCTCTCCCACCCCTCTGATTGACAGAGACTCAGTATGTAGCCCAGGCTTCGAGATCCCTCTGCCTCAGCCTCCTAAGCGCTGAGTGCCGGCGTCACAGGCATCTGCTACTCGGGCTCAGCTTTCTCAGCGATCCGTAAACTCCTGAGTGGACGGGCCCCTCCCTCTGCTCATGATGTCTACCGAGGTCAGCGAGGCAAGCCTTGCATACCTGTGATGCCCGGCCGCTCGCTCCCTCCTCTCACGCTCTGCCTTATATGGCCCTGAGCTTCATGCTGTGGGTTCCTTTCCAAGGACACGGGACTAGCAAATGGCTAGTGCTGATTGCAGGGACATCCAGGGTGTCCTGCTCAGTTCATGTGCTAAGTGACCAACGCCTACCCTCATCAGCCTCCCCCAAGACCCCGTGGTGCAACTGAGCCCCCGTGAATGGGAGACTGGTGACTTCAACATGTGTGGAGCAGACGCGTGCTGGTGCTCCCCACGCGTGCTTGTGTTCCCCACGCGTGCTTGTAGCTGACCCAAGCCCCTGCATCCTCAACTCAGGGTGTTAGGGACTGTAGCCAGTGTCTCGCAGACAAGCAGGTCAAGGAGAAGCTCAGGAGGACCAGGGGGACCCCAAGTCGGGGTCCTCTGACACCATCCTACTGGGGGCGGAGAGACCCGGCGTGCTGTCTGGTGGTGGAGCGGGAGAACCCGCGGCTGGCACCCGGCGGGCTCCGTGGATCCACAGTTGGGGGTCAGACGTCAACGCCCCTCGCCCCCACCGCGCCCGGGGAAACTGAGGCGGGGGTGAGGGGGCGGGCGGCGGTGTCGCGTGCCGATGTCGCCGCGGCCCCGCCCTCCTGCTCGCCCCGCCCGCGTGGGGGGCGGCGGCGGTGGCGGCGGCGGCGGCGGCGGCGACGCTTCCTGCGGGCGCGGCCGCTGTGGGCGCGGAGCCGAGCCGCGAGCGAGCGAACGAACGAGCGAGGCGGAGCCGGCGGCCGAGGAGCCGAGCGCAGGTCCCGCGCAGCCCGCGCCGCGAACAAAGGCCGCCATGAAGCCCGGGCCGCCGCGCCGCGGGACCGCACAGGGGCAGCGCGTGGACACCGCCACCCATGCGCCCGGGGCCCGCGGGCTGTTGCTGCCACCGCTGCTGCTGCTGCTGTTGGCCGGCCGCGCCGCGGGGGTGAGTGATGGGCCCCAAGAGGGTCGCCAGCGTGTACCCCGCGTGTCTTTTGCGTGTCCCCTTGTCGCGCGTGCCGCGCTGGGTGTGTCCTGGTCTCACGGGGTCCCCCCTCCCCGCCGGGAAGCGTGTGCGTCCGGTATCCGCTGGGGTCGCCTCCCCACCCCCACTCCAACCTAAGCCGCCTGCAGGGCCTTGGGGACTCCCCAGGAAGAGGGAGTGGGTCGGTGAAGGTGACCCGCAGGGGGTGAATGAGGGTGACCCTGTGTGTGTGGGTGTGCGTGTGTGTTTCTAAGAAGGGTGCGTGGGCACCTGTGGGTGTGGGCACGGGAAAGGCTCTGTCCATATGGGTGGATGGCATCCGCATCCCGCTCCACACCAGGATGACCCATTGTCCACGCTGTGTGCCACCATGGCCATGGCTGTGTGACTGCTGGGTGAGGGGGTGTGTGTGCTTTGACCCATGGAAGTGTGTGAAAGCACACGCATGTGTGTGCAGCCGTGTGGTGATGGTGGGCCTGGCTGAGCTCCCACGCCAGAAGACATGGGTGTGCGTGCCGGCAGAGGTGGGTACCAGGTGACCCCTGACTGTCCCTTAGAGAAACCGAAGTAGCTATGGGATTGAACTTGGTTCTGGCTTCACTAGCAGAATGGGAGCTAGGGGGTCCTGCAGGTGGCCGAGCCGGGTGTCTGCTCCGAGGAGCCCGGCTCCCAAGTGAGTTCCGAGTTGACAGGTGTCTAAATGTGGACTGGGGTTTCTAGGTCCGACCCCCGTGTGGCGACTCCAGGAGCAATGGCTGTCCTTACGCACTCAGATGACCACCAGAGCACAGTGGCCAGGCTGTAGGGAGGCAGGCAAGACCCTGAGCTGCCCTGATGACTGTTAGCTTTGGGGAGGGGACCCCAGGATAGTGCCTGGTGGCCCTGCGTGCCTTGCCCTTTTTTTCTTTTTTCTTTTTTTCTTTTTTTCTTTTTCTTTTCCTTTTTGATAGAGGTGAGGGGAGAGCTTCCTGAGAGAAAGGCAGCACTACCTACACTGGCATTATAGGAAATTACCCTTGACATCAAAGACCCGGTTTCAAGTCCAGCGAGAACCACCACCCCTCACCACGGTGAGGTCTCGGGCCAGCCTGGCCGCTCCTCTGAGTCCCAGCTTTCCCGTCTGCAAAGACGGACTAAGGGTGCCCTCCCCGGAGGAAGGGTGGACACAGAGGCACCTTTGAGGGTATTTTGGTGTGAGTACAAAGGGCTCAGGACAAACGGCTCTACCGGAGCCACTGTCCCTAGGAAGGAATAATGCACATCCGACCCGCAGGGAAAGGATCCTGGGAGATTTTGAGAATCCAGCACGTAGTAGGGCCTCAACTAGGCAGGTGTGAGGGCAAAGTGGGGCTGGCATGGTTCAGACCAGTGCTGAGTGACATGCCCAGGGGGTGAGCCTGGCTGAGTGAAGGGGCACTGGTCCGGGGATGGGTCTCCAGAGGCGTTCTCTCTGTGAGCGTGCCGCCCTCCCAGGGAGGGGCCGGGGCTGTTACCTGGCCCGGGAGGCTAAGGGTTAAAGGGTGTTACTCTCGGAGAGGGCTGAGGCTAGACCAGAAGAAGCCCAGCTGGTGGTTTCAGGAATGGTCTCTGGCGCCAGCCTTTGACAGCTAGGGACTGACAGCGGTTGGCTCAGTAGGGGAGAAACAGGATGAGCCTGGGCCTTCTTGCCAGTCTGGGAAGGCACAGGATCAGGGGAACGAGCAGGTCTCTAGGGAGGAGAAGGCTGGTTTGACCCAGGCTGTGGCTGGCAAGTTGGGGGTGTGTCCTGACCTACAGATCTGAGGCTTTGGTCCTGAGAGGCTGACTGTCTAGGGCTCTGAGGACCTCAGGCCACCTCAGCTGCTCTGGTGAAGTGACTCCCAGAGTGGCATGGGACGTGGGGACACTGGAAAGTATAGCCTTTGGAGAATGCCCTTTGAAGGTCCAGATCTGGGAGTGACCGTAGATGCCGTTCTGTCTGCTGTCAGGGGTGGTTTGTGACACTGGTTTGTGGCCGTGTGACTTTGTGGAAGTGACTTAAGTGTCCCGTGCCTTGGTTCCTCTCGCTAAGAGCGAAAGCATAGCCCGTAGCACTTGGGGCATGCAGATTCCTTTTTGGCAGGGGGTGGGGGCAGGGTCTCATGTAGCTCAGGCTAGCCTCAAACGTAGGCAAAGATGATCCTGAACGCCCTACCCTCCTACTTCCCCAAGTTCTGGGATCACAGATGTGAGTCACCGTGCCCCGTTCTTTGTCCGAGTCACTGTCCTGCGTTTGGAAAGGCGAGGCACGTGGTGGCAGGTGAGGCTTGCTCCTGGCACCCAGGAGCCCTCTCCCTTTGCCCTTCCAGACTGGTGACCTCACTGTAGAAATGAAAAGGTGGGGACTGTTCCCAGGCTGGGCTAATTTATAGTAAGCAAAAGGATTTGGGGGCACCATAACCCGGAGTCCTCGTGACTCCCGGGCTGCTGTGTGATCTGGGGGACAGTGCCATCTAACTCAAGACCCTCTCCATGCATTAGACAGCCCCAGGCTCGGCCCCTCCCTCCCAGGAGCTGGAGTACGCTGCCTTTCTCTGGAGATGGACCTTCTTGGAGGAAGCCTTGGAGGCTTTCTGGAAGAAGAGGCCTTCTGAGCTAAGCTGACGCCTGTCTAACCCTCCACACTCTCTCATCACCTATAGACACAGGGTTGGATTTTCAGGGCTGTTGAGTTGGACCTGAAGCCTCCTGCTCTCTGGGAGCAGAACCAGCCTCTTAAAGCCGGACAGCTGTGCACGGGCTGCTTGGGAGGGACCACCTGCTTCCTTCGGGAGAAGGAAGGCTCCTGGGAAGTGCCCCTACCCCACCCCACCTTTCCAAGCTGCCCAGGGAGAGGGCTGCTACTTAGAGCCCTCTGGGCCGGCTGCTGACTGGCTGAGGAGGACTCCAGGTAGGCACCACAGTTTCAGGCTGAGCACGGGGCAGCTCTGCCGCCCTGTCCCCAGCATTCTGTGTGGCTGAGTGTAGGGTGTGTGCAGGACAGTCTTAGAATAACCAGAATCCCTGTTTAACAGAAGAGGAAATGAGCCACAGAGACACTCGGTGACTTGCGCAGAGTCACACAGCCAGAAGTTAGCTGTTTTGGGTTGGGGCCAGGCTGGCTCCAGGCCCGGGCCTCAGTTCTGGTCTGTGCCCTCAGACTGTGAGCTTAGATACTTCTTCACCGCTCTGGGCTCTCCCTACCCCCCAGTTAGGTATTTATTAATTAATTTTTTTTCCAAGACAGGTTTTCTCTGTGTAGCGTTGGTTATCCCAGAACTTACTCTGTAGACCAGGCTAGTCTCAAACTCAGAGATCTGCCTGGCTCTGTCTCCCAAGTGCTGGGATTAAAGGCATGCTCTACCACCACCCCACTTATTAAAATAATTTTTGAGACCAAATTTTACTATATAGCCCAGGCTAGCCCTTGAACTTGTGATTTTTTTTTCCTGCCCTGACCTCCTTCCTGATTGCTGGAGTGATAGTGCCGCACTGTCCCCTCTTGGCTACCCTTTAGCAGCTGTCCAGTCTCACTGCAGATGAGGTCCCTTTTCCCATTTCATTCTGCTGTAGTCTCGGAGGCATCCTCTACGGATTCACAGGTCCCTGTCACCTACAAAGGGGTGACTCTAAAGTTCTTGGGGACAGGCTGGAGGAACTTTGTAAGGGAGGCGTACAAAGCCAGGGCAGTGGTGGCCCATACTTTTAATCCCAGCACTTGGGAGGCAGAGGCAGGCGGATTTCTGAGTTCGAGGCCAGCCTGGTCTACAGAGTGAGTTCCAGGACAGCCAGGGCTTCACAAAAACACACACCATCCCCCAAAGGAAAAAAAAAAGATGTGGAGAGTTTGAGGACCTTGTGTTGGGTCACATGAGCACAGGGCAGGAAGCATTTGGACTCTGGGATCAGGGGCTAAAGATTCACACATAGCCCTTGGGTGTGAGGCACGAGCCGTGGCTGTTCTCCACCCTCCATCCTTAGAAAACCGTTAGGGGCCCAAATCCTTGCCCGCTTCCCCTCTGAGCACCAGCTCTCTGACCCCCACTTTCTCTTCGTCCTGGCCTGGCCCCAGAGAGGGAGTGACTCACAAGGTCCAAGACAGGATGAGGGGAGTCACAGGACTTTCTTGACAGACCTTGAGCTTCTGGGGGCACCTGAGGCCACACTGGACAGTGGGAACTGAGCATAGAAACACAGACAATGTAGCTGGGCCGGGGGGCTCTGCTCCTGCGTGGAGGGATCAGTTGGTGAGGTGGGCGGGGACCTTCCCTATTCAGAGTATCGGTCGGTTGTGGACTGGGAGGCGCCAGGGGGGCTGCTTAGGGCGGGCCTGTGGTGATGCTGTCACCACCAAGTCTGGCCATGACCATGAGGTTGTGGCTCTGGCCTTCAGCCCAGCTTTGTACAGCCCTGTAATTTTGTGTCTGGGGGCAGGATGACCAAGTGGGGACACTGCCTGAGGGCTGGCCCCTTATTTCCACCACCCTCCTGACTCCCACACCAGCCAGAGCAAGGACTGGACTGATGAGCACCTGGACCGGTCAGATCTCTGCCCCACAAAATGGCCTGGGAACATTAGCCTTATTGACACCCCCCCACACACACATACACACACACACACACACACACACACACACACACACACACACACTCCCATTTGCCTTGGCTTGTAGCCTTTCAAGATTCCGGGAGGGAGGCTGGGCAGTCTTCACTTCCGGCCCCTCACTTCAGAACAGGCCCCTAGCCAGAGCGGTGGCCGTTCCCCTCCCCCACTTCCACAGACCAGGCCTGCCCTGAGTATCAAACAGGAAGAGGGTGATTACAAGAGGGGAGACTGAGCAGCTGTGGCTGGGGGGGCTAGCTGTGGGAGAGCGGGGACCCTCACAAATGGTCTAGCACCTTTCCCACCTGGTGGCTGAGGGCGGCAGGCTGGGGACATCTTGTTGGTCTTTCATACCAGGCAGAAGAAGGATTCTCTTAATGCCCACTGCTGGAAGAGTCAGAGCGCATCTTCCCACCCAGACCTTGGTGCTGTGTCTGTTTTGGGGGGAAAGGGGGAGACTGATTCTGAAGGTGAACCTGAAACAGCAGGGCAGAGACCTCTGCGCCAAATGGTGAGGGTTGGGATCCTGCTGTTTCTAGTTTCTCGCTGTGTGATGTGGGCACATTCACCAGACTCTCTGAGCCTGTTTTCTTGCAGGGATGGGGGCGCGGGGAGACAGGAGTTAGGACACGAACAGGGAGTGGCTGCCTCTGCAAAGGTTAGACTAGCTTCTTGCTTTTAACTGCCCAGACTTTTGCCTTTTTTTCCCCCTCTTGCCCTCTTGGTTTGAACTAAGGAACTGCTGTCTGGAAACAGGGCCAGAATTTCCCTACAGAGTGTGGGGGCCAGGTCTGAATGGCCTGAAGCAGAGCCCTGGGCCCAGAGTAGAACTTGGGTTGGGACTCCCGGTTGCAGCTGGCTGGATTTAGGCCAGATTTGGCAAAGTATTTTCTAGGCTCCATGGTGCTGAGTTTCTGGGAAGTCTGTTCCCCACAGTGCAGGCTGGAGGCAGGTAGATAGATCTTTCTACTGCTCAGACCCCATGGCCCTGAGACTCCTGCGAGATCAGGTTGCCTGTGTGCAAATCCCCGGGCAGGGTGGCTATTGTGGACTCTGAGCAGCCACGGCCCACTCGCCCACGGTCCTATAACCCAGAGCACTTGGCTGCGCTCTGTTAGTCCCCTAGGCCTGGCTAATGTTTAGGAACCTTGGAGTGGAGGGGTCTCAGTGGGTGGCCTGGGCCTTGCCCACCTGTGGCGGTGCATTCTGCAGTCACAGGTGGCTGGCTCGCTGAGCCTTCTGGCCTCTCTAGGAGACTGGTATCACTCACTGTCTTACTTACAAGGCTCTAGGATGGACAGATACTCACCAGTGTCCACCCACGCCAAGAGGACACAGGGTCTGAGCTCGGCTGCTCCAGTCCTACTCTGGAGCTCTGCCCCGAGTGGCGGGTGTAGTGTCACATCTTTAAGAGTGTGTGGATGGTGCCGGAGCAGCGCTGAAGCGTCCTTCACCCTCTCCTTGCCCGGTGGACCCCCCACTCCATCCCAGCTCCTAGCCAGGCTGGAAGAATCGTATAGAAGCGGCACCAGTGACATCTGGGAGTCTAATCGCAGCTGGCCGATTGCCAGTTCGATCGCCAGTGGCTGTGGCCGGCACCGGGATGGGTGGAGGGAGGAGGAGGAGGAGGAGGAGGAGGAGGAGGAGGAGGAAGAGGCTGTGATGCTCTTTAGTGTCTCCCTCCTTCCAGCGTAGGGCCTGGGGGACAGTTGAGGAATCCTTGGGAGTAGGGAGAGCTGTTGGGATCTGCTGGGTACCTGGTGGTGCCCATGACAGGCACACTTCTGCAGGGTGTGGCCGGTGTGGGTGTCCGTCTATCCTTTTCTCCTGACTGTTGCCTCTGCCTTACCTGGGGCACAGAGCTTTGCATCTGAACCCCACCCACATTCTGCCTTCAAGGGAGGCAGATGGCAGGGATGACAGTTGCAGGGACAGTGGTCAGGACACACAGGCTTCTGCTAGGGACTAGGCACCTCTGGGTCCTCAGCACAGCCTGTGGGACGTCGGGTCACCCTCTCTTACCCTGTCTGGGCAGCAAGCAGTCTCCCACCTGACCACGGTGCTCTGCATTCTTCTGGGGGCTTGCCCAAGGCACTGGGGCACCAGGTAGAGCACACCGTGGTGAGGGCTTGAGCACAGCTCCTGGATCCTGATGGTGGACTGCTCTGTTGGTGCGGCAGTCTTTATTGGGCACCTACTGTATGCATGCCCCATACTGGGGGCTTGTAGTATTGGTCTGAACAGCCTGTCTGCCTGGCTGTGGATGGCTACTGGAGGATGTGAAGTTTGTGGCGATCAGGCTGGATCCCACTTGCGTTCACCAGCCCAGCCATGGAAAGGGTCTTCTCTTACTGTGGAGAAGGGACTGGTGGCTCAAAGCTGGCTCAGCAGTCACTAGTTACAAGGGTGGCAGGTTTTATTTTTAGTATCAACTTCCTCTAAGATTGCCTAGGCTCAGAGGTGATTCCCCCAATCACTCATCCAGGGAAAGGGAACTGGAAGTGTCTGTGAAATGGAACCATTGGATGGGGCGGTCTGGGCGTGCCAGTCCTCACAGCTGACGATGGTCTGACCGCGAGTGTCCCACATCCTTCACGTGTCCCGTTCATGGTTCCTCTTGGGCCTGGGTGGGAGTCCCTTTCCTTTCTGGTCACACTGAATGCCACCTCTCTCCCTGACCCTAGGGACATGGTCACTCACATCCAGGCCACCCGGGGACAGGAAGAACATTGGGTGGGGAGTCTATCACCAGGTCCTTGTCCTCACCTGCCTGCTGAAACCCACGAGACCCACAGCCCCTGTCTGAGCTGCGTGTGTGTCCCACTCCCCTCCACGTTTGCCTCTAGACCTTATGAAGCTCCCATAATGGAGAAGGAAGGAGTCCAGGGAGTGAGATGTTGCTTTGACCCTGGAGGCTGAGGGGAGGCCACGTGAAGGGAGTGTTCTTGGTTCCGGCCCTCAGAGGATGACCGAGGGTCAGAGTGGTCAAAGGCTCAGAAGCAGGAAGGGTCATGGTTTAGTGGAGGAACAAACTGTGGGGAGGGGCAGCAGGATTGGCAGCCAGAGGCGGAGGGAGCACCTGGTGTGGGAGATGAGCACGCTTCTCTTTGGGATGGAGGCTTTTTCTCTGTCCCTGTCCTGTTGCTAAGTGTGTGGCCTTACTGACTGGCCACCACCAGGTTTCTGGCTTTGTGCCTCAGCACAGGCTGGGGTTAAAGAGTTGGCCCCACCCAACCCAGCCCAGACCCCAATGCAGAAGAAGGTGAGCTGTGGTGAAGTGAGCCTCTGTGTTCTGCCCTGCAGCAGAGGGTGTGGCCTGGAAGGAGGGGTGGATACCAAACCTGGTATATCAAAAAACAAAACAAAACACACTTAAGCCTGTGAGAAAGACACAGGTATTATCTTCATTTCTTACATGTGATAGAAACACAGAGAGATGAAATACTTTGTGCACAGTCACAGAGCCAGTTAGAGCTGAGTTGGGATTCGAACCCATGCAGCGTGCTGCTAGGGTCCTACCTATCACACAGCCTGGCAGCAGCAGAGAAGTTGCGGGATCCGGTGCTGCATCAAGGTCTTGCCAGGTCCCCGAGTTTGCGTGTCTGCTGGGTGCTGACTCAGACCGAAGCCTCCTTGACTTCAGTGATGAGGACGGCTCTGTCATTACTGTCCCCGCTGAAGCTAACTCAGGCCAGCCTGCGGGGAGGGGACTGGTGGTAGCAGGGGACCCAAAATAACAGCAACATTGATTACTAAACTGAGATTAAGAACCGTTCCAAGTCCCGGGGTGGGCACCACCCCCTACACCAGGTTCTTTTACCCATCTCCATTTTTTTTGCCCAGAGTGCAGGCATGGTTCCATTGTTTGTCTCCAGAAGCCTCCCCCTGGCTGCCCCCAGATGCTCTCCTGCCCCTCGTCATCTATGCCACATCCATTCTCGTTGTTCTTCAGGGCACGGCTTCAGACTGGTTCCTTTGCCCCTCGCATCCTGCACGTGGCCCCACCCAAGAGACCCCATCCTGCACGTGGCCCCACCCAAGAGACCCCATCCTGCACGCGGCCCCACCCAAGAGACCCCTTGAGCAGCCCATTGTCTGACCTTTTCCACACCCATGTATGTCCTCTCTCGCCCCTCCAGTGAACTTCTACTCATGCCCCAAAGCCCAGCTCAGATGGCCCCTCTTCCTAGCTGCCATATACAGAGGGAGCCTCCCTTCTGTGCTACCTCTTCTAAATTCCCAGGCCCTGCTCTTTCTGAACAGTAAGATTCTTTGCCAAGCTCGGGTCCTGCTTCATTGCTTCTTGTTTGACTCCCCACAGGGTTACATTGTTACCTCCCCTCTGGGGAGCCCTGTCTTGGATACACTGTTGCAGCTGCTACTTTCCCCTGCTGCGCCCCCCCCCCCATGACATCATCTCCCGGCCCAACTCACACATCTACATTTCGTTTTCCCCTGGTCTGACATTGCTGTATTGTTTCTTTTCCCCATTTTCACACATCCTCATTTTGATTTATTTCTGGTTCTTCTCACTCTAACACCTTGTCTTTTCTCCCTGTCCCTCCCCTGTATGACAACCCCCCCCAAGCTGGGGGGGAGAAGGAAGCAAGAGCAGCTTGCAGCTGGGGAGACGTAGCCATGGAGCTGTGTGTAGCAGTGGGTGCTTTGACTCCTTGAAAGTGGGTCCCCGGGGGTGGTTACCTGGCGGTGTCCCCTTCAGCTGCCCTTCCCCCTGCTCCATCTTTGCTCCTCCTCTCCCTCTTCCTTCCTCCATTTCTCTTCTCCTACTCCAATTCCCTGAGGCTGTCTCTCCCTCCCTCCCTCCCTGGCTGATGGGGACCTCTCCCATCCCTAACTGTTACTCAGTGGGGACTTGAAGTCTTGTTCTTTGGAGGGACAGAGTCTGGCTAGGGCTGGAATAAGCATCCCTTTGAGAGTCCTTGCCTCCTGGTCAAGAACTCATCTCTCGCTTTAACAAGCCCCAAGGAATTGGAGGCCAAAGCTGCTTTGAGGACGACGGTGGTAGTCTTGCTGGTCAGGGTCCTGTGCCTGAGGGAGCTGGGAAGCTTATTTTATTTTATCTTGCTCTCGCATGAAGTGGGGGAGCAATTTTAGACCTGTCCAGGAGGCTGTGATGGCCCCTGGGTGACCCTGTCTCATGTAAGGTTACTAACATCATGTTTCTGTCCCAGCTTGCACTACGGTGAGTGACTAGGTCATCTGCATGCAGGGCCCTATGGGGATCGCTCGGAGTCTAAGCTGGTGATTAGGAGTAGCAGAGCCTGCCTCTGCCCCTTCCCCAGCTGCTAAGGTTCACCCCCAGTTCCGAGGCTGCTCGTGGATTTTGGTGGAGGAAGTTGGGAGATTACTGTGGCAACATTGTGAGGGTCAGGTGTGCACACAGAGGCTGGGCATTCAATAATTGACGTTGTTCTAGCTGTGCACGTGTGAAGACCTAGAGTCCGGGGAAAAGCTGGGCGAGCATGGTGGCCCATGGATCATCCCAGCACTTGTAAGGCTGACACAAGGGGTCCCCGGGACAAGCTGTCTAACCGTGCTCCCATGTCAAACTGAGCTCTGGGCTCTGCAAGAGACTCTGCTTCAACCGTGAAAGCAGTAAGACATCAACTTTCGGCTTCCAAATGCACTCATACCTGTGCATGTGCACCACTGAGTACACACATGTGAAGACACACATGTATGTGCACGGACTCCTAGACAAGTGGCAGGGACCCTCTCCCCACAGTACCAAGGTCCCTTGTGCCCACAGGAGAAGGCTCAGGCTCACAGCATCCACCACACCCACAGTTGATTCCATCCCATGCACACACAGTGTCTAGGCGCTTCCAGGAGCCCTCGGGCCACATGTGTATGTGCCGTGCAGGCACAGCGCTGGAGCTGTGCTCATGGGAACAGGCCTGTCCCTAATCCAGGTCTTAATCCCAGGGTCCAGAGCTCTGGCCAGGGGCAGCTGGTCATCTGGCCTCCTTAGGGAGATTAAGGCAAGGGCAGAGGAGACACTGGGAGCTCTGTCTCCCGCCCAACCCCCCAGGGGCACTTCATTCCTATCTGCCAAAAAGCTAGTCTTGGGCCCCTCAGAGAACTGGTTCTATACGCCACTTAGAAATTCTGGGTCCTGACAGGGTGGGAGTGAAGACGAGAGCTGTGGGTCCCCCAAGAAAAGGACAACTATTAGAGAGCAGCCAGGAGGGCCACCTCCCCTCACTTAAGTACCTACCCATCTGCAGTGGCCCCTGACTCAGAACCTTCATCACAGAAGCCCTCTGATGATGGTCCTAGAGCCTCCTCGTGGGGACGGGCAGCCCGGGCACATCATATTTTGGGTCCTGTGCCTGTGTACAGCTAAGATTGAGACCTCTCCAGGCGGGGAGGAGATCTGAGCTGGAGGCCCCGGAGATGACTAAGGACATTGTTGGTTACTAGCAGAATGGTGCAGGAGGTGGCACTGAGGAGGCCACGCCATGGTGCGTGGCTGCTGGCTGAGCATGGTCCCCCCGGTGGGCTGCTGGGCTAGGGTCCCCACAGCTCTGTCTCTTCCCACGTCAGCTCTGTCCAGGCTTGGGTGGGTAGCAGTGTGCGTCGAGGAGGGTGGAAGGAGGTGGCTCGGGCGGTAGGGCTGTGACTTGGGTCTTTGCTTGTCAAGTGTGCAGGTCATCTTGTCCCTGTGCCTCCAGATCCCCTCTGTAAACAGGATAGTCGTGTTCCACCGAGGAAAGCATTAGGGCTCGTGTGGCCAGTTTATGGTGCTGGCCTCAAGCTGTGGCCAGCCTGTTAGCGGTGGGAGGAGTCTCAGGCACCAGAGAGGTGACATCCCCACCCGATCCCAGGCTGACATCCAGGCTGGTGGCCATCTTTTCAGCTCAGACCCTCTGTCACTAAACCCTGCCTTCTTCCAAGCTGGATCCTGGGCAAGACCATCTGGTACTAATTCATTTGTCCATTCATTCATTCATTCTCTCATTCATTCATCTCCTCATTCGTTCCGTCTCACACTCATCAGTTCCCCCCCATTTAATTATTCTCTTATTTATTCACTTATAGACTCTCTTATAGTCCCCCCCTTCATTCTTTCCCCGAGGCGAGGCGCCCCACCGCTCACTGTTGGCCTTGCCCCACGAAGCTCCCTGTCGGGAAGGGGGCCAGGCAGGTGTTATGGAGTTCCTCCAGCCTTGCCTGGGAGGGGTCTGGGGACATGTCCAGGGCATGTGGTAGCTTTGTCCTTGGGCTGCAGAGTGGGTGGAGGCCAGAGCACTCAAGATGCTTGAAGGCAGGTGGACTCTGAGCCGTGCGCAGAGCCTGTGCTGAGGACTAAGGAGGAGGGCGGGACATATATGCCCAAGCACCTTGGGCTGCTGATGAGGGCAGAGACAGCATATGGGGCTTTCCGTGCTCCCTCCACCCAGTCACTGAGGGGACACTGAGAACCTGCCAGACAAAGGCGGGCAGCTGGGGCCTGGGCCAGGCCTCAGGACAGATGGGGCCTCCGTCTGGGAGCAGAGAGCGGAAACTGCCTGGGGCTTGGCGGCTGCTGCTGGCTTGGTAGAGGTTCGGCCTGGGAGCCAAAGGGAGGTGGGTAGGGCTGAGGGACAGATCCTGGAGCACGCAGGGACGTCTGTCCTTGAGGCTACCCTGGACAGCCACGAGGTAGGGGGACAGATGGACTTGTGTCCAGCCTCTGGGCCCCCCTCTGGGCCTGTATCTTGTTGTTAGGGCAGCTAGCAGGGCTCCCAAGGGGACGTCTGGATGTGAGTTGCACCTGTGCCCTTCAGTGGCCCTTTGAGAGTTGGTGGCCTGCATTCACAGGAAGGCCTGGCTGGGTCCCGCTTCCCTGAGGGCTCCACACCAGGGGGCTTCTCCTGGGTGCTGGGCACCCAAAATGGGAGTGCTGAGATGGCTCAAAGATGCACAGTGAGTTCTCTGGAGATTGTGAATTTCAGTCCAGGCTCTGCTGTGTGACCAAAATTCCTCCCTTCCCCAGAGCCTCAGTTGTATGCTCCTGCCTTTCTTACGTAGTTATACTGAGAAGAGACTCGTATGCCCTCAAGTGCAGATGTCTCCCTTACCCATGGCTTTACTCTCTATGCTCAACCAACCACAGCATGACCATACTAAGTAGAAAATTCCAGAAACAAAACAGTTCATCAAGTTCAAATTGTGCGTCTTCCTGATCGGTGCAGTTAAATCCTGAGTTGTCACACTGAGTTCTGCCTGGAAGCATGGGGCTCATGCTGTGCGTACACGCAAGTCACTTAGGAAGATCTCTGTTAGGGGCTGTCACTGTGTCACCGTGCTGTTCTTCAGGTGACCTTTGTTATGCTTGCTAGAGGGCCCCCCACCCCACCCCTGCATCAGGAGAGGAGATGCATACGAGGTGCCAGGTATAAGACATGGAAGGACTGATGGGCCTCCTGTGGCCACAAGGCATTGTGGGAATCACACAGGAGCTCTGGGGCAGTCTGCCTGAGGTCTGTACCCTCTCCAGGGGTCACAGGAGGAGGGCGGGGCTACCTAAATTCAGAACTGCACCCATCACCTAGTTTAGGACTTAAACAAACAAAAACAAACAAACAAACAAGGTTTCTGGTATTCCAGGCTGGCCTCAAACTTGCTCTGAGCCAAAGGTGACCTTGAACTCCTGAGCCTCCTGATGGGGGGGGTGAGTGGGGGTGGGGTGGGGGAGTCTACAGATGTGTGCCACATGCTGGGTTATTTCAGAGTTATTTTATTTTATTTTTTTAAAAACTTATTAATTTAATATGTAAGTACATTGTAGCTGTCTTCAGACACCCCAGAAGAGGGCGTCAGATCTCATTACAGATGGTTGTGAGCCACCACGTGGTTGCTGGGAATTGAACTCAGGACCTCTGGAAGAGCAGTCAGGGCTCTTAACCGCTGAGCCATCTCTCCAGCCCCAGAATGTTTTTTATTAAGTGTTTTGTTTTGGGTTTTAAGATAGGGTTTCTCTGTGTAGCCCTGGCTATCTTAAAATTCGTTCCATAGACCAGGCTGGACTCGAACTCAGAGCTCCACCTCAGCCTCCCAAGTGCTGGATTAGAGGCGTGCACCACCACATCTGCCACCTTCGGAGCTTTTTTTTTTTTTTAAATCATTCTGGAAGGAGAGCCTGTTCCAATGTCATTGTCCCCGGTGTGCCCAGCATCCCAGTGCTAGCAGTCAGCAGACTGGACACTTCCCTCCAGGGGACCTGCACAGTGTGAGGTTCGCTGGCCTGATTTTGTCCCTTAGCACAATGCCCATCAAGAGGTTGACTCCTGGGGTAGTGTCCGCCATCATCGTGGCTTTCTCTGATGAGTCATCTTCTTCTCTGTGGGTAGATCCTGCCTATGTATCCTCACAGCAGGCGTGGCGAGCTAAGAACAAGGGTCACATGAACATGGGCACGGTGACACGGTAACTGTTCATCTGGTAACAGAGATGTTCCTAGTGACTTGTGTGCACCCCCAGCAGGGGCCCTGGGCATCCATCCAGTCAGGGTGGCTTCGCTTTGGCCTCTTCTGGACAGCCCTGCTTTTCTGTTCTTTATTGCATTTCATTTATTTATTTATGTTTATGTTGGGCATATGGAGGAGGTCAGAGGGCAACTTGTGGGAATCTGTTCTTGACTTCCACCATGGGAGCTCTGGGAATCGAACCCAGGTCTTCAGCCTCGGCAGCAAGTGCCTTTATGAGCTGAGCCCTCTTGCCTGCCCCGCTCTTGTGTTTCAAAAATAAAACACAATAGAGTTACGGGGTCATATAGACACTCTGTCTCACATTCTGAAGAACTGCAGGCTGCTCTTTGAAAGTGGCCTTGCTGTTTTGATGTACTACCAGAGGGGTCTGAGGTCGCTTCCCCTTAAGTCGGCCGCTCTCTGGCTTCTGCGCACCGTGGTCCCTGCATCGCTCAGGTGTCTATGCGGTGGCACAGTGGACAAGGTACAAAGCTCGGGGTGACGGTGGTCAAGAGCTTGTCCTTTGAGGGGCTGCTTCACAAGCCTAGCACAGGTAGGTGCTCAGCTGAAGGAGCCAGACCGTCTCAGGAGCTGGGACTGCACACCCATGGCGTGAGGTGCCCATGGGCCACCTGCTGTGCCCAGGCTCCTGGGCTTCCGTTCCTAAGGCCCCCTGCCCTGTGTCAGGGTCTGCAGATGGGAGACTGAGGCTCAGGTGGACAGCTCAATGAGAGGGGAGACTCTCTTACTGGGCCCTCGGGGTCAGATCTCCTGACCCTTTGAGGCCAATGTTGTTACTGAGCATAAGAAACTGGTTCAGAGAAGTCGGCTTTCTACCTAGGGTTGCACAGCTGCAGAAAGCCAGTGCTGGGGTCTGGCCCCTACCTGGTCTAGCTTGGGTCCCTGTTCCTTTTGGATCATCTACATGGCTTCCAGGAACCAGGACGAAGGTGGCTGGGGACAAGTGCGTTGGTTCCTCGGCAGGCTCTGAGCGCTTTGCCTGTCAGACCTCCCTGGGTGTCTTATGTGCAGCCTTCTGCATGTGCCATTTTCTACCTGGACATGGAGATGGTGGCGCCTGAGGCCTCCGCTGCTCAGAGTCCTCCTGTGGGATGACAGACTGGGGAAGGATGGGACCTGGGGCCCTCGCGTGTGAACTCACATGAGGTAAATAACCTGGCAGGCCACTGTACAGTAGGGAGCTCGTGGGGCTCGGCTAATGTTGGTTTCGTATCTTAGTCCTATTGCTGGGTAACTCAGTTCCAGTTGCTTTCCCTCTCTGAGCTCTGGTTCCCATGCGTGGGATGAGAGTTAGCCCCCAGCAGCGAGGTTTGTGAAGAGAATCTAGGCTGTGCGCATCCAAAGACCCAGGCCCGTGGCGAGTGCTCCCTAGTGGGAGCACGAACTGTTCTTCATAGCGAGGGGTGGAATGACAGAGATGTCCTCCTGGTGACGCCCAGGAGATGCACCATGCTACAGCTTGGGGCCTGTGTGCACTCTTGGGGGCTCAGGGATCCAGTCAGGGGTTTAAGTCCTACTGGGACACGCTGCTGGTCAGAAGTCTCGGGGTCTTTATCCCTAAGTGAGAGGAGCCTGGGGCCCGACATGGCCAAGGAAGCCCTCTGAGGCCCGAGGCCAGGATCTGGGGCATCACATGGGAGGATCCAGGCCCCCATGAATGCTCCTCCTTAGCACAACTCGGGGCTGGGAATCAAGGGGCGGGGTGTCAGGGTGGTCCCGAGGGTGACATACAGGAGCAAGTGGCTGGGACAGTGGGAGTTGTCCAGCCTGGCTGAGGAGTGCCTGGCTTACCAGGGCTGGTCCTTCCTTGTCTTTCATCCAAACACAGGGATATGCTGCCCATATCCCTGCCTGGGTGGTGGGTGGTGGGTGCCTGTTTGCAGAACTATCATGATGGCCGGGGCAGGGGAGGAGGCAGCCAGGCCCACCAGCCTCTAGCTACAGTCAACTGCTTTTTCGAGGTGTGGGGGTGTCCACAAAGGAAGAGGGCTGAGGAGGCCATTGGCCAGTAGGTGGGGGAGGTCCTTAGGAAACACGCACGGGGTCAAGAATGGACAGCGTTTAAAGCCCGTGCCAAGCGCTGGGAGACCAGAAACCGGCCCAGAGAGCTTTCTGAAATGTGACTTGGGGATGTCACTTCTGTAGTGGGCTCTGCTAGGCTGGCTCGACTCCATGTATGTTTAATAGCCTCCCTTTGGAACTTGATGGTGAGGGTGTTAACTGCCAATAGTCCTAGGCCCAGCCTCCATTGTGATGCCCCAGAGAGGTCACACTGCCTTTGTTTGGTCTGGAAGGGCAGACTGGCAGAGTTGGTGTCCGGCCAGGGCCATTCAGGCATTGAGGGACAGAAGTACCCGGCAGTCACTTTAGCGGCCCAGCTGTCCCTCTCCAGGCAGTCAGTGGACAACTTTTCCCTTATTCTGGAATAGTCTTTCAAAACAACTTAAAAAAAAATCTTCTGGATGCATTCAGGCCTTTTGGGGACCTAATTAAGCATGGATAGGTGAGAATACACTTTTTGACAGCTACATACTATTCCCTGTACACTAACTTATTTAGCAGTCCCCTATTTTTGGGACTGAATACTGCCTCCAGTTCCCCTTCCTATTCAGAGCACTGCCCTAGGGCTCTTGTTCATGAGGCCCCAATTCCAGAAGGCTGGCAAGGTCCGGTTTAGAGGGGTCCTGACCTGGGCTTCACAATCTGAGGTTTCTTTTGCACTTTACTGAGGGGGAGAGGAGGAGGAAAAAGAGGAGGGGAGAGGAGGAGGATAGGAGGAGGAGGGGGAGGAGGAGGAGTCCTGTTTGCAAGTGGGGAGGAGCTCACATGACCCACGCACTGTTGGTCTGGGGTAGGCATCAGTACCACTGTACGGATAGAGATTTGGGGAGGGGGTGGCACTAGCAAGCTGGGGAAGGTGATAGAGGAAGGTTTTGCTGACACCCCACCCCACTCCCCGTCCCCCGGCACACAGCTGGGGGGTGGTGCAGCCGCCATCTTGATTTCCTTTGCAGAGAAGTTGGCTGGCTGGGATGTGCTAGGTGGGGGTGAGGGGTGGGGAGTGGGGCTCTGGGGGGTGAGGTAGAGGGGAAGCTGGGGAGTAGGACTGGGGTTATCCATGCTGTCATTGTCACCCTGGCCATCCTTCTGCCCGGAGCCTGGCCACAGCCCACATTCCTGCCGAGAGGCTCTGGGTCTCCCTGGTGGAGCTGCTGGGCATGAGAGGCACAGAGTTCTCACAGGCCTGAGGGCCTTTGGGGACGGAGCCCACAGGGACCCTGGGGCTAATCTGGACTGCTCCCCTCCCTCCCGCCCATTTCTGCATCTGTTGGGAGAGGGATTTGAACACTCTGCTCTCTCAGGCCTAGTTTAGACTTGGAATGGAGGTCTGGTGTGGGGCTGGACGCTGAGGGAACGTCAGCCAAAGACGAACCAGGAGCGACAGCCCACTCAGCAGCCCCCCACACGCTGCCGTACTGGGTTCTCACAACAGCTCTGCGAAGCAGACATTATTATTGTCACTATTTGGCCAAATATAGGCTCAGAGAGGTTATATAATTTGCCCAGAGACACCCAGCAAATAAGTAGAGCTTGACTCGAACCCGAGCCTAATGCTGGGCTCTCAGCCCAGTTCACATTGTCTCTGGTCACCAGGACAGTGGAGCCCTAATCTGGCTAATTGGGGGAAGGAAGCTGGGGCAGAATTAATTACAGCTGATTTTGTTCTAGCTTCTGCAGCATGATTAGCAGGGCGCTGGGCTCCTGGCCCCAGGCGGCTGACCTAATTTATGTGTCCGAATGCTTACCCCGTCTTCTGCCCCAGCGTCTGCTGTCTTTAGTCCTCTGTGTGGCTTTGGCAACGTTATTCAACCTCTCTGGGCATCAGCAGTTTCCTCTGCATCTGTCTCCTCCAGGAGGAGGCTGTGGCTTCACTTCTGTAATCCTGCAAAGATTAACATAACTGGTAATCAATCGCTGCTCCCCCACCCCCTCACGGCCCTGGCTCCTCCTCCCAGTGCCTCAAGATCCTGCTCTTACCAACATGAGGAACCGGGGACGGAGGACCAGACTCTGCACTTCCCTGTCTCTCTACAAGGTGGGGAAGGAGTTGGAGAGGGTCCCTTGGGACTTTGCCGGTGTCTTAGAGAGGTCTGAGTAGCTAGCGGTCGGTGGCTGCCATGCACCATGGGGACATGTCTGACTTGAGGCCTCATCTTGGTCCTGGGCAGGGAACCTGGGGAGATGGGGTGGCCTGTGGGAGGAAGCTTCTGCCCAGGCACTGGGAAGCCCGGCAACTCCCACAGCTCCATGACACTGGGGAGAGAGGCCTGTGGACAGACGGGTGGCTGGCTAGGGGACCTTGCTTACCGTGGGGCCAGGACCCCGCATCCCTGGATGAGGTCTAGGTGTCTTTGAGGGCTGAGGCTGCCGGCCAGCTCCAGTTGAATGTAGTGAGGAGGAGAGGGACGTCGTAGCTGATCATGCACACGTGAGTTTGTGCTGTCCCAGGGGGTTGCATCTCGGAGAGTCTGGAGGGACCTGCTCCAGGAATGAGGGGCCTGTGTCGTCCGTGGGGAGGGTGTGTGCTGTGAAGCAGACTCAGGCACTGAGGGCACTGGAGAGCAGGTGGGGCTGCAAGCACGGGTAGGTACTGAATGCTGGGGTGGGTGTCACACTGGGCCAG
Source organism: Apodemus agrarius (assembly GCA_964023405.1). Lineage (NCBI taxonomy): Eukaryota > Metazoa > Chordata > Mammalia > Rodentia > Muridae > Apodemus > Apodemus agrarius. The sequence continues at coordinate 25,605,697 of OZ030009.1, read as the reverse complement.
TGGGGCTGGCCACACGTGTAGGGACCCTGGGCCCTGTCTGAACATGGGGTTGGGTGGCCTGGAGCGTTCAGAGAGAAGGACTCGGGATGAGGGTGGTGCGCTCACGCCTTGGTTGTTGTCCAGATTTACTGTCTGACTCTGTAGACTGAAGATAATGACCCTCCCTCCTGGGGGGATGATGATGGTGATGATGATGATGATGGTGATGATGATGATGATGATGGTGGTGGTGGTGGTGGTGGTGGTGGTGATGATGATGATGATGATGGTGGTGGTGGTGGTGGTGGTGGTGGTGATGATGATGATGGTGGTAGTGGTGGTGATGATGATGATGGTGGTAGTGGTGGTGATGGTGGTGGTGGTGGTGGTGGTGGTGGTGGTGGTGGTGGCGGCGGCGGCGGCAGTGGGCCGATACCCAGGTCCCCAGTGGCAGGAAGGAGGACATTCTACTGGATGTTTGCCTTGAGTTAGTCATGGCAGAAAACATGTCAGGGGGACTTCTGGTACTTCTTCCCCTCATGGTGTGTGCTGAGCCAGCAGGGGGTGGTGCCTTGACCTGCGAGTATGAAGCGACCAGATTCAAGTTGTGATGTGTGTGTTCAGATGGAGCAGGCAGTGAACAAGAGTGCCACGTGGCCTCCTGGGCATTTGCGTTGGGCTCTGTCAGTGCCACTTTTAACTGCGTCCACGGGGTTGTGTATCTGCTAAGGTGAAGGAGTGTGAGTGTGTGTGTGAGTGTGTGTGTGTGTGTGCACAAGTGTATGTATAGATATGTATGTGCATATATGTGTGTGTGCTGAAGGGTATGTGTCCACTGGGATATATGTGTGTGCGCTCATATGTCTAGGTGTGTTGTGTGTGTGTGCTGGGGTATGTATACATGTATGTTTATGTATGTGTATACTTGGGTATGTGTTTAAAGGACTGTGTATTTTTTTTTGTGTGTGTGTGTGTGTGTGTGTGTGATGGAGTGTGTATACATGTATGTTTATACATGTATATACTTGGGTATGTGTTCAAAGGACTGTGTATTTGTGTGTGTGTGTATGTGTGTGTGTGTGTGTGTGTGTGTGTGTGTGTGTGTGATGGCATGTGCTGGGATTAGTTTGTGTATGTGCACAAGGCTGTGTCTTCTCTCAGTCACTTGCTAGGACATGGGTGTCTGCAGGCTGCTCTGTCACAGGGGGTTGTGGACCACTTCAGTGGCGAGTCACAGGGAGGGTCAGACAGATCGGCCAACAGGGCCCAGGGCACGAGGACTCTATTCCTAAAGGGGGTGACAGACAGTTGTGTTCATCAAGTGTGAAGTCAGGCAAATGCAGGTGCTCTTCCGGGGTGAGACACTGTATTTGCCCCCTACCCCCAGTTTGTGGCATTTAAGGCATTCTTCACTGCCGCCTTGAAGGCTGTCCCCCCAACCCCCATCCCTGGAGCTGAGCTCCCAGCATCCCTAGTGGTTTGCACAGGGTGTCAGACCCTCGGGGTGCCTGGGCTATGGCTACCCTCCCGCCTTGCCCAGGCCTCTCCGGAGGAAGGATGTCTGGTGAAGACGCGGTGGGGAAATCTCTAAGGCTGCCTCTGCCCAGCAGCCTCTGATGAGTGCGACTGAACTGAGATGTGAGCCCCCCCCCTCAAACGTTCTCACCTCCCCCTCTCCCCAGCTGTGCCTGCTCTGGCCTTCCCCCTTTTTATCCCTCCTGTCCTCTGATCCTTCCCTATCTCCCTCTCCCTCACTCTCCAGCTCTGTGGGGAGCTGCAGCTCCTGGTCCTTAGCGTGGAGACTATGGTTGCCATGGCAACCGTTGTCATGTCAATGGCTACTGAGCCAGGATGAATAGTATCTAGGTGAGTGCTACCTGAGTGGAGGCTGATGGGTTCATGAGAGGCTATATGCTCCTTTCTGAGCTCAGAGCTGCATGGAACCCCCCCCCCACACACACACTTCTCTCACATACCCCCAAAGGTATGCCGGTCTGCTGCCTTCGATGGCTGCCTCTAGGTGAGTGTGTTGGTGCACGCCTCTGTCTCTGTCAACTGCAGGGTCTCTGTAGCTTTGGAGCCGTCTCTGGGGTTATGCAAGCCCCTTTTGGCCACTGAGGAGCCTTGAGGAGTCCCCATTTTGGCTCGCGTGTTCACTCTTATTTTGGGTCCCTGGAATGACAGATCTCTTAGAATGTTCCTTCCCAGCCTGCTTCAAGGGTGAGAAAGACCGAGATCCCTGCTTCATCCTCATCCTGCCATGTGACATCTGGCTACTGGCTGGACAAGGAGAGGGACAGGTGGCCAAAGCCCCCACACCTTGTAGAAGATGTGACTCTTGCGGCCCAGGACCTGGGAAGTGTGGCCTGGGCAGAGATGGGAGCTGGTGGGGGATGATGGACTTGCTCTGAGCCCCTGGGATGTCTACAGAGGAGGAAGACCCAGTGATTAGTCATGGGGGCAATTACACTAATTGTTCCACCCCGTGACTCACTGGTATAAAGTAAATACTGATTAATTCATTACTTCCAGACGTGTGTGTGTGTGTGTGTGTGTGTGTGTGTGTGTGTGTGTGTTGTATGAGGGTATCTCCTGGCTCCCTGCCCTGGCAGGCTTGGCTGGGGCTCTGGAGCAGGTGCTGGGGGCTGGAGGGCAGGAAGCCAGGACTAAGAGCCTCTCTTTGGCTCTGCGTGACTTCTAGAAGGGTCTGTGAGTGGCGGCGGGGGTGTGAGATGCTGAGTGTAATCTAGTGCTCCACCAGTCGGGTTCCTCCCCTGCTCACACACCTTCCACGGCTTCCCACTGCCCGCTGGGGCAGATGCCCAGGCCCTCCCCAAGACAGCCACCCACTGGCTAGGCGCTGGGCCCTCTGAGACCACCAGCCTGGTGACTTTGTGTCCACACCTTTAGCCGTTCCTAACTCCAAATCGGTCATCCTAAGCCTCCTCGGTGCCAGGAACCTCGCTAGACAGGGCAGCACCACCACGGAGCAGCTTATTAGTAGACGGTGAATGGGAACAGCCCCTTAACATTGGGGCTTCAGAGCAAGCTGCTCGTGAGCGTCAGGCATCATGACTCGGAGTGAGCGAGCGAGCGAGCGTGGGATGCCTTTCAAAAGAAGAAACACTGGAGGTGGCTTGGGAAGAGTGCGGCAGGCAGAGACCAGGGGCTGTGAGGGCGGGTGCTGCGTAAACCTGCAGGGTAGGCAAGACCAGCCCAAGGGAGGCGGCTGCACCGACCAACCCCGAGGTACATCTCTGGTGCCTTTCTCTTTGGATTTTGGTTGTAAGATGCAGATGTCCTAGGCTTCAAATCCTAACAGCAGGAGCCGCCTCCCCTCAAAGCTCTGGGGGTTGGGACCACAGCCAGGGTAAGGCAGGCAGCAAGTCACGGCCACTTCGCAGCCTCCGGGAATCCATACACCAGCCTTGGGGTTCTCAGTGCCGGCTCCAGCTGCGGGCTCATCAGTTAGAGCTGAGAACACCAGCTCCAGGCGTCTCAGGTTCTGACCCGGAAGGGTTCTTACGGCTGGGGAGTTAGACGCTTGGAGAAGCCTGCTCTGGGGCTTGTGCTGATCCTGGGCGTGCAAACACTGTGGGGTAGGCCAGGCAGAAGCTAATTAACTAACTAACTAACTAACTAACTAACTAACTAACTAACTAACTTTAGTTAGGGGAAGAGCCGGGGCTGGCTCAGCAGGAATAACCCTCCTCTCCCCTCCCCTCCTTATTCTGGTATCTCTCTCCTGGCTCCTCGCCTCCCCTGCACCCATGTCTGTCATAGAACTCTCGCTCTGCCTTTGCCAGTTTTTGGCGTCATTCGGATCCCAAACCTAATTTCACTTCCTCTGGGCACAGGAGCCTCAGTTTTCTCATCTGTGAGTTGGGCTGCTGGCTGGCACTTAAAGTCACTTATCTTGACACCCCGATGGGATCCTGTCTGTGGATACTGTTCACACGGAGGTTATGATGGACCTGTGTTGTGCACTAGGGCGGTCTCAGGATAGTAAGGGAGCCATTTTTTGTTGTTGTCGTTTACCAAATGCACAAATGGAGTGAACAACCCATCCAGTGGGCAAACTACCTACCTGTCTTGGTTTCAAACTCAGCACTGCACGCTCTGAGCCCATTCTGCTGGGTAGGGGTTCTCATGGCTGGGGCTGGGAGGGTCGGCCACCTGTGGTCCCTGGTGGCAGTTGGCAGGTAAGGGGGAGCTCTTCTGCCACGGCCTTGGGTAGGTGGGAAGTGACCATCTGCCAACACCCAGCTCTCTGTAGCACGTATGGACCTCTCTGCCCAGGAACGTGCCCGCTGTCTCTTGGGCCTGTGTGGGTCAATACCGTGGGTGCCTGGCCCCGTGCGTGTTGCCTGGCCCCGTGCGTGTCACCTGGCCCCATGTGTGTCGCCTGGCCCCATGCGTGTCGCCTAGCCCTGTGCATGTCTTTGCCCTCCCAGGCTCAACGCTGGCGCAATGAGAACTTCGAGAGGCCGGTGGATCTTGAGGGCTCAGGGGACGACGACTCGTTTCCTGACGATGAACTGGACGACCTGTACTCGGGGTCAGGCTCTGGCTGTAAGTAGTCCCCGCATCTCCCTGCATGTCTCTGGCATCTAGCACCAGCCCAGGAGCCTTTAAGGTCACTTGAGTCCAGCCACTGTGTGGAGGTCAAGACCTCAAGGAGGAGGAGGGCAGAGCAGTCTTTTGGTAGGGAGAAGGGCAAGAAAGCCTTCAGAACCCAGGACTCTTGTCACTGTCTGCATGTGCAGTATGGTCCTGTACCCAGCCCCGTGGCTCCTGCCCCGTGGCTCCTGCCCCGTGGCTCCTGCCCCGTGGCTTGTTGGAGAAACATAGCTAGCCACTCAGTGTTCCCAGCTTGGCACCCATTATATTTGGAGGGCCATGGGAAGCCCTCGTCAGGGATGACCTTATTGGTCCCGTTTGGAGCAGGTGACCCTTTGGACCCATCAGCAGTGTAGGGCTACCATGGGCTTCAGGGGCCTGGGTTGCGGGCTCTGTCTTTAGTCTTTAGTTGACTGTGGGTCAGTCAGGGTGACAGTAGATGCGGCCGCTCTGTCAGGGCCTTGTGGCCAGGCAGCCGAGTGACTTCTGACCCCTGGCAGCTCCCACATTCCTATCTGCCCAGGAGTTAACCTTCCTCTCAAAGGCTCTGGGAGGTGGGGACAGGAAGTCGGTATGGTCATCAAGCTGGTAACCGAGAGGGTGTGCTGAGATGGACCCAGCTAGGGGACAGGTGTGTGACCAGGCTCCTGCTCCCTCCTGAGCTGACTGACTTAGCTCTGCCTCTAGTCTCCCTCCAGTGTCTGCTTTAAGCCTCTTCCTCAGGAACCTGGTGCCCTCCTCTAGAACGTCACCCACCGTTTCCTGCTCTCCCTCCGCCTGCGCGGCCCTCATGACCCTCCCTCGCCATGGCCTCTCCTCACATCTCCTAACTCCCTCATCTCTTCCCCTCCCCGAGTCGCCCCTGTGGCCTGGGAAGTTCACTGCAAGAAGGCCACACCCCCTCTGGTGACCTGCTCACAGCTGGGAGGTGGAGTGGTTCGGGGTCTCCGCTGCCATGGGTTTGTGTCCTTGGGTCTTGCCCTTCCCACGAGGTCAGGTCTCGCTCTCCTGTAACCCTGAGTGGATTCCAGACAGAGGCTTCGGTCACCAGTTGCTAGGCCTCAGGAGGCGCGGGTTGGCAGAGTCAGGGCAGGCTGCCCGGACGTCGTGGTCCCCTCGAGGATTTTGGCTAGGCACTGGCTAGCATCCGCTTAAACCTCTTCCCATCTGTCTTGTTTTCCTGGGGAGATTGCTTGGAGAGGTGGGGGTGTCCCTCTGGGAAGGCGATGCCTGCCTGGGGCCTGGTGGTGAGGAACACCCACTCCCCAGGGTTCTCCTTTCCCACCCCACCCCAGACTTCGAGCAGGAGTCCGGCCTTGAGACGGCCATGCGGTTCATCCCCGACATGGCCCTGGCTGCTCCCACCGCGCCCGCCATGCTACCTACGACAGTTATCCAGCCCGTGGATACCCCGTTTGAGGAACTCCTTTCTGAGCACCCCAGCCCCGAACCGGTTACCAGTCCCCCGCTGGTGACAGAGGTGACAGAGGTCGTGGACGAGCCCAGCCAGAGAGCCACTACCATCTCCGCCACCACATCCACCACTGCGGCCACCACCACAGGGGCCCCAACTATGGCCACAGCACCCGCCACAGCGGCCACCACTGCCCCCAGCGCTCCCGCAGCACCCCCTGCCACGGCCACCACAGCTGACGAAAGGACCACCGGCATACAGGGGATGCTGCCTCTTCCCCTGACCACGGCTGCCACAGCCACGGTCACCACCCCAGCAGCGCCCTCACCGCCCACCACTGTGGCCACCTTGGACACGGAGGCCCCGACACCTAGGCTGGTCAACACAGTTACCTCGCGGCCACGAGCCCTTCCTCGGCCAGTCACCACCCAGGAGCCTGATGTGGGTGAGAGGAGTACTCTGCCACTCGGGACCACCGCTCCTGGACCCACGGAGGTGGCTCAGGTGGGAACAGTGGATGAGGGGTTAGCATGGGCAGAGGTGGGGTGGGCAGGGACCAGGAGGTGCCGGGTGAAGTAGGCAAGGTGGGCCTGGTGTGTGTGCTGAGTGGGAGCCTCTGGACGGGGGCGGGGAAGGTCAGCGAGCCAGGGCAGCTGAGTAATGGCTGCCATAGAGCCAAGGGGCCAATTAGGTGGATTTGTGGGGCGGAGTTGGGGAGTGGTGGGTGTGCCGGGCTGGGAGTTCATGTCCAGAGCAGGGTTAAAAGATTGTCAGCTACTGGTTATGGTAGCACACAGTTTTAATCCCAGCACTCTGGAGGCAGAGGCGGGCAGATCTCTGTGAGTTCGAGGACAGCCTGGTCTACAGAGTGAGTTCCAGGATGGCCAGAGCTAGACCCTATCTCAGGAAAACAAGAACACGAGTAAATAAGAGGTTGTCTGCCTGGATTTAAGCCATCCGCCATCTTTTCTCTCTTTAGTCTTAAGACATTAGCTGGTGGTTGGTGCTTTCTATGTTGTTTTCATTTCTTGATCTGTGAAGGGAAGACCAGAGAAGGTACACATACCCGTAATCTTAGCACTGGGAAAGCTGAGGCAGGAGGATTGCTGCAAGTTCAGGTCAGCCTGGGCTACACAGTAAGACTGTTTCAGAGAGAGAGAGAGAGAGAGAGAGAGAGAGAGAGAGAGAGACAGAGAGAGAGAGAGACAGAGAGAGAGACAGAGAGACAGAAAGACACAGAGAGAGACAGAGAGAGACACAGAGAGATAGAGAGACACAGAGAGAGACAGAGATAGGCAGAGACAGACAGGGAGAAGCCAGGCGGTGGTGGCACACTCCTTTAATCCCAGCACTTGGTAGGCAGAGGCAGGCAGATTTCTGAGTTGGAGGCCAGCCTGGTCTACAAAGTGAGTTCCAGGACAGCCAGGGCTACATACAGAAACCCTGTCTCAAAAAAAAAAAAAAAGAAAGAAAGAAAGAAAGAAAGAAAGAAAGAAAGAAAGAAAGAAAAAAAAGGAAAAAAGAGACAGGGAGAGGCCTGTCATGGTCTGCACACTGGTGTTTCCTGACCATTTAGTTCTTAGAATTCTGGAACAGTCCACAAGCCAGCTGTTCAGCTGTTGTTATTGTCATATTCACCGTGGTTGTCATCCTCATGGCCTGAGGGTGACTGAGTGGGTGCTGTGGGGAGACACCTGGCTGCAGCCAGTGCAGGGCACTCTCCAGCCCCGCCCCCTCCCATGCTGACTGACGGCCTCTTTTACAGGTGAGGTGGGGGTGGGGTAGGGTGGAGGGATGGAGGGGTGGGAGGGGGGAGCCATGTTTCTAAGGTTCATCAGGTAGTAGATGAATCAGAATTCAAATTCTGCCTGGCTGGGGCCTCTTGAGGTTGGGCTCCTAAGGCTGGTGGGACTCCTAAGGCTAGGGGGCCCCTGACCTAAGGAGCCCCTAAAGCTGGGAATTTCTGAAGCTGAGGGCTCCCGAGCTGGGAGCTCCCGAGGCTGACCAGGGTCCAGGGCCAGAGTTAGGCTAGGTAGGGCATGGGGATTGAAGGAAAGGCCATGGTAGCGGGGAGGGACTCCAGGGGACTGCAGCTGCTCTGCATGCCACCATGACTGTGCACGGGAAACCCAGGGTGGTGGCACATGCCTGTGAGTTCAGCACCTGGGAGGTGGAGGCAGGAGGATTGGAAGTTTAGAGTTGTCCTCCCCGATGTAGCCAGTTCTAGGTCAGCCTGGGCTCCATGAGACCCTGGCTGGACAGACAGTGTTTTCTAGCACCAGGCTGGAACACAATGACTGGAGAGCCACAGAGCAGCCTGACTTCAACCTCACAGGGTCCTTAGAGCCTAGGAGCCCTGCAGACCCTCTCAGGCTCCAGCCAATCCCATAAGGCCCAGGCCCAGGCCCTTCCCTCGGAGAGGGAGCCTTTCAGGAAGGGTGTGGTCCAGAAGCAGAAGCAGAAGCAGGTTTAGCGGATTTGGGGCCTGGCCTTGCCATCCTCAGGCCCAGCCTCGCCTCACCCTCATGAAGCAGCTGTGTGCACCACCTCTCAGCAGCTCCCACAGCCTCACCTCAGGCCCTCAGGTCCCGGCTGCTCTCCCTCTGCAGTGGGGAGCTGTACACTGCTGGCCCCCGGGTTGGTTTGGGGATACCAGCTCCTGCTCGGCCAGTTTGCTCATGGACTGGCTTTAAGGTGAAGGGGCATAGCCAGGCCTAGCAGGCCCCAAGCAACCCCCCGCCCCTGGACAGGAATTGACCAAGGATTGTTCTAAGGCAGCTGGAGAGGAAGTCATGGGGACAGGATGGGGACAGGATGTTGTCAGGATGAGAACAGCAATACGAGGTCCAGTAATTGGAAGTGCAGACTGGAATCAGCGAGGTCTAGATTTTAGTTCGGCTTCCACCATGTGTTAGCTGGGTGTCCTTGAGAAAGTCACATAACCTCTCTGGGCTTGTTTACCACTCTGTAAACTGGGGATGCTAATCCCGTTTTTGCGGAGAGAGTGCTGGCCCCACCTGGTGTAGGTTTGTGTGTCTGGAGTACCTAACCCCAAGTCATGCTACCGTTTCTGCAGACCCCAACTCCAGAGTCCCTTCTGACCACGAGCCAGGACGAGCCAGAGGTGCCAGTAAGTGGGGGGCCCAGCGGGGACTTTGAGCTGCAAGAAGAGACCACACAGCCGGACACAGCCAACGAGGTGGTGGCTGTGGAAGGAGCCGCGGCCAAGCCGTCACCTCCTCTGGGGACACTGCCCAAGGGTGCCCGCCCAGGCCCTGGCCTCCATGACAATGCCATCGACTCTGGCAGCTCGGCCGCCCAGCTCCCTCAGAAGAGCATACTAGAGCGGAAGGAGGTGCTCGTAGGTGAGGCCAGGCTCCAGGCCTGGGGCAAGACAGGGTGTGGGGTTCCTGTGAGGCCGACAGGGAAAGCAGGGCCTTTACCCCTGAGCATTTCCTTCCACTCCTCTCTTCATTCTGTGTTCTTCTCTCTCTAGAACTTTCTTTATGCCCTTTGACCTCTCCATAGACTCTGACTTAGGAACCTTCCTTCTTGGGGTCACCCCAGTTGACCCCGTGCGACCTTTCTTCCTAGGTGCTAATCTCTGACCTGTCTTTTGACTTGACCTTTAACCCAGCCTTGACCTAAGACCTTGAAGGCTTTACCCTTGTGGGACTTGGGATCCAAATGGCTCGCCCATAAAGGTTCCCATCTCCTCATGGAGACAGTGCGTGGTGGTCTGGCAGTGTGGGGGAGGGGCCTTCCCTTCCTAGTAGTTTTAAGGCAGCGGGGCATCTGATGTTTGGTACTGACAAGGCCCCGGTCACCTGCCTCCATCCTAGGGATGCGAGGTCATTGCTGAGCCACTGGAAGGGAGTTGGGAACTGTAGCTGGCACCAGCACTGCCCTTACTGGTGTTCTGTCCCTGACTCCAGGTCCGGGAGAATCCCTAGCCTGCTAGCACCTGAACACCCTCTGAGCTGCCTCTGTCTCTTTCTCCACAGCTGTGATCGTAGGTGGGGTGGTGGGCGCCCTCTTCGCTGCCTTCCTGGTCACGCTGCTCATCTACCGCATGAAGAAGAAGGACGAAGGCAGCTACACCTTGGAAGAGCCCAAGCAGGCGAGCGTCACGTACCAGAAGCCTGACAAACAGGAGGAGTTCTACGCTTAGCAGAGCCACGGCGCCTCCTGCAGCCTCGACTCCTGCCTTGCCCAGTCCCTGGCCCCAACAACAGCCCAGGCCTGCTCCTGGGCCTGGGCCTGGGCCTGGGATGGAGCCTGGCCCTGCTTCCTGCTGCTCAGGCTGCTAGCATAACAGACTGTCCTAAGGAGCGGAGGCACCGCCATCTGCCCCAGACTGTGCCCTTTGACCCCCTTCTCTGGCCCCATTCCCTCCAGCCTGGGGCTTCAGGATCTTGTGTCCCATGGACAAGAGGAAGGAAGCCCTGGGTTGCTGGTTGAAACAGGGGCAGGGCTGGGGCTAAGATAGCCCACAGTGCTTGCTGACGTCCCCTTCTTGCTACAGAGGCCACTCATGCTGGCTTCTAGAACCAATACATGCTACATCTCGCCCTCTAATTCAGAATCATCCAGATGCTGTGGCCTCGAGCTGCTGTCCCAAGGCCTCTCTCAATAGGGGGGCGTCCTTTGTCACCAGCCTGAGCTCGTTATGGGGTCATGGCCCCCTGTCCCCTGCCTAACGCACATGTCCCCAGGCTGCACCTCTTTCTGCACTGCCTCCCAGGGAAAGGGCTTCCTCAGTGCACAGGGCAGCCAGTGGTAAGGGGGGCCACTTTACGGTCCCTCCTAAGAGGGGATGCCACATCGCCTCTGTCAACCACTGCTCTAACCCTACAATGCATTCACACAGGAAATAAAAACATACCCAGTCCTGACCTCCCGGCCAGCGAGACATCACACACACGTACCGCCTTCACACAGTGCTCAGATATCCTGATGCTTCTACCATGTAGGCCACTGTCCTTGTCACCAGTGGCGACCACGCCACCTTCCTCCCAATCTCTTTACACACATTGGTCCTGTATCTGGCTCCTCTAACCATTCAGGTCACCGAGGAAGGCAGGACCGAGTTGTAGGCATCAGCCCATATTGGGTCCCCCAGAGTCACCCTATTCCTCTTGGTCCTCACCATGACACCTATACCAGCCACACTGATGCTGATCCCAGATGACGTCAGTCACAGCCCCACACAGATAGCGCAGGCTCTCCCTCCCCGCTGTGGCTCACAGAGAAGTTTGGGGCTAGCCTCCACCAGCCGAGTCTGAAGGAAGAAGGGAGCTAGGGTCTCCCAGGACCAAGGAGCGGTGTGGGTTGTCCCTCGTCTCCTTGTATCTCCTTTCTGCTCTGAGCCAGGAGCTGTCTCTGCCTCCCAGGACACGCGTCTCCAAAGTGCCTGTGAGGGCGGGCTCCGCCCAGGCCCTCTGTGTCCCCTGGCCTGGCCTGGCCTGGCCTTGGGCCTGCCTCAGGCCTACCAATCCTGGGTCCTCTCTGTGGACACAACTGACCAAGCAACTTGGCAGTTCTGGCTACAACCGGATGGACCCATAGCCCAGCAGGCCCATCCCAATGCCGTAGGCCCTGAGGGTCATTGATGGGGACAAGGGTGTCACAGGCCTCAAGTCTACCATCCTGTCTCTGTTATCTTAGAGGTGGGGTCACCATCCTCTTTGTGAACGGGACGTGCTGAGGGAGCTCGCAGCACCAAAGGGGCACGGCTTGGGTAGTGATCAGCCTGCGCCCCTCCGCCATCTCTCACGAGTCCCAGGCTCAGTCAGGTGACCACACAGTTTCTTTCTGTTTCATTTTAAAGATCCCCTGACAGCAGAGTTAGGCAGAATGAAGAACCACATCTGGGCAATGGGACAGGATCTAGACGATTGGCACAGCTTGTCTTTCTGGGGTAGGGGGTGGGGGTCCCCCTGTCAGGCTCTGTTCTGTCTTCCAGGCCCCCCCCCCCGCCCCCGTGACTCCCTTGATGGGACTTTAGAGTTTTGTAAGCCAGTTGGCCAGGCCTTTAAGGAGGGGAAGGACTGAGCAGCGTCCTAGGCCCATGAGACATGGAGGAGGGAGCTTGGCCAAGACCCTCCCTGCAGCAGGAGCCGGGTAGGGGTAGGGCGGGGAGGAGAGCCAGTGTCCTAGACCCTCCCACCTCTCCCTGGGAAGCTGCAGTCTTGGGGACTAGAGCTCTAGAGAGGAAAGCTCTGCAGCTGGGAGACAGCCTCCAGGTGCTCAACCCAAGGGGACACCGGGAGACAGCCTCCAGGTGCTCAACCCAAGGGGACACCGGGAGACAGCCTCCAGGTGCTCAACCCAAGGGGACACCGGGGCCGTGGCAGGAGGCCCCAGCTTCTGTGTTGGGCTAGAGCTGACTTCTCACATCACAGGGTGGCTCTGGCCCTGCGGCTGTGGGTCTTAAGTATGGGGTCCAGGCCCCAAGGCCAACGTCTAGGCCTTAAGCCCATGACGTTTGACCTGAAGGCTAATGGTGTGAGTGGCCCAGAGACACTGGGCTAGCCTGGTGAGGCCAGGACGATTTAAGAGACCTCAGTTCCAAGGATGAACTGAACTCTTCCTAGTGCAATGTGGGTGTGGGGGTTCCCACCCCGCCCCAGAAACAGTGCGGTACAGGCAGAGCCTGCCCAAAGGAGGCCAGAGACACCTCAGTGCTCCTGGGAAGGTTTTCAGGATGCCGGCGTGCCTGGAATGCACGGTGCATTCTGAATCAGAGGAGTTGATGTGTCCTGGACCTCTCCGGGCCCTGGTTTCCTTAGAGAGTAAGACATGCTGGGGCCAGAGAGCTGAAGGGCTAAGCTTTGTCTCTCTCGGGGGCCAGACAAGGGACTCTGTGTGCAAGGTTGACTCCCTTTGGTTGCCTGAGGCATGTGGGTGACAGTCAGGACTGGTTGCGCAGATCTGCAGCAAGAGCTTAGGATGCTGGGTCCAGACCCCCGGGGCTCGGCTACCCATCAGGCCCCCGGGCTGGGGCTCGCACCACAGACAGCAGAGCCAGCTCTGCTTTCAGGGCAGGGGTGGCTGCCTGGGCTGTCCTTACTTTCTCCTGCGATGTGCACCCCCAGACTTGGTGTCTGTAAATAGAAGCCCACACTGTATACAGATCTACAGAGAGGCCCAAACTGGGCCCTGGAGTCACCATCTGAGGGGCTGATGGCCCGGCTTCCCCCAGGTGCCCTCTGGGTGCTTGGGTATGCCTGGCCCCGGTGTGGTGAATGCATGTAAATACTTTTCGTAGACAGTGTGGCTCCAGAGAGCCCCCTGAGACAGTGTCCCCCCTCTACTGGTTCATCCTCTCTCCTGTACAGAGCCCTCCCGGCCCCTGGGCCACCAGGAACAGGGGTTTCCTCCCGTCCCCAGGCTTTTCCTACCCGTTCTCTCCCTATAACCTGTTTATTAACCAACCCTGTCCTGAGTTCATGGCCAAAACTTTAAATAAGAAAAGGAGGAGAGGGTCAGATGGATAAAGATGAAGATACCAAGGCCCGGTCCATCCTAGCACGGGTGCTCGCCCACCCCTGGCTTGGGAAGGACAGGGCTTGCTTTGTTATGTTTTCTGTTTGTTTTGTTTTTGTTTTTGTTTTTTAACATTTCCCTGTGCTGTGCCCATTTATAAGAGGAAATAAAATTAAGCGGAAAGATGCCGCGTGGTGGCCCACGTGTGACATGAGTAGGGGACTGGGTGGCACAGCCCACACTCGCCTTGTGTCCCAGATCACCTTGTGTCTCCATCTGTCCCTCCGGGGAGATGGAGAATGACCCAGGGCAATGGGATAGCGTCCACACGGGAACTGTGAGGGAAACGTTGTGGTTGTTGAACGAGGGGAAATGGTGTATATGACCGTGTGCGGTTGGGTGGGGGGTGGGGGGTTACTGTTCATCCCTCCGGGGGAGACTCCAGCTTCAGGCTACAGAGAGCATCTTTGTGGGAACTGGGGCCATGCACAAGGGGAGACTGTGCCCCTGGGGTCTGATATGCTCATTCTTGTTGGGTTTTGTTTTTGGTTTTTGGAGATGGGTCTCTCTGTGTAGTGTTGGCTGTCCTGGAACTCACTCTATAGACCAGGCTGGCCTCGAACTCAGAAATCCACCTGCCTCTGCCTCCCAAGTGCTGGGATTAAAGGCGTGCGCCACCACGCCCAGCTTGATAGGTTCACTCTTGTGAACAGGTGGTGGCGTTTCCCAGTCTCAGGTTCTGGCCTCAGGCGCTCAGAGTCTGTCTCCCTGGCCACGAAGTGGGATAATCCCGTGTCCCCCGTAGAGGGGTTCAGGGCTCCATGAGGAACTCACAACAACGTCCCCATCACTAACTTTCTATGGTGTTCTGAAGACAGCGTTGGGACAAGAGCAGGACCCAGAGAGCTCAAGTTTCTGTGGCCTGGGTCACTCGGAGCGGGCAGGGCACCAGAGCCAGGGGCCTACACAGGCAGGCCGCTCAGTGCCTGTCCCAGCTCTTCCCATTCGTTGTTCCTCCTGCTCCTCTGGGGACACACACGGGGCTGTTTGGCCCCAAGGCAGGGGATAGAGGGCAGGCATAGGTGTCCCAGTCACCGTCTGCTCTCCTCCAAGGGCAGCCTCCTCATGTATTCCCTCAGAAAATGCGGCGCCATCTCTGGCAGGCTGGATCCTAAAGCCTGGGTACCTAGCAATGCTCCAGCTCCTCTCTCGGGGCCCCCCTCCCTGCTTCACTATGTTCTCAAGTGTGAGGACCTCGGTTCGAACCCCAAGAACTCATAAAGCCAGGCGCAGTAGCTCTTGTGTGCAGTCTCCACATTTATACAATGGGATGTGCAGGGGGAGATGGAAGTCTCTGGATTCTTGCAGGTGAGCGAGCCTGGGATACCCAGTAGTGACCGAGACACCCTGCCATGCGAGACAGGCCAGGAATACCACCTGTGGCATGGCCACATGCATGCACGCCTGCACACGTATGCACACATGCGCACACACTCACGCACATGTGTGCACACACACACACTCACACACACACACACTCACACGCACACTATGGCCAGTCGGACTGTGGGGCCACTAGCCTGGCAGGAAGGATTTCTCTTCTCAGCTGTTACCTCCACCGACTCCAAAGCTCCCCACCATGTGGTAATTCTCAGACAGCTCCCCAGGGCGTCAGTGGGGGGACCTCAGATGGCTCGTTTCCAGGAGACTCCATCAACTGCCCCGGTGCTCTCCGCTGCATTTGAGCGGTAAACACTCATTTATTCTCAGCGCGGCAGAGTAGCAGGCTCAGTCTTGGAGCAGCTGTGTGAGCTTGTGCACGCCGCTCTCTGTCTCTGAGCCCAGCGCCCCTGCATGCGCACAGAGGACCATGCTTGGGGAGCGTGTTGAGAGTGTGATATTCTGACTGGGGGGTGGGGCTGGGCCTGTGGCTGTGAGTGATGGGACTTGGATAGCTCTCTGCAGTGTCAGGGTCTCTGCCATGGATGGCTACATGCCGTGAGTGAGTCGCTTCAACCCCAGGGGTCCGTGGTTTCACCCGTAAGTGGAGACTGCAGAGGTTGCCTGGGGCGCACAGTGCTGGGAACCTTGTTAGGTATGCAGAAGACACTGGATGAGTGAGGGCTATTACTGTTGTTGTTATTGTGATGGTGACGACGACGACGGTGATGATGGTGATATAGTAGTGATGGTGATGGTGACGTGGATGACAGTGATGATGGTGACAATTTAATAACCCTTTCTAGGTAGTCTAGGCTAGCCTGGAACTTGTGACAATCCTCCTCCCTCAGCCTCCCGAGTAATGAGATCACTGGAGTGTGGACTACTCCTGGCTAGGCCTGGTGCCCTGCCTATAGAGTGAATAAATGACCTGACCCTGGGCAGGGGTCAGGCGACCTATGTTGAGGTAGTGCAGCCCCTGACTTGGGCCCCGAGAGCCGGTGCTCATCTGGAGCAGCGCTCTTGCGAGGAGCTGGGGCGCGGGCCTCCCCTCTGGGCCTCTGGATGTAGAACTGAAGGAGGGGGGAAGAATGGCTATTTGTTTCTGTAAGTCCAAGAGGTCACCGAGGCCAGGCCGAGCCTCCTTGGGAACAGAGCGTGCTCGGCTTCCGGAGGCCACCCACCTCGTTCTGCTGGGCTGAGGGTGGGCTGGCGGCCATCAGAGGGTCCGCTTGCAGCGGATTCTGAGACCCATCTCCCTCTGCAAGGAAGGAGGCCAGCCTGCTGTGGGAACGGAGGACTTGGGCTGGGGGCGGAGAAGGGGGTCCGTCGGCAGAGGAGGCGGGTCAGGCTCCGCGGTATGGCTTTACTCACGCAGCCTCTCCAGCCAGTTTACGCTGTCCTTGCAACATGCATTTGCAGGTAGAGAAACGGAGGCTCCAAGAGCAAGAATGCAAAACTGTACAGCTGAGAGGGGGCAGGGGACCCAGGCCAGAGCCCAGTCTCTCCCCTCTCCTCCCCGCCCCGCCCCCAATCCCCTCCCTCCAGCTGTGTGCTCCCTGAGTGTCTGTAGCTGAGGAGCCACAGGGGCGGAGACTGAAAAAAAAATACGTGTGACATCACAGGGGGAGGGGCTTCCCCATCAGTGCCCCCAGCACCTGCTCTGTGCTTAGTTCTTACACGGAATCGGTACCCTCGTCTCACAGCGGAGATTGGCTTCATCAGCAAAACCCAAGCTATGAAACGTTCTATCAAATGGTCCACTTCCTTCAATAAATCATTTGTAAAGAAAGAGAAAGGAACTTAGAATATATAGAAAATGTACACAGACGTATACACAGGCGTATTTACTAAGATGAATTTAGGGGGTTCTGGATGACAGATCAGTCAGAAGATTTGCCTCACAAGGATAAGCATCTGAGTTCAACCCCCTGCACCCAGACAAGAGGCGGGCATGGTGTGGCACACTTAGAACCCGATGCCCTGGAGGCTGAGGCAGGAAAATCTCTAATGGCATTCCTGAGGATAAATGCCTGAAGCTGACCTCTGATCTCTGCATGAATCCATGCATGTATACAACACATTCACATGCAAACATACTAAAACAAAACAAACAAACAAACAAACAAACAAAAAACTTTCCAAGACAGGACCCTGCCATGTTACCCAGGCTAGCCCTGAATTCCTGAGCTCAAGTGATCCTCCTGCCTCAGCCTCCTGTACCTTGGACCCTAGGCCTGTACCCACCTAAAGACTATAAATGAGATTAAAAGATGTAGTAGCCAAACACCGTATAAACTTGATATGGATTCTGCTTCAAATAAATCATATTTTAAAATGACAGTTGTGACACAAGTGGAAATTTGAGATCGCTGGAGTTTGTATAGCCTGGATTAATTCTCTGCGACAGTCTCCTACAGCCCGGGCTAGCCTCAACCTTCCTAGTAGCCTAGTAAGATGACCTTGAACTTTTGATCCTCCTGCCTCCACTAACCAAGCACAGACTACCACAACAGGTTTGTGCAATGTTGGGGATCTAAGCCAGGGTTTTGTGCGTGCTAGGCCAGCACTGTGTCACCAGAGCCACAGCTGACCCACTCCCTTTAATCCACTGAGCAGTGGTGGCACACACCTTTAATCCTAGCACTTGGGAGGCAGAGGCAGGCAGATTTTTGAGTTTAGGCTAGCCTGGTCTACAGAGCGAGTTCCAGGACAGCCAGGGCTACACAGAGAAACCCTGTCTTAGAAAACAAACAAATAAAACAAAATAAAAAACAAAAACATTTCCATCATTTGCTATTTCTTTTTCCTTTCCTTCCCCTTCCTCTCTCTTCCTTCCTTTTCCTGGTGTGATGGTGTATATACGTGTGTGTTTGTGTGTATGTATGTGAGTGTAAATGCATGTGTGTATGTGAATGCATGTGTGTGTGTGAAAGGAAGTGTGCATGTGAATGCATATATTGCATATATGTGTGTGTGAATGCATGTGTATGTGTGAATGCATGTATATGTGTGTGAGAATGCATGTATGTATGTAGCTGTGTGATGCATGTGTGTGAATGCATGTGTGTTTGGATGTGAATGCATGTATATGTATAAATGCATATATATGTGTGTGTGAATGCATGTATGTATGTAAATGCATGTATGTGTGTGGGTGTGTGAATGCATGTGGATGTGGAGGTGAATGCATGTATGTGTATGAACACATATGTGTGTGTGTGTGTGTCTGTGAATGCATGTGTGTGTGTTAATGCATGCATGTGTGCTGGCCTATGCAGCTGTATGTGGAGGCCAGAGGTTGCTATCAGGCATCTTCCTCAATTACCCTCCCTCATGTTTAAATTTTTTTTTTTAATTTTTTTTATTGGATATATTCTATATTTACAATTCATTTCCCTTTTTTCTGGTTCCCCACCGTTTAAATTTTTTATTGTGTTTATGTATTGTGTGCGTTTGTGTGTGTATGTGAGTGCACTCATGCCATGGTCCACATGTAGAGGTTAGGTGACAACTTGTGAGAGCTGGTTCTCTTGTTCTACCGCGTCATCTGAAGACTGAACCATGGGTGGTCAAGCTCGGCACAGGAGCCTTTACCTGCTGAGCCATCCTGCCTTTATCTTTTAAGATTCTATCTATCTATGTGTCTATCTATCTATGTATCTATCTATGTATCTATGTATCTATCTATGTATCTATGTATCTATCTATCTATCTATTATGTATATATGTATGTGTGTATGTATCTATCTGTATCTGCCTATGTACGTATGTACCTATCTATGTAACTATCATGTATGTATCATGTGTATATATGTGTGTATGTATATCTCTATCTACCATGTGTATATGCATATATGTATCTATATTTATCTATCATGTTCGTATGTATATATGATGGATGTATGTATGTATCATGCATATATGTCTCATTTATCCTCTCTCTCTCTCTCTCTCTCTCTCTCTCTCTCTCTCACTGAACCTGGAACTCCCCATCTCAGACCGGCTGGCTCCTGAGCTCTGGAGACCTGCTTGCCCCTGCCCTCTGCCCTCTGCCCCTGCTCAGTGCTGGGGCTGCAGATGTGAACTCGGCTTTTTGTGTGAGTGCTGGGCATCCGAACTCAGGTCCTGATGCTTGTGATGCTTGTGTGGTGACTTTGTTCTCTGAACCACCTTGCTAGCTTTACCTTCCTAATTTTTATTTTTTATAACGCACACACACACACACACACACACACACACACACACATTTCATATAGTACTAGGACTTGAGCCTAAGGCCTTGGGCAAGCTCTACTAACTGAGTTACACCTCACGCCTGTGTTTCTATGTTTATCCACAAGACAGTTCTGCTTTTCCACAGAGGACAAATTAGTTCCCAAGGGCTGTGGGAACTGAAGGAGGTTCTGTCCCAGTAGAGGCAGAACTATGCGCCCTCTGTCCCTGCTGTTCCCTCCCAGTGTCATGCTGCAGACCATCCATGGCCCCATTCCCTTCCCCAGTAAGAGAAGCAACTTCCGAGCTGGCCTCTGACAGCAGGGAAGCATGCAGAACCTCTCAGAGAGCTACTGCTTCAGAGATTCCTTCCACAGAACCCTGAGAAGGAGCCTTCCCAAGGAGGGGTGGGCTGAGCCTCCCTCAGTTCCTGGGAACTCCCAACTCCCGGCTTCGGGCTGATGGTGCCATCTTTGAAGGATGTGATTTGAGTCTTTTCCTCAGCCCATTGCCAAGGCCCTGCCAGGTCTACACTCTGTGCCTTGCTGTAACGATTGCTGCTCACCCTCATGGTCCGAATGTGATATAAGAAGGGAGCATGGGCTAGCAGACACAGGTCCTTCCCGATCATCCATGGGGATGGGGGTGGGGTCATCCCATACCCCTAGCCTGGATCCATCGCCTGTATAGAGGTATTATGTCTCTTGCCAGACGTAGTCAGTTCAAGCATCTGTTAGTGTTGGGTAATTAGAACAGCAGCTCTGGCAGATGTTAGATGAGTTTGCTGCTAGATGGTTCTTTCTTTCTTTCTTTCTTTCTTTCTTTCTTTCTTTCTTTTTGGACATAGGTCACTATGCTAGACTTACATTACCATGTAGCCCAAACTAGCCTCAAACTTGAAGCAAACTCCTGTCTCAGTCTCCTGCATGCTGGCACTATTGATGTGCACTACCATGCCTTGATCTCTTTTCCGTTTTCCTTTTTCTTTTTCTTTTTGTGACAGGGTTTCTCTGTGTAGCCCTGGTTGCCCTGGAACTCACTCTGTAGACCAGGCTGGCCTCGAACTCAGAAATCTGCCTGCCTCTGCCTCTCCAGTGCTGGATTAAAGGCATGCACCACCACCCGACTCATTTCTCAGTTTGAGACAGGATCTTACTAAATTGCTCAGGCTGACCTTGAACTCGTGATCTCTCCTACCTTAGCCTCTGGAGTAGCTGGAATGATAGACCCGGGCCAACATACCCAACTTGGGTTTTGAAGGCTATTCAGGAGTTCTCTATGAAAAGAAGACAGAAAAAATATTTCCTAGAAGAGACAAGTTTGCAAAGTATCCTAGTATGGCTGAGGATGGACAAATCAGTCAGGAGTGGATGGAGCACAGTTTGCTGGGGACCTATGCAGTCTCATACCGACCGGCTTGGAGTTTCTAAGCCGCCTTGTGTGGGTATGTACACTTGCGCATGCATGCTTCCTGTACTATGCATAGGGAAGCAAGAGGATGCGGATGGCCCATCTGTCAGTTCCTCAAGTTTACTGTTAAGTCTTTGGACAGCAGTCATCCATGTCTCTCCTACCTTTGTTTCCCCAAATGCTTTTAGGAGTGGGGTATGCAGCTGGTACTTTTTCTTTTTTTGGTTTTTCGAGACAGGGTTTCTCTGTATAGTCCTGGCTGTCCTGGAACTCACTCTGTAGACCAGGCTGGCCTCAAACTCAGAAATCCGCCTGCCTCTGCCTCCCAAGTGCTGGGATTGCAGGCATGCACCACCACGCCCGGCAATGCAGCTGGTACTTTAAGCAATGCTTTTGTGTAAAAACACAGGTGCCCCAGGTTGTGCCCCCTGCCCCCACGCTGTCTGCAGTGCTTACACATGCTCTAGACATTCGGATTATGCAACCCCAGGGGGCTTCCTGGTGGTAGCTTAGGGATGGTGTGTGTGTGTGTGTGTGTGTGTGTGTGTGCGCACGCGCGCGCGCGTACATGCACGCATGCACATGCTTGTGCTCATATACATGGACTTGAGTACACACCCACATAAATGCACAAAGTCTGCAGGGATCCCTCAGGATATGCCTGTAAGCCTTAGCCCACATACTGGAGGCGGGGATTGAAGCCAGACAAAAGCCTGGGATGGGAGTTGGAGAAGGTGTTTGCTTTTGATTTTCTTTTCCCATTTTTTTGAGACAGGGTTTTACTCTAAGGCGCAAGTTGGCTCAGCCTCCAGAGTACTAGGATTACAGGTCTCTCCCGGGCCCAGGCCCTGTGAGGAGTTTCAAATGTGACATTGAGCGTGACAGAGCTGGGTGTGGTAGCACACACCTGTAATCCAGCACTCAGGAGGGAGGGGCAGAAAGGTCCCAAGTTCCAGGTCTCTTCTTGCAATAATAAAGCTAGAAAGGAGAGCTGAAGTCTCCCAGTCACACCCAGGTACCAGGTACCACACACAGAGGGACTGAACTCACAGCCAAATCTTCCTAGAGGGGGAGGGGCCTGAGTTGACTTTGAAGGTCTCATAAAGGGTTGCAAGTCAGACAGCGGAGGAGCCTGGGCAGAGGTGACAGGTGGGCCCAGCTGGTGGCAGAGTCCAGGGTGGACTGTCCCCCTTTCCTCCCTGCCTCCTTTCTGAGGCCCTTCTGGGTGGGTGGAATGCGTGTGAATGCTCTGTCCCTGGCTGAGGGAGAGGCTGGGCGGGACAAAGCTTGCCTAGGTCCTTCCATTGTGTGTGAGGCCAGCCGGGAGACCGAGCTGTTTGTCTGCCAAGTCACCCTTCAGACACTCCGGTGGCCTCTAGTTCTCACTAGCCCTAGACTCCAAGGCCATGGCCTGGAGACAGATTGTTCTCCCTGGGCAGGCTGTGATGTCATAGTTGAGGGAGGGGGAGAGAGAGAGGGGCAGGGATGAGTAGCAGTGGTCTTCCAGACTGGCCAGAGGGCGGATAAATTGCCTCCTGCCCTCAAGGCTCAGCAATTACTAACCCATTAAATCCTTTAACCCTGGGAAGCAGAGACTGCTGGAGCCTCCGGTCCCAGAGAATCCCAGAGTAATGAAACCTTTGATAACAGACCCTGTGGACTGAGCCATTCTTAGAGATCATGCAGGGCTGGAGAGACGACTCAGCGGTTAAGAGCACTGACTGCTCTTCTGAAGGTCTGGAGTTCAAATCCCAGCAACCACATGGTGGCTCACAACCATCTGTAACAATCTGACACCCTCTTCTGGTGTGCCTGAAGACAGCTTCAGTGTACTTACATATAATAAATAAATACATCTTTTAAAAAAAGAAGAAGTAAAGGTAGGAAGATTAGGAGTTCTAAGTCATCCCTGGCTGTACAGTGAGGTTGGGGCCAGCCTGGGCTACTTGAGAGCTAGTCTTACAAAATTCAAAGCAGAGTAAAAACAAAACAAAACATAGGCTCAAGGCCTGGGGGATGTGGCTCAATTGTAGTATCCTTTATTTTTATTTTATTTTATTTTATTTTATTTTATTTTATTTTATGTTATTTTATTTTATTTGCTTTTTCGAGACAGGGTTTCTCTGTGTAGCCCTGGTTGTCCTGGAACTCACTCTGTAGACCAGGCTGGCCTCAAATTCAGAAATACCCCCCCCCCCGCCTCTGCCTCCCAAGTGCTAGGATTAAAGGCATGTGCCACCACTGCCTGGCTTTCTTAACAAAAGGAAGGTCCTGGGTTCAAGCCCCAGCACTGAAAATTGATGTTTTCTTTGGAAGACTGTGGTAAGACTCCCCTGAAATTGTGTATGAAAAAGATATAGACTGGCCACAGATATGAGCATGCTTTCTACAGATCAGGCAATATCTACATTTTGAGGGACCTCAGACCCAGAGTGGTGGTGTGTCCTGTCCAGGGGCACACTGTGAAGAAGGGCCTGCACATGCTGACCTGGAGGAAACCCCGGGTGGGCTGATCTTGAGGTAACTTGTCCCTGTGGTCCAGGCCTCACTGCTTCTTTCTGAAGCTGAAGGCCTCAGAGCCTCTGCCTTGATTCGGGCAGGGAGACCCTGAACCAGCCCTGGCTCAGTCCCTTTGTAGCTTCAGCCAATCCATTGAATCTCAGTTTCTTTGTCTTTAAAAGAGCAATGGGAATTCCCTCTGTGTGCTGCTAGGCAGAGGACAGCAGCTCTCTGAGAGGCGGCTTCCTGCAGGCACGCCTCCTCCACTGGCCATCCCAGCTGCAAAGACCATCACAGGGAGACGTGCTTAGCCTGGTTTGATAAAACAATGCTGGGTGCTGGCCAGCGGGAGGTGCTTACCGAATTCCTAGTCTCCTGTAGGACAGAGGATTCCGTCCTGTGAGGATTGCTATTGTCTTAGGGTTTCTACTGCTGCAACAAACACCATGACAAAACCAAAGCAAAACAAAACAAAACAAAAAACCCAAAGTGGGGAGGAAAGGATTTATTTGGCTTACACTTCCACATTGCTGTTCATCACCAAAGGAAGTCAGGACAGGAACTCAAATGGGTCAGGAATTTGGAGGCAGGCGCTGTTGCAGAGGCCATGGAGGGGTGCTGCTGACTGACTGGCTTGCTCGCCAAGGCTTGCTCAGCTTGCTCTCTTAAAGAACCCGGGACCTCCAGCCCAGGGATGGCCCCGCCCACAATGGACTGAGCCCTCCCACATCAATCGCTAATTAAAACACCCCACAGCTGCGTCTTAGGGAGGCACTGTCTCAATCGAAGTTCCCCCCTTTCAGATAACTAACTCAGGTATCAAGCTGATTCGTTGTCAGGGCAAAGGCTTGTTTGTGTCTGAATGTGTGTGGCAACACAATGTGCCATCATGTTCGCAAAAGGCAGAGCCGGGGCTCAGAGTTGAGCTTGTGAGCTTGGAATTGCAGCGTCTTCTGGGTCTCCCCAGGGACCAGAGGGTAATGAGTGTTTACCGAGGAAGCCCCACCCCCTGCCAGGCAGAAATGAGATGCTCCAGCCAGCACGGGAGCTCAGAGCCGCCGCCAGGCGGAGGCTCCGAGCCCAGCCTTATTATATTAATGAGCATCAGGGTGAGGATTACCACTAATGAGATTAGTCACCAGCCGAGCCTCCCCCCTGCCCCGCCACGCCTCGCCACGCCCACGCTCCCCCCTCGCGGGCCTCCAGCAGAGCATGCGTGCCTTGTTGGCAGGCACTGGGCACCCAAGCCTAGTCCATCTTCCCAAAGTCCTGGGTGGAGGAAAACACGCCCCAACTTTACAGGTGGGGAAACTGGGCCCCAGCAAGGCTCCTACCCCTCGGCGTGCATGGCGTCTTTTGCTTGCTCTTTCTCTGGCTTTTAAACGTTTACTTTCCGAGTGGGTGTGTGCGTGTGGGGATTAGAAAGCAATTTACAGGAGTCGGCTCTCTCCACCATGTGGGTCACAGGAGTTGACTCAAGCTCCTTGAAAGAACGGTCTCTCTCTCTCTCTCTCTCTCTCTCTCTCTCTCTCTCTCTCTCTCCCTCCCTCCCTCCCTCCCTCCCTCCCTCCCTCCCTCCCTCCCTCTCCTCTCTCTCTCTCTCTCTCTCTCTCTCTCCAGGGTCTCTCATGGCTGCCCTTGAGTGCCCGGCTGAGGACTGATCTCAGATCTAATACCATCAGCCCCTTGTTTTTCCCTCCTGGGACCCCTTTTCTCCCAGCAGCCATCACGGTGGGGCTCTAGATCCCCGGCAGAGCTGACGCGGAGCCAGAGGCTTCCGTGTCGTGTTCTGTCTGTTATCCCCCTCAGGCCCCTGTGTCAGGCCAAGCTCTTGGTGTCACCAGTTGGGCAGACCCGATGCTATCCTTTAGCCATTCACCGCACAGACCTATGTCCCCTTTTGAGAGCCAAGGGTCAGGCCTTTCAGGATCTATGCAGGGAGTCCAGCTTTCAACTGACTTCACGGTCAACCCGTGACCTTCCCAGACTCCCTACCCTATGAAGACATCCTTCTCGTCGGCAGTCATCTGGCACATGACAAGCCAGTCAGCAAGACTGTGGGACTCAGTCCCCCTGTTGAGAAGCCTGGCCCTCGGTAGTTTATGTGAACCAGGCTGAAAGAGAAACGATTTCTCTTCTATTTAAGCCAGTTATTTTTGGTTTCTGACTTAGAAGCTAAGCTTACATCCTGTCGAAGAGGCAGACCAGAGGCTGTAATCTGCTGGGGCACAGAGAGAGATGCTGGTATTTGGGGGGCGGGCTGTGAGCCACATCTGGTGGATCTGTCCAGATGTGTCATTTCTCCTGCCAGTGGGAGGACCAGAGGGGGTTTACCCTTGGAGCGCAGCCTACTCTGCATCCTGGACCAGGAGGAGGCTCGCGTCTGAGCTTGTGGGTCAGGGCTGCCGGCAGACCAGATGCTTTCTCCTTATGCCTAGGTGGTTCTGGGAAATGAATCCTCCTCTGTTCTCACCTCCCAGGACTGCAGGGTCTTATGAGGGTGGATTTAGGGACGGTGGGAAGCTGGCCTGGGGGCGGGGGTGGGGGATGGGATGAGCAACACCAAGGGAATTGTGCTGTGAAGCCTCTTTCAGTTCCAAGCAACCCGAGTCCAGTCAGGCACCCGGTTGCTCTTGTGAAAGATGGCTGGTACTTGCTTTGATGTGTGTGACTCAGAGGTGGGAACTGTCATTCTCCACTCTGTCTAGTTGTATTGGGTGATTTCACCTCCCGTGCTAGATAGCAGGCAGGAGACTTGGCCATGGGGAGGGGGACTGCCACTTCCCTTCAGCTGGCAAGGACAGAAACCCCCTGGCTTCTCTCTCTCTCTCTCTCTCTCTCTCTCTCTCTCTCTCTCCCAGAAACAATGTATCAAGTCCTGGGTGATGTCTATGGGCCAGGTGGGCCAGGGCCAGTCTCTCTGCTGGGGGAGGGAATGTCCTGAGGACCAGGCCTGAGTGTCCTAATGGCCTCAGGTCAGGAGATCATTGTCACTTGGATAGAGGTGGAGGAAAGCCCATGGAGGAGGAGCCTTGTCTTCTGGTACCCAGGACAGGGCTTCCAGGTGGAAAACAGTCATGGCTGACAACTGCAGACAGTGGAGGGGATCCATGCAGAATGTCAGATGGGCGGCAGGAAAACGGGAGAATTCAGAGGGCGGGAGGTGGGCGGGGCCAGGTGGGGAGGGGACAATGGTGTTCTTGTTTCTTGAGGCAGCGTGGTGGCTGTCTCACTGTGTAGCCCAGGTTGGCTGGAACTGGCCATTCCCTGCTTCACAGTCCCGCCAGATGCACACTCAGGGACACATTCACGCAGACACACCCACAACTATACATTCAAAGACATATGCACACTCAGAGACTCCAGACAGCCCCCACCCCCACAGCTACACAGCTAGCCAGCCGCACCCGCAGGCCTGCCGCAGAAGCCTAGAAGGCAACGTGGCTGCGACTTTACAGGGTTTCCCCTCTCTGTCTAGGACATCTTCCTGGGCCCAGCAGTGCCTGGGAACCAGCCTGTGACCTCCATGCCTGTGGCTGGGACCACGCCTCTGGCATCAGGAAGCGGCTGGTCCAGCCTCCAGCTTCGGCAAGCAGAGGTGGGCCTTATGCCCCTGAGAGGAGGGAGCTGTCACCAGGCTGGGGGACAGTGCTGTGCTCCTGGGTCAGTCTTTCTGACTGCGCTCACATGTCTCCTTAACAGTGCTCACAGGCCCTTAGGTGTGGATCCTGGGGGAGGGTAAAGTGGAGGGATCCATTACTTCTGCACTATCCCAAAGGTCTTCACCACGATGGGTGCCCTGGTTCCGAGCACAGGGGAGATGTTCAGCTGAGGAGTGTCACTACCGGTGCCACCTGTGGACACGGACCTGAGGGTCCCGGAGGGCAGTTTGTTCCTGGGATCCCAGAGGTCCTATATGGTCATCGCCATGCTTAGTCCAGAGTCTCAGTTTCCTCATCCCCACTTGTGGGTTGCTGGTATGACAGTGGGGTGGGGTAAGGGAGCCACAGACAGCTGTTTAAGATGAGAAACCCCTCTCCAGCACCATGACTTGCTTGCTTTGAAACTCTTGTTTGTTGGCCTGGAACTCACCAGGCTGCCCGGCCTGAAACTCAGGGTGATCCTCCTGCCTCAACTCCCCAAATAGGTTCATGTGTACTTCACTATGCTGGGCTCCTTTGAGTTCTCACTTCACTCCCTCAGTGAGGGCAGGAGTTGGGCAGCTCAGGGAAAGAGGACAGAGAATCTTTTGAGGTGACAGGATGGGGACCTCCCGGGGGTGGCTCTCATTTCCTGACTGACTTTTGGGGTTAGCTTCAGCCACTTGGCTCCAATCCTCAGTCCTCTCAGTTCCCCAGTTCCAGTCCTCTCTGGGACCCTCCTGAGCCTGGCCCGGGGCCTCCTGGAGTGGAGTGTGCTGGTGAGCCCTCACCCGGGGTCTCTTTGTCTACATGGTAGGGATGAGGACCCACAAGTGTCAGGAAGCCACTCACGGGCTGTGGGATGGACAACAGATCTGCCAACAGTGGCCCGTGGGGCTTCTGATGCCTCAAACTCAGGGATGGGCCTGTCCCATGAACTCCCTACGAAAGCTCAGCGGCAGTGCCATCCTGCTGTGGATTAGCTGTGTCCCCCACCTCCAAATGCAACCTAAGCGCTGACCTCTGCTCTCTGAATGTGGCTTTCCTTACCAGACAGTTTCTGCTGGTGGTATCCAGTTTAGATGATGTCACTGCAGGCTACGGAATGGCCCAGTGCCAGCTGCTTTTTAAGGGGGACATTTGGACACATGGGGAACGGCAGAGGCAGTGGTTAGAATTTGCTGCCGCACGCTGGTAAGAGCCGGGAGCCATGCGTGGGCTTCAGTCTCCCTGGGAACCCTAAGAGGGATCCAGCCCTGCTCTACCCTTGGCCTTTGCTTAGCCTGCAGGAAGGACTCGGGGAGAGTGGATACTGTTGTTCGAAGTTTCCATGCTGGTGGTCCTGTTCCCAGCAGCCCCAGGAAACTCATAAAGATGCCAGAGATGAAGAAACAGAGGCTCAGAGAGGCGAAATCCTCAGCCCAAATCACACAGCAAGCTGGTACCGCAGACAGACAGACTCTGCAGCTGTTTGACATCCAAGCTCATTCCCCTGGCCAGGGGCTGGTGGGACTGGCCACCTTGTTTCGTGGTCATTTGTACCCAGGGTCCACGCCATGGGTCTGTCTGTCTCCAAAGGCAGCTGCCATAGTGCACATTTGAGGTAGACACGTGGGGCAGGCAGGAGACCCCATGCCACGCTTCTCAGAACACACGCAGGAGAAAGGAGCACCCATGTCTGAGGTCACCAGACCCCGAGGGTCAAGCTCCGCTTCTTACAGTGTCCCCATGACACGCTGCAAGACAGTACGGTTGGTGCCTAGAGATCTGGACAAGGTTTCCAGCCGTTTCAGTCTCAAGCTTCGGCAGCCTTGGAACCTGAGAAGCTTCCTTAGTTTCCCCATCTGGAGAATGGGTACTGGCTCCCAGGGCCCAGCATGTAGGGAGGGAACATCCCGGGGCACTGCAGGGACAAAGGACCCTTGTTTCCACAGCGTTCTCACCCACACAGGCCGCGGGATGACGCAGGGGAGGTGATCTGGGGACAGATTTTGCCGTGGCGAAGGGGAGGGGAGGGGGGCAAGCGACTTCACCCTAGCCTCGCATTCCCTCGGGAAACAGGAAGTCCGTTCTGCCCAGGGCTGTCCTGGCTCCAGGAAGCCAGATGACCCCCTCCTCTCCTGTCTCCCTCCCAGCTGGGGAAGGAATTCTCTGTACTGTCAACAGCCCTGCCCAGCTTCTGATTATGACTCTCAGAGCTGGGGGTGGGGTGGGGCAAGGCACTGCCCAGACCAGACCCCCACCCCTCACCCCCACCCCCGCCAATTCTACTGGCTGGTTTGTTGAGGCCCCGAGAGGGGAAGGCACCTGCTTCAGGTCACGCAGCACACAGAGCACACAGGACCAGTGTGGGTAGACCTTGGGAGTTAGGAGTTCTCATGCTTAGCAGGACCCATGTCACAGGAGGGCAGTGTGCCACCACCCTCATGGTAAGCCCCTCAAGGCCAGCCCCCTCCCCTGAGGACCTTCCAACTGCCAGATTTCACCCACACAACACTTTAGCTACCCTAAGGGCTAGACCCAGGCCATGTCTCAGTCACCCAAAATGTCAGCATCAGGCTTGGACTGCTCCAGCCCCGCCCCCGCCCCTCCCCATGGTAGACAGAAGGCTGCCCACAAGTCTCCTCTATAGTGTTACCCACAAAAGCCAGGCTGATTTACAGGGGCAGTGTGCAGTGGAGGCACCTGCTCTCCGGGGCACATCAGGATGCCACAAGACCCTCATTGTGCCTGCCTTCCTGGAGGGTCCTCAGGCGAAGATCTAGCATGGGTCGGAGCTCGTGGCTTGTCCATTTCTTCCTGCTCAAATGCAGACAAAAGACTGGGACCTTGGCGACCATTCTGTGATGGTGAGGCTCTGAAGATGGAGGTCACGTGGAGGGTGCCTGAGATATATACGAGGGAAGGAGCACGGCGCCCTGGGACTGGGTTTTGCTTTTGTTTTTATGTTGCTGTGGCTTCCTTCTCCTCCTCCTCTTCCTCTTCTTCCTCCTTCCTTCCTCCTTTTTCTTCTTCCAAGACAGGCTCTCATGTAGCCCAGGCTGCCCTTTAACTCCAGATACTCCTGTCTCAGTCCCCGAAGTGCTAAGCTGAGAGCTGTGAACCACTACACAAGGCAAACTGGCATTTCAAGCAGACCATCCCGTGGTCAGAGGGGTATGCGATGGCTAATGAAAGTCGAGCTCACCGGAGCGAGGGAAGAACTTGTGTGGGGAAAGCCCCAGCAGAGAAGGGTGATTGATTTAATCTCTCTAGCAACCAGCGGCAGCTGGCCCCAGTGTAGGCAGAGCATGCCCTGGTGCAGCTGGAGAGGGATTCATGGGACAGCGATGGAGCATTCGGAGTGAGGGTCCTGTCACTCTGTTCTGAGTCCTTGACTGTGTAATGGCATGAGATAGCAACAGGAAGACAGGATCCAAGTGCTGTCTGACAAGTGTCTGTCTGGCAAGTTCTGAGATCCAAGGTGCTCCACAGAAAGCCAAGGTGCTCCACAGAATGTCAAGGTGCTCCAGGGAAAGCCAAGGTGCTCCCATGAAATCCCAAGGTGCTCTACGGAAAGCCCAGTGCCCGCTTGCAAGCTGGGGAAGAAGCATCCTGGGCAGAGTCTTCTATTGAGCATATGACCTTACCCTGCCTGCTGTGTGGTCTGAACCAGCTCCTGCCCTCTCTGAGCCTTGGCAGTGGTGAGGGGGAGGTGCTGTGTGCTCCTATGAAGAACCTGGTATAGCAGTGGGAAGATTTATTTTTCTGTGTTTCTAAGCCTCTTTCATGTGCCTCTTCTTTCAGTCACAGGCGCCAGGGGCTCAGGGAGGACCAGAATTGGGGATCTGAGGACAAAAGGGAAGGCTTGGTGTTGGCTTCTGAGTGAACACGCTGCTGCTGCTGCTGCTGCTGTCAGCCTACTGACAAGGGCCCAGAGAGCCGGCGGGGGAGGGGCTCCCAAGTCTAGACATGCTCTTTACACATGAGAGCCAGATCACAGGACTGTGGGCAGGATCAAGAGAGCAGGGAGAGGACAGAGGCCACCATCCCGGGAGTGAGAGGGACAGGGAAGACACTCAGGGATCCCGGGGGCCC
The DNA here is from genome assembly GCA_964023405.1 of Apodemus agrarius. Lineage (NCBI taxonomy): Eukaryota > Metazoa > Chordata > Mammalia > Rodentia > Muridae > Apodemus > Apodemus agrarius. Next base: position 25,574,914 of record OZ030009.1, on the reverse strand, counting down.
GGGTGGGAGGATCTGGGTTCAGCCTCTGCTTCTCATGAAGGGGAAGGGGGGGCCGGCCTAGGGTGTACAGCTGCCTCCTTCCATATTTGCCAGGACACTTCCTGATCCGTGGAGCTCTCCTGGAACCAGTGCAGGGTTTGTGGGGTCCAAGGAGCCCGTGCCAACCGTGGTGCCAGCCTTGAGAGGCAGGAGGGGGAGCCACAGGTAGAACGAGTGTGACCTGGGGCACTGGGGTGTGTGTGTGTGTGTGCAGGAGCGGTGACCCAACCTGTGTGTTCGCCCTGCTGGTTCCTTCTAAAAGCTGCATCAGGCCCTGTCTCCATCCAGGAGGCCATGATAGGAAAGGACTATTTTTTTTTTTCTGGTGTGGGTCTAGGGTTGGAACCACAGGCCTACTGGATAGACACTCTACCACCAAGCTGCAGCCCAGATTTTAAAATGGCTTCTCTTCAGTTTTCCTTTGCAGTGTTTGCTGGAATCCAGGTCCTCACAAATGCTCTATAAACACTCAACCACTGAGCTTCCAGAATTCTTTCTCTCTCCTGTTCCTCTCCCTCCCTTCCTCCCTCCCTCCCAACATTCCTCTGACCCTCCTCCTTCCCTTCCTCTCTTCCTCCATCCTTACATCATTCATCCATCCATCCATCCATGCATCTATCCATGCATCCATCCATCCATCCACCTGCCCATCTATCCACCTGTCTGTCCATCCATCCACCTGCCCATCTATCCACCTGTCTGTCCATCCATCCATCAGACCATCCATTCACCCATCCACCCACCCAACTATCCATACTACCAATGTCTCCATCCATCACCACCACTCCCATGAAAATCTTTTCATCCACTTATAGATTTCAAAGTTCATTCATTCATCCAAACACATTTCCATCCATCCATCCATCCATCCATCCATCCATCCATCCATCCATGTACCCACCCAATGACATTGGTTAATCTAGTGATCCAAGACAGTGCTGGCTTTTGTCCTTTGTCATATCTCATGGTTACAAGATGCCTACACGCCTCTGTGTTGTCTCGCACACCCGTGTCGGAGACCAGAAGAGAGAATGTTCGCTGCTCGCGTTCCTTTAATGAGGAGTGGCTCTTGCGGAGCCCCAGTGGGCTTGCTCCCCTGTCTCTCGAGCCAGAATTGCATCACATGGCTGTTTGTAAGCAAGTCTCTGGCTGGGGAAAAGAGATCATGGCGGACTGGAGCAAAACAAGATGTGTTGCCTGGAGAAGGGCTGGCCTCTTCCCTGCGCGCCAGAGACTAAGTTAAGCTGGGATTCATTTAACACAGGACGAGGCAGGGGAGAGGGAGGCGGCTGTTGAGCAGGCAGACGCAGGACCACTCTATCCATCTTTCTGCTCCCACCATCCATGCGCCGGTTCATTCATCCACAGACCTCTCATTTATCCATGCGTGCCTCGACTCATCCATCAAACGTTTATTGATGCCCACTGTGAGCCGGGCCCTCCGCTGGCTCCCTATCTGCTGAGAACTCAGAAGAAAAAGATCTCGTTAGGGAGAAATATGGAATTTCCCATAATACCCCTGATAATGGCTTTATTTAGTCACAGTAAGAATAATATCGGTGGCGCGTGCTGTGCGGCGCAGTCTGCAGAGATCTCTCAGGGCCTCTCCTTCATTCCGCACACGTTTGTCAAGCATCTGCCGCGTGGCAGGCTCAGGCTTCGAGCGTTACAGAGAGCTCTTTCCCTCCTTTGTCAGCAAACAGACTTCCGAAGTCAGAGACCCGACGGCTTCCGGAGTCAGGAGCAGAGTGTCCCTGGGGTCTTCCTCAGAGCTGTGGTGTCTCCTGGGCCAGGTTATCAGGAGACTCCTCCAGGGATGAGGGAATGTTTTTCTGAACCTTTCTTGAACGGCAGATGAATCTCTAGAGCGTACGATGGGGTGGTGTTCTGAGTGGGGGTGGGGTACCCTGTCCAGGCACAGGCAGCTTCTGGGTCAGCTCTGATGGTATTGTGACTCTGCAGTACAGTGTACCATTTCCACTGATCCCAGGTACCCAGATAATTACTCTGCCAACCCAAGAAGTGTTCACAGCCTCTGCTCCCAGGTCTCAGATGTTGGCAGCTGTCACGTTGTCCTGGATGCATGTGTTCCTGTCTTAGTCAGAACCGGTAGCCTATCTGGTCCCTGTGAGTCTCTCTGGAGTCTCATGGACATCTTCATAGCTCATCCAAAACTTCCATCAACCCAAGTCCGTTTTCCTGTTCAGAGGGTGCCAGGGTGCCTGTGATGGTATCTTCCTTCATGTGTTGACTAGAGAGCCTTGCCTCCGGGGAGCCCATAGTCCAGTTCTGGGGACCTGAGGGGTGTGGTCAGGGCACAGAGACTCTCAGAGCACTAGGAGTGGGATTCCTGCTGTAAAGGAAGGGATGTCATAGGTTAGTTGACAAATGACCAGATCTAAGCCTAGGAGTCCTTTCAAGCTCTGGCCTGTGATTTTTACAACCCAGGGTGACAAAGAGATCTAGACCCAGTGTCTCGGGAATCCCCATAGTCAAGGATTAGAGTCCTCCTCACTCAGTGCAGCCAGCAACCCCGAGTCACTACCCGCTCCAGCCAGCGCCCCCATCAGTCAGCACCATCTGCACTGAAAGCCCGTCCTCTGTGCACACCACAGAGACCTCCAGGGGCAAGTGCCGACGGAGCAGGCTCTCCAGGAAAGGGTTTCTGAATTTTTGGATGTTGTATTTTTTTTCTTTTTCTTTTTACAATCCTAAGCAGAGTATGTTTCATAGGGCATGCTTCTTAGATTCTGGGACAGAGTCTTTCCAGAACTCTGTAATGCTTTCCTAGACTTAGAAGTTCCCTGAATTGCAACTATGGGGTAGCTTTTCTCTCTGTCCCTCCCTCCCTCCCTGCTTCCTTTCTCCTTTCCTCTCTCCCTGTGTCTCTCCTTCCCTCCTCTCTCTCTGACTCCCCCTCCTTCTCTCCCCGGCCCTGTTGTCCCCCCTTCCTCTTTCTTTCTTTCTGGCCTGGGATTGAATGAGGCCCTCGCCCATGCCACGCAAGCTTGTTACCACTGAGCCACGCCCCCAGGCATCTGTGCCAGGCGAGCATGCTGCCACTGAGCCACGCCCCTAGCTCATTCACGCCCAGGCGAGCATGGCGCCACCAAGCCTCTCCGTCATTCGCCCACTTTCTACTTCTCGTCTTGAGACAGAGCCACATCAAGTTGCCCAGGCTGGCCTTAAGCCTGCTCTGTAGCCCGGAGTAGCCTTGGACTTTCAATCCTCTTGTCTCAGCCTCCACCACAGCTGGGATTACAGGCCTGTAGTCACCAGGCCAAGCCAAGAATTTTCTTGTTACAGAAACAGATTCTCCCCGACCCTCAATTCATGGCCAGAGGCAACAGTAAAAATTTCCATATGGATCCCTATCTGTCCTCCAGAGTACAGACGGCATTTCCTCCACAGGTAATGGTGGCCTGCCATTCCCAGGTCCTGTTCACACAGACACTCAGCAGCCCCACCCCCATGGCCCCAGTTGAAGCTCCCAGAGGTGGGTAACAAACCTGTCCTCATGTTAGCTATATGAATGGATCCACAGAGGAGCCCACAGTCCAGGCCCTGGATGGAGCCCAGAGGAACAACTCATTAATCTATTTTTCTCTTATGGAAGGAAAGGGCCGAGCTTGTGACCTGCCTTAACCCAGTATGTGTGAAGGGCTCTAGGATCTCTATCAGCTAGTGCCAGCTAGTGGTAACCTCTGTCCATCTCTCCAGGCTCACAACTGCTCAGAGCTGAATCAGCGGCTCTGTGGACCTTGACTCCGGCACAGATACAGATATGAGCCTCATCGGAAGCATAGTTGCTCCCTGGGCCAACGTCCCGGCGTGGCTTCTAGGAGGAAAGAGCACAGTAACTGGGAGGTACAAGAGAGGCGGGGCCAGGGGAACCAGCGCTAGTTCATGGTGGCTGGCGTCACTTAGTGGGGATACTTCGAGAAGATGCATCTTCCTCCTCTGACTGTTGGGTTTTACACTGTAATACCAAAGGTTGCTGAGGGGCTGGGAAGGACTCATTTGTTAAGAGTGTTTGCCCAGCATGCAAGGAGCCCTGGGTTTTATCCCTAGCACAGCATGAGCTAAGTATATTGACTTACTCCTGTAATCTCAGCACACAGATGATGGAGGCAGGAGGATCAGGCATTCAAGATCACCCTTAGTTACATAGAGGCCAGTCTGGTCCTCAAAACAAAAACAAAAACACAGTAAACGAAGGACAATGACAGCCAGTGTCCTGCTGTGATGTGTGCTGCCTCAGGCCGGGAAGCTGCCCCAGAACTGGCCTGCGAGTGTTTCCCCAGAGTATCATGACACCCAGCACAAGCCCCTCCTCACTGGGATGGGGTCGCTCTCCACTTGTGGCCATTTGTCCTTTTGACAGAGGGCTTCGTGAGGTAACCCAGGAAGGTTTAAATTTATAGTCCTGCCGACAGCTCGGGAGTTCAGAGCTTACAGGCCTGTGGCACTATTTTCTGGGTACCTTGCAACCTTTGGATAGGTGTTTTGATTCTATAAACATGAAGACTTGGCCAGGGATGCCAGAATAAGAATTCCTTATATTAGAGATTTTTCAAGACAACACTACAGAGAGAAATTTAAAAAAAAAAAAAAAACAAGTGGAAATCAGAATATTTTTCAAGTCTAATTCACATTTCACAGAATGTGTTTTAAGACTTGAGCTGTGATTTGTATTTGTGAAGACCACTGGGCCACTAAAAGGAAAATCCATATAATTGATACAGTGATAATCTGAGCTGACATTTTGATGAAACTGTTATCTTCTCTAATTCTTCATGGTTTTGTGTTTAAAAAAAATATCTGCAATAAAAAAAAAAATTAGGTTTGGCACCCTGCGTTTGAAATCAAACAAACAAAACAGGACATACAAGTGGTCCTGCTGAGATAGCAGGTGGCACCCCCATCCCTGTCCCCTGCACCCAGAAGGGATGAGCAGACGTCGTCACATAGGAGCTGAGTCTGCTCTTCAGACTCACTGGAAGGCAGCACACTGGAGAGCCTGTGGGCTTCCTGGCTCATGTAACTCCAGTCGATTGACACTCAGGTGTCTCAAAAGCACAGTGAAGCATTTATCTACAATGTTAGAATGTTGGCTATAAATGTTAGCTATCTTCCTTTTGTTTTTGTTTTTGTTTTTGTTTTTGTGGCAAGGTCTGTGACTCTTAAGTAGACCACGCTGGCCTCGAACTCACAGAAAAAAGTTCACCCATCAAGGACTTCTGACCCAAATAAAACTTTTTAACAACGAAACCAAGGCAATTGCCTTTTGTTGGTTGGTTGTTCAAACCGTCTAACTGCAGCTGGAGTGCCTTAGGTGGATTGCTTGCCTAACGTGCATGAAGCCCTGGGTTTGATCCCCAGCACGGTGTAAACCAGGCTTGGTGGTATATGGTTGTGACCTTAGCACTTGGAGATAGAAATAGAAAAGCAACATCGTTCTTGGCTAGAAATTGACTTTTAAGCCAATCTGGGCTACGTGATACTCATTTAAAAAAAAATCATTTAGCTAGGTCTCTGGTGTAGGCCTGTAAGCCCAGATACCAAAGAGGCTGAGGAAGGACAGTAGAGAGATCAAAGCTTGACTGGGCTACTGAGTGAACTCAAGTCTACCTAGGCAATGGAATGAGATATTTCAAAAAACGTCAGAAAGAGAGCTGGGGATCCTACCTCAGAGGGGCAGTGCTTGACCAGCAGGCTAAAGGCCCTGGGTTCAATTCCCAGTGCTGTAACCTAAAAGTCACCGTGAGTATACAGTTGTGTGCATACATGCTTTTGGGGAGGCTGAGGGTGGAGTTTTCCTTTTGGGGCACAATGAATGCCTGCCACAGTGTAACTAACCACCCGATATATCAACAGCTTAAAGAGGTTGAGGAATCCACCAGGGTTCTACCATGCTGGAGTGCCCCCAGGCATCCTGCAAGACACACGTAGAGGATATAACTTAGCAATAAGCCCCAAGCCCTAGGGAAGACCAGCCAGGGCTTGCCCATAGCACGACTCCACCTTGTCACCCAGACTCACGCAGGGCAGGCCACCCCAGTAGTGAGCAGGACACACATGCCTCATGGTGCTTATTTTATGTAATTAGGATAAGTGTGTGTGTGTGTGTGTGTGTGTGTGTGTGTGTAAACCATTCAGTTGTAAGCATTCAGCTAGCAAGGGACAAATATAACGAGCTACTTATCAATCCATATTTAATTTCTTAGCCTTATGGATCTCAGACCCCTGCTCCCACCTCGGCTTTTCCCTTCTACCTTACGGATCTTGATATTTTATTTATGAACCTAGTAATTTTTATATAAAGCAAGATCACGTTTACTTTCTCATTGATTGGTATTCAATTAAGTCATAAACTTGACAGATTAAATCCTTGTAAACTTTTAAACCACTCAAACATTTAATTAAGCAAATTCCTTTAGATATTTCAAAGTACAATTACAAATTTAATTTATCCAATTCAAATACTTCAAACACCTGACAAGGGAGCCTTACAAATATGATGAACAAATTCTTCTTAAGCACCCAAGCAACTTCTGTAAATCTAGTCAGAAGTGAACGTAGATGCTTAGATTTCATTCTAAATATTATAAAGGCAAGACATGACAGCGCATGCCTGTCATGCCAGCACAAAAGAGGCTGAGGCAGGAGAATCCCCAAGTTTAAGGCCAGTATGCGCTTCCTGGTGGAAATATGTCTCTTAAGAAATCATAAGAAAGAGTCAGGCGGTGGTGGCGCACGCCTTTAATCCCAGCACTTGGGAGGCAGAGGCAGGTGGATTTCTGAGTTCGAGGCCAGCCTGGTCTACAGAGTGAGTTCTAGGACAGCCAGGGCTACACAGAGAAACCCTGTCTCCAAAAAAAAAAAAAAAGAAAGAAAGAAAGAAAGAAGGAAAGAAAGAAAGAAGGAAGGAAGGAAGGAAGGAAGGAAAGAGAAAGAGAAAGAAAGAATGAGAAAGAAAGAAAGAAAGAAAAGAAAAGAAAAGAAAAGAAAAGAAAAGAAAAGAAAAGAAAAGAAAAGAAAAGAAAAGAAAAGAAAAGAAATCGAAATCATAAGGGCTGGAGAGATGACTCAGCTCTTCCAGAGGCCCTGAGTTCAATTCCTGGCAAGGACATGGTGCCTCACAACCATCTGTAATAAGATCCAATAGCCTCTTCCGGGGTGTCTGAAGACAGCTACAATGTATCACATTTTTAAAAAAATCATAAGAAGTATGTAGAAAAAAAAAATCTCTGCCCCATCCCCCAGACCTGGTTAGTGTGTCTTGTTACAACTGAAACACAAATCATAAAATGTATCGATTCTCTGGGTTCATTTCTTCCTAGTCTTGTGTTAGAGGCAAGGTCTGTCCTTGGACCTTTATACTTAACCCCTCAGTCCTGGGGATGGAACCGGCATGCTAGGAAAGAGATCTATCACGGAGTGGCACCGCAGCCCCTGAACCTCTATCTTTCTCACCCTAATGGAGAAGAACAATGTTTTAGATTAAAGATACTTAGCAGAGAGCTGGGGATGTGGCTCAGCTGGGAAAGGGCTTGCCCAACATGCACGAGGCCCTAGGTACCATCCCCAGCACCACAGAAACCAGGCGACTGGTAGAGCATGCCTGCTGTCTCAGCACTTGAGAGGTGTCTGCAGGAAAGTCAGAACTTCAAAGTCTAAGCTGGATAGATGGCTCAGTGGTTAAGGAGGCTCGCTGCTCTTTCAAAGGACCAGAGTTCAAGTCCCATCTCCCACAAGAGGTAGCTCACAATTGCCTATAACTCCAATCCCAGGTGACCCAGATGGCCTTTTCAAGCATCACATACCTGCAGAATAAACACACACACTCTCTTTCTCTCCCTCCCTCCCTCCCTTCCCCCTCTCTCTCTCACACAAAAATTATTTTTTTAAATCTTTTTACTGGTTCTTCATAAATTTCACATTATGTACCCCTGTCCCACTCATCACTCATCTCCCCCCCCCCCCGTGCCTGCCCTTAACCCTTGCAGCCACCCACCCACACAACAGGAAAACCTACCTCATTGTGTAGTGTGTCACAGTGTCCCCCACAGCATGTCCTTTTATCCACACTTCAAATGGCTGTTGCAATGATTCCTTGGGCTGGTCAAGGCCTCCGGCCTCTGTCACCCCATCAATGCCGGATCCTCGCGGGGACTCCTCTCGGATATCCTGCTGTTGTTCTGTGTCGTGGAGATCCTGCAGCCTTGGATGTGTGGGTCTGGCCCCCCTCATGGACTCCAGCAGTTCACTGATGGGGTGGATGCTCCGGCGGGCCAGTTCAAAGCCCTGTGTGTGAGCCTGAGAGGTGTCTGGGCTCATCAGCCACCAGCTCCCCCTCTCTCACGCCCTCACAGATGGCTGACCAGCAACACACACACACACACACACACACACACACACACACACACACGGCAACTGCAACTGCAACCAGGCCTGCTTTACCCTACTGCCCAGGTGAGGTACAGGGCCTGCTCTCCTAAGTGTTGCAGCAGGTGAGAGGCAGGGCCAGCTCTCCTGCCCTTATGACCCCTGGTGGTAAAGGAGGAGGGAGGAGGGGACAGGAGAAGGGGGAAGGGGAGGGGAGGGGAAGGGGAGGAGAGGGGAAAAGGGGAGGAGGGGGGAGGGAAAAGGGAAGGTAGAAGGGAGGAGAGGAAGGGAAGGGGGAGGAGAGGGGGAGGGGAGGGGAGGAGGAGGGAAAGGAGGAGGGAAGGGGAATGGAAGAGGGTCTTTCTCCCTCCTCCACCAAATGGAGACCACGTGGTAGGGTTAGCTCCTCTACTCTCATCCTCGGCTCACCTGCAACTCCTACAATGTGCAGGACCTGCTCTCCCCAAACATTGCAGCTTCCTAAGGGTAGAGTCAGCTCTCCTGCCCCTATACCTCCAGGGACAGCCCCCAAACCCAGGCGAGGGGTGGGGCTAGTCCTGCACAGCTCTCAGGGCATTCAACATGACCCCAGGTGGCAGCCCAGACCAGGGACTTCAGGCCCCTGCTGCTGCATGGCCGTGGACCCAGATGTACCCCACCCCCAACTGCAGCACCAGGCCAGGAACCCCCAGATTGCAGCACTAGCTACTCACATCAGGCTTTCTGCCTCTCTTCATTGTGCTCACATCCTTCTGTTTCTCTCTCTCTCTCTCTCTTTCTCTCTCTCTCTCTCTCTCTCTCTCTCCCATTTCTCCACCACTTACTTGCTCCTCTTAGTGGCTCCCAGGGTCTCGGAGTGTCTGGGGTCATCCCAGGAGTGGTCTCAGGAGTGCTACGCTCTGCTTATGCATTATGGAAGCTGGTAGGGCTCGTCTCGGGCATGGTCTGCCCCCTCCCCAGGCCTGTGCTGTCCTGGACTGGTAGATATCTTAGGCTAGCTACCTGTCTGGGTCCTATGGCGCCAGTCTGGAGGCCATCTTGGGCTCACTCCCCACGACTCCTGCCTGACCAAGTGGCCCCTTTATGAGCGTTGTCTCGAATTCACTCCCATCCAGGGGGCCCCCAGTACCAGACAGAGATTCTTCTAGTTTCCAGCAGCCTGGCTGGGCCTGTGCTGGACTGGTGGTCATCTCAGGGAACTGGCAGTTCCCTGACCAGATCGTCTCAGGCTTGCCTTTTTCGGGGAGTGTTAGGCTACTAATCATTCAGTTGTAGGCTACTAATCATTCAGTTGTAGGCTACTAATCATTCAGTTGTGCATAGGTCAGAAGACTGAGCATAGACATAGCCTCTCTCCTCTCTGCCACCTGCTGACACACCCAGGACACAGCAGCCCTAGGGGCAGGCAAATTAAATCTTAAAAAAGAGGAGTTGAAGGTCATTCTGATGGATGGAGTTTGAGGCCAGCCATGGCTGCTCTAGCTCTTTTTGGGGGAAAACACAGAAACAAAAACATATGCACATTTCAACATAGAGCCCGCAAGACCTCAGGCCCATGACACAGGAGGCAGGGCCATGAAACACAAGCTAGAGATTCGCCGACAGAGGCCAGTGTGGGAGAGCCCTCTGCCATCTTGCTCCAGAGTGGTGAGTCTCCACTGGTCACCCCACTGATCCTCTTGTTTTCAGGCTGGGGCTCACCCAACACCCTGTGCCTCTCTAGGCTATTTCCTGGGAGCTAGCGGCAGGTCTGAGAAATTACTGGGGACCCACACCACTGGCCTCACTCCCTTCTTGCAAAAGCAATGTAACTGTGCAATTGTGTAAAATAAAACTACTAAAACAGGCTCCAGCCTGTTCTCTCTGCAACACACCCGTTGTCTTTATAAGTTGGTCTGCTTTCTTCTAAGTCAGTAGATGTTGTGTGCTCTCGATTCGAGCTCTTAGCCATGCATGTCTGTTGCTGACATTTTTACACACCTCTTCTTCGGCTGTTGTGGAGACTGGTCTCTCTCTGAGATTCTCCACTCCATTGCTTACTCCTGATAACCTCACCTGGCCATCGGGCATGGTGGACTCGATCCGTCAACCGGCGTCTCAGCCTGACCCCCAGTCTCCCCCCAACTCCTCCTCTGCTTATCTGCTTTGAAATCAAATGTTTCAACACTGCTGTTTCTCCAGCTGCCCCTCCCCCATTTATTGGGACAATGGCACATTGGAACATACTATTATAAAACAGAAAATTTGTGCAGAAAGTTTATGAGAATACAAGTTGTCCAGCTTCTATAAATAATTCCTCCCCAATGCTCCTCTGAGTAACCCCAATTAAATGTATTGGTTCCCTAAAAATAAGACATCAAAGTGGTGGTGGTGGGGTTAGTTGGCAAGAGAGAGGCATGAGGGGGGAGAAGGCAGACAAGAGAAAGTAACAGGTAGAGATGAAGATGTTCAAAATACATTATAACAATACCTTATACACAGCACAAAACATTTCACAATGAAATACATTTTTATACACAATTGCTGTGTGCTAATAAAAACTGGGAAAAAGTGCACAAACATAATTGCACAATTTAGCAAAGATAAACACCCACACACTCACCACCCACAGTGCCAGAATGCAAAAGTTATTTTGTAAATCCCTTAAAATGTGTGTGTGTGTGTGTGTGTGTGTGCGTGCATTTAAGTTTTGCCTTTATCTGAACATATTGAGATTATGTCTCCAAAAAGCAAGACCTAAACCTGAGTCTGTGGTTAGAAGGTCCTATAGAACCTGGCCTCTGACTCTGGCTCTCCTGCACTGCCCACTCCTGTTGGGCCTTGTGTTCCTAGTTCTTAGAATACTGTTCAGAATGACACCAGCTCAGAGCAGGCACGCATAAGTCCTTGATGTGTCTCTTTTGGTTATCTATTGAGGAAACCCAAGACTACCCCAGCTACTTCACAGAGAGTGGCTCAACTCAGGGTCTTGCTATCAACTGCTAGTGGAAAGAGACAGAGCTGTAACGTCGCTGGGAGTTCATGAGTCTGTTCTCACCATCAGCGAGCTGTTGGACACTGTCCTTGAGTGGGCAGGGAGAGCTGGAGTCCCATCTGATGCTGCTTCTAAAGCAGAATGGCGTTTCACTCCCTTTTCACTACCTGATCTTGCATGGATTCTCCCTGTTGGCAGAACCCACCCAGAACCCAGAATTGCAAGGGTATCTGGGAAATGTAGTTGTCTAGTCTTCTAGCCCTGCTCCTTCCAGAAACAGTGCTGGGACAGCGAGGAAGGCCTTTCGTGGCCTCGACTGTGGACCTCCTAGCACCTCTGCCTTGAGGGATGGGACAAAGGAAGGCCTGAGGCTGGGTCTGCAGGTTTCAAGGGTATTTGCAGCTCTGACCACCAGGAACTCCAGGCTGGCAATCTTGACACCAAAGAAGCAGCTAGATTATTCTAGATGTATCCATAGCCATCAAGCCAAGGATTTGGTTGAGATTTTGATGCTCTTAATGTGGCATTATGACACAAATTCAGGATCCAGTCATGCCACTATGTTAATACTCCAGGGTGTGCCTTCCCTGAGACCCTGTGACACCACCACATGATACTGCTGCGTGACAAGCGTAGTGAAAGCAGCATTCTGTGACGAGCTAATCAGGTGCCTCGCTGCAGGGCCGTGCACACCAAGGTCCTAAGCAGGTCTCCTCACCTGCTTGCATGTTTATTGAGAATCTGCCATCATGATGGCTGGCTAGAGCATGTGCCATGTAGCACACAGAAGAGGGGCCCTATTGGGCTGTGGAAATCTGCCACCATGGAGTAAGACCTTTCCTCTTCAGTGGAAGGGCTGAGGCATGGTGTGTGTGTGTGTGTGTGTGTGTGTGTGTGTGTGTGTGTGTGAGAGAGAGAGAGAGAGAGAGAGAGAGAGAGAGAGAGACAGAGAGAGACAGAGACAGAGAGAGACAGAGAGAGACAGAGACAGAGACAGAGAGGAGAGGGAGAGACCAAGAGGGGAGGGAGGGAGGGAAGGGGGAGGGCCCAAGGGAAAGGGAAGAGAGGGAGACAGACCATCCTTAGACCTAGATGATGGCTACAGCACTACCAAAGCTGAGAGAGAGGAGGCTGGGTTGGGGGGAACGGGGGTGGGGGAGTGGGCGGGAGGGGCTGGGTCAATGAGATGATCCTGGGGCAGTTTGGTGGGAGCTCACTGTTGGGGGACTGGGGTTTAGGATGAAGTTCTGTGCCAGGTACTAGAGCCGGGGTGAGGGAGAGGAGGGAAGGAGCATCTCTTCAGTTTTGTACAACTGATGAAGCCGTTGTTGCATACACAGATAGCAAGATGCTGTGGGCGTCATGATGGCCCTGGTTGGTTGTCAGGAAGCTCCCCCACCCCCAACTTCCTAGGTAAGGGGGACATCGATTCAATCACTTGACCTGGGCTGTCCCCATCCTTTGTGCCTGCATCTCCACTCTGGCGGGGGGGTGGTGGCGGCGGGGGGCTTAGCATTGCTCTACCCCTCTCAGCGCCTGCAGAAACTGCTCTCCAGACTCCCTCCTGCTCCTCCTTCAAGGCAACCAAAGCACTCATCTCTCTTATCACAGGTTCCCACAACCACGACCTCTCCCCTCTTCCTTGGGTGCGGTTCAGAGCTCCTTGGCATCGCTTTCAACCCCTTTGGGACCTCGCTCTTGCGTTTCTATCTGATTTAGGCCAACTCCTTCTTTTCAGTCTCCCCTTCACAGCATCTAATTTCTTGCCACAGCGTCTCAAGAGCCTCTATTAGGACGGGATGGAACCCTTCCCCTCATTGTCCAGAAATTTTCAGCTCTGCTTTCCTGTCTCCCAGAAGCCTCCACAGCCCAGTGTTTGAGTTGAGATATCTCAGAGTACCCGTGAGCCCTTAACATAGGCTTGCAACCCTCGGTTGTTTGCTTACTCAGTCGGGGCAGGGCTTCTGGGGCACAGACTTGGAGGGACTCATCTGTCCGCGCAGAGGCCAGCGCTGCCCTGCGTGGTTATGTGTTTCTGGCTGTCTGCAGGTGCCTGTGTAGGGACAGGGTGGGGCCAGGCACCGAATGGAAGGGAGTGGTTGTGGCAGAGAGGTAGTTGGTGTCCGTAGAGGAGTTCTGGATCCCGTAGGAGCTGCTGAAGCTCGGCTTATCTTTTGAGGTCCCAGCAGAGGTCCCTGGAGCTGAATGGGAATCCCCGGAGAGAAGAGGAGAGCCTCCTTCTGGCATCTCTGCGCAACGCCGGTCCAAACTGTCATAGCAACAGCGCGCACCGGCGCAGGGGCCAGCCAATGGCAGCGCGTTCCGGTGAGGTAATGCCCAGGCTTGGCAGCCCATTGGTTCCAATTTTTGCCCACGCAAAAATTGGATCCCGGGCGCGGGTGGAGCAGGCTAGGGGGCACGAGGAGCGCGCGCTCAAAGCCAGACTTCCCTGCGCGCTCCTGCATGTGGCCTTGAACGCGCAGGGGCTCTCTCTTGGTCCGCTTGATTGTTCAGGATCTAACCGCATCTTCCTCCTCTCGGTCTCCAGTTATCTGGATCCTTCTGTGACTCTCCCCTCCCGGTGTGTCTTAGGGCCTTAGTGACTCCTGATGACTGTCCTCTCTCGTCTCCCGCGCTGCGGCTCCTGGTCTTCTCTCCCGCGCTGCGGCTCCTGGTCTTCTCCAAACAAGGGCGCACTGAGGGTTCCTTGACACGCAGCCAGGAGGTGACTCACCGCCTCAGACTGCAGACTGGCCTGGCTAGTTTCAGGGCACCTTCTTCCACGGGAAGCTTTGGTCCTGCAGACTCAGGTCTGGAGAGGAGTTGAGCCCTGATCTGTGCTAGCTCACCAGGTGTTTGTGACCCGGTCCAGGGAAAAGCAGGACAGGCTGTACCTTGGAGAAGGGGCAGGCACGGAGACACGCATGAGCTTCAGCAATTACAGCAGTTATAGTAAGGGTAGTTAGACAAACGTATATGTCAAGGTAGCTGGACTTTGGCTCTAATCATGCATACCATGTTCTGTCTATGAACACAACAGGCCCCTCTGCGCCATATTTGTATTTGACTTTATTTGTGGGGAGTGTCCAGGAGTCACAGGCTTATCTGGGAAGCTGGGAGAGACCTCAGGCAGAATGGCAAGGGACCCACCTGGGAGAATCAGTGTGGCCGAGATGGGCAGGCCAGAGATGGGGTGCGCCTGCAGGGGGTCTGAGCAGGGAAAGGTCATGGTCCAGCACTGGCTTCATGCAGCCACGGAGACTGTTTTGTCAGCTCCTACGCCCATCTTGAGGCCCTGAAGGGACGGGCAGACACTTGTTGAAGGAAAGTTAGCACTCGAGGGCGTGGTCCTGATGTGTGTAGGGAGCACATGATGCGGTGGGCGTGCCCCTGGGGTGGAGGGGATGGGACTCTGCTGGCTCACTTGCAACAGTAGGGACAGCCGCGGGAGAACAACCACCGTGGGAAAACAATAACCGTGGGAGAGATGCCCAGGCAACGCCTACCACTCTGGCTTGAGCATCGGCCTGTGTACGGTGGGACACGGGGGATTCCAGAGGAGAGGCGGGCAGCGCAGAGTTGGAGCCCTGGGGTCTGAGAGCTGGGGGTGGGGGGTGGGGGACGTCTAGCTGGGGCTACCATGGGGGGGCAGTTGTGGGCTGGGGCTACCTGGATGAAGAGGTGGGTGAAGAGGTGAGACTCCTTGAGGACAGGGATGCTGACGGGCGACTGTGTCAGGAGAGAGTGTCCCAAGGACACCCAGTCTGGGGTTGGGTCTCAGATGGACTCTGCACTGGCTTGGCATGTGTCTGAGCCAGTCACTCTTTCCCTCAGGAATACTGTCTGCTCTGTCAGCAGAGCCCCTCAGAGGCCGAGAAAGAAGGGCTTCGAGGGCTCTTCAGTTTTCTGCCCTGATGCCTACTAAGAAATTGCTATTTTATTTTATACTCTTTATTATGTTTTTTTCTGCGTATAGTGGGTGTATGAGTACTCACACTCCACAGGAGGGTAAGACACTTGCTGCCAAGCCGGATGACTGGGGCCAATCCTCAGAACTCACACGGTAGAGGGAGAGAATGGATTCCCACACGTTGTCCTCTGACCTCTGTATGTACTCGATGACCCGTGAGCTCTTGTGTGCATGTGTGTACATATGTGCATGTGTGTGATGGGGTGGGCTAGCCTTGAACTGGCTGTGTAGCTAAGCTAGGGATGACCCTGGACGTCTGCTCCCCGCTGTGTCTACCCTTCCAAGGGCCAGGATTTCCAATGTAAGCCAGCACGCCTGGTTTATGCAGTGCTGGGGATTGAATCTACGGCTTCACACATATTAGGCACGTGCTCTACTACTCATCCACACACACAGACACACCCTGTTTTAGTTATCTTCAGTTGTCCACTTGACATGGCCTGGAGTCATCTGGGGGGAAGTCTCAGTTGAAGGGCTACCCAGACCAGATTAGCCTACGGCCATGTCTATCAGGAATTATCTTGATGGATGACTGATGTGGGAGGCCCAGCCCACCGTGGGAGGCGCCATCCCTACGCAGTGGACCTGAGCGTATGAACCAGGCATCAGTTAGCAGCATCTTCAGTGGTTCCTGCTTGAGTTCCTGCCCTGACTTCCCTTGTGATGGGCTGTGACCTGGAAGTGTGAGCCAAAGACACCCTTTCCTCCCCTAAGTTGAATCTCTTGGCATACAACCTAGATCTTAGGGTCAAGGTCAACCCAAGGCAAAGGTGAGCTGAACACAGTACCCTTGAAGTCAGGTTCCTAATCAGCCCATGCATACCCAGGCCCCACCTAACTGCTGCACTTGAAGACACTCAGGGGCAGGGCCAAAGTCTGTTTCAGGATTCAGAGGCACCTAGTGTGAGAATAAGTACATGTAACATGTATTACAGAGTACAGCATGGTTCTTGGTCCCGGGGTGACATCAGGTCCTGATAGTGACCAATTCTTGCCTGCCGAGCACCAGGTCCGCTCTGCCCATCTGCTTTGGGTGGCTTCCTGTGTTCAGAGCCCTGAGCATCATGGTATCACCTATGCTGCCTACATTTTCTGCCTGATGACTGGAATCCCATGAACTGCCCAGGGCTGCCTGAGGGCAGGTTCCTCTGAGCTTGGGGTGAGCAAGGAGCCGGTGTCTGCTTCAGGCTTTGGGCTCTATCCTCTGCAGACCTAAGTAAGAGCCTCTCCAGGTAGGGAGAAGCTCTGGGGGACAGAACGACATCATGAGGTGCTTTCTGGGCCATGAAGCTCAGTGACCAGGGACAGAAGTGCTGTTATCTTCCTTTGTCCTGTCTGTTTGGTATTGTGGATTTGTAAAAAACATGTGTATAAGTTTGTTAGAATGTCGCACACCAACATAGCAATACACACACACACACACACACACACACACACACACACACACACAGAGAGAGAGAGAGAGAGAGAGAGAGAGAGAGAGAGAGAGAGAGGCAGACAGACAGACAGACAGATAGGAGTGGGGGGATTGGCCTCACTGCTAAAAAGCCCCATGGGAGTCCATCCTCCTGTACAATGCTTGTATCTTCATGTCCAGCTGGAAATGTTAGCGCTGTGCTGAACGCCAGTCCCTGCTTGGAACAGGAACCTTCTCTCCTCTCAAAGGCTGTACTTTGAAAGGCATGGACTATGCCAGGCAGGGGATCCTGGCAGAATTAAGGCTAGGGGCCAGGAAGTGAAAAGCCAGGCCCCAGGAGAGAAAAGCAGTGTATACTACAAACCAGAACTGTGCCTGACTCTTTTTTTTTTTTTTGAGACAGAATCCCACGTTGCCCAGGCTGACTTTAAATCTAAGGGTGGCCTTGGATTTCTGATCCTCCCGTCTCCATCTTCCCAGGTCTGAGATTACAGGTGCACGCCAGGCTGCCCGTTTATGAGGCGCCAGGGATTGAACTCAGGGCTTTATGCTCGCTAGGCAGGCACTCTATCAACCGAGCCACACCCACAGGCATCATTCCATCCTCACTGTGTCCCCGACATCTCATGGACGTCACCCCATTTCTCAGAAGAAGAAACTCAGTTTCGGAGAGGTTTGCACACTTGCTCAAGATCACATGGCTGGAAAAGAGAGGGGCAGAGAGTGGAGGTGCCGAGAGAGAAAGCACCTTGGGGTCAGGAGGGCGCAAGGTGGAGCTGGGATTTGAACTCACGTCTCTGCTCCTGAGGTCTGTGCTTTGTGTCCATTTCTTCCCAGGTTCTGTAGTAACGAGGCACACGGAGGGTGTGTGACAAGACAGACATGGGTGGTCAGGAGAGAAAAGGGCTGATTCTGCCTGTAGGGTCAGAATGCGAGGCATGAATGACAGTGAGGGTGCTGTGGGGGAAGGGGCGGGGCAGGTCAGAGAAGAGAAGAGAAAGGCATACAGGCGTGAAATGGGGTGCCACATTTTGGTGCTTTATGACTGGCCCACTGAGCGGGAAGATGACCTCCATTTCTCCCTGCCCCCACCCAGCCTGGTTCAGAAAGCTTTACTGTCCTCACCGCCCCCCTCCCCCCCCTCGCCAACCCCTCCTCTCCCACTAGGCTCCTGAGATATGGACAAGAAAGGAACTTGTCTTTCCTGGCTCTGCTGGAGTCCTGCCGCTGAGGTTTGGTTACCATGGCGACGGGCTCCATGGAAACCCTCAGCTGGCCTTTTCCAGGATGGGCCTGGACCCAAGCCCACCTGCTGGTGCTTTGCCTCTGCGGCCTTGGCATCTGGGGGAGATGTGTGGGTGGTCATTCTGGGGAGTTCGCTTGCATCCGCACGCTTACCTTGGCAGGAGCAGCGTGTCCTAAGGTGGCAATCCTGGTATGAAGGGTCCCAGTGGGTGGTCCCAGGATTCCACATCAAACCCAGGCACAGAAGCCCAGATTCTCATGTGGAGACCGACTAGGGGAATGTCTGTCTGTGGCTTCCGGCTGGTGCTCTGCCATGCGGTGCCCACGTCTGAGTCTGTTTCTCCCCGCTGGCTTCTCTCTGAGTTCTGCTCCAGCCAGCCCATCTTCCCCGCACGCTGTGCTCATTTTGTCTCCAGGGCAGCTAAGAGACTGCTTTAGTAGTGAGGTGCGGGGCCTTGAACATGCCGCCCACCCTTCCTGAGCCCGCAGGTTTGCTCACGCCCTCTCCTCCTTCTCCCTCACCTCTAAGACAAGATCTTTTCATGTAGCCCAGGCTGGCTTCAAACTCGAGATCCTCCTGCCTCAGCCTTCTGAGTGCTGGGATTACAGGTGTGTGCTAGCCACCATGCCAGGTCCCGTATAGCGGAAGCATCTCTGTAGGGCTGCGGCTTGTCCAGTGGGCGTGAGCTAGGCAATTGCTGCCTTTAGCAAGCTCTTCCTGATGTCCATGCATCTGGCACATCCTCTGTGCTAAAAGCTGCTCTCACACGGTCTCATGCTCATAATACCGCAATGAGACAGAATTCTCATGCATGCCTGGTATGCACCCTCCCACCAGCCACACATGCATATATGCACACGCTACAACCCACCAATAGAGGTCAGAGGGCAGTTTGCAGGAAGTGGCTCTCCTTCCACGGGTGGGACCTCGGGATCAAACTCAGGTTGTCGGGCCTGGCTGCAGGTGCCTTTGCCTGCCGATGAGCCATCTGGAGCCTGAGGCAGTTTTCATCCAGCTTGTCTTTGCACCCGGGGTGAGGAGGGGGGAGGTCCTGTCACAAAGCCACCAGGGAAGCAGAAGAGCATTGGCGGCCTGGTGGCTGCGAGTCACTCCTAAACACTTCATTTCGTGCTCTGTCAGCTTTTATTGAGCACCAGCTACACCATGACCTCCTAGCTTCTGCCCTGCTGGAGCTGCGTCTCGGGGGACGGAGCGAGACAGGACGGCGGGTGCGGGCAATGCTCGTTTTAGCTCTATTCCACTTTTGGTTAGCGCACACTAATCCTGCAGGTTCATGGGTGATAGTGTGAGGTGTTGTCGTGTCTACATATTGCATGATGAAAGTTTGGGGTAATTAGCACATCCCCCACCTCAAATAGTTATCATTTTGTTGCAGGGAAACTCCAGACCTCTCCTGGCAACATCGGCACCAGTGCTGCACCATTGCTGACAGGGGAGCAGGTTCGTAAGGATGAGGATGGTGGCATCCGGAAGGAGCTGACGCGCAAGGACGCGATCTGAAGAAGAAGAGCCGGTCACAGAGATAGAGATCTAGGCAGGGCCAGCATGGGTGGGCCTCGACAGGGGTGGGGCCTGGTGTGTTCTCAGGTGGGAGGGGACCGAGGAGCTTGGAGGTCTGAATGAGGAGGGGGAGAGTTGGGGAGAGCGGGAGGCTCGGGTGTGTAGTGTGGTTGGTTCTGAGAGCAGTCGAAGCCATTAGAAGGTTCTGTGTGGAAACAGGTAGGAGAGAGGGGGCCAGGAGGCTGTCACAGCCGTCCAAGCTGGGGCTGCTGCTGGCTTGGGCTGCAGAGGGGATGGCGTTGCTGGGTGGGATGCTGTTTGCATTTGGAGCAGACAGAACTTCCTGATGGACATTGAATGGATCTGGAGGAGCAGAGAGGAATCAGGGATTACCGCGTGTACTGGGTTTGGAGAAGGGCATCTGGGTGAGATGTTGAGGTCTGAGGTTCTGGGGTGAGGCGGGTAATTTGGGTGCTGTGGACCGCTATTTTAAGTCATGGGCTTGAGAGAAAAGACAAGGGGAAGAGACAGAGGGGCGAGAGGGGACAGAGAGGAGAGAGACAGAAGTGAGAGGAGAGGAGACAGAGAAGTAGAGAGGAAAGGGAAGACAGTAAGAGGGGAGAGGGGCGGGAGACATTTGCTCATCACGGGATGGGCATTTGGCTCTAAGACCTGTCCTGGTGCACACCGTGTGCCCAGCACCAAGGAGCAGACAGAGGATTCCATGGGTGTGGTGAGCCCCAGACAGGCTCTGAGTCTAGAGGCTCGGCCTGGGGTTGTCCACTGTGGTTCTGAACATTTCTGAGTAATGCTGGGCTTCAAGGAGAGCAAATTGCAGCAAGATGCCAGGAAGGGGTGAATTGGGAGAGAAGTACCCTGGAGGTCTGAAAAATGGAGATGCTTGCCGAGGGAGGGGGATGGGAAGGTAGCCAGGTGGAGGCAGCAGGGGTGACCGACCGTGGAGACCTGCAGGTACTCGTGGTTGCTGGAGCACAGGAGCTCCCCGTGGCTTCTTTCCCATCTTCATCCCAGGAGCCACCAGCTTCCTGCATTTCCATGTTTTGGTGTCTGCCTGACCCATTAGCACACATACCCCTGAGGCAGACAACACATGCTGATGCGTATGTGTGCATCAGAGAGCACATGTCAGGCTGCAGAATCTGGCTGCGACAGCTTGGAGTCTTAACGTGTGTGAACTCGGGGACAGGGGATGCCCAGCAGCTGCTAGGCTCGGGCGTCACCCGGAAGAGTGAGCGAAGATCGCCCGCGGTAGTGCTCTGCCCGCTCCACTGCTCTGTCAGAGTGACGCGCACAGACGCCTGACTGTGAACCCCGCGGGAGGGTCACCCCAAGAGAGGGACAGAGATGGTGACGATCTGGGCAGAGGGTGAGAGAATGAGCATGAGATTACAGGTGTGAGGACGGCTCAGAGGTTGAAGCGCTGGCTGCTCCCAGCATGCGCAGGACAGCTCACGCCAGCTGTAACTGATTGGATCTGATGCCCTCTTCTGGTCTCTGTGGACTCCAGGCACACATGTGTTACATAGATGTACATGCAGACAAAACACCATTACATGTAAAAAAAAAAAAGGACTACATGTGGATGTGGGAACACGTTAGAGACATGGAGACTAAAAGGAGTGAAACAGAGCCAGAAAGAGATAGGGGAAAGACTCTCTCCCCCTCTCCCCCTCCCTCTTCCCCCTCCCTTTCCCTCTCCCTCTCTCTCTCCCTTCCCTCCCTCTTCTCTCTCTCTCTCTCTCTCTCTCTCTCTCTTTCTCTCTCTCTCTCTCTCTCTCTCCCCTCTCTGTGTGTTAAGCAAGGGTGGAGGTTATGGAAGTCAAGGGAAGAAAGAGAAAGAGAGGAAGGAATGGAAGGAGGAGAGAGGGAAAGATGGAGGGAGAGATACTGATTTGTATCTTAACTGTGTGTGTGACTTTGATTTTACACTTCTGCTCATATTAGTTTCTGGGTTTTCCTTATGTATACTTAAATAATGATCTTTTTTTTTTTTTAGTAGAAATGGAGGCTGGTGAATGGCTGAGTGGATGAAGTTGCCTGCCATGTCCTGAGCTAAATCCCTAGGATCCATTTGGCGGAAGGAGAGAATGGACTTCCAGAAGTTGTCTCCTTTAACCTCCATGTTGCAGTAAGCCTCCAACCCCCTTAAGCTTGTGCAAAAACACACAACTCAGTTACAATATTCATAAACTGCACACCCAGATTGGGGAGACCCACTGTTGCACTAATCTCTCCCCAGCTATGAGATCTCCTGCTCCAGGCCCTGTGGTCCTGCTCCATCTTCCTTCCACCTCTTCTTTCTCTATCTTCCTCTCTGTCCTCCATCTCCTCATCACCTCCTCCCTCTCCCTCTCTTCACTCCCTCTCTAAAACCTCCAGCCCCATCTTTCCCTCCCTGCCCAGTCACAGGCTCTAGCCATCATTTGACCAGTTAAAATGGGGAGAAGGCTCACATGAAATCACCCGAGAACATGACCCACTCCTGGTCGGGGCAGCCCCTCTTTTTGTTTGTTTGTTTTTCGAGACAGGGTTTCTCTGTGTGGCCCTGGCTGTCCTGGAGACCAGGCTGGGCCTCGAACTCAGAAATCTGCCTGCTTCTGCCTTCCAAGTGCTGGGATTAAAGGTGTGTGCCACCACCGTCCGGCCAGGGCAGCCCCTCTTGAGGAAGCCGAATTAACATCAGAATACAAACAGCACCAGGGTAACTCACAACACCTCCATATACTGAACTGTGGTACACATGCATACATATACATGCACACATGTACATACATGTATACATACACATGCACTCATGTACATACATGCAACATACACTCAAGTATAGACACATGTATACATATACATGCACTATGTACACACATGCATAATACACATACACTCATGTACACACATACATACATACAAGTGCACTCATGTGCACATGCATAATACACATGCACACATGTATACACATGTATACATACATATGCACTCATGCACACACATGCATACATACACATGCACTCATGCACACACACATGCATACACACATGCACTCATGCACACATGCAACACACTCATGCATAAGACAATGCATGCATACATATACACTCATGTACACACAACATACACTCATGCATACACACAATGCATGTACACATGTATACACACATGCACTCATGCACACACACATGCAACACACACTCATGCATAAGACACATGCATACATACATATGCACTCATGCACACACATGCATATATACACATGAACTCATACACATACATACATGCACTCATATACATACAATCACACATACTACATAGGCACTCATGGACATATATACTTTAATACATACACATGTGCTCATGTACATACATGCACATATACACACAAATAAGTTTGCAATAACAATATAAAAAATGGTTTCTAGATGTAAGTTGGGTCTTTTAACTTTCTGCAATTTGGAAATATCTGCGGAAAGCTTAGCGATTTGCATGCAAATTGACCTGGAAATTTAACATCATAGAATTTATTCAAAGGAGATAATCATGGACAAGCAGATGGTTTAATTGCAAGGATGTTTTTGAAGTGTCAGTTGGTAAGAGCAAAAAACTTCCCAAGAAACAAAAAGAAAAGAAAAGAAAAGAAAAGAAAAGAAAAGAAAAGAAAAGAAAAACCACTATCTGAATATACAACAAAGGGCAAATAGACAAACAAGAGATGGATCCATTTGCAGAATGGAGCGTTTTCTTACGTTTTATCCTTACAGTGACTCTCCAAGTGGCCTTTAAAACAATGTAGAAGGCCCGATGCAGAAGGGTGCGCCACGCTTCAATCTGACAAAAACAAACACAAAAACCATTTGCCTGTAGAATGACCTGGAATTTAAAAACTTAAAACATTTTTATTTATTTTTATTATGTATATGGTATGTGTGTGTGCGTGCGTGCGTGCGTGCGTGCGTGCGTGCGTGAGAGAGAGAGAGAGAGAGAGGAGAGAGAGGGAGGGAGGGAGAGGGAGGGAGAGGGAGGGGGAGGGAGAGGGAGGAGAAGGGAGAGGGGAAGGGAGAGGGAGGGAGAGGAGGAGAGGGAGAGGGGGAGAGGGAGGGGAGGAGGGAGCACACCTCTGCCACGTGGAAGTCCACGGCCAGCTTTGCGAAGCTGATGTTCTCCGAAGCTGATGCTCTTCTCCGTCTTTCTGTAGGCTCTGGGGATCCACCCCAGGCCGTCAGGCCCTGGGGCAAGCGCTTTGCTGCCTGAGCCCTCTTGCCAGACCAACTGTCAGGAATTTTCATCAACCAGGTAATAACTTCATTGTGCAGCAGCAGGAACTCTAGAAGTGAGTTACATCACTGCTCTGTCATAAATGCTGCGCACGGGGCTGCTGTGGGCTGCTCTCCTGTCCCGGTGAGTCCTCCCGGGGCAGAGACATGGCACCTATCGTCCAAGTGTGATTTTGATGGTCACCATTAAACCCCACCTCATCCATGACAATTCACACAGGTATATGCCACCTCTCCTCTGTTAACTGTCCCACAGGGCTGAAGCCAGCTGCTACCCACTCAGAAAAACAGTCTCTTGCATCTTAATAGGCACCGAGGCAGTCTGCTCCCCTGACAGTCGCAAATGGATGTCTTTTTTTTTTTTTTTTTATTTTTTAAAATTTTTTTTGTTTTTCGAGACAGGGTTTCTCTGTGTAGTCCTGGCTGTCCTGGAACTCACTCTGTAGACCAGGCTGTCCTCGAACTCAGAAATCCGCCTGCCTCTGCCTCCCAAGTGCTGGGATTACAGGCATGAGCCACCATGCCTGGCTTAAATGGATGTCTTTTAAGGTGGGCGCTTTGCGGTCTGTTTGCTGCAAGGAAGTGAACCCTGACACTGGTGTGTCAGGAAGGCCAGCTCAGGTGTGTGGAGAAGGTTCACACACACCTCAGGGCTTTGTCCCTTTCCTTCCTTCCCCTCCCTGAGGAAATAAAAAGAAGACAAACAGGGGCTGGAGAGTTGGTTCAGTGGTTAAGAGAAATGGCTGCTCTTCCAGAGGACCCAGATTTGATTCCCAGCACCCACATAGCGGCCCACAACTGTCTGTTAACTCCAGTTTGGAGAGATCCCTCTTCTGGCCTCAGAGGGTACTACACACACACACACACACACACATACACACACACACACACACACCACATGCAGGGGGAAAACACCCATATACATAAAATAAACTGGAATAAAAGGTAAGTAGTGAAGGTAGAAACACTTCAAGGAACTGAGAGACTTGCTGACAAGTCTCCTCCTCAGTCGCTCTTGGCTGTGCTGAGACTTGAACCAGGGTCTCACACTCACCAGGCCAGTGCTCTGCCGGATGCTGAGTCCATCTCTCTGCCTATCTGCTTTCTGCTTTCAACCTGATCTGGAGCAAAGGTAGAGAAACAGAAAGCCTAAACCACCACTTCTTTCCAGAGCTCAAGTGTCATCTGTGTCTATGCGAATAAGGTGTTTCTTCTCTCACATCCTGGGAGAAGGGTTCTTCCTCCTGCATCCAGGCTTTCCAGCCAGCAGAGAGCTGATGGCCTGCCCAGGGCCCACAGCAGGCTTCTCCCTGGCTTTCAGAGTAGATGAATCCACTGAGAGGGTGCCCGGCCTCAGGCTCAGTGGCGGGGCTTCCTGCCTGCCTGGCCTCCCCTCAGCAGCCCCTGGCCAGAGTTTGATGTTTCCTGGTCCTCACACAGGAGTCATCCTCACTCCCTGCCCTGATCCCGGGTGTGCCCACTGGGGCGATGATTAGATTTCAAGTGAGATGTTACCCTGGCAACCGAGTTACCGGCTCACTCAATTAACCCGCTTTCCCCCTTGTAATCAATACTCATTAGCTTCCGATCGCTTCTTTTTTGTGTCTTGCAGTCTTCGGGCCCAGCCTGCTTCTTACAGGTAACAGCCAGCTCACTCTGAAAACCGAGGACACGTTTGAATCCGGCAGAAGCCCTCTCCCCGAGCCCGCGAGGCTGTGGCCTTCCTTCAGGCTCATCGGAGAGCGTGCTAGCAGGCCGTCTAGGTAGAACTGCCAAGGGAACCTCCATCTTGCTTCTGGCATTCCATCAGGCCGAGGGGAAGTCGGCCAGGAGGATGGTGGCATGTTGGCCTTCAGAACCAGAAAGAGGGCTTTTTCGTCCCTCTGGAAATCCCTGGATCTTCAGAGGGAGAAATACTGCTATGGGTATGGTAGGCAGCCCAGGTTGAAGATAGATAGAAGACGTAGGTGCCCAGTCATCTGATCCCTCCTCAAACAAACCCTGGCTTGCTCAATTCAGTATGTAGCAGAGGATGACCTTGGCCTCCCATCCTCCTGCTTCCACGCTGAAGGGCTAGGCTCACAGATGTGTCTAAACGATGCTGTTTATCTGAGGCTGGGGACTGAGTTCAGTCCCCTCCACTCAGCTGGTACTGAGCCCTCTGCCTCCCCCAGAGACAGGCTACCATGCAGTTTGGAATCTCACTCGGTCCTCACAAGCTCAGCAAGACTCCTGATCCCATTTTATAGATGAAGACACTAAGGCCCAGGGAAAAACTTGGAAGGAGTCACCTGCAATTGAGAGAGACAATCGGGACCTGTCCTTCAGGTCCCTGATTTTTGCACATGCTGTTTCTCTTTCCCCTCATCTCTTTGAACTCCTATTCACCCTTCAAGTCCAAATATAACCCAATACCAACTCTCCCAAGGAGCCTCTCCTGCTGTCCCCCTACACTCTGGGCTGGGCACAGACTTCCAGGGAGTTACTGCACTGAGACAAGGACGGGGCGTTGGTAACCGTCTCGTCTCTGGATTCAAAGCCCAGCTCCTGGGACTGAAGAAATAGCTCAATGGTTAACAGCACTGACTGCTCTTCCAGAGGTCCTGAGTTCAATTCCCAGCAACCACATGGTGGCTCACAACCATCTGTAATGGGATCCGATGCCTTCTTCTGGGGTGTCTGAAGACAGCAACAGTGTACTCACATACTTAAATAAATAAAATCTTAAAAAAAAAAAACGATCCTGTCTTTAAAGCCCAAGTCCTCCCTTCCCCCCAGGAAGGAGCAACCTCTCACCTCTAGGCACACTGTGAGGTAGGCGGTCAGGAGGGATTCGACTTGTGCTATCCCCAAGTGAGTACCCAAAGTGGAACAGGTGTTCCATAAAGGGTGTCTGCTCTCCTTTCACATGGAAGACTCTGGAACTGTCCACTGCCTCAGTTTCCCTGCCTGTCAAGTGGAGGCACGGTAGTGCTCCCTCCGCAAGCTGGGGAGAGCAGCATGACTGAAATCTGTGAAGCGTTCCCGCAGGTGACTGCTGGCGGCCAGCTCTGCTCGCTCGCTCAGAACTATTATTTTCATTAATCTCATTACTGAAGGGCGCGTGGTAACGGGCTGGGCTGCTCGCCAGAGCCTCCTCCCCGGGGCCGGGCTGTGTCTTCAGGCCAGGCAGGGCCTGGCTCTGTGCCCAGCTCCAGGGAGCAGCCCTTCAGGGGAGAAGAAACCAGTCTGTGGCTCGGGGAGGGTTCACGGGAGAGAGGGG
Source organism: Apodemus agrarius (assembly GCA_964023405.1). NCBI lineage: Eukaryota > Metazoa > Chordata > Mammalia > Rodentia > Muridae > Apodemus > Apodemus agrarius. The sequence continues at coordinate 25,547,811 of OZ030009.1, read as the reverse complement.
ATGAGTGTGGGGCAGGGGCTGCATTCTTGCAGGTGGCCCACCTCTGTCGGGGCAGATCCAGGGCAGGAGCCAGCAGGACAGTCACTGCCCTGACCTCACCATCCACTTGATATTTACCTGTAACTGGATCTCATTCCTGACCTCTGCTAAGACACTGGATCCGCACTCGGCCTGGACCCTGGGGAAGGCTCCTACAGTCTTTGTACCTCAGTTGTCTCCTCTGGGAACTGGGATTATTGGAGTTATTGCCGACCAAGTTGGGCCCAGGAAATGGATCAGGACAGGTATAGCAGGTCTTCAATAGAAGGATAGCCTGGGCTATCTGACCCTTGGGAGAGGCTTGTGGGGAGGCCCTGGGTTTGCTCTGGGCAGCTGCTTGAGCCCTGCCCTGTCACCACTGTGTGATCTTAGGCCTCAGCTCATCTGAGGGAGCCAAGGGTCTTTGTCTGTAAAGAGGTGTGATGTCCATCTCAGGCTGGACGGTCCACAGTCAGACATTAGCTCCCACTGGACACCATTTTGTTGGGGGAGGGGAGAAAGAGGAGAAGGAGGGAGGGAATGAGGGAGGGAAGGAGACAGACAAACAGACACACACACACAGAGAGAGAGAGAGAGAGAGAGAGAGAGAGAGAGAGAGAGAGAGAGAGAGAGAGGTCAGCAGACAGCCCACGGAACTTGGTTCTCTCCTTCCACCATGTAGGCTCAGTGCATCAGGCCTGGCAGCAGGCGCCTCTACCTACGGAGCCGTCTTGCTAGCTTTTCTGCTTAGGTTGTGTGTCTTTAAGGCTGAGGGGTGAGGATGGGTGGTTAGCCCCATCCCCAGCACTAACAGTCAAGCCCTTCTCCCAGAGAACCAGTGTCAGGCTGAGCACCAGCTACGCTTGATTTAACAACCTACAAAATAACTCTGTCTCCGGAGGAGTTGGGCTCCATGGAAGGCTCAGAGAAGTTGAGGAGGTGGCTCCAGATCACACAGCTCCTTGGCCGGTTCTATCAGCTACTCCCAATTCCCGAGACCTCTCCTTGTGGTCAGTCCTGAGCCCCAGCCCCCACCCACCCACCCCAGAGCTGTCCCTGAGAATTCTCAGAGCCACTGGACAGCCTCTTCCCCGCCCTTTCAGTTCATGTGTAATACCTGGGCTCTCCAACAGCTCAGCTCTCGAGAGTGGCCTTGGCTGCTGAGGGCATGGGGGAGGGGCGCGGCTTCTCAGAAATCCAATAAGCCAAGTGACTCAGTGTGTGGGCATCCCCCTCCCCACCCCAGCCTCACTCTAGTCCCAGCTGATCGTGGTCACGGTCACCTCCACCCCTGCCCTGCCTCAGCCCCTCTTCCCAGGGGCAGAAGTGTTTGCAGTGAAGCCCTCTCTGCACTCCCCTTCATCCTGGCTCCCACCTCAGACACAGCCTCTTTAGTCTCCACCTCTGGTCCCTGCACAGCTTTTCTAGACTCTGCCCCGGGCCTGTCTCTCTAAAGCTTGCCCATGCGGCGTTTTCTCACAGGCAGATTGGATTCTGTCCCTCTTCTGCCTGTGGCTTCACAATAGTAAGACTTGCCTTCCCACCTGTGTGGCCCCAAACTGAGTGTGTCCCCAAACTGCCGCAGACACAGCCCAGTGGCCTCTGAGGTTCTGAACTCCTTTGCCACTTGCCAGGAGTGACCCCCACCTCTAATCTCGTGGCCCCTCCTAACTAGCCTCCCCTTGGCACCATTTCTGGGAATTTCCCTCTGGTTCCCACAGAGGGCTGCTGGTCCTTCCCCGACTCAGCAGCAGTCTCCTTGGGCGACAGTTACCTAAATAACGGTCCCTTCTTACCATCATCCTTGAGAACCTGCAATGATACCCCAACGGGCCTTCAATGGCTCCGTTCAATGCTGGGCACTGCTACGGGCTTTACCTGCCTGATCTCCATTTTCCATACAATCCCTGATCCCATTTATGTGATGAACAGGAGTGCAGACGGGCTTGGTCCAGCTCAGGCTAGCAGTCTGGAAGTCTCCTAAATGAATGGACGAGCAGGAGAAAGAATGAATACGCGAGAGATCTCCCCTGGCTAAATCACAGCCTTAGGAGATCGGCGGGAGAGAAACCTTTAGTAGATCCGTGACCCCAGCACTATTATCCCACTCTATAGATGTTAAAACTGAGGTTTAAAGTGACTCTACGAGCCGGGTAGTGGTGGCGCACGCCTGTAATCCCAGCACTTGGGAGGCAGAGGCAGGCGGATTTCTGAGTTCAAGGCCAGCCCGGTCTACAGAGTGAGTTCCAGGACAGCCGGGGCTACACAGAGAAACCCTGTCTCGAAAAACAAAACAAAACAAAACAAAACAAATAACAAATAGTGACTCTATGACGCCCAGAAAAAGGTGGTGATAAGAGCAGGGTCTGTGTTAGTCGCAGTTTGTGTTAAGACGGGATCTGAGGACAAGTTATTTTGGGGGAGAGGAGGAAGCCATCTTATCCAGCAAAGCTGCCTTCTGGGGCTGGGGGCTGTGGCCTGGACTCTGTTGGGAGCCTTTCAGGTCATCAGCTTTTTGGGGTGAACCTAGCTGAGGTTCAGCCCAGAAAGCCTCTTCAGAACATACTAAAGTGGTGGTTCTCCACCTTCCCAGTGCCTTGACCCTTAAGATAGTTCTTCCTGGTGTGGACCCAACCATAAAGTTATCTCATTGCCGCTTTCTGACTAACCTTGTTACTGTTATGAATAGTAATGCAAACATCTGGTTTGCAGGATATCTGATATGTGACCCCTGTGAAAGGGTCATTAGACCCCCTAAAGGGTCACGACGATCCACAGGTTGAGAACTGCGGTTCTAGAGAAAGGGTGTGTAGACACGGCTGGGACCAGCCTTTGCAAATGCGTGCTTCGGGGTATGAATTCTGCTCCTGCTACCTGCTGGCTCAACTTCTTAGGACCTCCTTCCCCTTACCTGCAAGTGGGAACAGGGGGCTTCCTAGCAGGTCTGTGGGAGGGTCTCTCTCTCTCTCTCTCTCTCTCTCACACACACACACACACACACACACATACACTCATGCACATATATGCACTGTATACACCTTGCCCATGTATATGCACATGTACATACCCAGGCATGCTCATATAAATATGTGCACGCTCTCACATGAACATATGAACACACACCCACATGCATGTACATATGTACATGCACACTCATACATACACACAGACACACTCACAGATGCACAACCTAGCCTGTGCACATAAACATACACACTCGTGCTCACATGCAAACACACATGCACTCACTCCCCCCACCACGAGTGTCTTATCAGCATTCACTTCTGTTGAGTCACGTGACGCTGGCACTTGGGTTAGGCTGAGAACGAGGCTAGAACTTGTAAGAGGCTAGGAGTGGCGCTTCCAGCCAAGCATCAGCACTTTGCCCACATTTCTCTGCTTCTTGGGCTCACCCTGAGACTCATAGGTGGGGCCTGGTGCATAGCTGAGTGAAGGGGGTGGGGCCTGGTGCATAGCTGAGTGAAGGGGGTGGGGCCTGGTGCACAGCAGAATGAAGGGGGTGGGGCCTGGTGCATAGCCGAATGAAGGGGGTGGGGCCTGGTGCATAGCTGAATGAAAGGGGTGGGGCCTGGTGCACAGCTGAATGAAGGGGGTGGGGCCTGGTGCATAGCCGAATGAAGGGGGTGGGGCCTGGTGCATAGCTGAATGAAAGGGGTGGGGCCTGGTGCATAGCTGGATGAAGGGGGTGGGGCCTGGTGCACAGCAGAATGAAGGGGGTGGGACCTGGTGCACAGCAGAATGAAGGGGTTGGGGCCTGGTGCATAGCTGAATGAAGGGGAAAGGTGACTGGATTTGGAACCCTACTGCATCTACCCGCAGGCTGCGACCTTGGGCCCCTTTTACATCTTAGTTTCTTCTTCTATAATTTGGGTAGTACCACCAAGCCCAACAGACCTAAAAAAAAATCAAGTCAGATCATGAGGTGGCCGACCCTTAGACTCAATGAGTGCTTTATATTTTTTAAATTTCACTAAGCTTAATGGTTGAGCCTAATTTTTCCAACTATTAGGGTGGCCAAGTTGGGATGATCCTAAGTTCAAAGCTTGCCTGAGTAAGACCCTGTCTCAACATAAAACAACGTTAAAAAGGAGGCCTGAGGCTATAACTCAGTATTAGAATGCTTGCCCGGCCATTTAAAAAAAAAAAAAAAAAAAGCTTGTCTTCTCCCGGAATGTCTGCTTTGAATTGTTTGTTTCTGAACGGTGTGGGTGGCTGGTAGCTGGGTTTCTCTACCCATCAGTCACTCATCCACCCAGGCATTCCTCCCGGTTGAGGAACAGGCTGGCATTGAAAAGGCATAGGGCTCTGGGTAAAGCAGCGCAGGAGAAGCCTGACCAGAAGTGAGCCGGTTTGCTCCGCCCGCAGCCTGGCAGGGGCACAGTGATGCAAAGGTGCAGAAACCTGGTCTGTGCGTGGTGGGGGCGCTGAGCCTTAATGGGAAGCTGCTGGAGGGAGGGTGGTTTCAAGCCGCCTCCTGAACCCACTGCTGACTCTCTAGCAAATGAAGCGTGCACGCCCCCTGCTGGACACCAGGCTAACTGCACGTTTGCCTTCAAAGACGCCAAGCCACTAGGTCTGGGAAATGACACATCCGGAAAGGTGGACTTACAATGGATCTAGGAAGCTCTGTGTAGGTCTGGGGACTTGTACGGGGCAGGCATTTGAAGCTGTGACTCCATGATTGAGCCCTGGCAGTGCCTGGGGAGGGGGAACCTCTCCTCTGGGAGGATCCTGGCAGCTAGCTCCAGGAGGCAGGGTCGGGTAGGAGGCTGTAGAGAGCAGAGGGGGTTTCAAATTCCCAGCCCCTTGCCCTCATCTGGCGGGGTTGGTTCTGGGATTTCCTGTTTTGTCCCAGATCAGCCCCAGGGGGTAACCTGATAGCCATGAAAAAGACCTCAAAACATATTCACCAGTCAGTCGGTGTGTGTGTGTGTGTGTGTGTGTGTGTGTGTGTGTCTTGACATCCATCAGCAGCTGCCCTGGGCTAGTGACATCACCCGGCTAACACTTTGCTGTTCCTTTAAAGCAGTGTCCCTGCCCCCACAGCCCTAGGATTGCCACTGTGAACTTGTTCTGCATTCTCCAGCATCAGGTAGTGGTAGTGGTGGGGCAGGACCCCAAAAACAGGTTAGTGGGTGGAAGGGAAGGTGGGTGGACTCAGAGTCCTCTAAAGCTGGAGCAGGAAGTTGTTTGGTGAGGGGGGTTTGTCTGAGCCTTTAGCTAAGGGGGGCGGTGCCCCTCAGTGCCAGAGAAGCCTGGCAGGCCACCGCTGTGCCACGCTGGGCACTTGTGGCATGTGCCAGGCTCTGGTCTGACCTCCTCTTCCCCTCTGTCTTCCTTCCTGGCTGAGCTGCAGTGCACAGGCATGGGCACATGAACCTGTGTGCATTGGTGTCCATCTTCATGCGCTCTACATGATGGAGCTGGAAGCCAGGACTGCTAGACACAGGAGCCCTGTTGGCTTGACTCTCCCAGGAAGGGGCTTCTCAGCGCTGGGAATCGACACGGGGGCTTTGTTCTTCCCGTATCCTCTCCTTGCTCTGGCTATGCTGGCCTTAGGTGGCTCTCCATGTCCAAAGGTCACCAGGCTCCTCCCCGTGGTGGAGGCTCCTCTGCTTGGAACATCATCCAGGTGCTGACAGGCAGGATCCTCCTGTGTGATGTCATCTTCCAGCGCCTCCTCCCCTGACTACTGTCACCAATGCCTCCAGCTCCTGGCTCACTCTTCATGCGGCCTTCTTCCTGGGCCTGCTCCTTTTAGAGTCCTACTTCTCTCTCAGACTAAGCTCTGGAGAGGAGAACTCATCTCTACTGTGCCTCTGGGACTAACAACTGTGTCCATAGCTCCCGATAGCTATGTGTGGGCTTGGCAGAGGCTTCTGTTATGGGTCAGTTTGGGGTCCGACTATTCTGACTTGAACTTGGGTTGGGATCCCAAGTCCCAGCTATGTCACTCATGGCTCCCCATTTCTGAGTCTCTGTTTGATGTATCTGCCCCAGGGTCTGGGGTCTGGGGTCGTCTGGGATCTGGGAAGTAGATTGATCCCCAGCTGGCTTGGAGGACTGAGTGAAGTCCTGCACACGCGCTGGCATCTGTGGGAAGCAGCATATGGCATCCCCAAGTGGTAACAGAAGGGCGGCCATGCGCTCAGATCTTTGCTTCTTTAAACTCATTTTACCATCACTGCCACCAAGGCAGGGGTGTGGGTGGGGTAGGAGTGGGATTATTGTTCCACTTGACAGATGGAAACACTGAGAAATAAGACAAATTCCCAGTATTATCTCATCTTCCCAGCCAGGGCTGTAGGGTCAAGAGACTTGCTTGGGTCCTGGCCAGCCTCCTGGGCACTGCCTACAGCTCACAAACTGAGAGCCCTAGATCCCAGCTCTGTCCTGGCTCACTGTGGCTCTGGAGATCCACAATTCCCGAGAATCTCATTTCTCCTCATGTTTCAAGGAGGTCCAGGTGTGGGGCCTGGGGAGATAACACAGCACCACCTTGACCAGACATGGTGGCACAAGCTTGCAATCCTAGTATGCGGGCCAAGGTAGGAGGATCTGAAGTTCAGGATTGTTCTTGGTTAATAGGAAGTTTGAGGCCAGCCTAGGCTGCAAGAGATTGTGTCTCAAAACCAACTAACCAACCAGCCAACTAACAACCAGTCAGCCAGCCAGTCAGCCAACCAACCAGCCAACCAACCAACCAACCAACCAACCAACCAACCAACCAACCAACCAAACAAACAAACAAAAACAACAGGAGGTCCAGGAGCAGAGAGCGCTGGTAGGAGGACAGAGGAGTCTGGGAGGAGCCAGGGGCTGTGGACACGGAGTCTTCGGGCCTTGGCTACTCAGCTCTCGCTGGAAGTTGCCAGGCCAGAAGGTAGCCTGCTCCTGCCAAATCTTTGAACTTTTCAAAGAGAGGCAGATAATTTGGATTTTTGATGTGAAATCTGATTTTTAAAGTGTTGGCAACAATTTAAAAAGAAAAAAGAAACAAAGAAGTCAGTGTGGGCAAACAGAGGCCATTTGTGGCCTGCGTCTGGGCTCGTGGGCAGGAGCTTTGCAATCCGTGGCATGCCCAGTTGCTACAGCCCCCTTCCTGTCCAAGATGCTTCTTAGAAATGACTCTCACAGCTGAGTGATTGCTCTGTGCGTGAAGTCATTTGACTTCCGTCCCCTCCTCTCCCCAAGTTCTCCCGCTGTGTAATATCCCAGTAGGACATACCATCGCCAGTGGGCAACTGAGCAAGCAGAGACTCAGAGAGGTGACTTAACTTCTCTAGGGTCACACAGCGCATACATGGCAGACTAGAGGAAAAGGGGGACTCCCTGCTTTGAAGGTCGTCTGTATAACATTTCACCAAGCTTCCATAAGACAGGCTTTGTCCAGTTTTCTGTCCTTCAGAATCCCAGTCCTGGCTTTCTGGGGACTCGTGTACTCCCTGGATAACTCATGGCTGACTGAGCACCATCTTTTTAAAAATATTAAAGATTTATTTTTAATCGTGTGTAGGTGTGTGTATGTCTCAGGAATATGCACTCCGATGCCCCTTCCTTGAGGGCTGGAGTTACGGGTGGTTGTGAGCCATCTACTGTGGGTGCTGGGAATCGAACTCCCATCTTCTGCAAGGGCAGTACTCTGCTCTTAACCTCAGAGCTGTCTCTCCAGCCCTGGGCACAGTCTTGACCTGGAAGGACAAGGAGTCAGGCGGGGCACCACTCCTGCCCCTCCCAGCACCCCTCAGTGCTGCAGGCTGTGTAGGAACCTGGGGTCTGAGGAGCAGTGGGCTGAGGAGGAGCCCATTGTGGATGTAAGCAGATGCCCCTCCCCTCGGAGGTTCTGCTGAGTGACAGTTCTGCTCTGGAGCATGCTCAAGGTCATGGGGGTTTGGATAGAGACCCCAGGTCAGCAGAGCCGCTGTCAACCTGTTATTTCCAGTGAGGTGGAGAATTTCTCCAAAGTGTGTGTCTCTGAGGGGCACACCCGCCTAGCTCAGGTGTCTTGCCCCATGGGCCTGCCCAGGCCCCTGCATCTGAGCCCAGGAAGCTGCAATGTGTGCATTCTCTTGCTGGCTCAGGGGTCCTCTGTCTGGGTTCCATCTGTGGGTATCACTGATGGGGTAGGTATGCCAGAGACCGCACGGGGATGCATGTGTTTGGTGCTTGGACATTGAAGAAGCTTAAGGGGTTATTTACTCACAGAAATGTTTCAAATGCACAGTGTGATAGGATTTTAGATGTGTAATAGTAGGACTATTAGCAGGGTTCAGGGGCTCCCCCTGTCTCCGCAGCTGATATCTCCAGGCTGGCTCCTGTTCTATCGCTGTGGGGCTTCAGGTTTCCTTGGTTTTGACCTTGATCCTGCCCCAGGTGTTTATTACATTTGTGCGTTCCAGCAGCCGCCGCAGCAGGGAGGGAGATATTTGGAAGGACTTCCAGGTGCATGTCTGGAGAGTCTGGGACTCACGCCCTCAGGGAAGCTGCAAAGACACTCCTTCTGATGGGAAGAGGAGCAAACAGTAATTAAAGTGGCCATTGCTTATGCTGTCCCGAGAAATTACCAAAGTGCCACCCATCTGGGTACAGCTGGCACACTGGTTCCCGTCTTGGGGATAAATAGACCGAGCCTCAGAGAAGGCAAACAGGTCCCCCAGGCTCATGGAGTGGTCAGGATTTGAACCCAGGTCTACCATGTTCTTCCCATCTCTCCACTGTCCCTTTGCATCCATGGAGACCTCTTGCTGGGGCTGGGACCCCACTCCTGGAGGCTGTCCTTGAATCGCTCTTCCCTGTCCCTGTAGGGAATCCAGTCTACTTGCAGGTGAGTGTCACTGGTACCCCAGACATTCTCCAAATGGAGGATCTAAGGTGACCTCTCCCGAATGTGCCCCTGGAACCCACCCGACCCACCCCTTAGCTGAGGGCTGATGACAGGCTCTCAGTGAATGCACGCCCACTGACCTGATCCCCACCCTACTGGCTGAAGCCCGGTCACTCTCAGGGATGTAACCATTGTCTGTGCCATCCAGGGTTTCAAAATGGTGGACCCAGAGTGTAAAGAGGGGACATTGGGAATGCTTTTCTGTCTTAGAGACCCCGGGGCACCTGTCACCATGGCCCAGTTAGAAGTACTATGGTGCCACAGACTCGGGTTTTCAGGTGCACAGAAGCGTCAGGTCGAATCCATCTCTGCCAATACGTTTGCCATGCGGGTTCCGGCAAGCCATTCTGCCTCTGGTAGCCTCGGGTTCTGTATCTATGAAATAAGAACAACCCGGGTCTTATTAAATAACCAAATCGTGGGAACTCAGAGAACGGAGGCACCAGTAACCGTGACCAGGTCAGAAGTGATGGCCTTGGCCAGGTGCTGTTACCCACTCAGTATCTCCAGAAGACTGTGGGGGCGGGGCACTGTGTATCCCCATTTTATAGAGGAGGAGGCTAAGGCTCCGAGGGACTCAAATCCTCCTCAGGGGCTTTCACTAGTGCCTGGTGTCTCTCCGGACCCGTGACTCCCCAACTTGGAATGCTCAACCAGGTGGGTTGTCTACCTGCTGAAGGGTCGACCTGGCCTGGGCCCCACGCTATCAAAACAGATGCCCGCCGGAAATAAACTAGCCGCGTGCTCTCCCAGGCCCGCATATCCGTTACACACTCGACTGTGCTAAATGGGATTAGTTCAGGAAATGAGATTACAGATGTCAGGCATCTTGGAGAACCACAGAAGGCTCTGGAAGTCTTGGGTTTTAGATCTTTCCACACAGTGGGGAAGGAGAACTGGCCGGTGAGTCAGGAGATCAGGGCGTGAATCCCGGCTCCATCACGAGCCTCTGCCAACAGTTCCCAGAGTCCCTAGTGATTAGAGCCAAGCCCGCCGAGCAGCTGGTGGCCATTAGCGCCCGTCAAGTTCTGTGCTAATTACAAACGGCTGGCCTTGGAGGCCTTCCGCGTGGCTACTGTTTGCTATGTCATTCAATAAAGGGATTCTGTGCTCTTCATCAGGAGACCCCAATCGACATTCCCTCATCGAAGGAAGGGTGGGAGGGGCCTCAGACCCTTCCCTGACACTCTGGCCACGCCCCCTGGCCCTCCCAGCCGGCTGTATGCAATTCAGACTTAACTGTAGAGGCTCAGGAGGCACTGAAGTATACAGACTTCAGAAGGGCGACTTCTCTGGCTGCGAGGCAGCCGTCATCCTGCGAGGATGAGACTTTCCAGTGGTGTGGCTGCTTTGGGGACCCTAAGGCTTCTTCCTGTAAGTGAGTGCCATAGACTCATTGGTTCACCATGTTGGACCTTGGTGGGATCCTCCCTCAGTCTGGCATTGATGCTCTTAGGGGAGGGGCAAGCATTTGCCTTCATCTTCCCCGAGGAAGAGTTCACACCACAGTCTCCAGGAGATAGAGTTAGTAAGTACAGCAGGAGGTTTCCACATATCTGCCCCTGAGAAGTGCCCATTGTGAAGGTAATCCCGCAGGCCTGCCTCCCCTAGAAGGTTTCCGGATCCCTGTCAGACTTGGGACTGTTTTGTTTTTGCTTTTTTTGTTTTTATCTTGTTCTCTAGCAAACCCTGATCTGTGTTCCCCAAGCTAGATCATTCTCTTTCCTAGGTATGTAATAAATGAAGCCACACAACGCGCATAGGCTGTGTCCCCTTTCCTTCCTGCAGCGTGGTGTTTGAGGTGACCCCCACTGTGTGTATCCTTCCCGCTGTGAATGTCTGCTGCAGGGGACACTTTACTTTTCCACTCATTTAGGGACGGATGTGTGCCTTGTTCCCAGTTCTGGATGAAAGGAAGTTATCTGCCGGTGGGCGGAGAAGTAGCTGGTGATGGTTCCATAAGACGGTGGCCGTGCAGGCGTGGAGACCTGTGTTTGAGCCTCACATAAAAGTCTGGGTGTGGCGGTGCATAGCTCTAATCCCAGTACTGGGAGGAGACAGGGAGCTCTCTGGGGCTTGCTGGATGGACAGCCTGGCTGAGTCAATAAGCCCAGGTCCTGGCGAGAGACTCCGCTCAAAACTCAAGGGGGCTGGCTCCAGAGGAAGGCCGTCTCAGGTAGACTTCTGGCCTCCACCTGCATGTACACGTGCATGTACGTGTGCGCCTGACACCACATGACCCCCCCCCCCCATACAAACACTCATGCTGCTGGGTACACCCCTGTGTGATGTTTTGGGTCGTCTGGTGTCTCACTGTTTACCAGATGATTCTGTCCAGTTAGTTCTGCGCCACAGGACTCGTGCTGGGCCTAGGAAGATCATTCTGGCTCCTTTTCCCATATTTTTTTTTAAAAATTGCTTTTTAGACAGGCTCTCAATACATAGCCCAGGTTGGCTCCAGACTCAATATCCTCATGCCTCAGCCACCCGAGTGTTGTGGTCACAGGTGTGTGTCACCCAAACTTGACTAGAACATGTGGCTTTTCATGGCCTCAGGTAGATGGGGAGAGGCTGACCACTGGGCGTCACTGCCTGCGTGCTTACTGGTCTTATGCGGTAGCAGAACAGGGGCCAGTCAGAGGAGCCTTCAGAGAAACAAGTTTGGTTAATGTTACAGAGAGAACTTCCGGTCAGCCAGTGCAACCTAAGGGTGGGGTAGCTCTCCTCACGAAACGATCACTCCTGGTTGCTGGGGCAAACCGCTCAGGAGGCAGTGGCTTTACCAAGATTGATTGATCGATTGATCGATCGCTCTGCCTTCAAAGACCCCCGGCTGTTGCTGGGTGATGGTGGCACTTGCCTTTAATCCCAGCACTCAGGAGGCAGAGGCAGAGGCAGGTGGATCTCTGTGAGTTCAAGGCCAGCCTGGTCTACAGAGTGAGTTCCTGAACAGCCAGGGCTACGCAGAGAAACCCTGTCTCAGAAAACAAAACAAAACAAACAAGCAAACAAAAAAGACCCCTGGCTGTTGAATCCTGGGTAATCCTTTGCATCAGTCCAATGGCAGGTGGACAATTGTCCCTGCAAACATTATACCCAGACAGATACAGGGTACCCCGCAGACCACGTCTGCCTAGTCTGCTCTCGCGCCCCTCTGGCTGGGCAGTTAGGTTATCCTGTCTTCTGTGATGCGTCCAGGAGCATCTTCGGCACTCACAGCTTTGGGATATATATCCAGTTATGTGTCTTCTTAGAGGAGGGGGAGGGGACAACAGCTGCAGACCTCAGGTATCCAACCCCTGCAATGTGGCTTTCTAGAAAGCTCATACAGAAGCTTCCATCACCGTATAACTGTACGGTTATATGTGTAACTGCCCCCTCCCTCTCTGTGATGGTTTGTATATGCTTGGCCCACGGAGTGGCACTATTAGGAGGTGTGGCCTTGGAGTAGGTGTGTCACTGTGGGTGTGGGCTTTAAGACCTTCATCCTAACTGCCTGGAAGTCAGTCTTCTGCTAGCAAGCAGCCTTCAGATGAAGATGTAGAACTCTCAGCTCCTCCTGTACCATGCCTGCCCGGATGCTGCCATGCTCCAGCCTTGATGATAATGGACTGAACCTCTGAACCTGTGAGCCAGCCCCAGTTAAATGCTGTCCTTATAAGAGCTGCCTTGGTCATGGTGTCTGTTCACAGCAGTAAAGCCCTAACTAAGACCCCCGCCTCCCTCTCTGGTGCTGGGTTTGCTCGCTCTGCCACATTCTCCTACCATTTGCCAGGCACCTGTGACCTTAGCTTTGTGCATACACGTGGGGACAGTACCCGGGAGTCACACTGCTGACACTGCAGCCATGTTGTACCAGGCCTCTTGGGCACTAAGCAGTCAGGAGAGAGTCATGTCGCTTTATTTAAAATGAAGTGGATTCTAAACACCACTTAAAAACACATTAATAATGGTGTTGGTGTGTTATTCATCTTGGAAAAGTGACAGATGTTTCCCTCAGCAAATCGCTGATGGGGGAGTGTGAGCAGGGAGCCAGGAGATTGATTAGCTCCTGTCAAGGGGCCCATTACGGTTGCCTGGTCACCTCCTCGTCCGGCCCGCCCCCATCTGCCCCTGCTACCCTCTAGGGGATGCTTATCTAGACAATCTTCCTCAAGGATTTGGGAGCTGTGTGCCTGCCTGGGCTACTGTTCCCCTTATTTTGGGGTGAGTACTCTGACTTTCCTTTGGGGTCACATCTGTTCCTTTCTCCAGCCCCATCCCAGCAGGCACAGGGTTAGTCTTTGAGACTCCCCCACCCACCCACCCCTGCCGCCGCCGCCCCAGGGCCAGCTGCTCCAAGCTGAGCCAGTGTTTGCAGCTGGATCCAGAGGTACCTGAGGCTGACCCTTCAACGCCCTGGTGGTTCAAACCTAAACCCTCCCCTTAAAAAAACAAAAAACAAAAAACAAAAAACCAAAAAACAAAAAACAAGGCCGGGCAGTGGTGGCACACGCCTGTAATCCCAGCACTTGGGAGGCAGAGGCAGGCAGATTTGTGAGTTTGAGGCCAGCCTGGTCTATAGAGTGAGTTCTAGGACAGCCAGGGCTACACAGAGAAACCCTGTCTCGAAAAAACAAAAACAAAACAAAAAACAAAAACAAACAAACAAAAAAAAAACCCAAAAAAACAAAAACCAAACCAAAACAAACCAAACCAAAACAAAACCCACAAAATTCTCAAGTCAGCCCATGTGAATCCCAGTTATTACCAAGAATTCCACATGGTACATCGTATGTCTTGACTAGGTAGGCTGTTTCTCTGTGGAAGCCTCAGTGTGCCCTCTGGGCTCCTCCTGCTTGGGAGGGCTGTAGAAATCAAACTTGGGGAGAGTCACACAGAGACAGGCAGCGGCTCAGCAGCCTTCCCAGAAGCTCCAGGGCTCATCCTGGATCTATGGCCACTCTGGTATGAAGGCAGGGGCGCTACAATCAGGAGGAAGACACCCTCACCCTGCTCTCTGTCTCTCAGTGGCCCCCCCAGTCCCTCCAGAAGTGAGGAGCTGGAGTGTGGCTCCACTGGTTGCTACGGTGCTCACAAAGTCAGTACCCACAAAACCCGATGTGTGTCCCCGGCACCCGAGAGCAGTGAGTGCGGCTGCGCACGCCTGGATTCCCAGCACTTGGGAGGTGGAGGCAGGGGCATTCGAGGTCATTCTTGGCAACCTAGCATGTTCCTAAGGATACCCGAGACTCCGTCTTATAAAACAACAACAAAGAGAAGGAAGGGGTGAGAGTGCTTCATTGTCAGCCCTGTGCTGAACTTCCTGCCCGGCCCTACACTCGGGGAGTGTTCCCTGTGCCCGGGCAGGTAAGCTCCGATCCCTCTCCATCCCTCCCCATCACACCCGCCAGGCCTCACGGCTGAGTCAGGACTCCGCCCAGATCTATCCTTCACTGTTTTGTTTGTTTTAGCTCTGCTGTTTGCTGGGGCCTGCTCCATGATCTGGTACTGGTCAGAGAGGTAGGGAGGTACCAATATCAGGGCCAGCCTGTGCTAAAGGCCGAGGAGAAAATGAAGCAGGGAGGAGGGAGGGGGTGTTACATGTGTGGAATTCTCTCTCTCTCTCTCTCTCTCTCTCTCTCTCTCTCTCTCTCTCAGTGGTTTACAGGAGAGAGCTGATGAGAAAGAGGGACATTTAAGCCAATACCTGATAGGTGAGAGGAAACTACACACCACTGAGAAAGGCGAAGCCACAGATGCAAAGGCCCTGTGGTGGGGTTCAAAATGCTCCGGGGAGTCTGACAGAATCATGGACAGAGTGCCTGGGGGAAGGGGAGTGGGGGGGGAGGGGGGAAGGGCAGCTATACAGCCTCACGGGCTACTGGCTGGCTTTTACTCTGAAGGAACCAGGGCCAGGGGATTGGGTTCCAGGGGAAAGGGGCTAAGGAGAGAGCCTGGGGGAGACCAGAGAGAGACCTGGGGAGAGAGGTGAGAGGTCCAGAGTGGGGTGGCAGAGAGATCTGCCAAGGCTAGGCGTGGGAAGCTGCAGGGGAGGGCATTGCCTGTGGGCTGGCACGAAGGCAGGTAAAGCCAGAGACATGACCCTTCCCTGGCAGAGAGTCAAAGGCCAGGGAGAGGAAGCACAGCCAAAGAGGGCCAGGAAGCTGGAGCACGACCCAGAGGAACTGCACAGTCACCAGGACAGTTGTCCCCAGTGCCACCTGCTGCCAGCCAGCCGCCCATCCCAGGTCAGGGCTTGGCTACGCACCCAGGAGCAGCAGGACATCATGATTTTGACAAGAGCATCAAAGACAGGGCCTGAAGCCTCCAAAAGGAGACAGAGGCACTCCCGGGCACCGGAGTCAGGGGTCAGGATTTAGGGGTCTCTAGAGCAAAGGTTCAGGTAGCAGGGGAAGTGGTTGCCACGGGGTGGGGAGAGGGAGAGGTGGGGTCAGGCGTGCGTGCGTACATGTGTGAGCGTGCATGTGCATGCGTGTGCATGTGTATGCATGTGCGTGCTTAGGGAGCCGAGCCTGTCAACAGCTGACCGGAAGTTGCTGGGGACTGTGAGGCCTCTTTATTTTCAAATGCCTTCTGGCTTCTGCAGAGCGGCCTTTGGGGCCTTTGATCTGTGTACACCCCTTCCCACACCCCTTCCTGTTGTCCCTTATCTTGGCTCCTCTGGCCTCCAGTAGGGTCGTGGCCTCTGTCCCTGCTGCCTCTGATCTCTGCCAGGCTGCGCGGACCCCCAGGGCTACCCCAGCAGGAGGCTGGGTCAGTGGGCACATCCCCAGCAAAGCCAGGCTTCTTTGGCCTGTGTGACTCTTTGTTCGGGACGGTCTCTACGATTTGATCTGGCCCAAGTGAGACAGGAAGTGACCTCTGGCACTCACCAGACAAAGGGCCTCTTAGAGGCCAGGACACGACCGACCACTGGGGTTATCTGTCCAGGGACTCATGGACCATCTGAGAGACAGAGCTGGAGCCTGGGCTCCTGGGATATTATTGCTTCGTGGATGTTGCTGCTATCACAGAAGGCTTCTTCCTCCAACTCCTGCTGGGTCCTCCACGAGCCATGGCAGCCCATCCCTACCCCACCCCTAGCAAGTCCTGTGCCCTTTTTTCTGAAGAGGCTTCTCTTCCTGAGTCCTTCTGCTAGTCTCGTGTGTGTGTGTGTGTGTGTGTGTGTGTGTGTGTGTGTGTGAGAGAGAGAGAGAGAGAGAATTTGTGATGGCTTTAGGCTTCTCAGAGAGAAGGCCCTGGAGAGTTTCTGCAACCTTCCACAGATAAAGGAAGGGGTCCCCAGTGGTGGCATGTCCACCTGTGCAGGTGGGAGGAGGGGAGACGTGAAACACTGGGGGGTGCGGGGTGAGCTCCCGTGTACCCCGCGGGCCAGCAGCTGGGGTCCCCTAGGCTCTGCTCTCGGTTAAAGGGCCGGGAGTCAGAGGTCACTCTTAGCTTGGCCTCTGTTCAGTCTCCAGTCAGTTTTCCTTCCCAGGCAGGAGGAGGGAACCGGGTCAGGGTGTCTCCCTTCCTAAGACCAGTTGAGGTAGCCATGTGTGTGTGCTCAGTCCTGGATGGGAACCCCGGGGTCTTCTGTACCTTTCCAGTCCCCCTCGAGGCGGGTCTGTGTGCTGTGACCGTGTCTTAGCTATAGAAACAGAGGAACCTTGTGTCTTATCATCACGCACCACCAAAACCTCACCCAAACTCACACGGCTCCTAATCCAAAAAGGGCCTAAATCGGATCTTAGCTGTCTCCAGGAGGGGCCACAGGGACCCACTAGACTGTCCATTCTCCCCGGACCCGTCATGGGCTGACCTTGTCTGATAGGGACCCTGTCCCTAATCAATGACCTCCAGCGGGGCTGTGAGCTATGACCACAGCTTTGTCATAAATGTGCTTCCCCTGGAGGGTGCGGAGGCTTCCCGGCACCCACCTAGGAGCCTGACAAACTCCGGAGGGATGCAGATGACCTTGGCTACTCTATCTCCAACGTATGCCTCAGTTTCCCCATACCCCGGTGGCTTTGGGTAGGCATGGGTACCGTTGTGGCGTTCTCAGTCTTTCTACCTTCCTTCACACTGGTTTCCATCTGGGCTGAGCTCCCTGGGGGCGTAGAGGGAAGGACAGACAGTAGGCACGCATGCTGTGTCTCATTTCAGCTGTGTCTGGGTGCCATCTACTCCCAGGGGGCTCCACTTCTGGAGCAAGAGCCCCAGTTCTAAGCGCCTGCCTAGTTCGCCTAGTTCGCCTAGTTCGGCAATCCACATTGCCAGGGAGGGTTCTCTCGGACACACCTTTTTAATCTTCTCTACAAGTTTAGAAGCGGAGACCTGCTGCCCTCTGGTGGCTACTCTTTAGTATTGCCCTGTCCTAGCCCCAGTGGCCAAATCCTCCAGAAACCCTTTTTTCTTTCCTTGCTTGGGGGAAGATAGGCAGAGGTGAGGCTGTGACAGCTCCTGTAAGCCTGCTGTCACCCCAGCTCCTCCCAAGCCAAGGCCCCGAGTGGGGCTTCCTTTCTTGGTTTGTGGGAACCTTTGTCCGGGGAAAATTAGCATGGCCGTCCCTATACTGTGAGTGGGAAGGCGGAAGAGCCCACACTGATGGGTGTGGTCTGCCCAGTCTCCTTCTGTTCTGATAGATGTCAATTTGACAGAATCTGGAATTGTCTGGGAGATGGACTTCTGGGTCTCTCTGTGTGGGGGAGTTATCTTGATTATATTAATTACTGAGGGAAGACACATCTTAATGATGGGTGGGGGTCCCTGGGAGGGTGGGGGACCATGAGATGTATAAAATGGAGAAAGCTATGCACTGGCGTCCCATCATTCCTGGCGTGATGCTTCTTGACTGAGGATGCAATGTGTCTTCTCTGCCTTCATGGGGTGTGAGCTGGAACTAAATGAAACCTTTCTCCCTCAGTTTGCATTTGTCAGGGTATTTTACCACAACAACAGGGTAAGCATCAAGAGGCACTGCCCTTCCAGAGACTCCTCAAGCCAAGGATGGTGGCGTATGCCTTTGATCCCAGCACTTAGGAGGCAGAGGTGGGTAGATCTCTGTGAGTTTGAGGCCAGCCTGGCCTTCAAAGCTAGTCCAGGACTCCAAGACAGCCAGGGCTGCTTATACTGAAAAGCCCTGTGTGATAAAACAAAACAAACAAATGAAAGACTCCCAGGGTCTCGGGTTCCAAGGGAAGGTGTATAATAGGTTCTTCTCTTTTCTCAGAAGAATGCTACGAGCCCTAGTTCAATACTTCCCCCACCCCCTTCAAGTCAGAGTCTCATGTAGTCCAGGCTGCCCTTAAACTCAGCATGTAGCTAAGGTTAACCTCTTGCTTCCTTTTCCTGAGTGTTGGGGACGCCACACCCAGTTTATGCGGTGCTGGGGATTGGACACTGAGCTCGGTGTGCAGTGTCTCCTAATGGCTCTCTGTTGACATGATGAAGCCTGCACCCAAAGCAGCACGGGTGGGAACCGGTTTATGTGGTTCGCAAGTCACAGTCTGTCAGTGAAGAAAGCCAAGCCAGGAGCTCAAGGCAGGAACCTGGAGGCGGGGGCTGAAGCGCGGACCATGGGGGAGTGCAGCTCACACTGGCGTGCTCTCCGGATCACTCTGCCACTTTCCTTACGCTCTGCCTAGGTGCGGTGCCGCCCACAGTGGGCTCGGTCCTCCTACATCCATCAGCAACCAGGAAAATGCCTCCCAGATGTGCCTGCAGGGCAGCCTGATCGAGGCAGTTTCTCAGTTGAGGTTCCCCTCTTCCCTGGTATCTAGGTTTGTGTCAGGCTGACAAAAAAATGTGACACTACATGGCACTCTTTCAACTGAGCCAGGTCCCTAGGCCCCCAGGTCCCCAGGTCCCCAGGTATCCAGGCTTCCAGGTCCCAAGCCCTCCAGGTCCCTGGGACGGTTTTACTGATTTTTAGTTTAAAAATGGTAGTAACAAGATTATAACCTGAGATAACCATCTATCTGTCTTCCACTCACAGCTGGGCAGCATCCAGCACGCTCTCACCATTGGGACACTTGTCACTAGTCTGTATCCCTGGAGCACCTCACCCCCTCCCCACTTCCCGGCAGCTATCTCCTCTGCTCTGTCTCTGTGAGTGTCCACTCCAGGGACTTCATGACTGGAGCCGCGTAGTGCATTTAATTTGCTTAAACCTCAAGGCTTAGCTGTGTTGTAAGTAGATACAACCTCCTGTGTGCATGTTTACTTGTGTGTGTGCATGTGTGTGTGCATGAGCATCTGTGTGCGTGCAGAAGCCGGAGGACATGGTAGACACCTTCAACTGGAGCTCTCCATCTTCTTATGTTTTATGGCTCTGCAATGCTCATGTATTTTACATGGTTTAAATTTCAATAATTTAAAAAGTTTAGTTAAATTATTATTATTATTATTATTATTATTATTATTAAGCATTTTATTTGTTTATTTTATGTGAGTACACTGTCGCTGTCTTCACACACACCAGAAGAGGGTGTCAGATCCCATTACAGATGGTTGTAAGCCACCATGTGGTTGCTGGGATTTGAACTCAGGACCTCTGGAAGAGCAGTCAGTGCTCTTAACCACTAAGTCGTCTCTCCAGCCCTAGTTAAAACATTATTACCTCATTTCTCTCTTCTCTTTCCTCCTCCAACTCCTCCCACATCTACTGGCTCCAACCTCTCCCACGCCCCCGGCCCACTCAGATTCATGGCTTTTTCCCCTTTGATTATTATTGTTACATATATGTATTATTATGTAACTACGGTCTGACGGGACTGCTTTATGTTGTATATGATTTTAGGGCTTGAGCGCCTGGGATTGTATAACTCTTAGGGGGCCCATCCTTCCCCATCTCAGCGGTCTATAGCTGCTCCTCGACCTCGTCGTCGTCGTCCGGGGGTGGGGCCCTGTGAGCTTTCCCTTCCACCACTTCAGTGTGCCTACTGGCGTTGTCATTGTCCCCGCCTCGCTTAGGCAGCCATGTTGGTGAGGTACCCTGGCGTAACTGCCCTGCTGCTCCTGGGAGACACAGTCACACAGCAGACCTCCTGGCCCTCTGGCTCTTCCGGTCTTTCCGCCATCTTCTGAGATGTCCTCTGAGCCCTGGGTGCAGACATTGTGGTGTTCTCTTGGTTTTCTGTTCTGGTCTCCATTGCTTCCAAGAGCCTCTTTGCTGAGGGTGGAGCACAGCTGAGACTCAGACTCCAGCGCAGAGCTGAGATAGGGATGCTCTCTGCACCCGGAGCCCCTAGGATCCCCTTGGCCCCGCTCTTCAGCGCCAGGATTGTAGGAGCCTCTGTTTGGGGCTTTTATATGTGGGTGCGAGGGATCCGAGCCCCTTGCCAACCGAGCCACCGCCCCATTCCCGCTTTCCTGATTTTTATGACCAAATAACCACCCCATGTGCGTGTCTGTACCCATCCTGTTAGTTTGCCTGCCGCTCAGCGGAGACTGGGCGACTCCCACACCTGGAGCTATTGTGAATAATGCGTCTGTAAACCCAGGGCCAGAACAAAACCAGCCAAGCTCCTGTTTCTGCTTCCCTTGGGCGTGTCCTGGGAAAGGGCCTTGCTGGGTAATGTGTGTGCGAGCGTTTCTGAGGCTCCCCAGCAGCTGCGCCAGCTCACGTCCCTGCCAGCAACGCGCACGCACGTCACCGACCGCTCCTGTCTCCCCTTTCTCCTTCTCCTTTCTCTGCTTCTTTAAAAGAGATCACGACGCAGTAGCCATCCTGACGGATGGGAAGGAGTGTCGTATTCGGGTTTTGCTCACATTTCCCAGTGATTAATGAGGGTGTGTGTTTTCTCAAGAGCATATTGATCTTTGTTACTGTTTTAAAATTAACATCTATTCTTCCCTGCTAGTACTACCATCAGCACCACCATTATCACCACCATCATCACCACCAGCACCACCAGCACCATCAGCACCATTACCACCATCATCACCATCACCATAACCACCACTATCACCATGACTACCTTGCCTTTCCCTAGGATTTATCAGGTGCCTGGGTGAGGTTCCCTGTATGGCCAGCAGGGGGAGGACTTGATCTAGGATCAGCATTTGAGCTGGGCCTGCAAGGCTGTGCCAACCATGGCCCTGTTTCACAGGGTTGGGGGTCTGAGGCACAATTGGGGAGTGGTGGGGTTGGGATTGGACCTGCGTGGTGTGTGTGTGTGGTGGGGGGCGCCAGGGTTTTGCGGTTATGTGTAGCCCTGGTTGGCCTCAGACTCACCTATAGCTGAGGATGATCTTGAACTTCTGGCCCTCCTGCTTCCTTCCATCCACCCTTTGGATGCTGGAGTTGTAGGTGTGCACGGCTGGGCTTTAATTCACCGGAAGGGAGTGGCAATTAGCAGAAGCAGGAGGGGACACGCTGTGGCAGACAACTGTGGCCCCCTAACCCACATAGTCAGTGACTGCGAAGTACCAGGCTGGGTCTTGCACATAGTAGGCTTAGAGTCGGAAAACCAGGGCGGGCAGCTTTGTCCCCAGGAACCTGTGGCGCTTGCTAGGTAGAAGGCTGCCAGGGACCAATGCCCTCTAGCCTGGAAGCTGGGAGAGCCTGTGGGTGTACCCCTACTCAGCCCCAGATAGAAGCTCAGTGTGAGGGGGCCCTGTGAGGGGCATGGGGATGGAGGGGCCCCTTTGAGGGGTGTGGGGATGGAGGGGGCCCTTTTAGGGGCATGGGGATGGAGGGGCCCCTTTGAGGGGTGTGGGGATGGAGGGGGCCCTTTGAGGGGCGTGGGGATGGAGGGGGCCCTTTGAGGGGCGTGGTGATGGAGGGGGCCCTTTGAGGGGTGTGGTGATGGAGGGGGCCCTTTGAGGGGTGTGGGGATGGAGGGGGCCCTTTGAGGGGCGTGGTGATGGAGGGGGCCCTTTGAGGGGTGTGGGGATGGAGGGGGCCCTTTGAGGGGTGTGGGGATGGAGGGGGCCCTTTGAGGGGTGTGGTGATGGAGGGGGCCCTTTGAGGGGTGTGGTGATGGAGGGGGCCCTTTGAGGGGTGTGGGGATGGAGGAGGGGGCCCTGTGAGGGTTGTGGGGATGAATGGGGCTCCTGTAGGGGGTT
Source organism: Apodemus agrarius (assembly GCA_964023405.1). Classification (NCBI taxonomy): domain Eukaryota; kingdom Metazoa; phylum Chordata; class Mammalia; order Rodentia; family Muridae; genus Apodemus; species Apodemus agrarius. Next base: position 25,525,835 of record OZ030009.1, on the reverse strand, counting down.
GGGAATGAAGGGGGGGTCCTGTGAGGGGTAGGGGCATGGAGCCCATCTATCCACCCCGCGCTCTTGGCTGATGTTATCTTTGGAGCTGGGCTCCTGGGTTCATCTCTCTAGGCCTGAGGTGGGCAGGTCTGGGTACACAAACACCAGGCACTCTGGAGGCTGGGAACAAGGCTCTCCTTAGCAGTTTCTACAAGGCTTCCAAAAACAAGAGAGTGAATTCCTGTCCCCTGCTGGAGCTGTTAATTTATGTTAATCAGATGCATGAAACCCCAAGTCCCCAGCAATACCAGGGCCTAGGGAGGATGGATGGAGCTGGCCGGAGTGAGGGTGAAGCGGCCCTGTGTTTCTGAGGAGGCTCTGCAGGCCTTTGCCTGGGCCCCAGGGCATGGGTTCTGCTTCCCATGAGCCTTTGCTGTGTGAGGCCGCGATAGAGGGGCTCTTCTCTGGCGCTCAGATTCTGAGGAGGAGTGAGGGGCTGCTCTATTGTCTGGTAGGAGAGGTGACCAACTGGAGACCAGCTCTTGGGCCCTCATGCGTTCATGGACTCCCTTCCCTGGCCACCTCAGGGGTACCCAGGAAAGGAAGCAGGAGGGGCCAGTTCCCAGGACAGGCAGCTGTGGCTGAGCACCTGCACTCGCCACTTAGCTGCTGGGGGGCAAAGTGTCTTAACCTCTGTGCCTCAGTCTCCTCACATCAGCTGGGGACACTGAGTGCTTCCTGCACAGGATTCAGGACACTGAAGGATGCACCCTGTGTGGGGAAAGAGCTCTTTGGAAGCAGCTGTAACGGCTGCCGGCCATGAGGAGCATCTAGAGTTTGGACTAAAACTTCTCTGGCTCCTTCCAACCTGATGGATTCTCCAGGCTCCTCCCTCTGCAGGTGGGGCCTCGGCCTCTTTCCAGGCTCTTTCCTGTGTGTGTGTGTGTGTGTGTGTGTGTGTGTGTGTGTGTGTGACTATATGCACAGAGGAGATGGCACCCTGGTTCCTACTTCCCCAATTTGTTTGGATGGGCTCAGCTACCAGAAGGCTTGTTTCTCTGCCTCTTTCTCCCCCTTGTCTGTTTCTTTTTCTTTTTCTTTTTCTTTTTCTTTTTCTTTTTCTTTTTCTTTTTCTTTTTCTTTTTCTTTTTCTTTTTCTTTTTCTTTTTCTTTTTCTTTTTCTTTTTCTTTTTCTTTTTCTTTTCTTTCTTTCTTTCTTCCTTCCTTCCTTCCTTCCTTCCTTCCTTCCTTTCTTCTGTCCTTCCTTCCTTCCTTCCTTCTGTCCTTCCTTCCTTCCTTTCTTTTTTTGTTGTTGTTTTGGTTTGGTTTGGTTTTTTCGAGACAGGGTTTCTCTGTGTAGTCCTGGCTGTCCTGGAACTCACTCTGTAGACCAGGCTGGCCTCAAACTCAGAAATCCGCCTGCCTTTGCCTCCCAAGTGCTGGGATTACAGGCGTGCGCCACCACCGCCCAGCACCTTGTCTAATTGCCCAGGCCACTCCTTGAACCTTCTCAGCTTTCTCTACTCAGTCATTTGGACACCAGCTTACTTTCTTCTCTCTCTCCTTCGTGCTCAGGAGCACTCTCCTTCCTGTTTCCTGGAGCACTCTCCCTCATCTGGAGCACTCACCCACCTCTCCTGGAGCACTCTCCCTCATCTCCTGGAGCACTCACCTGTCTCTCCTGGAGCACTCTCCCTCATCTCCTGGAGCACACTTCCTCCCTGATTCCCTAGAGCACTATCCCTCCTTACTCCCTGGAGCACCTTTCCCTCCACATCCCCTGGAGCACTCACCCTCCCATTCTGGAGCACTCTCTCTCTCTCCCTCATCCCCTGGACATCGCCCCTCTATCTGCTGCCCTCGTTATCACTGGTTTGCAACCTTGCCCTGTCAGAGGCCATTTAGGTGGCCGCTGGGGTGGACAGCCTGGTGTTTTGGCATAATAGTTGCCACAGGTGTGAGTCCTTGTACGGGAGATGACCACCGTGTCTCCTCCCTGCTCAGACATATCAGGAGGAGGACAGTAAAGACCAGCTGTGAGGAGCTGAGGCACCCAGGAAGGTCATGGAACAGTGCCACCCTTCAGGGACTGTGCCTGCCCTTACAGAACTAAAGCCCGAGGCCCGAGGCCCGAGGCCACGGTGGCTTTCCTCTTCTTCCTTGTTACAACCACTGGCTGCATGAGGAACCCCATAAACAGGGGCCTGGCTCCCTTGGGCTTCTGGTCACATCAGAGATGGCTTTGGGACTAGATCTCACACTCAGGAAGAATTAATTTAAATTTTCCACGGAGGGCTGCTGTCAGGTCTGGTCTCTGAGTTATTTTAGGACACTCTGGCAAGGGCACTGTGCCCTCCTCTAAATAAATCAACCCCAACAAGTCACTTTAGAGTCCCCCTCCTCCTCACAGCCCCTGTGGCCAGCAGGGTCCGGGCCTAGCATAAGGCCTGTATTCCCTGGGTCCTATGGGTGGAGCATGAGTGTCTCAGCTGGCTCGTGGCACTGTGTTCTCTGGGCTGAGCTGGGGCATTTGTAATCAACAAAAACAACCATGTTACACTTAAGGCCTCCAGAGCAGCGCTCATCAGGACCCATGACACAGCCTGAGACCAGGAGGAAAACCACATTCCTGTCATCTGCAGCCCATGTGACCCTGGCAAAACAACTCTGAATTTTCCACTGAGCTGTACTTCAGCCTGTGTAGAGCTGGGTTGTAGGGTTGGTGACAGGGCAGGGTCCAGGGTCCTGATCACTCTTCCTGTACCCTACCCTGCTATCTGTGTCCCCTGCCCCCACCAGAGGCTCAAATCCAAATGCCAGTTCCCTGTGAATCACACTGCCTGGCATTCCTGTCTACACAGCAGACTTGATCTAAGATGAAGCTCCTTCCTAATAAGGTGTTCTCTGGGTATAGGTGTGGTGTGGTGTGGTGTGGTGTGGTGTGGTGTGGTGTGGTATGTGTGTGTGTGTGTGTGTGTGTGTGTGTGTGTGATACAGAGTAGTTCTAATGTCACACAAAGCTAAAAGCTCTCCCTGCCCCCAGCACACACAGCAAGAATTAGGCAGGAAGAGAAAGGATGTAAATTCTGCTCACATAGGTTATGGGCACCACCCCTACGGGATGCTGCTTTGGGCTTTATCCCTTTTGTGGTACAGCATCTCTGCAAACCTGCTGTGGCCGGGCAGGCTCTTTATTTCCTGTTTCTTTTCTGGGTTTGACACTTTAGTTTGAACTCCGGGTCTCATGAACGCTAAGCAAATGCTTTTCAACTGAGCTGTATCCTAGTCTTGCTTTTTAAAAATATTGTTTTTATCTTATTTATTATTGTGTGTGTGTGTGTGTGTGTGTGTGTGTGTGTGTGTGTGTGAAATGTTGGGACTCAGTTATCTCCTTTTACCATATGAAACCTGGGTTTCAAACTCAGGTCACCATGTCAGCACAAATGTTTAATCTATGGGGTCATACTCTGTCTCCAGCCCCTGTTAATTTCGAGACAGGGTCTTGGTAAGTTGCCCAATCTTTTCCTGACTTTGTAATGCTTGTGCCCCAGTCTCTGGAGTAGCGGGGATCACAGGCCCCTGGCTCGAGGCTTGGCTACGGAAGGGCTCTGTCTCCTTAGTGTGTTCTCTGCTGTCCTTGTCTAGCTGCCTGGTTTGATGATGTATGGCCTGGGGCCAGCAGCCAGGTGGGAGAGAGGAGAAACTGGAAATCCAGGGGGAAGCAGCGTTGCTGAGCATTTGACCATATTGTCTCGATAAAGAACAGATGTAACAGAGCCGAGTGCCTGTGTTCTCCACACTGAGGCAGGGGCATTAGGGTTAAGGGCCATTCTCTGACATGCAGTGTGTTTGAGGCCAGCTGGAGCTACCTAGTCAGGCTCTGTCACAAAACAGAACAAAGCAAGTGTCGAGGCTGTCCCAGGCAGGGCAAGCTCACCCCAACCGCCCACACTGCACACAGCCCTGGAGGAAACAATTATCTAGACCTTCCGACTGGGTAGGGTGGCACACCCTTAATCTCAGCATTCAGAAGGCAGAGGTAAAAGGATCTCTGTGTGCTCAAGGCCAGCCTGGTCTATATAGTAGGACAGCCAGGGCTATGCAGAGAGACTCTTTACAAACAAACAAACAAACAAACAAACAAACAAAAATGAATGAATGAATGAATGAATGATAATAAATAAATAAAAATGAAAAGACCTTTGGACTAAGCTTATTGTCTAGTTTGCTCAGGTGTGGACAGGGACCCAGAGATGAGCCTGCCGTGTGGATGCGGTGAGTCTGGGCAGAGCCAGGGCTGCCACTGCTGTGTGAGAGGGAAGCGAGAAGAAACTGCTGCCGCCTCCGGGCTTCAAGTGCTGTGTGTCTGCAGGCGGGGCTTCACTGTCTCTGGTCCTCAGCTCCTCATCTTGCAGAGTGGAATGCTTTGGATGGAAAAAGACTGAAGGATGCAGAGGAGCCTTCTTGGGGGGGGGCAGTGGGAGGGGAGCCCTCCCTCTCTCACAGCCTCAGACTTCCAAGAGAGCAGGTAAACACAGGACATGTCCCTCCCTTGATCCTTTGGGGATGATTTGTGAGCATAATTGGGCTCTTTGCGGTCCGAAGCTGTCCCCAGACCCCTTCCCTTCTGGGACGATGAAGGACTCTTGGGGACAGTGACAGGCCCTCCTTCCAAACCCTCAGCCAGTTATTTGTTCTTCCCCAGGAGCTCTGACTGTGGCTTCAGGCTCCTTCCGGGCGGGGCACGGTCATGAACAGCTGGCATTGTCTCATCCCCCTTCCCCGAGGAGCTGGAGGGAGCCTCGCGTGGGCCTCTGACCGCAAGACCCCTCTGCTCCATCCTCTTCCTCATTTTCTAGTCCACGAAGCTGGTCTGTCTGTCTTCATCTTGTTTCCCCTAGCCAGCCCCAGATCCAGCCCTTACGCGCCACCCTGCTTTGATTTCCAAATGAGGCCTGACACACAAGGCCCGAGCGCACTGCACGCTGGGTGCAAGCTACTAGAGTTGACTTACAAAATACAGCCGTTAAGGAAGACGAAGTTTTACCAATGTGGTTGCATAGTTCTTTCTGTCTGAAGATAAACTAGATAGATGCTTTCAGAGTAGTGGTGGCCCAGGACAGTGTGAAGACACCCTCCGTAGTTTCTGCCTCCTTCCCAACCTGAGAGGCCCCATCTGTCAGTGATCCTGTTACCCACTTTGGCCACACAGTCCAGAACACACAGGCTGGGATCCCGTGAAGCAAACAGCAGAGTCAGTGTTAGGTCATAAGGAATCCACTGCAGGGGCTGTGGCTCGTCCCAGGCCCCTGGAGGGAGAAAGCTCAGGGGTTCATAGAGAGGAGTGGGTGGGGTTTGATTGGTCATAGCTCAGAGGCTGTCACAAACACACACACACACAGACACACAGAGACACACAGACACAGACACACACAGACACACACATACGCACACACACATGAGCATGCACGTCCACACACACACACACACACACACACACACACACACACACACGTTTCTTGAGTTCACTGGCTCAAAGGTATTAAACTGTGACACGGGCTTGAAGGAGCACTTTGCAGCAAGAAGAAAGGGTGACTGTGTGTTTCCATTACTGGTGACAAAATGCTTGAGGGAACCAACTTCCAAAGAAGACATTTAGGCAGAGACCAGCTGGGAGGTCAGTGCTGGGACAAGGGTTAGGGTCCACAGTGCCCTGCTCCCTTTAGTGAGGCCCCTCCTGAGTTCTCAATATTTCTCAGGAGCCATGAAAATTCAGAATCCAGCCTGGATGAGCCACTGATGAGGAAGACCCCCCTTCCTATAGCCCAGACTCCTCAGTACAGGGCCTTTGGGGACATTTAGGTCCAAACCATAAAAGAGACTTAACATTTCCTTACCTTTTAAATAGTTACTTATTGATTTATGTGTGTGTGTGTGTGTGTGTGTGTGTGTGTGTGTGTATGTGTGTGTGTGTGTATGTGTGTGTGTATGTGTGTGTGCACGTGCGTGCATATGTGCATGGGAACCCACATGCATGCCACAGTGATATATAGAGCTCACAGGACAAGTTGTGGGAGTCAGTTGCCTTCCATCGCCATGAGGGACCTGGGGGTTGAACGCAGGTTGTCAGGCTTGGTGACGAAGGGCCCTTACCTGCAGAGTTATCTCTCAGGCCCAAGGTCACTGCCCCTCACTCGCCCCCTGCTCTGAGCCTCTCGGATGCTAGATGAGGCTTGCTTCCTTTTCCACCATGACCAAAAGCAGCTTGGGGAGGGGAGGGTTTATTCCGCTTCCGCTTCCACATCACAGTTCCTCCTTGAAGGAAGTCAGGGCAGGGCCTCAAGTGGGAGGAGCCTGGAGGCAGAAACTGAAGCAGAAGCGTGGAGGAGTGCTGCCTCCTGGCTTGCTCAGCTGCTTTCTTCAAGCCGCCGGGATCACCAGCCCAGGGGTGGCACTGCCAAATCCCACCGGCCAGTCTGCCAGTCTGAGGGGGAGTTTTCTGAGTTGAGGCTCCCCCTTCCAAAAACGTCTCTGGCTCATGTCAGAGACAGTTCTCACAAAACTAGCCCGTAGAGTGCTTCACCGTTTGACCTACATTCCCAGATCTTTTTGTATTCTTTATTTTGAGACAGGGTCTCACTAAGTTGCCCAGGCTAGCCTTGAGCTCACTCTGTAGTCTAGGCTAGCCTCCTGCTCCAGCTTCCTGAGGGCTTGTGTCACTAGGGCTGGCTCAGCCCCATTCTTAATGTAGTTAAATGAAGCAACACGCAAAGTCCCAGGTATGAAGTTCCCAACCGTGTGTGATCACGGTGTTGACATGAACGTGAATGTAGAAATCTCTAGAAAGAAGCAGAAGTGCTCACTCTAGAGCGTTGCCCCAGGGAAGAACATCATCGCCAAGGGGCCAGAGTGGTACGTTATCTTTGTGGTACCATCTGTCACCGATTCAGTAATCCGTGTTTACAGCAGAGCTGGGGTGTGCCTGTGTGTGGGAGACGGGCATCCAGATGTCACTCAAGGCTTAGGGGGAGGCAGGGAGACAGAGAAAGGCTGTACCCCACATGGGTGGTGTGATGGGTGTGTCTGGGATTCCATGCCTGGACCCCTGCTCTCACATACATAACTCACATATATTTGCTCTACAACTCTGCCACTGTCTGTGGTGTAAGCCATCTCGCAGGGGACTGTAGGTGACGGATGTGAAAAGCCAGCTGTCCCAGGGGCTCTTTGGTGTGGTCTCTCCCCGTGGCCAGACCACATGGCTCTCCCCATATAGAGACACTGTTTAGTACAGAGCCTGCGCTCCGCTTTTCCTGAGCAGAAGGTCAGGCCACAGATGCCCTAAGGCAGCTAGGGTGTGAGGAAAATGGCGTGCCTCTCCAACCACAACCACCCCCACATTTCCCTCCAGTGTGAGGAGGCTTTGGGGGGGGTACATGTACCCCCTTTCAGACATGTACCCTGAGTCCTCTTGGAGTAGATGCACTCAGGGTGGAGACTATGTCCAGGGAGAGACTCTGTGCTGGTGGGCGAGTCACCAGGAAGCTTGTCAGAGGACACGCTTGCTCTCTGGCTGTGCCGAATGGAGCCTGAAGGCCAATGCGCGCCACCACAAGCTCTTGAGCCAGGCAGGGCTTGTTCAGAACCAACTTTCAGAAGCACGACTGGCCCGGGGGGAAGCTGACAGGCAGGGGGAGGAGTGGGGGCTCACAGGCCACCTGCTCAGGCCAATTTCCCCAGCGTTATCTTATCTTCGTCCTCACAGTAATTCTGTAAGCAGGACAGGGCTATTGTTACCTCCTTTTTTTACCACTGAGAAAATGGGCCCCAGGGAGGTGGTGACATCAGCCTTTGTCACCCAGCTTGCCCCAGCAGAGTGAGGAATGGAAGTCAGGCTGTACCCCCCCCCCCCAGGATCTGCACCTGATTTTTCTCCAGGGGAGTATTTTTAGCCGGCTGGCATCATTTCGATGGCACCTTTTACTAAGTGGGGGTCTTGGTACCTGTCTTAGGAACTGTGACTAATGTGGAGACTGCGGTCCCCACCGGCCCCTGCAGAGGTTCTGCTGGGTCCTAGGGTCTGACACCTGGGCCTTGTCAAAGCCCTGCTTGCCTTCTGTGATGGGGGGATGGGATCTTCAGGATGCCTTCAGGTAGAACCTTGTGTGGGTCACTGCTATGTCTGGAGCCCAGCCCTGGGCACAGAGTAGGTGCTCAATAATGAACCAATGAGCACCCAGTCATCCAGTGATGGCAACATGGATTGGGATAGCACATTCGTGATGCTATCCTGGCTGAGGGCAGGGTTGAGGACCATGTTCCCTTGACAATGAGGTGGCTCATATCCCGTTAGGATCTAGATAGATGCTTGTGGATGGAGCAGGGCTGATCTGGGGGTGGGGGTGGGGGTGGGGGTGGGGGTGGGGGTGGGGGTGGGGGTGGGGAGTAGCCCTCCAGTGGGACAAGGGTTCTTGGTCTGTTTGTTAAAAGCTCCTAATTGATCATGTATATGGTTGTGACATGGTGGCCCAGTTACTTGCTCTTTAGATATAGTAGTCCCTGGGTCTAATAATAGGTCCAGCCCCTCAACTCCCTGAACCCAGCTCCTTCCTGGTCTAGAAAGTTGTGTGTGGTGGCCAGGAGGCTGCCCGGGCTGGGGTCTTCTCTCATCAGCCCTGAGATTCACTGCATAGAGAGGTACAGGGACATTTGGTGTGCCTAGACCCTGGTGGTGGTGCGTGAGAGAGACTGAAGCCAGGGGGCTTGGGTGAATTGAGGGAGGAAGTTGGAGTTGAGGACAGAGGAGGCCGAGTCTGCCATCTCAGCCTGGCCAGCAGCAGAAGCATTAGGCACTCACCCCTAGAGGTCAGTTTGAGATGGACCAAGTACGTTATGGTGGCAAAGCTCTCTCTCTATATATAAAATGTGTGTGTGTGTGTTTATGTGTATATATGTACACATAAATATGTACATTAATATGTATACATATGCATACACATGTGCACACATGTGTGTATGAGCAAGCATCCTGTAGGGCGGTGGAGGCCCAGTCATGGCCTAGCAGGCGCTTGCTGTATCTGAGACTAGAACTGGCTCCCTCACAGAGTGGCCTTGCAACCTGTCCAGAGGCTGAGCCCGGCACTGGCAGAAGAAGGCCTAGCCACAATGGGGCTCTTTAGCCCAGGGCTGGCTGGCAGGAGCCAGCTTTTTTCATCACCTGCTGAGATTTATTGGCGACTCCAGAGAGCTGCAGGCCGGAGGCCTGGCAGGCAGCAGGGCCTCCTGGCTCTTTACCCAAAGTCAAGAAACCAGAGAACAGCATTAGCCCCGACCTGCTGGAGGGTGGCCAGCTGCCGGGCACAGACCTCACAGAGTGTGGAGTCGGGGGAGTGTGGACTTGGACCCTCCCAGATGTTACAGATGTGGAAATGGGGGCCGGAGTGGGGAAGCGAATACCCCACAGTCACACATCTCTTCAGGGCTCTTGTCAAGACCAGAAGCCTGGCTTTGGGGCCGTGCACTCAGACTACTAAGGCCTCTTTGATGGACATCTTTGCTGGCCTTCTCACTGAGAGCAGCGACCTTGCAAACACCCTGCAAAGCAACTTGAGGGAAAAGGGACTCATTTGGGTTCCTGGCTTGAGGTACCGTTTGTCACGACAGGGAAGTTGTGGAGACAGGCTGTGAGACCTCTGGTCACATCGCGTCTGCGGCCGGGAAGCAGAGAAAGCAGAACGGTCAGCGCTCAGCTTGTGCACTGTCCTTTGTATCTGGTCCGGGACTCCGGCCCGCACCCCGCCCTAATGACCTAGGGTAGCTAACCCCTCACACGAGTGCATACCCAGAAGCCTATCTCCTAGGTGGTTCTAGGCTCCATCAAGCTAACGAATCTAACCATACCCTATGTGTATGGGGATGGCTCTGATCCGAGGAGCCAGGGCAGGCCTTGGTGTATGTGTGGCAGTCAGAGGACACCTTGCTGGAGCCGGTTCTCTCCCTCCGTCTCGTGGGTCCCTGGGATTGAACTCAGGTCATCAGGTTTGGCAGCAGCACCTTTACCCACTGAGCCATCTCTAAAAGCAGCCATTTGTTGAACTCACACGGGAATCTAGAATACCTTGGCATGTTTCTTTTTTCCTTTTTTCCACAGTATAAAATATTCAGGGGCTGGGCGGTGGTGGCGCACGCCTGTAATCCCAGTACTTGGGAGGCAGAGGCAGGCAGATTTCTGAGTTTGAGGCCAGCCTGGTCTACAGAGTGAGTTCCAGGACAGCCAGGGCTACACAGAGAAACCCTGTCTCAAAGAAACAAAAAACAAAAAAACAAAACAAAACAAAAAATTCAGGGAAGGAAAGCCAGGCCTGAGGCAGGCTCTGTAGTGTCACCGGGGACCTGGGCTCTTTCTGTCTCTTCCCTTCAGTTGACATATATAGTTTTTGTTCTCATGATTCCAAAAAGGCTGCTCCCCCAAACCCAGTAGTTGCCTTTCTGGGGTGAAGGGGATCATCGGTCAATGGTTTGAAGGCCGGTGCTCATGGAAAGCTGTGTTTTTTAAATCAGAAAAACACTTTAGGTTTCCTAGAAGTGTCCGAAGAGCAGGCTGCTCAGAGCATAAATAGCACAAATGGCCCTCTGCCTTGCTTTTTATTTTTAGCTTTTCTCAGGGGCAGGACCTATTCTTTTTGTTTGGTGGCCGGCCGTTGTTGTTTTATTTGATTAAATAGAAATCCCCCTTGCGAGGGAAATGCCCTGTGAAGAGGTTCTTCCTGTAGTGTGAGCTACAGGTGCTGCTTTTGGTGCTTCCTAGGTTAACAATGCATGTGTGTATGTGTGTGTGTGTGTGTATGTGTGTGCGCGCATGTGCATGTGTGCATGTGTGCTTGTGTGTTTGTGTGTGTATGTACGAGTGTGTTTGTATGATCACGTGTATATGCCTGTGTTTGTGTGTGTCTGTGTTCGTGTGTGTGTGTGTGTGTGTGTGTGTGTGTGTGTGTATGTGTGTGTGTGTACACGAGTCCCTGCTTGTCTGCTTGTGTGTGCATGTGCATGTGTGTCTGTGTATGCATGAGTGCATGTATGCATGCTTGTGTGTGTGTGTGTGTGCGTGTGTGCGAGAGAGAGAGAGAGAGAGAGAGAGAGAGAGAGAGAGAGAGCATATGTGTGTCCAAGTGTGAGAGTGTGTATGTGCTCGCTTGTGTGTGTATGCATTGTGCATGTATGTGCACTTGTATGTGTACGCATGAGTATGTATGTATACATGTGCATGTGTGTGTGTGCATGAGTGCATGTGTGTGCTCATGTGTATGTGTGTGTGCACATGTGCATTGGGACACAGTGTGACAATCTCACTTCCCTCCCTCAGCACTGGTCACACCTATGCCTCTGCCTCAATCCTCCCCTGTGTTTGGTCCTGATGGGTACTGATCTTCAACCAAGGGCACCAGTTGGGCTGTTCAAACTCAGCAGAGTCTCTGCCAACCATGGGTGGTGCCCCTGAGGCCTCCTGTCTGCAGGGCCCATGGAAGTCTCTACATATAGCACATAAGGGTATGTGCTATAGCTGTGCCTCCTGCGCTGCCCTGCCCCCTACACTGCCTGCCAACGACCCTGGAGGACGGAGGGGTCAGCACATGGCTCCGAGCAGGATCCTCTGAGATCCTGGAGCTCAGTGTAGCTCAGGATCTTCCTGGGCCAGGCCGAGGCTGTGTTTGCCAGGGTGACCCTCACAGGGTGGTGGGTCAGCAGAAAGGGAGAGCAGGCAGGCTGGGGATACACACACACACACACACACACACACACACACACACACACATACACGGGGCTGAAAGGGACAGGGTGCTGTGTGGCTTCTCCCATTTCTTGTGACTCTATCCTTGGGCCTATAGGTCTCAGTTCCAAGCCCCCAAGGCAGAGGAGGGTGGGGGTCACAGGGCCCCAATAGCATAATACTTCCTAGCAGGCAGAAGGCCCCATTGTGGTCACCCTAGGGTTGGAAGAGGCCCCCTGCCAAAGCTTCCCAAAGCTGCCCTGCTCACAGTCCCCCATACCTTCTAGAAGGTTCTGCTGCTGGGCTGTTATGTATCCTGTTTCAGGCCCGGGTCAGCTAGGACTACACCGACACCCTCTTGTCTTCCTTTTCCTGCTGGAGCAGAGGTTTGTGGGCTGTGGGGGAGGGCTCAAACAAGGACAGGACAGGTAACAGCCACAATGGAGGTCAGAGGTCCCTGCCACCCCGCCTGCCCGGTGGAGATTCGATAGCCGCCTCTCCTACAGCAGCATCTGGGTTGGCTGTAAGGACGCAGACTCCCACGTTCATTGTTTAACTGTGAAGCCTGGTGAAACCGTGAGGGTTATTTTTACCTCCCAGCATGTGGGTGGAGAGGGGTGTTCTGAGCCAGCTCTGGCCTCACAGAAAGTGGTGAGCACTCTGAGGAGCACTCGGAGGAGGAGGAGGAGGCCGCAGCAAAGGTCTGTTTTGATGGGAGCAGGCTGTGGCAGGCCACAGAGCCAGTCCCCTCCCCCTCCCCCTAGTCTCCTCAGGATGGATGGCGTGCTAGGCTCTTAGATGTCTCACCAGACAGCTTCTTTGCAGAGACTCTTATATTACAGATTTATTATGTTTTGTAGCACGGGGGCTGGGACCCAGAGCCTTACAAGCTTCCTACGCACACACTCAGTCACTTAGCTGAGCTCCCAGACCTCTCTTTTTGATACAGTGTCTCCCTAAGTTGCCCAGGCTAGCCCCAAACTCACTATGTAGCTCAAACAGATCTTGAAGGTTTGATCCTCCTGCCTTAGCCCCCTGAGCAGCTCGGATCCCAGATCTGCTCTAATCAGACACAGCACAAGGACAGGTTTGTGAAGAGATTGGAGCCTTCCATTACTCCTAACCCTGGTCTGCAGAGGGTCTGAGACACCCGGGGGCTCCAGTGGCCGGCAGAGGGTGCAAATTTGGTGGGAAGGAACCCAGGCCTGCCATTTCTACCAGGAAAAGACAGGATGCTCAGGAGACGTCTCTGTTGCGGGTCTCTGTATGTTCTTAATTCTCACCTAGGAAGTGGGGGTTGTCCTGGTCTCTGCGCATGAAGAAACAGAGGCTCATAGGCCACCTCCGCCCAGCCAGAGTCACCTCCAGGAAGTGGAGGGCTCCATGCATATCGATAGGGAGTATGGCTTCTGTGGCGCGTGTACAGGGGCCGTGGGCTCTGGAGCAGCTGTATTAGTGTCTGAAGAGCAAGTCGCCACAAATAACGGGAGTTTGTTGTTTTACAGTCTGGAGGCTGGACGTCCAGACGGGTCCCCGCAGCTAAGCCCGTAGCCCTCGGGAGCAGAGCCTCTCTTCCAGCTCCAAAGAACAGCGAGCAGGTCTGGGCTCCTGGACTGCCCTCCACCTTCAGAGTCAGCCCCCTGGAACCGTTCTGTCTTACCGACTCCTGGCCCCTCCCTTCACTTACCGAGCGTGTGTGGCAACATCTAATCTGTAACACAACCCTCTCCGGACGTCTCTTTACCAGGTAAAACAGTGCAAGTGCAGATTTCAGGGTTACCAGGAGGGTGTTGTGGGGTGCTCTATCCTGCCAACAATGGTGGCCTTCGGTAGAGTCTGGTTTTGAGGATAATGGTCACCCACTCCTCAGGACAGTTATTGAGGGTGTGCGGGAGAACTGGTCAGGTTCGTTCCAAAGGGGACTATGGCCTCCACAGGGAGTCACTAGTCTGTGGAGTCTGGTGACAGCCAGGAGCAAGGGACTCCAGGTCTTGGCAGGTAGACACTAAGGAGGGAGCTTGTGTGTCTGTGGGGTACTTGCAGCACAGTGTAGGACTTGGAATTCAGCAGACCAGGGTTCAAATCTCACCCCTGCCTCCTCGCAGGCCCCAGCAGGGTGTAGATGGAGGTGTGGGCGGGGCTGCCAGAGCGGAAGCCAACAGATGCTTCAGAGAGGCCAACTTCTGTTCTTGAGATAACACAGCAACTGACAGGGGCTGGGCTTTCCCAGGGCCCCCAGATTTCAAGTTGGGTTGTAGCCGCCGTGTCTCCTTACTATTTCCTTTAAATCTACCGACTGTCTTTTTGTTGTTGTTGTTTGTTTGTTTGTTTGTTTGTTTTTTGGTTTTTCGAGACAGGGTTTCTCTGTGTAGTCCTGGCTGTCCTGGAACTCACTCTGTAGACCAGGCTGGCCTCGAACTCAGAAATCCACCTGCCTCTGCCTCCCAAGTGCTGGGATTAAAGGTGTGCGCCACCCACAGCCAGCTACTGACTGCCTTTTAATTTAATGTGTCTGTTTTAAACTGGAGCTTTATACGCTTCCGTAAAGGGGAGTCACAGACTTCATGGGCTGGTTATCATGTCTTTTTATAAGGCACATTAAAATAAGGTTATCACTATAAAAGCAAATGTGTCTGTTTGCAGATTGTGTAAAACGATGTCACACAGAGTAGGAATGCTTTGTCCCTCTCCTTGGAACTGGCTCTGCACCGGCTCTCCAGACCACAGTAATATTACCGTAGGCTGCCCCTCACAGCAATATTACCGTAGGCTGTCCCTCACAGTAATATTACCGTAGGCTGTCCCTCACGGTTTGTGCCCATCCCCCACCGTTCCTGCCATTGCATGTCGATCCCCAGGGGCCTCGGGGTCTCCCAGAACTGCTCAGTTCTGCTCCAGGCCCTTCCACCCTAGCTCCTCTGCTGCCCTCCTTACCCAGCCAGAAGTCGTCAGGATTCGAACCCAGGCCAGGAGTCCTTTTATGTCAGAACTCAGCAAGGCTTTTGAAGAAGAAAGTGGCTTTCAAATGAAGTAATGAAGGGATGGCCAGGTGTGTGTGTGTGTGTGTGTGTGTGTGTGTGTATGTGTGTGGTGTGTGTGTGTGTGTGTGTGTCTGTGTCTGTGTGTATCTCTCTGTGTGTATCTATGTGTGTGTATGTGTATGTATGTGTGTATGTCTGTGTGTATCTGTGTGTGTGTCTGTGTGCATGTGTGTGTGTCTGTGTGCATGTGTGTGTGTCTGTGTGTGTATGTCTGTGTGTGTGTGTGTGTGTGTGTGTGTGTGTGTGTCTGTGTATGTGTAAGCCATGTATTGACTTTGAGTGTCTTTCTCAATGGCTTTCCATATTAGTTTGGATTGCAGACGGGGCAGTCCAAGCCTCACCAAGCCAGCACATGTGTGCCGGGACCAGAACTCAGGACCTCAAGCTTGCTAGACAAATGCTCCATCGATTAAGCCATTTCCCCAGCCCTCAACCCGTCTGATTCTGCTGCCCAACAGGACAACCCTTCTCAAGATGAGGATGCTGAGGGCCGTTTATAATCTCTCCTGGGGCAAAAATGCTGAGATGTCCAATCCAGACTCCACGGTGTCCCAGGAGGTGGGGCTTAGCAGCTCCTGCCCTGCTGTCTGCTTGGGGCTTCCCGGGCTTGAAGCAAGGGCTTCTTGTCCCTTCTTTTATTGCAATATGGGTCATTTATCCCCTGATGTCAGGATAGAGTTTCAGAGTTTCACGCTTCCTAATTCCAACGTTTCCTAGGGAATGAGGAAGAACACACAATCCCAGTTTTCTGTTTCAGGGGACTCTTTAAAGCAGGTTCTGCCAGGGGTCTCCCAGATCACCTCCAGGGACTGTAAGAGAAAGAGCCTAGTACAGAGTCTGGTCCATACTCATGTCTATGGCTTCCCATGGTGACAATTCTCTCCTTCAGAGCCCAGAATGAGGAAGAGGTGGAGACGTGTGAGAAGCTCAGCTTCGGGGAGGGGCTCTGGGGCAGCGGTTCTCTGCTTTCCCGATGCCGCAACACCTCATGCTGTGGTGACCCGCCCCCCCAACCATAAAATTATTTTTGTTGCTACTTCATAACTGTAATTTTGCTACTGTTATGAGTTGTAATGTAAGTATCTGATATCCAGGATATCTGATGTGTGACTCCTGTGAAGGGTCAGTTGGCCCCTGCATAGGCTACAATCCACAGGCTGAGAGTCAGTCGGCCTCCGTTCCAGTCCCCAGTCCCTTTTAGACTAACTGGGTGACTGCAGGCGAGGGATGGCCTCATCCTGAGCCTCAGTTTTTTTTTTCATCTGTAAAATGGGGATAAGAATAGTACCTCCTCCTGGGAAGTGACAGCACACACCTTTAATCCCACACTTGGCAGGGAGAGGAAGGCGGATCTCTATAAGTTTGAGGCCAGCCTGCTCTACCAGAGTTCTAGGACAGCCAGGGGTATACAAAGAAACCCTGTCCCCCCAAAACCAAACCAAACCAAACCAAACCAAACCAAACCAAACCAAACCAAACCAAACCAAACCAAACCAAACCAAAAGGACAGTCCCTCTCTGGAACAGGTAAGGAGCAGAGATGTTAAGCTTCACAGGGTCTCAAAGGGGCAGTTTATTGACAGCTGCTGTTTTTACCACCAGGCAGATCTGGGTTTGAATCTTGCCATTAGAAATACTGTTTGATTTGGGGCAGATTTCCATATCTGATTCTGTTTCTAAAAAAAAAAAAAAAAAAAAAAAAAGGGCTTCTAAGGGTGGTGGCCAGCATCCAGGAAGCAGATAGAGTGTGTATAAAGGCAGAGCCCAGCCCCGGTGAAGCACTGGAGCCCCTGGGAGAGGTGGCTGCTCCAATCGGGCTCCCTGATGTCGACTGTGACCCCCCCTTTCCTCCCCACTGCAGCTGCTACACCCCAGACTTACAGACCTGGCCTCTGCCGTCTGAGGCAAGGCCGGAAGTGAGGCGAGCAGCCTGTGGCTTCCTCTTTTTTGTCCTGCTGTGGGCCCAAGACTCCTTGCTCAGAGCCTCGGAAGAGGGGACTGTGCACCATGGCCTCCCGCGCAGCGCCAGTCAGGCAGACATGCTGTTGTTTCAACATCCGAGTCGCCACCATAGCCCTGGCTGTTTACCACATAGTGAGTATTGGGGTGTGTGGGGCAGTGTGTGTGTGTGTGTGTGTGTGTGTGTGTGTACACTGAGACCTTCCAACTGGAGGATTGCTATCTATTACTTGTCTTGTCTGTGGGACCCTGGACAAGCCCTGTGCTACTCTGGGCCTCAGTGTTTCCCTGTGGAGTTGAGCAGAATAGTGTCCTTAAGGTTGCAGGTGTGTGAAGAGAAAGGCTGGTTGGCAGAGGGGAGGAGTGCAGATTGGGATGGCTCCAGGATGCCAGGCCCCACACAGGCCTGGGTGTAGGGCTTTCTGGGCCCTATCCTAGTCTGGGGTCTGGGCTTACATCTTTGGGGAGCCAGGGACCGCTTCCCCTCAGCTCACAGCTCAGTCAAGCCGCCTTCTCCCTTCAAGGACAGCTCAAACTTCGTGCTTGGGGAACTGCTTGGGGCTGCCATTGTCACAGTGTGACCCCAGGTCCAGTCTTAGTCCCCAGGGATAAGGCTCTCCCTTTGGAGTCTCTGTTCTCTTCACCCCTCACTCCCTCGCTCCTGGCCACACTTAGCTCCCTGAGGCCCAAACATTTTCTGGCTTCAGTGACTCAGACAGAAACCTGTGGCTAACAGCTCTCCTGGGCCTGGAAGAGCTTCCTCAAAATCAACCTAAGTCCGCAGGCTGCTGCGCAGAGCCTGGTAACATCTGCTTCCGGCCACAAGCAGTGTGGCCAGGCAGTGGTACAAACCAGTTCTGTCCTTAAGCCCCTGTGTGTGCCACCCTGAGGCCCCCGTTCTCAGCCTCTGCTGTGCAGTCTCGGATGACTTGTTTAACCTCTCTGAGCCTGTTTCTTTAGATCAAAAACGAAGATGAGGATGATAAGAGCTGTGTGTTGGGTGGCTGTGTGGGTGAAGGTGATATGTATAAAGCATGAGGGGCGTGTGCAACACGGTCCCCTGCCTTTTCATGAGTGTGTCCTGACCCACCTGTCCACCGAGAGCAAGGGTTCTCAACCTGTGCATCATAACCTGTGCAGGGTTCAACTGACCCTCCCCCCCAACAATCATAACATTATTTTCATTGCTACATTATAACCATAATTTTACTATTGTTATGAATCATAATGTAAATATATTTTTAGAGATAAAGAGTTGCCAAAAGGGTCTGAACCCACAGGTTGAGATCCGCTGATCTAGGGCTTGGCATGGGGGAAAACTACCGCACGGCCTCAGCTGGCACAGGGGCTGAGAGGGGCGGTGGCACTCTATCTCGGCGTCAAATCTTTCAGATTGTCATCTCTGAGCTAGCACAGCATTCTGGGAAGGATGTGACAAGGGTCCTTATACCAGCTCTGCTGGAGCCAGCTGTTTGAGCTCCTGGGAAAACCCGGCTTGGGGCTTGCTTCTCTATCTAAAGTGGGGACCGGCCGTGGATGGGGATGGGAGCTTTGAACTCAGATGTTTGCAGTATGTGGGGTGGGGTGGGGTGGGGTCACTAAATGGCTTCAGTGGGGCGGAGGGGCTTGCAGTTGCTGGGACTTTGCTCCATCTGCTCTGGTGGCTCTGCTCCTGCTTTTCAGAGAAGCGTTTCCTGTCTGTTTGGCCGGCCTCTCAGAATATCGTAAATATCTTAAAAAGTAACTAAACCCAGCAGGCTGTACTGTGCAACCACCGAGGTTTCTTCTTATTCGTGCTGTCCAAGCGCCTCAGCTGTGGATGCAGGAGATGAATGATGCCCTGAGACCACAGAGATCCAGAGCGATCAGGGAAGGCTTCCTGGAAGGAGTGTCACGGGCAGGGAAGCTGTAGTGTGTGTGGGGGGGGAGTGTGGAGGAGGAGCCAGTGTGCCAAGGTGAGGTGTGCCTGGTTCCAGAGCCCCACTGAGACAGTTGGGGAGGAGGAGGAAGTGACTTTGTGTAAAGCGGAGCCTTAGAGCCTTTCCTCTGGGACTCTAATGTCATTTGGGGCTGGGTCACTCTTTGCATTGTATAAGTAGGTCACCTCCTAGGCATCATTCTAGTCCCTAGACGTTCTAGTCCCTAGATGTGGGCCATGATTGTGCAATCTTCAAAACCAAGGCGTGGTACGTGAGTCATCCAGAGCCATGGAAGGTTCCAGAGCCTCGGGGTGGGGGTATGAGAGAAGAGAAGCCTGGAAGTCAGATACCCATCCCAGGGACTGGGTTAGGGTACACAGATGACCTTCCTACCCCCTTGGCCAGAGGCCCTTTTTCCTCCCCATAGGAAAGGGGCTGGGGGCTTTCCTTTGGCGTAGCAGGTGGGCGCCAGGTGTGCCAACAGGACGTCAGACATCTGGGTAGAAAAAGAGAAGCCGCCACCAGATGTACCAGCCACTCATGCTGCCGTCATCTGGAGCCAGCCATGGGTGACATCTCTGTACGTTGAGTGCTATTTGTGCACTTGGTCCCTGTGGGGAGGATTAAATTGGGCCATTGACGCCCGAGATGGGGCCACGCTTCGTGGAACTGTAGGGTACAATTACAGGAAGGTCCTACCTGGCCAACAGGTTTGTGCTCTGATGCTACAGGCTTCTTTCTGGCTTGCCTTGGGCACAGGGGGATGAGAGCAGGGTCCCCGGCTGGCCTCTTGAGTTCTTCCTTGTGTTCTGAGTTGGTGGCAGGAAATAAAGAAGGGGGAGGGGACACTGGCAGACTTTTTAGTAGAGAACTCCCTGGGCTCTCTCCTGCTGTGTTTCTGTGTCTTTATTCCTGATATTGGGGTGGGGGTGGGCGTGGGGGTGGGCGTGGGGTGGGGCTGGTAGCTGCAGTGACCAGAGAAAGCTGTGCAGACTGTATAGCTAAGGGGAGGAGCTGACACCAGAGAAAGTGGGGCTGGCGTGTGGCCGTCGTTAGCTGGGGACTGTGAAAAGGTCTCTTTTTCCCTGGCTTTTCGTCTGTATTTGCCTTCTTTTCTTTCATTTCTTTGAGACCAGGTCTTGCTATGCAGACCAAGCTGGCCTGGAACTTACTCTCCTGCTTCAGCCTCGCCAGGGCTGTGTTTACAATTTCTCTCCCCTCTCTCCTCTTTCCTTTACTGTGATACTAGGAAGGGTGCACCCAGGGCACAGCCTCAGGCTGGCCTGGAACTTGGACACTTCTCGCTTTAGCCTTCAGAGCCCCTGATCACAGGCCTGCCCCCACGAGGCTCAGCGTGCAGGCTACTTTTTAAAGTAAACATTTTGTTTTCTGGACAGTTTCTTAATTAGAGGAGATGGCAGATTCAGTGCTGAGAGCACCCCAGTGTCCCTCTCCTGTCTCGCGTCAATGGGACAAGCCTGTGACAGCTGCCCGTCAGGACCTACAGACCGCTTTCTCTTCCTGTCCTCCTTTCTGTATCCGTTTTCTGTTTCAGAGTCTGGGGCCCGTCACTCCGGGTGCCATCTTCTTGGGTTCCCCTGGGCAGCAGCGGGCTCTCAGGTCTCCTGGATTGAGGACTGGGATGGCTCTGTGGAGTTCTGTCGGGTATTTGGTGGACTGTGCCTCACCGGGTGTGCCTGGTGGCCTCACACACACACACACACACACACACACACACACACACACACACACACACACACACACGACTGGGGCTCCTTTGCATGACAATCTACATGCTTAAGGCATTGCTCAGAAGGATGGCGCACCTTGCCGGCGTCTTCTCTGCGAATCTGCGAAGTTTTCTTTCTCCTCTTTCGGTTTCAGACACCCCCCCCCCCCCGGGGGTGAGTAATCATGAGTAGCAGAGTCAGGAATGAGGTTCCTCTTCTGGAGGATGGAGTGGACAAAGTCCTGGCGCTCCCTCACGGCACAGCTGTCTGTCCCCACGTGCGGTGTAAGGGGCTTATTGGTATGTCGGCCAACAGCTCTCAGATATACATCGTGTGTAGTTTAAAGCAGGACTGCTTTGTACCCCGAAAACCAGATGGTGGTGTTCTGTATACTAAAGTGTACAAAGCGTGTAGACACGCAGGGAAGGGGCGGTGGGACTCCCAGGCCCAGCTGGGGTAGCTCGACTGTCTGAGAGGCCCCTCTCCTTTCTCAGCGCTCTGGGAGTCATTTCTCTTTCTTGAGATCTTCAAGGAAGCTTCTTCCAGAAAGTCCTTCTGACTTGCTAGCCTGAGGTCTTCGGCCTCCTCTTTAACTTCATGTTGTGGGCAGTGACTGGATATATGCCACCAACTGGGGCCGTGACCCTGAGCACACAGGTGTCTGTCGGTGCCGGCTGAGCCTCGAGTGTTCCAGCCATTAATGGAAGCCAATGGTTTCTGAGCCAAGGGTGATTCTGGGCTTGGTAGTCCTTGGTGACATGGGGTTGGGGGTAGCTGGCCATATGACCAACCACTGGAGTCAGTCCCCTTTTGAAAACTCAGGTGCTCAACTGAGATCTAAAAATCAGCCCCATTGGTCCCTTGGGAAAGTCTCAGCTAAGGCCTGAGGACCTGGCACCTTCTTCTCTAATAGCCTGGGCTGGACAGAGGCAGGATCTGGCCAACCCTGGGTGCCCTTCCTGCTGTGGGGAGGCCGGCAGGGTTAGGCTGGTGTCCTGGTCCCTCCCCAGTAGCATTTAGGACATCTTGCTTGAGGGTCCCCTGCTGTGAGAGAGGCATGACCAGGGAGGCGCCCGGCACTTCTGTGCCAGGGGGTAGAAGTTAGGGCTGGTTTATGCCAGGCCAAGGCTTCTCTGTCAGGCCTGGGGCACGGTAAGCCAGGAAACAAGGCTTTTGTTCTCAGCCCAGAGCAGTGGTCCAGTGCGAGGGAGGGATTGGCTCTGAGCTTGAGTCTCCTGGGAGGCCCATCTGCCTTAGACGGTGGCTGGCTCGGAACTCCAGGGAAGCACCTGGTGATACACGGCTCTAATCCATCCTCAGAACAGAGCCTCAGGTCCCTCCTGTTCCCCGGGGAGCCCCGCACAGCAGCTGCCTCCACATTCCCAATTCTGTAGAAGAGGAAACTGAGGCTCAGGGAAGCCAAGCAGGGCTGCCAAGGGGACAGGCCAACTGGCTGGTGATAAAGAACAAAAAGCCTGGGTTCCTGATCCAGATGGAGGCTGGGGCACGGTGGAAGCCATGAGCGTCACTCCCAGCAGCCACATTCTTAGACGGAGGGCACACATGTCAAGATTTCAATTTCAGCATCACCTGCACGGTGGGGAGAGTGGGGACCCTGATAGAGCTTGCCTCGGGCGGCTGAGGCTTGGGAGGGTGTGTGAAAGGGCATGTCAGCATTCAGGGGAGGACTTGGCATGCAGTAGGGGCCTAATAATTACAGCTATCACAACGCCCAGTGCTATTATTGCAGGTCTTTGCTCTCAAAATGGTCATTGAAGAGCAAACAGCTCCCACCTCGAAAGGTCTTAACACGGTGTCAGATTCCTGACATTTTTTATCTTACAGAAACAGAACAAAGAAAGTCCTAAGTCCAGACTTTCCAAACACATTGGTGGAAACACCAGGTTCCAACCAAGCAGACAAGTGTCTGCCGTGTGGCCTCGGGTGCTTATCTGGGACATTTTCAGTCTTTGGTCAATTAGCGCATTCTGAAAGGATGTATCCAACAGTCACAAAGACGTTAGGTTAAAGACATGTTCCCGTGCCTTTAGTAAGTGACCACTGAGGGGCTGAGGATAGCCTACGGTAAGCTGCCTTGGGACCTGCAACATTCCAATCCTCCGCCATCATCGACTCTAATCGATCCGACTTGTAGTTTGATGTGTCGTGTTTAGTCTTTTAAGGAGGTGTAGTTGTTTTTTTTTTTTTTTTTTTTTTTTTTTTTCTGGTAACGTCAGTTAACAAGATAAATAGGAAGTGGTGGGTGTGAGGAGTAGCTCGGGGTGGGTATACAGGAAGCTGAAGGCGAGCAACCAGGCCATGGGTTGAGCCTGGAGAACAGTTTCTCACGATTGCGAAGGAAGGGAGATCACTTGGTGAACCTCCCCGGGACATCTCTGTCCTTCTGTCCGTCCTGTGACCTGGCCTTCCCATTCCTGGCTCCTGGGTCTTTGGGCAGACCTGTCTCCTGTCTTCTGGTGGGCATCCTTGCTGGGGAGGAGATGTCCAGGTGGCTAGCACTGGCTGAGGCGCTGGTGGCAAACCGTGTCAGGTGTCGTCAGTGATGCTCAGCTCTGCTGGCTCTGTGAGGGAGGGGTGTGGGAGGAGGGCTTCGTGTGTGTGTGTGTGTGTGTGTGTGTGCGTGCGTGCGTGTGTGTGTGTGTGTGTGTGTGTGTGTGTGTGTGTGCGCGCGCGCGCTCTGACTGCTCCTGGAGGGCTGTCGTCAGCCATGCCCACCACGGTGGTGTTCCCAGTCTGTCCCACACACTCCCTAGCCACATACTGATGTCACTAACGGGGGACTGGGGTGGGCTAGGGAGGGGGTGACTGTGTGGTTGGATGACTTCCACTCCTGTTGATAAGAGGGATGCCTCCGTTTCCGGGGTGAGGGCTCGCACTCCGTCCTTCCCGCGTGACATCCGCTGTGACTGAGCACCTTTCCAGGGACATTCTCTTCTTCTAAGAACTCTTCTCTGAGCCCCCTCCCCCGGTGCCCCCGAGCTTCCCAAGGGTCCCTAGATCCTGCAGGCCGCGTCTCTGTGCTCTGCCTCATAGGCTGGCACAGCGGTTGGCTTGGCTTGAGTTATCTTTGCTAAGTGCCGAGCCCTGGCATGCAAGAAGTGGTAGCCAATCACCAATGGCTTCAATTTTTATAAGCTGTTAACTCCTAAACCACCCCTAGAGACATACAGATAGTCCATTCCCAAATTATGGTCAACTCTCACCAAGTGACTGTCCCCTAAGATGGTACTCTGACCACTGCCCTGCCCGGTGCCAGCCCTGACTGTGCACTGGAGCTTGGAGCTCCCCAGGGCAGTGTCCTCGAGGCCTCAGAACCCCCCCCCAGCATCACCCCCCCAGCACTTCCCCCAAGGCCCCACTTTGCTGCACAGGGTCTCACAGTGGGAGCCTCTCCGGCTTCCCCGAGAGGGAAGGCAGCACTTGGGTGGCTTCAGATCTGGGCGTTCCAGTCGCAGCTTCTGGTGGCTTGGGCTTCTTGTTCATCCGTGTGCTTCATGGGGGTCAGCTCATCTTTTTGGGTCATCATTCTCTGTGGTAGATAGATGTCTCCTCGTTTTCTCCTCACAACGATTCTCTGAGGTGGGAAGATTCTGCTCTTTCTTCTATATTGGGGAAACTGAGGCACAGGGCTATTTATGTGGACTGGTACAGGCCACACAGGGCACTTGTGGGTATATTGGGATTCTCTTATTTTCTCTTTTCCTTTTCTGTTTTTCTTCACTTCTCTTCTTTATTCCTTCCTCCCTCTTTCCCTCTTTCCCTCACTCCCTTCCCCCTCTCTCCTTCCCTCCCTCCATTCCACCTCCCTCCGTTCTTTTTTTCCCTTTCTTCTGTTCTTATCTTGGAGACAGGGCCTCACGTAGCATACATCATTGAATTCTCTCTGTACCCAAGGATAGCCCTGATTCTGAGGATAATTCCCAAGGATCGCTCTGCTTACACCTCCTAGGTACTGGGAGTCCAGTTATGTACCACCACTCGGGGCCTCTGAGTCCCCGCAGAGAGCCCAGGCAATGGGGAGGGATGGTTCATTCTGTTGAGGTGGGGCAGGGAGGGACCAGCAGCTGGGGAAAAGCCAGCTCAGGTGACTCTGGCACAGCAAGGGAGCCAGCTGGGTGCAGTGGAGCATGCAGGCAGGATGAGGGGGCTGTGGTGGCACCTAGAGGCTGGGGGTACGCCGCCGAGGAGAGAGTGCTCTGGGGGAGTGACCCCACCCAGCCACCCCGATAAACTGTGACAGGAAGCAGGGGAGGGGAGCTTCCTCTGGCTGATGACATTTCTGTCTCTCTCTGTGACCTCCAGGATGACTTGACCTCAGTTCCCCAGGGTGGGCAGCTGACATAGAGGGTCACACAGGGAGGGATGGAGAGCTACCATAAAGGCCTAGAGTTTTGCAAATTCTCAAGGTCCCATGTCACCTAGTGGTGCACAGGGCAGGGCGAATCTGCCCTTTGGGTCAGCAATGGAAGGGTGTGGGTGGCACAGAGGGGAGGATAGGCCCAGGCATGACTCTCAAGCTCATCTGGAAGGGTTGCTAGGAAACGTCCCTTTCCCCTTTCTCCTTTTGATGAGTAGCTTGTAGCGGGACTCCTGCAGTCCCTCCGGTGGGGTGGGATCAACACTGTTGAGGCAGAACCAGGAAGCACCAGGGCCGAACGAGGGACTTAGAACATGGCTTGGCCTGTAACGGGGCTCCTGTGTGAGCCCCAGCCTGTAACGGGGCTCCTCTGGGAGCCCCAGAAAATGGGTTTACAGCCTGAAAGGGAGGATGGCCTTAAGTAGTTGTTCTCAATTGTTTTGAGATGATTTTTTTTTTACTAGATTTTTTTTTATTCTGTGTAGGGGGTGGGGGGTGTTTCATCTGAGTGTATGTCTGTGCACCTGCAGACATCCGAAGAGGGTATGGGGTCCCCCGGAACGGGAGTTATCTAGAGTTGTGAGCGCCCATGAGGATGCTGGGAATTGTGCTCTTAGTCACTGAGCCATCTCTCCAGCCCCAGTTTGGAAACTCTTGATGCTTACTTGGTGAAAAGCTTCACGAAGACTCTGAAGTGAGGAACTCCTGTCCTTCTCAGGTCCCCATACTTCTCCCTTTCTGTCCTGCCTTTGCACCCGAGGGGGGCCAGCGACTCCGCTCTCTGTGATCTCCCTCTCGGGATCGCTATTGCATCTGAACGTTGTCGCTCCAACGTTCCCACGTGTGTCGTCAGTGTGTGTCAGTGTCGGCTCCAGTACGGTCACCACAGAGACTGCAGCTGTCACTTCCTGCCTCCCAGCATGCCACTGGTGTTTCCTCCATCACCCGACATGGTCCCTGTCACCTGTGCCAGGCCGACTTCAGGAAAATGGTGTGACCCCTTTCCATCACCGTGGCTGTCACTGGCAGCCTGATGCCTCCTCCTCACATCACCCGTCTGTCCCAGCCAGTCCCTCACACTCACGTTTGTGCTCAGTCCTGCTCAATGCCAGCTCTGTGTCCCGTGCGCCCCGTGACCCCTCAGTAACCTCGGAGGGGGCATTCTTCTTTATTCCAAAGCCCAGAGAGGTCAGCGGCTAACTCAGGGTGCAGAACTCAGCCACAAAATGTTGCCCTATGGAGAGAGGACGCTGGGCTGGGGCCAGCAGGCTCAGTGGTGTCTGTCTCCACGGTACAGAGGATAGCAGTCCCAGGACATGGCCGGCCACGCACCTGCAGCCTGGGAGAGTCTTGGGGCTGCAGCCAGGTGGAGCCCAGCGTCAGTGAGAGGGAGGCGAGGCCTGGAAATCCCCCTTCCGTCCCCCTGTCCGTTCATGGCTGCCGATTGCTTCTGTGGAGCTGGGACGCTTACTGAGGCGTGGGGCCGTGGCTGAGCACTGTGTCCTCTGACGAGCTTGTGCAGCTGGAGGCCCTGTGGTGGAAGGCCATTGATGTGGGGCCCCTGCTCTGTGCAGAAATCCTGCTCTGTGTCCCTCACATACTCAACAGCGCCCTTCTGTTGGTGAAAATCGAGGTATGGGAGGGGCCAGGGTGAAGCCAGCGTCTCAGGTGACACAGACAGGAAGAAAGCCTGTGGGGTCTCCAGAATCTGCCCTTCCAAGGGCCTGGGAGGGGCTCTGGGTAGTTCCCAGGGAGGAGGCAGGTGGCTGTGAACAAGGTCACCAGCGCTGAGAGGAGCCTTGGGGCTGGGCATAGAGGTTTGAGGTTCCAACCAGCAGAGCAGGGCAGCTTTCTTCCTCTTCCCTATGCCTGGGTTAGAGGGCCTCATTATGCCCTTTCTGCAGAGTTTCCATTCCTTCTCTTAGGGACACAGGTGGTGGGCTCTGAGGATGACTCCTTCTGCTGAGCTAACTCTTAGGTTGCCTTACTGTGTGACCTCGGGCTGGTACCTGCCCTCTCTGAGCTCTGGACTCTCATATGGCAAGTCAGGACAGACTCACCGCTCCCCCAGCCCCTCAGCAACATCTGAGTGGGCGACAGTGACACCTCCCCTCCCCCCTCGCAGTGGGGAACCGCTTCCGGCCTCACAAACACAGCTCACTCTGGCTGCCTGGATCAGGGAGGGCCCTTGGCCCACCCTCTTGAGGATTTTATAAGGGCACCAATGCTGTGATCATAAAAAGAGAAAGCGGTGTAAGAGTGTTCTATGGATGTGTGGGGGAAGGGAGTGGTGCCTCAGTGGGCCCATACCGAGGCATCCCTTTCCCCGAGGGACCACGCAGGATGGTATAGCATAGAATAGAGTTTATTTAGGGCATGGGAGGGGTGTAGAGGCAGAGAAAGGCAGAGAGGAGAGAGAAGTAGAGGCCGGCCATGACCCTGTGGAGAGAGGGGGGAAGGGAAGGGGGAAGGGAAGAGCCCAAGAGAGGGCAAGAGAGAACAAGGGGATAAGAGAGAGAGAGGAGGGGCAAGAAGCCCCACTTACAGTGAGTCAGGCCTACCTGGCCGTTGCTAGGTAACTGTGGGGTGGAGCTAGAATCCTAACAGAAGGTGCATAAGGGAGCAGCCTCAGCAGGGCCAGCAGGTCAAAGACAGGGAGCAAAGGGTGAAGACCGATAGCTTGGTAGAAGCCTCCAAAGAGCAGAGGCTGCTGGGAGGCCACGGCAGGCTGCAGGACCTCTGAGCCTCACTCTCCTGCTCTACGGAGGGGTCGGCGAACAAAGCCCGACCTTGTCCTGGCCCCGTTCTCTGCCACTTCCCAGGCCACTGGCCACTTGGTAGGACTGTTGCTGGGCTGTGAATGGCGATGTCCCTCCGAGTACAGGGCCAGAGTGAGGAGTCTGTGGGGTTAGGGACTGTGAGGAGCCCTGGTCCCCAAAGTGGAGTAATAGTTAGGGTGGCCCTCACTGGGTCACCCTCCTGGGGGCAGTATTGGGGTATTTGTTTATTCATTTGGAGTTGGGGCTTCATGTAGCTCAGGCTGGACTTAAACTTACTATATAGCTTAGGGTAGATGACCTGCTTCTACCTCTCAGGAAGTGGGGTTACATTATCCTGTGCCATGCATAATTTGTGGGGTGCTGGAGATCAAGCCAGGGTATTTTGCATGCTGGGTAAACATTGTCCACTGCACCCCAGACCCAATGCCGGGGTTCCTAACGTTTGTACCGCTTCTTAAACTAACCTCTGGAGGGTCTTAGTGTGAGTTTGCAATGTCTTTAGTACACTGTGCAGAACACAGGGATGTAGACAATATTCTAAAGTTTTCCAGATGTTGCTGTGTGGCTCTCCCTCTCGGAATTTACCCATCTGTACAAGGGCAGTTGCAGGAGACACCCAAGGCCAGCACTGAAGACTTGGGTGTTGCCTGGCTCTTGCCTGGGTGTGCGACCGCAGGCTAGCCTCCTAATCTCTCTGAACTTCTGAAAGGAACAGAGAGTGTATGTATTAGGGTTCTCTAGAGTCACAGAACACATGGATAGTCTCTATACAGTTAGGGAATTTGTCGATGACTTACAGCTTGTAGTCCAACTCTAACAATGGCCAGCAGCAGCTGTGGATGGAAGTCCAAGGATCTAGCAGTTGCTCAGTCCCACGAGGCAAGCAGGCAAGGAAGAGTGAGTCTTCCTTCTTTCAATGTCCTTATGTAGTTCTCCAGCAGAGCGTGTGGCCCAGATTAAAGTCGTGTGCCACTGCACCTTTAATCCCAGATGACCTTGAACTTGGAGATCTCCTTGTCTTAATCTTCTGGAATTCATAGCCACTATGCTTCAAGATCTCCATGCCAAGATCCAGGTCAGAAACTTGTATCTCTCTGAGCCTCCGGATTAGGATCACAGGTGAGCCTTCCAATTCTGGATTGCAGTTCATTCCAGATATATTCAAGTCGACAACCAGGAACAGCCACTGCAGCGTCCAAGTGCACCCAGCGCTCATCTGGCAGCTGGAAGTTAAGATTGTCTCATTTGAGCTCACCTGGCAAAGTTCCTGGGCTCAGGCATGGGGGATGGGGCTGCAGCCCTTTTGACTCTTTCTGACCCCTGAACTTGGGGTTCAAAATGACCAATTGAGATCCATATCTGAGCTAAATACCAAAAGACCAAAACTAACGAGCCAACCAATCACCCAGAGTTTGAAAGGGAAACAGATAAAGGTCTGGCTGCCAGTCCACTCAGTGCGACCTGCCACTTAGTAAGCCAACATGAACTCAGGCCTGACCGATAGAGTGCACCCACACAATGGGGATGGGGTGTGGGTGGGGGCGGGGGATCCTGATCTCAGCGTGGGTAGACTGGCCTGGAGACCTGAGTGTGTTGTAATGGGGAAGAGACACAAAGCTTCTGGGAAGACACAGACACACAGAAGGGTGTGAGGTCCACGCAGTGGCATGGTGTGGGGCTCTTCTGGTAGATGGCTGTGGTGTAGACAAAATACCCTGACAGCCTTTGTAGCTTTGGCATCTGGGACACCCAATACCTAGGCCAGTCAGAATCATCTCTTCTCTGTCTTGCATGGTAAGTGTCCCCAAAGGACAGGCTTGCTTCATTCATTCATTCATTCATTCATTCATTCAATGCAACATCTACATCAGTAAGCGAGACCCAGGCCTCCTTGCTGGAGCGGGCAGACCAGGTCACACCTGCTCTTTGTTGTTGCACAGTTGGGCTCTCACATGCTTTGGCTGGTCATCCTGTCTGGCTCCCCACAGCTCTAGGAGGCTGGTGTTATCAGCTCCTTTATAGCTGGGAAAGTAGGGACTCCTGCACTGTGGTGATCAGGACTGGCTTGCCCAGAGCCTGGGGCTCTACAGTGCATGCTAGACCTCTGCTGATGGTTCACGAACGTGGAGCTCCATGATGCTTGGTATGAGGACCAAGGTCCTGTGTCAGCCACAGCCTGTTCTGGGGGTACAGGGAAGGGGTGCGGTCAGGGCAGCTGATCTTCAGCAGCAAGAGGCAGGGTGTCCTTCTGAGTCTCTCCTGTGCCTCCTTAGGTACAGGGGGTGCCTAAGGTAACTTCTGTATGAACCCTATTTACAGATGAGGAAAGCGAGGTATGGAGTAGGTCAGTTGTCCACAGTCACACAGCAGGGACGAGGAGGGGCCAGGATGAGACATTATAACACCATGATTTACCCAGGATGCCCTCTGATTAGGCAAGCGGTCGCTCCCGCCCCTCCACAGCTCCTTGCTTGGGTGGTGTCCCGGCTCACTGATGCCCTTCCTCTCCTAGGTCATGAGCGTCCTGCTGTTCATTGAGCATGTGGTGGAGGTGGCCCGCGGTAAGGTCTCCTGCAGGTTCTCCAAGATGCCGTACCTCAGGATAGGTATGTCTGGGCACAGCGGTGGTCGGGAGGGGAGCTGCGGGCAGCCTATGATGAGGACATACGGACTGGCGTCTGTGGTCCTGCCGTTTTCACTGGACTGCTGTGCACCCCTGAATCTTTAAGAGCCTGGGGTGTTTCACATGCAAATGAGGCTCTCCTGTTGACGCCAGGGGCTTTCTCAGGCTCCGAGGCTCAGACAGAAGTTCCCATCATATTGGACACTTCACAATGCCCTGTCCACAGGTCTCTCTCCCTCTGCCAAACACAGCCCTCACCTGGGGGAGGAGGGCCAGCCTGCTACCCAGGTCTGGTCCCAGGCCTCCCATGTACACTCACAGTCCCACACTAGCAGTCCCCAGAGCCTGGTTCCCCAGAGCCCAGTCGGGCTTCACCTCAGTCTCCACCCTGCCTTACAGCTGACCTGCTCGCCAGCTTCCTGCTCATCGGCGTGCTCTTCCTCATCAGCATCAGCCTGCTGTTCGGGGTCGTCAAGGTGAGGCCGGCCGAGGCCGTGCAGGGGTGGAGGGGCCAGGAGCACGCGCCTCCCTGTTGTCCCGAGCACCCCATAAATCTCCACGTGTTCATCCGGGGGAGATGCTATTCCTCCATGGGACTCCATACTAGCTGGGCTATCATCAGGAGAGCTCTGGGGTGGCGGGGTGCTCACAGGAGGGCTGCGTTCTGTGAACTACGAGTGGGGCTGGGAGCTCTGAGGTAAAAGAGAAAGGGGGGCAGTGGTGTGGGGTCCAGGGAAGGGGACAGTACTGGGCTTGTCCTCAGGGACAAAGATTCCCCCCTTGCCCTGCCCCCACTGCAGAGGGACACTCACTCGAAATCCTGGGAATGTGAGGCTGTGCTAAGAAAGGCAGAGAGAGGTGGGTGACGGGGAAATGGGGAGATTGAGTCACCCTGTGGCTCTACTTCCTACAAAAGAAGAGCCATTTTCCCCATGGCCGGCAGGGAGGTGGGAAGGTGACCTTGTCCCTTGGTCACTTGGAAAGAGTCCTGCCCTGAAGATTGTGGGGACGCTGGTTAGGTAGAGGAGTGGAGGCTTAATGCTGGCCTGGAGTGTCTCTTGCTGTATCTGGGAGCCTCGCCTGCGAGGGGTGGGGGTGTGTCCTCACTGTGTGCTGTGGCTGCGGTGTGTGTGTGTGTGTGTGTGTGTGTGTGTGTCCTCACTGTGTGCTGTGGCTGCAGTGTGTGTGTGTGTGTGTGTGTGTGTGTGTGTGTCCTCACTGTGTGCTGTGGCTGCGGTGTGTGTGTGTGTGTGTGTGTGTGTGTGTGTGTGTGTGTCCTCACTGTGTGCTGTGGCTGCGGGGGGGAGGGGAGGGTATCCTCACTGTGTGCTGTGGCTGTGGGGGTTGCTGCAGAAATTCAGTGTCCAGCTAAAAAGGCAGATCAGGGAATCCCTAAAGACTCAGACGGGGTGTCTTGGCCACCTCGGAATGGCTTAGATAACCATGAGACTACCACCTTTTCTGTGACTTTGTCCCCAATGGGGGCATATATGCATGGGTGCTGGGTTCCAAAGGGAGAGAGACACCGACTGACC
Source organism: Apodemus agrarius (assembly GCA_964023405.1). Lineage (NCBI taxonomy): Eukaryota > Metazoa > Chordata > Mammalia > Rodentia > Muridae > Apodemus > Apodemus agrarius. Next base: position 25,494,125 of record OZ030009.1, on the reverse strand, counting down.
TCCTGAGGCCTCTTCCCATGTCCTGTCACATCTGGCTTTTAGAGGCTCCTGTCCTAGGGCCTTTACTTCCTGGTGCCTCCACCTCTGGCCCTGTGACCAGTCCCCTCACCTGTCAAATTCTGGATCTAGCTGGGCGTCTCCTCCCCAGTTCCCTTCTCTGTAGAGTGGACGCCATGCTCTGCCGTGTGGGTTCCGCCCCCGGAGTCTGTCATTCGGCTTCCATTGCTGGGATGAAAATACTCGAGAGTCATCTGGAGCGAGGGTTCGCCTTGGCTCTCGTCCCCAGCCCACGGTGTGCTGGCTCTTCCCTTGGGTGTGAGATGAGACGGAACATCACAGTGGGGAGGAGGCAGCGTGTAGCTGGCAAAGCTGCTCACTTCATGGGAGCCGAGAAGGAGGGAGAGGGAAAAAGGGGTCGTGGATAAGTCCCGAGGGCACTCTGAGGGACCCGTAACCCCGCCCTTAGGTGACAGCATTTCCCCCTACCATCGTCTTGTGACCCTCTTGCTGAACTCCACTGGCAGAGAGGGCTTACCCAGCATGCACAGAGGGCTTACCCAGCATGCACAAGGTTCAGTCCTCAGAACTGCACAAATGGGGCAGGGCGGGGCATACCTGCAGCCTAGGCACGCTGGAACTGGGAGGCAGGAGACTTAGCAGGTCAGGGTCATACCTGGCTGTACAGGGAGTTTGAGGCCAGCCTAGAATACATGAGAAACCAAAAGACAGACAGATAGCCAGAAAACATAACAGAACTCCTGTATCTGGAGTCTGTTCCCTGATTTCTTCTGAGACACCTGGATGTCCCTCTCCCCAGAGTGTCCCTCTCTCCAGAGTGTCCCTCACAGGAAGGTGCGTGGATCCGGGCAGGCCCTAGTCACTGATCTGGTAGCATCAGTGATAGCCAGGGTGGGAACAGGACGCCTGGGGACAGGGGCAACACGGTGGAGGGCTGGCACCTCAGGGACACCCTGACAGAGAGGACTTGCCTTCTAGAACCGGGAGAAGTACCTGATACCCTTCCTGTCCCTCCAAATCATGGACTTCCTGCTGTGCCTGCTCACACTGTTGGGCTCCTACATTGAATTGCCCGCCTTCCTGAAGCTTTCCCGGCCCCGGCTGGTGAGTACCCGTGTGCATGGCTTGACCTGGGCAGGCTGGCCAGGGCAGGGCCCAGCCCCTTTCCTCCTTGATACCCTTCAGCAGGGTCCCATAATCCCTGCCAAGCACCCTCAGGCTCTCCTCTGCGTGTTATATCTGTCAGTGTACCTCAGGGGTAAGCCTTAGGACCAACTGAGGGTGGTGAGGGTTTGCAACCCAGTGCGGAACACTATCGTAGGGCAGCAGCCCCGGCCCCGGTGCGCGTGATGTCTCCAGGTTTCAGAGTCTGGTAAGATGTCTATTTGCACTGAGGGAAGAGCGGGTGCCTTTTCGGGCCTTGACCTTAGTTTAATTCCTTCTTTGGAATCGCACAAGATGAGTGGATGGTCTTGACCTGGAAATGAAGACCATCCACTGAGGAAAGTGTGATGGTCTCAGCTGGTCACAGCACTCACAGCTCTGTCACAGTTGGCTTTCACAGCCCCTGATTCTCGTCCTTGAAGGGCGGGGCTGCTGGAAGGTGGGGGTGGGCTGGGGAGTTAGAAGACCCCTGCTGTGGTCCCAGCTCTGCAGGCACACGAGTGAACATCCCATGTCCCTTTCACTGAGCACAGTTGGTGAAGGAATGGCTGGTGGCCTGGGGGGAAGGCCACTCGGTACTCTGCTCGTGGGTTTTCATGCTTCCTCTTGGTCCTCCTTAGGGTCCTTCTAAGGTCCCCTTGATGACACTGCAGCTGCTGGACTTCTGTTTGAGTGTCCTGACCCTGTGCAGTTCCTACATGGAAGTGCCCACCTACCTTAACTTCAAGTCCATGAACCACATGGTGAGTCTTGGTGGAGGAACAGGTCACGCCCATGCCAGGTGGGTCATGGTTGGAGGCTGGGTTTCTGGGGAGGAAGACTCAGGGGTGAGTGATGGATTGGGGAAGTCACTGCCAGAGAGAAGCTTCTAGGGTCAGTGAAGGTCTGGCCGTGATGGGCTTCTCAGCATCCCGCCCTGGGAACCACATTATAGGAGTGGCATCAGGTGTCCAATGCTGTCTAATTCACTATGGCCAAGCATGGTGGCTTAAAGCGACAGGGTCCTGCCATAGTCCTGAGGGCCAGGAACTTTGGGGTGGCTTGCTGGGTGGAAGGGGAGCCAGGTGTGGTGCTGCGTGCCTGTAATCCCAGCACTTGCAGGGCGGAGGCAAGGGGATTACTGTGAATCTGGGACCAGGCTGGCAGACAGACTGACAGAATGTGTGGGCATATCTGCTCCTTGCCCAGAGGTGGTGCCTCTCACACCTGGGGCCCCAAGAGTTAGTCCCTGCTGGAGCTCCCCTGATGGTGGGGGGTGTAACCTACCGGGGGTTAGAGGTCTGGATAGCTCCTAGCAGCCAAAGCCTTCGCAGACTGGGAGGCACCAGCTACACACTTCTTCCCCTGGGGCTCCTGAGTTGGGAGTTGCCAAGGTGGAGTATATGTGTGTGTGTGAGTGTGTATGAGTATGTGTACATATATGTGTTCATGTGTGCATGCATGTGTATGTGTGTGCATGTGAGAGACAGGAGAGAGAGAGAGAGAGAGAGAGAGAGAGAGAGAGAGAGAGAGAGAGAGAGAGAGAAAGATCTGTGACCCTCCCTGGTGGGGAGATTGGAACCCCCAGGGCTGAGGCATTGCTGAGGTATTGATGGGGCCCTATGTCGTTGCAGAATTACCTGCCAAGCCAGGAGGGCATGTCACGTGACCAGTTCATCAACGTGATGCTCATCTTCTCCATGGCCTTTATCATTGTGCTCATCCTGAAGGTGAGTGGGCCCTGCACCCCCATGCTTCTGTGACCATGGTTACGGCTGTGCAGTGACTCGGGGTTCCCCACCCCGGACTGTGAGGAGGCAGGATGAGATGTGCCTGTGGTCCCCTCCCGCTTCTAGCCTCCCTAGCTTTCCTGCCTCAGCTCCTCTGATGTGGCTTGGCATCCCTAGGGACCATCTTCTTTGAGGCTGTGGGTCTGGGAAGGCACGTGTACTCAGCTTCTGGCTCAGCCTGGGGCGGCTTCTTCTTCTTCTTCTTCTTCTTCTTCTTCTTCTTCTTCTTCTTCTTCTTCTTCTTCTTCTTCTTCTTCTTCTTCTTCTTCTTTGTTTTTGTTTTTTTGTTTTTTGAGACAGGGTTTCTCTATGTAGCCCTGGCTGCCCTGGAACTCACTCTAGACCAGGCTGGCCTCAAACTCAGAAATCCACCTGCCTCTGCCTCCCAAGTGCTGGGATTACAGGTGTGCGCCACCACCGCCTGGCTAGCCTGGGGCTTCTTGTGACTCTTGCCATGTGCTGTGTGGGGTTCTGTATCAGCCCTGTGAGCTGAGACTTAACACACTGTTCTGCAGTCTTAAAAACTAACAATGTATCCGGGGCTTTTGTTTTGTTTTTGAGACAAGGTCTCATGTAGTCCAGGCTGTCCTCAAAAGCTTACTATGTAGCCCAGGCTGACTTTGAACTCCTGCCTCTACTTCCCAAGTGCTGGGGTGTCTTAGGGTTTTACTGCTGTTAACAGACACCATGACCAAGGCAACTCTTGTAAGGACAACATTTAGTTGGGGCTGGTTTACAGGTTCAGAGGTCCAGCCCATTATCATCAAGGTGGGAAGCATGACAGTATCCAGGCAGGCATGGTGCAGAAGCTGAGTTCTACATCTTCATCTGAAGTCTGCTAGGACTGACTTCCAGGCAGCGAGGTTGAAGGTCTTAAAGCCCATGCCACAGTGATACACTTCCTCCAACAAAGCCACGCCCACTCCAACGAGGCCACACCTCCTAATACTGTCACTTCCTAGGCCCAGCATATTCAAAGAGCACACGGGGTCACAGGGGTGTGTCCCTATGCTCAGGCCAGAGGCAGTTTTGAGGAGGATTTTCCCACCATTGAACTCTGTCTCAAGATGGGTGGGGTCCTTTGGATAGTGAGCTCCTTGTCACTCAGGGTAGCTGAGTAGGGCGTGCCTCATGGGTCCAGGCTGGAGGCCAGATGAGAGACTGCAAGAGCATTTGTTGCACGGCGGTGGCTGTGGGCATCAGCAAAGACAGTCTCTGGAGCATGCCAAGCTGGCACGGGAGGAAGCCCAAAGCCAGGGGGTGGGGTGGGGTCTGAGCTGCCACTGGGTGCTGCCTTTTGGGATGAGTGAGCATGGGCTCCCTGAACATCTAGCCAGAGCCTCTCAGGCCAGGGCAGGAGGGTGGGAAGAGTGCAGTCTAAACAGGCTCTCCTCCAGGTCTACATGTTCAAGTGTGTGTACACATGCTACAAATTCATAAAGCAGATGAACTCGGATGTGGAGAACAGCAGTTCCAAGATGTTCCTTAAGGTAAGCCTGACAGGGGGTCGAATGCCAGGGCTGCCACTCCCCTGCTGTGCTGCTTGGGGCCAGTTCCTTTCCTTCTCTGAGCCTCAGCACTCTTTTCCAACATAATATTTTTATTGATTAGAAATCTTGTATGAGATTGGGAATCTCATACAATGTACCCCGATCACACCCATTTCCCGTCCCTCCCACGTCCATTCTCCCACCCTTGGGCCCCTGTCCCCCAAACACACCAAGTTCAATTTGTGCTGCCCACACACTCATTGGAGCATGGTCAAACTTCCAGCAGGTCTCAGTGCTTGTAAGAAGATTGTTGGACCAGAAGAAATTTGAACGACATCAGCAATGACAGTCTAAGATTCCATCCATCTATCTATCCTCCCACCCATCTACCCAGCTATCATCCATCCATCTACACATTATCCACTTATCCATCCACCCATCTACTCATCCATCATTCATTCACCCACCTACCCATTCATAACCCATCGTCCAACCATTATCCATCCATGCACCACCCATCCATCCACTTATCCCTTCACCCACCATCCACCATCTATCCATCCATCTATCATCCATCCATCATCCATCCATCCATCCATCCATCCATCATCCATCCATCCATCCTTCATCCATCCATCCATCTATACATCTATCCATCATCCATCCATCCAACATCCATCCATCCATCCATCCATCCATCCATCCATCATCCATCCATCCATCCATCATCCATCCATCATCCATCCATTCATCCATTCATCCATCCATCCATCATCCATCCATCCATACATCCATCATCCATCCATCATCCATCCATCATCCATCCATCCATCATCCATCCATTCATCCATCCATCCATCATCCATCCATCCATCCATCCATCATCCATTCATCATCCATCATCCATCCATCCATCCATCCATCCATCCATCCATCATCCATTCATCATCCATCCATCCATCCATCCATCCATTCATCCATCCATCCATCACCCATCCATCCATCCATCATCCCATTCATCATCCATTCATCATCCATCCATCATCCATCCATTCATCATCCATCCATCATCCATTCATCATCCATCATCCATCCATCATCCATCCATCCATCATCCATCCATTCATCCATCCATCCATCACCCATCCATCCATCCATCATCCATTCATCATCCATCCATCCATCCATCCATCCATCCATCTATCCATCCATCCATCCATCCAACATCCATCCATCTATCTATCATCCATCCATCCATCCATCATCCATCCATCCATCATCCATCCATCCATCCTTCATCCATCCATCATCCATCCATCCATCCATCCATCATCCATCCATCATCCATCCATCCATCCATCCATCCATCCATCCATCCATCTCTCCATCCATCCAGCATCTATCTACTCACCATCCTTCCATCTTTCTATCCTTCTCCTTTACTGCCTCTTGTTCCTTTGGTCTTGTACCCGATCTTAGAGGGTAGAGGGTGCTGAGTTGCCACCCCTACCTTAGGGGTGTGCACAGTGCACAGTGAGCCCAGTTGCTGACACGTGCTCACACTTCGGTATGAAACTCAGGGACCTTGAACACGGGGCACAAGGGATTCAGGGGATGCTTCCTCCAGGAGGGGACAGGAGAGCGAGCGTGTCTGGAAGCAGCTGACTGAAGAGATGGGAACATTGCAGCTGGGCCAAGTGTTGGGAGCTCGCTTTGAACTGTGGGAAATACTTTAGTTAAGCCATTTTTGATGGCACGTAGCAGAGACAACTTCTGTTGAAATAAGTCCCAAGGGATAGTTATTAGCCTACAGCACGTGAAAGTCCGTCGTAGATATGACTGTGTCCTGATCTTGGATTTAATCTCTATCTCTTGACTCTCCTCTCCTCAGTCCTGGCTCCAATTTCAGGCAGACCTTCCCCATGGTCACACAATAGCTTTGGGAGCCCATAGGCCAACATCCTACCATTTTAGTAATGCCTGCAGAAAGAGCAGTATATATGATTGGACCATCTTGGGTCACATGACTTTCCCCAGTCTGAGGACTGTAGCCAGGGGGATGGAATTCAGCTTTGAGCAGCGCATCCCAGGTTATGTGTCTACCCCTGGATGGGAGGGGTGGGAGGGATGGGAGCCAGTTCTGAGAGCATTTGGACCGAGGATGTTCATCAAAACATTGAGGTTAACGGGCCGGGGCAGGTGTATTCCCTGTGGGGAATGGGAAGTGGAACCAGGTCACACAGGCGTGGAAGCCACTGTCATGATGTGGAGGGAGGCTCCTTGTACCTCAGGTTAGACCAACGGGTTCTTCTTGATGGTGCTCAGTTATCCTCTCTGTCTCTCCCAGGTGGCTCTGCCGTCCTACGAGGAAGCCTTGTCTCTGCCCACCAAGACTCCAGAGGGGGACCCTGCCCCACCCCCATACTCAGAAGTGTGACCCCCACCAGGCTTTCAGCCCCTGGGCTGGGAGAGGCGGAACTTCCTCCTCCTGCTTCTTCACCTTGGTGGCTGCTGTGGCCTACTTCAGGACAATCTGCTTGTGCACCCCCTTCACTGTCCTCTCCTCTCGGGGACCCCCACTCACAACTGAGTCACGCTGGGCTAAGTGACCCTTTGCAGCTCACGGTACTCAGGCTAGCAGCTAATCTTGTCTCCATCAGCGGTGATACTTGTCTAGAGCATAGTCATGGCCAACTAGGGTGAGTTTGGTGAACAGCCACTGGCTTGGTCTGTTACGCCAGGCAGCCAGCACCCACGGGCGCAGCCGGAAGAGAATCTGGCCAAAGGGCAGTTCCCTGGTGTCAGTCTAAACTCAGCCATCAGGTTACAGGGTGGGTCACAATTGTGGTATCCATTTGCCACCCCTGCTACCCCAAAAGTGTACAAATAAAGCAATTCCTTCAAACAGATTGCTTAAATAAATAGTATCTTAGCCTGTCATTAGGAATTATGATAAAATCTGATAAGAAAATCTGAGGTGTCAAACAGGAGGAAAAGAAAAAGAAACGGCGTTTCTCCCACCACTCAGGGCAGTGCACACCGTGGACGCCCAGCCTCTGCTTGGGTTTCCCTAACATCCGGGGGCTGGGAAGTCCAACGGTCCCACAGCTTCCCTGACCATCCTGCTCAGCGTGGGACAAAACGTGCTTTTCTTATGTTGTAAGCAATCCCTTCCCATGAGCCACCGCTCTGATGGCAAGCTGTCGTCATCTTCAGCCAAGTGTTCCCCGTGGCCACACAGCGGTGAGGTCCCTGCAGGGGCCACTTTAGCCACGGGCAGATCTAGGGTCTGGTTATCACGACATCCCAACAGCCAGGTTGCTCCAGCTTGTCTGCCCAGGGCTGTGCTCAGGGGATGGCAGGCTTGGAGTCCAACGCCCTATGGGCCGCTGTCTGTCACTGTGGCTGCCCAGCTGGGGCAGGCTAGCCCATGAGGTGTGAAGAGGCAGCCAGAGTCTTGTGTCTCATGGTGGCAGCGAGGAGGGTCCGCCCTTGTCCTCTGCTGGCTTTTCCATTGCTAGGGGTTGCTAGGGACCTGTGCCCTGCCTGTGGTGTAGATGGGGCCCACAGGGCTGAGAGGGCCGAGAGACATTCCCACTGTGTCGCTGCTTGTGTGTGACTTGGAAGAAAGGCCAATAAAGCAGCTGCAAGCTTCACTCTGCCTCGTGTGGTTCTTGACAGGAGGCGTAGGGACAGAGGACCTGCCTCTGTCCTCCAGTCTCCATTCCTCCAGGACACACAGACACAGCACTTCTGCCCATTGTCCCCTAGGGCCTGGCCAGCTTGTCAGTGTCACCTCCTGAAGTTGTTTCTAATCATAGGCCACTGTGTGAGCATCCCCACATCTCCCAGTGCAGGCGGACCTCTGCTGACAAGGAGGCTTCCGGCCCGGGCCTGCTCTGGATACTGGGAACACAGGGGCTGGGGCTGGGAGACACGGCAGACATCAGCCAATGCTGTGGGGAAAGTCCATGGCCTCAGGGTCCCGAGGGTGAACGCCCGAAGTGTCTTAGGGGGCGTTTTACCAAGAGGAGTGAAGGTCAGGTCATGCTAAGTAAAGGCTGGCCAGGCCAAAGTTGCAGAAGTTACAGGACTACCACCGTGGGGGAGGGGATGGGCTCAGCGTTCAGTCAGCCAGAGGAGGCAGCAGGGCCCCTGCCAGCGGGACTCTGCTCACCCTGGCCAGTGTCATCCTGAAGAGCATACCTTGAACTAAGATGGCTGTGAGCAGCAGAAATCGTTGTGGATCTGTTATGCTCAGGCCTCCCAGGTGGCCCTGATGGGTCTTAGCTCTCACCTGGGGGGGGGGAGTCCAGGGAATTTAGACTTCAGATCAGGCTGAATCCAAGGAGATGTTTTCCTCATCTTGGGTCTCTTTGCCTGTCCTCCAGAGATGCTGCGCAGCTGAGGAAGGGACTTCATGAGACAGCTAGGGTAGTCGGCCAGGATCTGTCACCAAGAGAGACCAATGGCCTGACATGGCGACACACTTGGGGGCGGGGGTGAGGCCAGAGGATCTCAAGTTATTTAGGCTGGCCAGAGTGGCATGGTGAGGCCTCAAAAGGCCACGTGCTGAGGGGTAACCCTCAGAGTGCTTTCCTAAGTGCACAAGGTTCTGAGTTCAACTCCCAGCACTCCACGGCTAGGGATCTACATCTGGCTCAGGGGTGCCGGGACTCCCCAGGGATGGAAGATGTCACTGTGTATTCTGTTTGCTTTTTGTTTGTTTGAGGCAGGGTTTCTCTGCGTAGCCTGGAACTCACTCTGTAGACCAGATGGCCTTCAACTCAGAAATCCACCTGCCTCTGCCTCCCAAGTGCTGGGATTAAAGGCGTGCGCCACCTTGCTTCTATCTGCTTTTTCAGTCAGACCTCCAAGGAAATGATAACATGTGACTCCAACTCCTTGGAAAAGGAAAAGGAGCTTCAGAGAGGTCCAGAGACACCAAGCGATTTCCCTACGGTCTCACTACGGTCTCACAGCACTCGGGTCAGATGAAGGCTTTTTATTTCCAGTCCCAAGTGAGGGTTGTTGGGATGGGCTAGGGCCTCAGCCTGTGTGAGTTTGTGTCTTCTGAAGATCCTCTCACTCTGACCTCAGGCTGCCACAGCAGGTAGAGGGTGGGGCAAGGTCAGAGGTCACAGAAGAGAGGACTGACTTTGCATTCTATCACCATAGGACCAAACTGGATCCCAGGGACCCCTGAGGTGTCTGGGTGTACTGCCTGACTCTCCACTCCCTGCCCCCAGCGCTGGCCTGGAGCCTTGGCGCTGAGCTGTGTAGTGGGATTGTGCCCTGTGGTCAGGCAGCGGGGAGGGGGCAGCCTAGGGACAGGAAATAGCTGGGTTTTGGGGGGAAGTCCTTGTGGCCAGCCAAGCCGAGCGAGTTGTGGTCTCCTGGGCAGCCCGTGTAGGGGCCTTTCAATGCTCTACTTGAGGCTCAGACAGGGCCTCTTTGATGGGGAATGGGGACCCCCAAGGGCTGCCTGAGCGGGAGCCAGGAGGGGAAGCCGACTGGGACAGGGGCTGTTCCACGGCAGGCAAGATGGCGGCCGCTGGAGAGCTCAGAGTCATGCCGGATGGTGGATCAGGAGAGCATGGGCTTCTTGGGGACGACAACAGTGGCAACATCGTCAGTTCCCTAATTGCCTGGGCGATTAATTCTCTGAACACATGGGGGATCAGCACAGATATGGCCTGGCCCCAGCCAGACACACACACACACACACACACACACACACACACACACACACGTGACTTTCGGCTGGTACATGCCCTACCCTGACCTCAGGGGTGGGTGACTATTGCACAGCACCTGCTGTGTAAATCCACAAGGTGGAGAAGCGTGTGTCCTCGGGACACGTGGGTGGGATGGTCGGTGAGAGGCGAGAGTGTCACCCAGGTAGATACCACGTCTTAGTGGGACATAGTGCTGGCTGCTGCCCTCTCTCACACCTTCTACCTTACCTAGCACTTGGCTTCCAGCTGGTGTGACCCCTTACGGAGCCCCTGTGACGTCACACATGTCCCTTCATCCCACAGAGGCAATGGTACAGCTGCTGTTGTGGCAAGGAATCCACTGGCTGTTTTTTAAGAACCTCGATGTCAAACAGCTCTGTAAGCGAGTGGGACTGTGCGCGTGCCGGGGACCTCCCTGCCTTCTTTTCCTGGCCTCTGCTTTACTTTGGGGTGACTAAGGATTCCCATTCGATCGGATTGCTTTTGACAACAACTCCAATTTGTGATAGAGTTGAGGCAGGCGAGCATAGGGAGTGGCTCGCAGCCTGGAACTCCACTTGGCTCGCACTGTGTACACTTGGGCTCTATACTCAGCCTTCTAAGAATTGTACTTGGTAATCGAAGACCATATTTGCCTTGAGTCGCACGTGCACACCACTCCAAAAGCAATCGAATATACTATATCCTCCTTAACAACACCAGGGGCTCTCCCTCTTACGACCGACCCAGTGAGATGCTCAGCAGGTAAAGGTGTTTGCCACCAGGGCTGATAACCTGAGTTTGATCCTGGGACCTCCATGGTGGAAGGAGAGAACTGACTTCTGAAAGTTGTTCATTGACCTGCATGCACACTGTGCAATGTGTGTGCCTGTACACACACACACACACACACACACACACACACACACTTGCTTTTGTGGCTAGTTTCTATTCAAATACATTCCTAGCTATATCTGGGTACTGGATTCATGTAGACTAGGTGGTTTTAGTGCATGCTCAGTAAGACAAACTGTGTCCTCTGGTAAAAGACTAGATTTACCATTTTATGCATGGCAGGAAAAGGTTACAGAACCCAAACCTGTCAATCAGCACATAGAATCACTCTTGCTAAGCTCGCTAGTAACCAGCTCATGTTTCCTTGAACCCGATAAAGGGCAAGCCTAAACTAACCAGAACCCCTCAGTGTTCTCTCTCTCGAGCAGCCCCCAGCTCGCTTGCAGCGAGTCTGACTGCTTGTGAAACGTCACTCTTGAATAATTTCCTTGCTGTTCTGCAACCGCTGTGTGCCTTTATTTCGGTTCCTTGAACGAGATGCCAAGGCCTGGAAATACCCGGTCCAGACACTCACCACAGGCAACAGAATCATTTTAAATGTCAGAAGAGTAAGCTGGGAGCTTGGCCCGGGGCTCTCCATGGGACTGTGGTGGCAGCAGAGCCTCTGTGGGGCGGCTGGGTAGGTCTGCAGCCGGAGGCACAGCGCGTCCCTGGCTGACTGGGGACCAGTGCCATAGCCAGGCCCTCTCCAGACTCCTGGAGGGTGTCGGCTGAGTTGCTCACAGGGGAGTCCCAGCAGGCAGGAGTGTCCAGCATGAGGGATCCACAGCTGGATGTGAACAGCCAGCCCGTCTGGGGGAATGGCACAGTGACCAGCCCAATGGTCCAGATGGTCCAGCCAAGCCCTTTCCCCTGGCATCCTCTGGCCCATGTGGTACCCCTCCAGGAGGTCATATAACCACATCCAGATGCTCTGGTCTAGATGACCTTCGAGGTTCTTCAGAGCCCCAAATTTGAGGTTTTACATCACTTAGGTGACCGGGAAGCCTGATTCCACCCTCACACTCCGTTTTAGACAATGGTCTCACTTGGTTGCCCAGGCTTGTATCAAGCTGGGTTTAAGCAATCCTCTTCTTGTAAGGCTGTGGCTACATGTGACTGTTAGTGCTTCTGGCTATCTGAACTCTGATCTGGGGGTGATCTGGGCCCCCCTAGATACCTCCTCACATAGAAGAATGTGCGGATTATTTTCCCCATTGCTGTGACAAAAACAAAAACAAAAAGTGATTTAAGGAAAGGTTTTTATTTTTTATTTATTTGTTCCGCTCATAGCTCCGGGCCGGGAAGCAGGGTAGCGATGTTCCCGGCTGGTCAGGAGTCGGAGCGGTGAACGCTGATCCTCAGCTCTGTCCCTCTGCTTCATGCAGTCCTGGATCCCAGCCCACCTGGCAGCCGAGCCGTGACACAGCACAAGGTGGTTCTGGGTTATATGCAAACTCGGAAGCTAGAGTTAACCAGTTTGGATTTATGTGAACGGAGTAAATATACAAACCGCTCCCCTCAAACCAGCTATTTCACGGCTGTTATTTTATTAGGAGGAGGGAGTCCTAAAATACCAGTTGGCCCCAAATTATAAATTACGCCGCTGGGGGGATGGCTCAGTGGGTGAAGTGCTTGACAGGCCAGCATGAGGACCTGAGTTCGAATCCCCAACGCCCGTATAGAAGCCGCGTGCCCGTACTGTCAGCATTGAAGGGACAGGATGCAGGGACAGACGGGTCCCCTGGGGGTTGCTGTCTAGACAGCCTAGCTGGACTGGTGAGCTCCAGGTTCACTGAGAGACTCTGTGTCTTAGTCACATTCTATTGCTGTGAAGAGACACCATGACCAACTCTTATAAGAGAAAGCTTTTATTTAATTGAGGCTTGGTTACAGGTTCAATTTTAGTTCATAATCAGCATGCGGGAGATTACAGTAGCATGGTGCTGGAGAAGGAGTTGAGAGCTATATTCTGATCCATAGGTAGAGAGGGGGGCTTGTTGGCCTTTGAAATCTCAACCCTCCCACCCCCTGCCCCAGTGACACTCTTCCTTCTACAAGGCCACGCCTCCCGATCCTTCTAATCCTTTCAAACAGTTCTACACCCTGGTAACTAAGGATTCAAATATATGAGCCTGGGGGGGGCATTCTTATCCAAACCACCACATCCTGTCTCAAGAAATAAGGCAGAGAGTGAGAGAGGAGAACACCTGGTGATGAATTTGATCTTCCACACACACATGAACATGCACTACATGTGAACACACGAGAACGCACACACAGATAACTCTGAATGTGGTGGCTCGCACCTTGTGATCTCAGCACTTACAAAGTTGAGGCAAGGGGATTGTTGTGAGTTGGAGGCCATCCTCTGTGCCAGGGTGGGATTCTGTCTCAAAAAGGTTAGAAAACGAAATAATAAAGGTTTGTTTTGGGAGTGAGCCGTGAGGCCAGTGATGGGCCATGGGTGCAGGGACCCGTTGCTGCAGAAGGGGCGGGGCTTCTGAGACAGGAGACTCTTGGCTGTTTGAAGAAAGGGCTGGGGCTGCCTGCGAGCACTGGAGTGGGAGTCCCAGGCTCCTCTTCCTCAGGCAGACTTCGGTGGAGGCGCTCACTCTCTCCTGTGAGCACACAGGCACCTTAGGTTTCGGGAGGGTGTCGGGTGTGGAGCCCACGCAGTTCCTCATTCTGAGGCCAGGGAAAATGTTTCACACGTTCAAAACACAACTATTTCTTTCTCTGTTCTCAACGTGTAAGTCGAACTTCCGGGTGCCCCCAGCTGCCGGCCCCGCGGGGGAATGTGAAAGCCCCCCTCCTCTCTGCAGCCCGCTTCATTCCTGAACGCATACCTGTGGCGTATTCTGGGACTCTGCTAACGAGGAGAGAAAGACACAGAGGAGGCGTCTGTGCTGCTCCGGGGGCACAGACCGGCCATTGAGAAGAGGGCTGAAAGGGCGGCTTCATGGCTCCAGCTGGGCCCGGCAGCGGGGCTCTGTCCCTTGAGCCACAGAACCGGGCGCTGGCTCAAGCTCTCCCTGCCTGCCCTGCCAAGGGCCACACAGACACCCGAGCACACACCCCTCTCCGTGGCCACCGCCGCTGCCGCCGTTGCTGCCCCTCGTGTGACCTAGATGGGACCCCGTTCATTCCTGCCCTCTGTCAGCTTCTGCATTGGCGTGGCACTGTCCGTGGGACTCAGGGTTAGGAAGGGGACCGAGATAGAAGGAACCTCCATGCCAGAACGGCAAGGACAGCCGCGCAGCACAGCTGGGGAGGGGGGATATTTGCTGCAGCTTCTGGGACCGTGCAGCCACTCTGGAGAAGAGAGACCTGCGAGGAGTGGGAGGAGGGGTCAGCAGCACAGAGGGTTCTTCTGGGTTTGCAGCGCTGCAGAGGGCTGAGAACTCGGGACCGATGGAACCCAGATGGGGAAGACAAAGAGAACAGTTTGTCTTTAACACAGCCACAAAGAGAAAGTGCCTTGGCTCTGTCCTGTGTGACTTCGGGCTAGTCGCTGAACCTCTGTGGGCCTCAGCTTTGGTGTATGGAAAGTGGGCTCATAGACCCCATCTCTCTGCCTGCCTCACAGGTGTGTGGAGCCATGCAGGAGAGTGAGGGGCGGTACCATGGTCACTGAAGATGTAACTGCAGACTAGATCAGAGACTAGATCAGCTGTGCCCAGGGGCCTCCTTTTTAAACTAGTCTGCACTCATTCCCTTCCAGATCAAAGGGCACAGGGTCTCCCCCTGCAACCGTGGCAATCAATCCCCTGCCTCATCTTCCTTCTCCCATCTTCTTGCTGCCTCCCCATGTGATCTCACAAGACTCGCTTTGTTGTGGGGAATAACAAAGATAGTTCAGGCAATTCCCTCAGGCCCTCTGGCTCGCTCTGGGAGACGGCACTGACTCTGTCTCTCCTCGTACACGAGGGATGAGGCACAGAGAGGTGTAGCGAGCTGCCCACGGTCACACAGGGGCGCGATCTGTCTCCCATGCCTGCCCTTAGCCTGTCTCTCTCCCAGTCCCGTCACACACACACACACACACACACACACACGCACACGCACACGCACACGCACACGTTCTCCACACGCTAAGCACAGCCATTGCTCTTAAGATGTGGGAGAATCCTTCTGGGAATAGGACTAGAAAGAGGAAGGCACTGGGGGGGGGGAAAGCTCTGCTCATGCAAAGGCCCAGGAGAAAGTGTGTGTGTGTGTGTGTGTGTGTGTGTGTGCACGCACATGTGACGAGGAAGCATGTTTAGTGAGAAAACTGGGCTTGGGATTCTGGGTGGGGAGGACTTGGGTGTGGGATGAGAGGGCGGGGCAGGGCTCAAGTGTCCCTGAGCGCTAGGTCCAAGTCAGCACGGGCTCTGGCCAGAGGAGCCGCCCCCTCCCACCTGAGATTTCCTGAGTTCCAGCTGTGGCTCGAGTTGCTTCTGCAGGCAAAGGGGCCCTTGTGGTCAGCTGCTTGTACCCTCCCTTCCAGACACATACACACACACACCTCCATTCAGGCTGGCCCCGCCCCTGGGGGTTGGGGCACGGGGTGCTGTCCCCTGCCCAGTGGTTGATAAGGCAATCTCCCCCTCTGGTCCCCTCCAGTGTGCCGCTGCAGCTGGCTGTCCGCGTTGCTGCAACCATGAAGGTCACCTCTGGTCCAGCCTTTGCACTCTGTAGCCTGCTCCTGCTGCTGCTGCTGCTGCTGCAGGTCCCCGATGGCCTCGGTCTTGTCCCCCAGCCCAGAGGTAAGGGGATCGTGGAAGATGGACACTGCATCCATGACCCTTGACAGCCTTGGGGGTGCTGAGCACAGAGACAGTTGGGGGCTAAATAAGGAATCAGGGTTTGGGGGTGTCAGCTCATGGAGGGCAGTGGGGATAATGGTGAGGGCGGGGACAGGTGACCCTCAGGGCCACACATGCTGCGGGGACCAGGAGCTCCCAAAGAGCCAGCTGGAGTCAGGAGCGGCGCCAGGCCCAGGGCCAGGTGTCTGGTCAGTTTCCTCAGCCCTCTCCAGGGCTGTGCTCTCAGGGCTGGACTCTCAGGGCTGTGCTCTCAGGGCTGGGCTCTGTTACCCCGAGGCACTCAGCAACCAAGGTGTAGGAGGAGGACCTGCCTCCATCTGTGCCATGAGATAGCCCCAGAGCCACGAGGGGTCAGGTTCTGAGTCCCGGATAGGATCAACTCTGCCTCTGGATTCCACTTAGAGGCCGAGTAGAGAACGTGTCTAAGGTCTCCAGAGAAACTCAGATGCGAGGGCTTCGAGGAACATCTTTCCTTTTCTGGTCCTTCATGCCCAACAGGGACTGGGCTTGGTCCCATGTGGTAAGGGCTGGGCAGGGTAGCCTGTCACAGAGCCCAGCTTTGCTATAGGAACGGACATGCGCCCTCAGCTTAGTCTCCTTCCGTACAGATGGGAACTGAGGTTGGAAAATGTGCATGCCCCCTCCCCCGACCCCCGCATCAGGGGCCACAGAGCGGCCGAGCCAGGGTCTGAACCCAGGCCTGCCCCGTTCAGCTGCTGGCACCTCCCAGTCCCTGGTGCCTCCTTGCTGGAGGTCTGGAGGAACACGGTTTCTAGGGTCGGGGTGACTTGGAGCCCACCTGGCCAGGGTGACAGGGTGGCACCAGGAATTCCTGCTCCTTCCCTGTCTCGGGAAGGAAGAGGCTCTGGTACCCAGATGGCCCTTAAGGCTGTGCCAGCCTTAGTCCCTCAGTGCCCCCTGGCTAATGCTCTGCCAGCGAGTCGGGCTAGTCTCCGCATGCCTTTCCTTGTTCTTAGAGGTTCCTGCGAAGAGGTGCCGGGAAGTGTGCGGCCTAAGACCAGAGGGGTCTCCCGCCTTCCTCCCCACGGGCTGAGCAGCATGCCTGAGACTACGCACTGAGCTGAGGTCCAACCTAGACCACTGAGAGCCCAGCCTGGGCTCTCTGGAGCCCAAGGCCACTCCTCTGACATCTGCCCCTACTCTCTGTCTCCCCCCACTGTCCCTCCTAGGGCACCTCTGCCGGACACGACCCACGGACCTGGTGTTTGTGGTTGATAGCTCTCGCAGTGTGAGGCCCGTGGAGTTTGAGAAGGTGAAGGTGTTCCTGTCTCAGGTCATTGAGTCCCTGGATGTGGGGCCCAACGCCACGAGGGTGGGCTTGGTCAACTACGCCAGCACCGTGAAGCCAGAGTTCTCGCTTCGCGCCCACGGCTCCAAGGCGGCCCTGCTGCAGGCCGTGCGCCGCATCCAGCCGCTGTCCACGGGCACCATGACGGGCCTGGCTCTGCAATTCGCCATCACCAAGGCCCTGAGTGACGCTGAGGGGGCGCGCGCCAGATCCCCCGACATCAGCAAGGTATGGAGCGCGGGATGGTTGGAGCAGGAGCCTGGGCTGAATGAAGCTTCAGGGTTCTCAGGGCTTCTCTGCTCAGAGGAGCTGCTTTAGAAACCAGAGGTCATTGCAAACATCACTCTGTGGAGGTGGCAGAGCTAGGGTTGGGATCTTCCCTCGAGGTGAGAGAGGCGGGCCAGGTGCTTATATTCTGGGGATGGTGAGGACTCTATTACCTTGCTGTCCCACATTAACACTGGCCACCGAGACAGAATGTGCTGCTCTTAAGCAGTGCCTCAGTTTCTCCACCTGTGAAGTGGGAGCACTGGGCTCGGCAGGGTGCCTGGCACCAGCATGCCCCACATGGCCCCACGTGGCACCGGTGAGCTTTGCCAGCCTGTGCTTGGGAAGGCGAGACAGTCAGTCCCCCGAGCCACCATCACGGAGGGCTCCAGAGCCGCGCTGAGCGGCCACGCTGACCTTCCTCTGAGTCCAGGCCAGCTCTTGCTGGCCTGGGAAGTCACCGTTTTCCGGCCCAGACCCTGGCCCAGGGGACAACCCCCTCCTCACTCCCTTCTGTAACCCACGCTCTAGCACACTGTAGACCATTGCCGGGGTAGGGAAAGCGTCAACAACTTGCCCAGATTCTCAGTGGCAGAAGTGTTCAGTGACTGTGACACACGGCCCCAGCCATCCCCAGCCACCAAAGAAGTGACCAGACAGCCGCGGGTCTGATCTGTGGTGCTGCTCAAAAGGTTTGGCCTGAGGTCCTGGGGCTGGGGCTAATGGGCATACTTAGAGTAGCTCCAGGTGATCCTGATGGAGGGAGACGGTGACCTCGGACACGTGCAACATGCACATCTCTAGAGCAAACTGTTTTCCCTAGATCAGAATAGTGGCCTGAGCTGACAGGCAGGGACCGGAGATGACAGGGAGGCGCCTGGGAGTGGGCACCTTCCGGAGTCTCAAGGCGGGGCCATAGCTCAGAGACTAGAAACCACAGGGGGCTGGGGTGAGTGTGATAGCTCAGAGGTTTTGAAACACCCCAGGTCCCAGGAGGGAGGAATGTGTAGAATCTCTTCCCAGGGGACTATGTGCTGTGTTCTAAAATAAGAGTTCACACCTTGGGGCTCCTGTTGACGAGTCATTTCACTCACCTTGGCCCCACGCCCTGCCACAGAGGCAGAGACCCACAGTCAGCAAAGACGGTCCAAGGCAGGAGCCCCGCTTCTGGCCCAGACCTGCTCTAACTACTTTCCAGCTAGGCACCAGGGCACAGGGCAAGGGCCTGTGGGAGGGGGACAATCGGCAGTTCTTTCTTCTCTGCAAGAGGTAGGCGTCCTGTCCTCCAAGGCAGTAAAGAAGGACGGAAGGACATTTTCCTTAAGTGATTTGGTTCTCTGGATTTGGGGTGTTGACCCTCCTCTGGGCGCTCATCCTCATTCGTGTGCCTCGGGTGCCCTCTGGTGGTCATTATTGAGAACTACACCCCGCGGGTTTCGTTTCTTGCCTGGGTGATTTCACCCACGCTGATCACAAAGACCTCCGGGAGATCAGAGGCCATCGTTTCAGCAGCGCGAGGCTCCAGAAAGCTTGAGTGTGAGGAAGGCACATAGCCCCATAGACCTGTTCGCAGAGTTCCTGTTTGCAGAGTCTCAGGAGGTGAGACACAAGAAAAGCCCCAGAGGCCAGTGTTGGGAGACATCTCAGCCCTCAACTCCCCCTGTCAGAGGAAGCTCATAGCCTCCCTGGCTCTTGGGAGTCGGTTCCTCTGTCAGCAGTCCTGACGGCTTGCTCCAGCCGGTTTTCACATGCCCCCACGCGCAGGTTGTCATCGTGGTGACTGATGGGAGGCCCCAGGACAGCGTGCGGGACGTGTCTGAACGCGCGAGGGCCAGTGGCATCGAGCTGTTCGCCATCGGCGTGGGCCGCGTGGACAAGGCTACGCTGCGACAGATCGCTAGCGAGCCGCAGGACGAGCACGTGGATTACGTGGAGAGCTACAATGTCATCGAGAAGCTGGCCAAGAAGTTTCAAGAGGCCTTCTGCGGTTCGTGGCCGGGAGGGGCGGAGCCGAGAGGCCTGGGGGCGGGGCCTAGAGGGGTTGACCCTGGGCTTGACTAATTTGGGGGGTCAGAGCCAGGGCGGGGGATGGTGGAGTTGGCAAAGGGTTGGCGAAGCAGGGATGGAGACAGAGAATAAGTGTGGGAGGGCAGGTCTGTGGGCAGAGCATTGTAGGAGTGGCAGAGTGGGCTTTGGGCGGGGCTAGTCCTAGAGGGGGCACTGGGACAGGGTGACAGGCTTGGGACCCGTGAGATCAGAGAGCCAGGTCACATAGTGGGTGTCAAGGACTGTTAGCATCAGTATCAGGGGTGAGGCCAAGGGTGAAGGCCTCTGTGACTTAGGAGTAGAGCTCAGTACAGGCTGCGGTAGAGTAGTGAACCCAGGCTGGACCAATAATAGGGGGTATCAGATTCTAGAAGGTCCCCAGCCTGCAGTTCAAGAACCTTAGATGACACTGCAGGGACCATGGAGGGGTGTCTTAAACACAAAACAACCAAACAACCGCAAGATATCTGATAGGCCTTGGCACCGAAGGTTTCTGTGACACGGGACGGTTGAGGGGCCTGGGAGGGTTTGGAGTCCTCGGTGAGGGAAGATGGTGCTTTGGGTGAGGATTTCTTGGGCGTGTTGACTGGTCAGAAGGCACAGGGTTGGGTTGGGGGCGGAGAGTGTGGGATCCGGGATCTATCCAGTTTGGTGTGTGTGTGTGTGTGTGTGTGTGTGTGTGTGTGTGTGCACATGTGTCTCAGTTTCCTTGAATGTGTACAGGACCGATCTTCACAGTCAGAGAGAAGCATTTTGGCCGAGATGGCCAAGCATTTCTGAGCCTCCTCTTCTCTCCCCAGTGGTGTCCGACCTGTGTGCCACGGGGGACCACGATTGTGAGCAGGTGTGCATCAGTTCTCCCGGCTCCTACACCTGTGCCTGTCATGAGGGCTTCACCCTGAACAGCGACGGCAAGACCTGCAACGGTCAGTGACTGGACACAGCTGGGCCCGGGGGGGGGGGGACGTGGGAGATGCCCCCCAGGAGGCGCTTCTGAGGCACCCTGCTCTCTGCGTCTGGACCAGTCTACAAGGTGGACTGCTGCCTTCCAGAGCCTGTGAGCTGTGGAAGGTCCTCTCCTGACTCCAGACCCTCAACGCACTAGGCGGTGGGTGTGTCGCGGTAGAGGGAGGCACGGATCCTGAGGTAAACTCTTGGTGCCACCCGTTTTGAGCTGTGTCATTTACCAGATGTTCCTGATGTTGAAAAAAAAATGGGGCCAGGAGCTCTGGCTTTGTAGAGGGAATCCTGAGATACAGAGAGATACGAGACAGCACCGAGCCCGGTGCCAGCCCATGGGTGAGTGCCCAGCCAACCGTGGCACCCGATGACCACATTCTCAAGCTTCCTGTCCCTGTCCCTGTGTCCTCCACAGTCTGCCACGGTGGCGGCAGCAGCTCGGCCACCGACCTGGTCTTCCTCATTGATGGATCCAAGAGTGTGCGGCCTGAGAACTTTGAGCTGGTGAAGAAGTTCATCAACCAGATTGTGGATACACTGGACGTGTCGGACAGGCTGGCCCAGGTCGGGCTGGTACAGTACTCCAGCTCTGTACGCCAGGAGTTCCCGCTCGGCCGCTTCCACACCAAGAAGGACATCAAGGCCGCCGTGAGGAACATGTCCTACATGGAGAAGGGCACCATGACTGGTGCCGCCCTGAAGTACCTCATAGACAATTCCTTCACCGTGTCCAGCGGGGCAAGGCCTGGAGCCCAGAAGGTGGGCATCGTCTTCACTGATGGCCGAAGCCAGGACTACATCAATGACGCTGCCAGGAAGGCCAAGGACCTTGGTATGTGCTGCCCTCCTAGGCTCCTGGCCCCACTGATGGCCAGGGACACCCATGGGCACAGCTCCACTGTAGCTCGGGTTGATGACTTAGGACTGATGTTCTAAACCCAGATCACTTCAAATAGAGAGGCATTTGTTAGGTCACTTCTCTCTCTCTCTCTCTCTCTCTCTCTCTCTCTCTCAGTTTTTTGAGACAGGGTTACTCTGTGTAACCCTGGCTGTCCTGGTGTAACTGCCAGCAGCTACTGTGAACTGGGTTCCTGGAAGAGAAGCTGGGGATAGTTGGGTGGTGGTGGTGGTGGTGGTGGTGGTGGTGGTGGTGGTGGTGGCAAAAAGAACTAGTGCCAGGACAACAGTTGCTGATCAAGGCAGAAGTTTAATGGAGGTCTGACAGTTTAAGAGTTTGGGCGAGCCCCTCCTCCCAGACTCCGGGCTCAGTTCCAGGGAAGTGGTCTGGCTCCACTGCTCAGGCAGCTGGCCCGTCACCTGCTTAATTCAGGAGTTCGTAGGTCAGGCAGCTCAGTAGACTTCAGTGCTCCACCCAAGGCTATCTCCAGGTGCTGGCTCCCACTGGAAAAACAGGAAGCTGTATTGTTCTCGCGGGCTGAGAACTAGTGACTAGCACAGAGGTTAGGAAACCGAGCTCAAACCCTGCGGGAGGGAACATCTCGGAACTCACTCTGTAGACCAGGATGGCCTCAAACTCAGAAATCCACCCGCCTCTGCCTCCCAAGTGCTGGGATTAAAGGCGTGTGCCACCACTGCCTGGTAGGACAATTCTCTCTTATATTGATGACACAACCGAGGCCCCTGATGACCAAGTGGCTTTTCCTGTGGTCCTTTTGTTACTGAGACCTAGAACTTTTCCAGCAGAATGTTGGTTCCCAAGAACGCACCAAGTGTTGGAAGACAACTCCACTTTGAGACAGCTCATACCGTTTTACCTAAATGAGGAAAACAGTAACCCCCAGGCAGATGCTTTGAGGGCTGGATGAAGCCGATAGCATAAACATCACCCAATGGGGACACACAGCAGAACCTCGGACAATGTCGGTTTGTTCTTGATACAGACATAGTGCCTGCAGTCCTGGCAGCTGCCACCAGGAAGTCTCTCGCGCAGGTTGTCTGTGTATCTCGCACAGTTTGTCTGTCCAGGTGTAAGATCCAAAAACAAACAAACAAACAAACAAACAAACAAAACAAAAACAAAAACAAAAAAAACGGGGGTACCCCAGCACCCCACGCCTCGGAAACCGGCACCCCAATCACTCACGAGAGACAGACCTGATGCAATTTGCAAGAGGAATTTTAATTTCCAGAGCTCTGGGGGTCACAGTCTTACCATGCAGGGTAAAAGAAGTGAGCCACATGGGCAGACTTGGATTGGCCTTTTATAGCTTATAACAGAACCCGCCTACCACAAGCTTCTAAGCCAATCAGTTCAAACCATCTGAACCTGAGCTCTCTGAGAACCTATCAGCCTTCCACAGAGGCCGGAAGAACTAGTTAAGTCATTTCCGCTTACGCGGCCGCCACGCACAGGGTCGCGCCCACCCTCCCCCACTGGCAATAGGGGGACCTAAGCGCCCCCAGGCAGGAGTTCTGCAGCCCCCGAGGTGATTCTGCCAGCCCCCAGCCGTGCTTGTCCTTGCCATAGCCATTCCGCGGAGGGAAAAGATGTCAGGGACACTCCCAGCCCGAGGCTCGCAGCCAGACTCTGGAGGAAAGAATGGGCCAAACCTCTGCTCCTTTGGGGTCACCCTAGACTCAGGCACGGGGGATTCCTAGCTTGCAACCTTATCCTTTCACAGGCATTCCTAGGGAGGCACAGCCATCTTTCTGCCTGCCCGCCCCGAAGGCCAGCCTTATGTGTTTGTGTGCTTCCTCGAACAGGCTTTAAGATGTTTGCGGTGGGCGTGGGCAATGCCGTGGAGGACGAGCTGAGGGAGATCGCCTCGGAGCCAGTGGCCGACCACTACTTTTACACGGCGGACTTCAAGACCATCAACCAGATTGGCAAGAAGCTGCAGAAAAAAATCTGTGTAGGTGAGTGAGGTCGAAGGTCGTCAGGGGGACGGGCTCTGCTGGACCAGAGGTGGGATGGGCGAATCAGAGAGCTACACCGAGGGAGGACAGCACCCGCGGTGGGCTGGCTAGCTCTCGACCAGCATGTGGGCCCCGCTTCTTTGACCAGTTCTGTACCCAGTGTGCTGTGTATTCCGTCATCTGCCCAATCTGGTAGGATGATCGGGACCCCCCCCCCTTTTTTTTTATACAGGAAAGCCAAGGCCAGAGGGGTGGGGCTGCTTTTGATTGTTGGGGAGTCAGGATGGAACCCTGATGTCTTCCTGGCTCTCCTGACGTCTTGGCCCATGATGTGATCCTTGTGTTGGAAAGTCTGGGTTCCTGGGCAATGAGAAAACATAGGTTACCTCGTTCTGCAAGCATGAGTCCTATCCCCCAAACCCACATAAAATATCAAACACACACACACACACACAAAAGAAGCCAGAGGGCTGAAGGGATGGCTCGGTGGGTGGGAACACTGGGTGCTTTCCAGAGGACCTGGGCTTGATTCCCAGCATCCTCATGTCAACTCACAATCTGTCCGTAACTATCATTCTAGAAGGTCTGCCCCCCCCCCCAGGATATTGCATGGATGTTGATAATGTACATACATGTAGACAGAACACTTCATACAAAGAGAACGAATTTAAAAAGGTTAAAAAGCTTGGCATGCTTGTAAACCACAGGCAAAGAGACAGAGACAGGCAGATCCCTGGGGTTCGTTGGTCAGCCAGCCTAACCTACGCGCTTCAAGACGAAGTCCTGGTCTCAGGAAACTAGGTAGATGGCACTTGAGCAATGACACCCACCGCAGGCACATACACGCGCACAGGAACACCCATGCATACACACGCACACACAGACATGCACACATATGTCACAAGTATGCATACACATGCATACATATACACACACATGCACACTCACACACAGACACACACACAGGCATACACATGGATATGCATGCATGCACATGTGCACACACACACAAATGCGCACACAGTCATGCACACACAGGCATACACATAGACATGCATACACACACACACACACACACACACACACACACTCCAGATGTCAGGCCCAGATGTGCCTCCAGCTAAGATGACTTGCATATCTCCAGGTGCTCAGCTCAGTTCCCAAGGACTGGGCTCTGAGGACATTCCAAGCTCACTGGTCATCACTCACTCCTCCCGTGCCATCTAGAGACTCTGATGGCCTCCTGCTATTCCTCCTGTCGCGACAGCCCCAGCAATGACTGGTCACCCCCTTACCATTGCTCAGCATGGGCCCCCCTCTTTCTTCTCCCCACTACAGAGGAAGACCCCTGTGCTTGTGAATCCATAGTGAGGTTCGAGGCCAAGGTGGAGGGTCTGTTGCAGGCCCTGACCCGGAAGCATATCCTTTCTCAGGCTGGGGAGGGCAGGGGTAGGGAGGGCTGGAGGAGCATAGAGGGCCAGGATGCAGAGGGATGACCACAGAGACGGCTGGCTTAAGGGGTTAAAAGCTTGGGGCAGCCTCCTCCTCCTGCTGAGGCCTGGATTCTGGCTAGAGGGGCTGGCACCTGCCTGGTGATGGGCCTTGTCAAACTCAGAGGCTCCTATATGGCAGAGAAACTGAGGCAGAAGCCAGGGTCTACTGATGGAGCAGAGATAGAGTTCTGGACATGCCCCCCCCCCAAATATGGAGCTTATGGGATAATTTCTCAGGCGCCTGGTGGCATGGTGAACCCCAGCCCTTGCTCAGAGGTCGGCCCTGCCCTGATAGCTCCCCAGTCTCAGACAGCACATGCTAGGGGTTCCCCAGGACTAAGCCTGAAAATGATCATGGCCGAGTACTTCCAGTAGAGATGGAGGGAGGGAAAGTCCAGGACGTAGCTCCTGGGAGAAAACCAGAGACCATGACCCCCAGCTCTGCCCACCCGCACTGGCCCTTAACTCCTCTTCTACTAGAAGCTGTGAGCAAGCGGCTGGCTGTCCTGGAGAACAGAATCATCTAACAACTCCCGTGGACTGGCCACTCCCACACAACGCACGGCTCCCAGGTCCTGGGAATGCCCCCCGGTAGCTGGAGTTAGTCTGGCTTTGCTGCTTTAGCACAGGAAGCCCGCGGAGGAAGGCTGGCGGGCTCCCCGGCTGTCCCCGGGGCTAGGAGCAGGAGGGGACACGTGCTGTGCCTGCTGGGAGTGTGTGATGGCGATGCCTGTGAGCACGTGTGCGCCTGATCATGCTCATGTATGCTTGGGAGCAGGGATGTGTGCACAGGTGAAAACACAGAGGACTGTGTGAGTGACTGCGGGCATTATTTTTTCCAACTGAAAGCTTAATATATTCTGATTTTTTTCCTCCAGTTAATTCTTTACCCAGTCAGTTCTTGACTCTGAGTGATTTGTTGTTGTTGTTATTGTTGTTCCTTGAGGCAAAAAAAGAAAACAATTAAATGTGGTTCATTGTACACCCTGGATGGAATTAGAGGTGGCGACTGGGGACCGGGAGGAAGGAAGATGTGCATGCGGGTTCACACACGGGGGATGCGATGGAGCGGCCGTGGGGACAGTGGTGTGGTGCTGATGAAGATGACAGCGGCCACACCGAGACCTCACGCCCTGCCTGCTGAGCCTCACGACCATCCCCGTGCCCTCAGTCAGTATTCCCAGGAACCAGCCAGAGGAGGCCCACCCAGAACCCCCACGTTATGAACGGGAAGGCTGAGTGGTGGCCAAGTTCCTGTCTGTGGGTTGGCCCTTGCATCGGGACTCGGGACAGAAAAAGAAGGTGGTGCGTCGGGGACGGGTGGAGGAATCCTCTGCTCAGGCATTCCGATTTCAGATATTCAGTGTGTACCCAGCCGCCATATCAGGCAGGAGGGAGGGGCTGGCCTTGAGAGGGACTTGGTGTCTTTACTGAGTCTTTACCTCTTTCCTGGTCCTAGCTGGAGAGGAGTCCGGCTTTACGCTTGTGTGTCTCCAGGGTAACTGGGAACCCTGGGGTGGGTGCATTTGAGTTGGGGTGATGGGGAGGTTCTCTGAGCCTGCGCCGGCTTGGCTCTCTCTGTGTTGTCTGCTGCTTTGGAAACACCATCTTCCCGTGTGTCCCACAAGTATCACAGCAACCCGGGACAGACACACTCCCGATCCTGTTCCGTGCCTGCTTTCCTGTGGTCAGCCAGCACTGCTCTGGGCTCCAGACCTGAGGGGTGGGGCGCCTCCTCCTCCTCCTCTGGTTCCCAGATCCTGGCTCCTGTTCTCAGCTGTGGAGAGGAAACCTGAGCCCTGTGGCCTGGCCTACCAACAATGTAGAGGAGCATTCTCCAGCCTCAGCAACTCCCCTGAGCCCCTGTGGTTGACTGGCCTGCACAGACTGGGCTGCTGGGGCCTGTCCTGTGGGCGGGGCAGCCACCTCAGCACGTGCGCTTTGGCTTGCCCTGTTTCTGTTCCTCATGGGGGAATCAGTCCACTGGGAACGTGCCAGCAGAGCCCTCTGGCCTCTCACGGGATGCCTGTGCCCAGGGCTTCTGGAGAGTGGCTGGCTGGCTTCGGAACCTTTAGTTTTCTCTAGGACAGCCTTGCCTGTGTGCCTTGTGGCACCACCCTGAAGGTCCCAGGGCTCGGGTATCAAGGAGAAGCACGGAGGCTTTGGGGACAGCGGCTGTGCCCATAACTCAAGTCACTCAACAAACGCTGTGGAAAGAACAGGGCCGAAAAGGAATAGAAGCGATCTGCTGACCCTGCAGCCTCGCTTTGCCAGTGTTGTGTGATCCTGGAGCAAGTCTGGGTCTTGGGCCCTCCTTGGTGAAATGGAGGGGGGTGCTCCAGACCCTTTTCAAGGACCTCAAACTGCAGCAAACAAGAAGCACCCATGGGCACTGCCTGTGACTGGCACAGAAAGGCCACCAGGCCCTGAGTACCCAGGAAGTGTCCCCCAGGGAGGCACGGGTCCCCAGGGTGTGAATCCCCTTCCTTGGGGCCATGCGCCCTCTCACAAGATACCCAGAGAGCCAAGGGCTGGGTAATCCCGGGCCAGGACCTGCTGGGCACGTGTGGGTTTATAAGGAGAGGGTAGAAGAGCATAGGCAGCCAGGCAAAGGACACAGGGCGTGAGGCACATGAGGGGAAGGGTGGACGTCAGTGGGGTGCAGGGCATCGGTGGAAGGAGAGCTGAGTAGCCCGGTTCATAAAATAGCTATTCCTGGTTGCTAGGCTCAGTCATGCACGCCTTGCGCATCAGTGGAGCCACGCGGAAGGCAGCACACACGCTAGGTGCTTGGGATAAAATGGAAAATGCCCCGTGGCCTCTGGTACTTTGTACTTCCTGTGCTAGGGAAGGACCCCAGGCGTTAGAGAGAACCACCAC
Source organism: Apodemus agrarius (assembly GCA_964023405.1). Taxonomy (NCBI): domain Eukaryota; kingdom Metazoa; phylum Chordata; class Mammalia; order Rodentia; family Muridae; genus Apodemus; species Apodemus agrarius. The sequence goes on along the minus strand of OZ030009.1, from coordinate 25,466,490 downwards.
GATTGTAGAATGGGGGAGCGGGCTGTGGCAGGGGTCAGAGGCTCCAGTGTGCGGTGAGGCCTGGGGCTGGTGAAGGTGTCCTGGCAGAGTCCAGCCTCGGCATAGATAAAGGCAGGGGAGGCGGCAGAGCAAGCGGGGGCAGGGCGAAGGATGCGGGAAGCCCCGACAGCAGGCCTGGAGTAAACGCCACAGGGCCAGAGAGGAGCAAGGGCCCAGAAAGAGGCTTGAGAGACTGTGTAGTTGCCTTGAACTGGTCTTAAACTTTGGGTTTAATCCGGAGGATGGTCAGAAGTCTTCAAGACTTTTAGGAGAGGGGGAGGCATTTCCAGGTCCCTCTTGTACAAATGTGACTGGGTACGCCCCCTCAAACAATCGGTGAAGCTGGAGGGGGAAGGGGCCCAGTGTCCATGTCTGGGGAAAGATGGCGACTTGGAAGCTGGTCCTGTTGGATCCCAGGCAAGGTTGTTGGCAGAAGCCACTGAGACCTTGGGCTGGGCTTGGCCCTTTGCCTGCAGGGAGAGCTGGGAAGCCACTCACAAGCTGTCCCCCTGCTCCAGAGACAGCATTTGTGTCCTCATTCTGGGGTGTATGGGACTCCTCAGGGGAGTGCAGAGGTGGGGAATTCTGTTTTACCCAATGCTAATGCAGGAACTGGCTTTGCCCCTCCCCCAATGAACATCACCCCCTCAGCACAGAGGATGGGTTCAGCAGACTTAGGGGGTACCGTTACCCCATTCTAGGAGCTAGCAGGTTCACAGCTGGGCCAGGCTGTCCTTTGAAGAGCAGGGTCCCTGTGCCTGAGGACCAGGGAGTTCACAGGGGGCGAGCACCCCACTAAGCAGACTGGAGGGTAGGGAGCACGCTGCCAGGGAAATTGACAAGGCCCAGTGCCAGGAGGGACCAGAGAGCAAAGAGGAGGGCAGGAGGTGTGTGTGTGTGTGTGTGTGTGTGTGTGTGTGTGTGTGTGTGTCAGAGACACACGGTTGGAGAACAGAGGAGACAAGCAGCGGTGCCACAAGGGGGAGAGGCTGTCACCACATGCCAAGGGAGGGCACTTGGAGGCCAGAGGCCACAGGTGTCCCTGCTTGGTGGGGATGGGGACCCTGTATGGCTCAGTCCCTGGGTGGCGTTTCTAGAACCTGCCCTCTCACCTTGGGTTCCCACAGGTAAAATGCCAGCTTCTTGGGTTTTCCTGCTCTAAGACCCGGCACTAACTTATCTCTCTTCTCTCCAAGTTTGCTTCAGGGCTCAGTAACAGGCACTCTTTCCCTGTCTCTCCCTGTCTTTCTCCAATCCAGATTTGATTAATCCAAGGCTATAAACAAATCTCAGAAATATGGAAGCCCAACAGCGACGTCCAGGCAGCTAGGGTCTATCTGTGGGCAGCAGGTTCTTTCTAATTTTGTTTTTTTTGTTTTTTTTTTTTTTTTCTGAATTTTACATAGACACACAGGACTAAACTATCAGGATTTTGTAAAACAAACAAACAAAAACAACAAACAAAACCCTCTTTCTTTCCTTGGACAACAGTGGGATCTCCCGGCCCCAGAGCGAGTGGCTCACCAGGGTGGGGTGAGGAGTCTTGTTTGCATAATGCGATTGGTTACAGGGTTTGGCAGGGAAGAGGGTGGTGGCCTGGAGCAGGATTCCTTTGTGTGTCTCCTCTTGTTAATTACACGGTTCCCTCCTGGGCCAACAGCTTTTGAAATGAAACAGGATGCATGCAGAGCCCCAGTGCCACCGTCTGTCCCAGAAGCCTGTGAGATTAACACAAAGCGGGCGGGAACCTGGGGCCGGACAGTGTAGACTTGCGGACGGGCGACTTGCCTAGCTGCACAGGAAGCCCCTGGTCCGTCTCTAGCGCGGGATACAATCTGAATCTGATGCCAAGGGAGTGTAATTCTAGCACTTGGGAGGTGGAGGCAGGAGGATTGGAAGTCTAAGGTCGTCCTTGGCAACATTGTAACTTTGAGGCTGGGGATGGAACTGGACCCACGAAGCTGTGCCAGCAGTAAAGCAGCCTGCAGGGTGCAGCGTGCACGCCTGTGTCCCACCCCAGCCCTGCCCCCAGCCCAGAGAGATCAAGCAACAGCCTTCAAACCGCACAGCAAGAAGCTAGGCAAACGGGATCCTAAGATTGCAGGTCCCGGAGCGTCTATGGAAGATCTGGCCACCAAGTGGCGCCATCAGCTCAGGAATGGGGCTGTCGGCCTGGGGAGGACCCTTCCGAGCGAGCGATCTGCCAGCTGATTCGGTCCTGACACTGAAGGCACCTGTAGCACCTAACCTCTTCACTCCCCCCTCCCCCCCCGAGGTTCCTGAGGGGAGAGTGCTATTTCTGAAGTCTCTCCATGACTGCAGCTCCCCTCAGAGGCACCCAGCCCTCTCCTTCCCATCTCTCCCTAGTTCTAAGAGGTGTCTCGGGCCTGGGCCAGATGCGTCTCCACGTCCCTGGGTCTGCCCCACACCACTGCACATTTAACAGCATATTCCCTAAATGCTGTGGCGAGGCGCTGTCCAAGAGGCAGCATCTCAAGGATGCACCTCGTGCGCCTGTCTTTCCTCGTTCCTGCGGGCCAGTGGCTATGTCTCCAGGAGGTCTGCATTCTGAGCAGCACGGAGATGTCTGAGGGACACCACCTTAGGTGCCACGGAGGATCACAAACCTTAGTCCCAAGTCCTGGTGTGAGACAGCACTGTCCCCGGCATGACTGAGGGAGGGAGATGGCCGCCCGCCCGCCTTGTTTCCTGGCCCTTCCGTAGTGGTGACAGGAAGTGGCTCATACATGGTCATTTATAGTAGTTTATAATACACAGTATATAGTAAAATATATACTAGATTTATATAGCCACATGTGATGATATACGGTATAAATGTAGTAGAAACACAGACAAATATGCAACAGAGATAAATATAATGCTCAGTGTTACAGAACAGCCTGCCCATGCTGCATTTCCATAAATAGTAATTAGCGAGAGTAAACTGACGAATGGCTGCTGTCCGTGCTTTCTGCTCGCTGAGCGTTGCTCTAGGAAACACTGATCTCGTTTGTTCCTGAGATCCTCTGAGTGGGACGTCTCTGTCTCACAGGAGGGTCAGTAGGGCTCTGGGCGGTGGGGAGGATGGGGGAAATGGAACGCAGTAGAGGTGCCAGGATTCGAACCCACGTCTGTCAGCTTCCTTGTTCGGTTGCCCCAGCCCTGTTGGCTTTGCCCCTGTGTCGTCTCCATCTTGGCCATGTCCAGAACAGGCCCCTCGCGGTTCACAACCCCGTTCCTTCCTTAGTCTATGTTCTGGCACTGCTGTAGGAGGGGCAGGTGGCCACCCTGGAGGATTTTCTCACTTTCTGGTGTTAGATTATTCCATGTGGTTTCCTCTGTTAACTCTAGGCAGGATTCTGGGGACAACAGGTCTCCCCGCTGTACCCCACACCGTCTCTGTCCTGTGGGTGATGCAAGGGGGCGGGCTCTGACCCCCAGGAGCTGGAAGTATTGAGGTCCTTGCACCCCATTATCAGGGGCCACCGTGGTCATTCTTACTCCTTCCTCCACGACGCCTGTGCGTCTCCGTGACTCATGTGGTCTGTGCTCAGATGGCCCAAGCCAGGAGCTGAGATGGAGCCCTCCCAAGAGAAGGAGGAACGTGGCTGTCCTGGGCCGTGCTGGGCACGTGCTCCCCCCATCTCCTCCCCCTCCTCCCTCCCAGCTCCTCTCCCTTTTACTCCTCCCAATTTTTAATTTTTCCCCCCTACTCCCAGGAAGTGGGCTGCTCACTGGGCATAGGAGAGGGAGTCTGGGTCAGGTACGGGCAAACATCTCCTATTTTCTATTTTACCAGTCATGTATTTATTTTAATGGGCATCAGAGAAAAACCCCATAAGCAATTAGCACATCAAGGCTTTATTTCATGGACATTACTGCTCAGGGTGAGGCAAATTGGAGAACGAGCCCATTCCTGGTCTGTTTAAAGGGAACAGGGGGTGATGCATACTGGGTGGTGGGAGACAGGTCAGGAGAGCTCGAGGGAGCGCTGGAGATGTCGGTTTCCTCAAGACAAGCGCCCCGAATTCAGCCTGGTTCTGCCCATGACCAAAGGCCCCAGGCAAGTCTTTTACCTCCGTGTGCCTCAGTTTCCTTCTCTGTCACACGGGACAGTGGGAGCAGCTTGCAGGTGGCAAGGGTTGCATGTGAGGAGGTGGAGTGCTGACGGAGCTGGACCGGAGACGGCTCCGAGGCAGCGGCAGCCGCTCACTGGCTGGCTGTGGTGAGGTCACCCATGGCTTCCTTTGAGGACGGGGTCTGGGGCTCAGTACTCATTCTCGGCAGAGAGCACATGAGCCGCCCCCACCGGGACCCGTTCACACCCCATACTCTGGGTACAGGGTCCACTTGTCATCTACTGGGTTGTGACACAGTAGGCTGAGGCCACAAGGCTGGTTGCACAGGGATGTGACTGTGAGGAACGATCAGAAAGGGTAGGTCAGCTCCCCAGGATGCAGGCGGCCTTTGGCCTATGGGAGGGGTTTGTCCTCTTCTGAAGATCCGTTGGTGTGTGGGTGAGGATGTGGTGGAATCTCTGGGTCTGTGAACCAGCTCTGAGTATCCACCATCTACCCACCACCGTCTGTCCATTCATCCATCCGTCCATCCATCTGTCCATCCATCCATCCGTCCGTCCGTCCATCCGTCCATCCATCTGTCCATCCATCCATCCCCTATCCATTCAACACCTACTGTTTCTCTCTCTCTATCCAGTCACCCTTCCATACATTGTTAGTCCATCAGTCTACATACCCATCCATCTGTCCGTCCTCCATTTCCTATCCTCAACCCACAGGGTTAATGAAAGGACTGAAAGAAGGAAGATGTGATGGGGGGAGGGAGGGATGGATGGGGAATGATGGAGGGATACAGGGACGATGAGTGGGAGGCGAGATGAAGGGATGAAGGAGGAGACGGATAGAGGGAGGGAAAGAGGCATGCGAGCACCAGGAGATTCTGAGGGGGCGGTGTCCTGGTGGAAGGCCTGGCCTGGCCAGCCTCCACTCCAGCCTCACCTGTCACTGGACGGTGACATGCCAGGCACACAGGTATCATGTAAACTCTGATCCACCCGGTGTGAGTGTGTGTGTGTGTGTGTGTGTGTGTGTGTGTGATTCTTCACATAAAAGATGAGTGAGCAGAGGCTGATGGGCCACACATCTCAGGAGGGCAGTGCCCTGGTTTGAGCCTCAGTTTCTCCATCCTCACTCTTTCCTACCCATCTGTCTGATGGGGCTAGTAGCTGCTGGTCATTTCCTGTCCGTGGTTACAAGGCTCATGCACCATCTAGAGCTGCACGGGTCTGAGTAGAACCTTGGTCTTGCCACCAAACAGCTGGGCAAACCATATGCCAGCCGATACTCAGTTTTCTCCTCTGAAAAATGGGGCCATGTAGTGAGGGTTAGTGTGGCACGATGTGGGTGTGTGCCACACCACAGCACCTGGTGACAAATAAGGCTCAAAGGCGGTCTCCTCCCTCTCCTCCATTTCCCAGATGCCCTGTCCTTCAGGGCTCCAAAGCACAAGTTTTCCCAAGTTCTCTGAGACCCACAAAGCTCAGGGGCCTGAGAGGTGCCCACTGCTGCAACCAAGAGCTGCCACTGCCACCTCGGGCTGTGCTGTGACTGTACCAGCCTTGGTGTCTTGGAGCAAAATGAGGTCACAAGGCTCTTATCTGTCCCCTGGTGGCTCTGACTGCACAGACATTTCCTCCACAAGGCGGCCGTGAGCCATTGTCTGGGCCTTGAGCTCAAGGCTGGTTCTGCCATGGCTGTGATCATTTAAGGGCTCCTGTGTCTGTTCCAGAGGGGGCAGTGACTGAGAGGACTGGCTGGGCCTGGATGACCTGGTCCCTTCTATCCTGAGTAGATCTAAGTGTGTCCTCACTCTCTGGTCATTGACAGAGCTGCTTGGTGCGTGGGTGAGGATGTATATGTGTCTTAGGTAGGTGTCTGGCACCCCTGTGACCTCTCTCCTGCTCTCAACTGGGCGGCTCCTGGGGGCTGTAACCAGATGTCTCTGGGCCCAGGTGTGTTGGGAGGGTCTGCCTGTGGCTCGGGGCTAGGGGGCCCCTGGCTTCTACCTTCATTCACTCAGATGCCCTCTATCTGATCATTTCTTTGCTCCGTCTATCCGTTCTTGCTCCCTTCTCCTTCCTGCATTCAGTCAGCTGTCCATCTGTCCATCCACGCATCCGTCACACACACTGGCATGCACACGCCCATCCACACATTTGTCATCCATGCTGGCACGTGTCATCCATGCATGCACATGTCATGTCATCCATGCACACACATGTCATCCATTTACACATGTCATCCATGCATGCATCCACCCTTCACGCATGCATCTACCAACAGAGGCAACACTTTTCTGTCTCCTCCACTCCCGGTGAGTGGGTTCACTGAGATAACCCTGGCATCCATCTTTCTCCAGCTTGTGGACGGGCAGAGAAACTGGGCCCCAGATGTGACTCTGGCCTAGGCTGGTAGAAGGCACAAAGTCAAGGCTGAGGGTGTAGCTCAGGACACAGACTGTGCTTAGCATGTGTGAGAACGCCAAGTTCCACCTCCAGCCCCAATCTGAAATAGGAAAAAACCCACAACCAATCAAACAGCCACCACCTTCCCGCAACCAAACAAACAACCACCTCCACAACCAAACAACCAACCACCACCTTCCCACAACCGATCAACCAACCACCACCTTCCCACAACCGATCAACCAACCACCACCTTCCCAGGTCTCCCAAAGCTGAGCGTGCTCTCCTGTCCATCAGGTAAAGATGCTGGGCCTATAAGGAATGCTCCGCGCTTTGCCTCTCGGGCTGTTCTGCTTCACCTCTCTGTCACTCAGGTGTCAGGTGCTGGAGGAGGAGCCAGAGCTGCCTTCCAGTGGTTTTAGTTATTCTGCTGACTGGAAAGGATGTCTGAGAGGCCAGAGCTCGGCCAGGATTCTTCATTCCATAGAGAAGTACTCCTTTCTGGGCACCTCACTAGGGAGATCTGATGCTGGGCTCTCTCCCCTTCCCTCGTCATCCTTCCTTCCCTCCTCTTACCCCTCTCCTTCCTCCCTCTTCCCATCTCTCTTCTCCCTTCCCCCTCCTCTCCCCTCTCTCCTCCCTCTCCCCTCTCTCTTTTTCTCCTTCCTTCTCACCAAAGCCTACAGTATCTAGGTTGGTTCTCGCCCACCTAGGGTATCTCCTAGTTCTTTCTCAGATTCTCCCTGGCTCTGTCTGAGTCTGGCACCCTTTCCTCTGGATTTTTACCCGGCCTACGGGGCTCATGGCGACTCCAATCTCTCTCACCTGCTAAAGCTCCAGAGGAAGAGCGTACCTGGATTTCACGTCCATTTCTGCAGAGCAGAGAAGTGTTGATTATGGCCAGCATCTTCTGGTCTTTGACCTCCCCACTCTGATGTCCGGACTCGGGAACAGGGGAGTTGGTCCTGATGAAGGGGGGGCTGTGGCATCATTCTGAGGTGTGCCTCTCAGTCTCACAGCTTGCAGGCAGCAAGGGAAGAACAGGTGAAGAGAGGCAGAAAATGGAAAGAAGAAAAGGAGAAAAAAATGAGGGAAGATACATCTATTGTCTGTGCTGGGAAGACATCCAGAGCTCTGAGGACATCAGCTGGCACCTGGCAACCTTCTGCTGGGCAGCGGGAGGACTCAGAGGGACCAATAGTCCCACAGAGCCAGAGAGCAGGTGTCAGAGCGTGGACATTCGTGTACACCACTCCCTCCATGCTGTTCAGCTCTGACAAAACCACCCGGATTCATTAGAAGACAGGGGTGAAGTACGGCGTCTCTCTGCCCAGGCACAGATCTGAGGTCCCTAGGGCAGCAGGCTCTGTGAACAGCCCTACGCCTGTTCACCGCTCAGGTTTCAGGTGGCACGGGGCTTCCAGGGAAGAAACCTGAGGCCCCAGGAACCCGAATGGGCAGGATTTCTTCCTGTCTGTAGACCCTGCCTCTGAGCTGCAGGGGCTCATGGGAGGGTGCAGGGGACAGGGCACCCAGCTCAGGTGCATCTGAGATCCCCAGTACTAGGAACCCTGATAAAAAAAGAGGAGGGGAGAGAAGGCCCAGGCCCGGGCAGGGGCTGAGCATCCAGTCTCTGGAAGTGCCTGCTGGCCTTTCAGTGTGTTCATGCTGGAGAGGGGCTTTCTACATCATAGTGTGGCCGGTCACAGCCCATCGGAGAGCTCCAGAGCTTAGGAGTTGGAGTCAGATTTCATAGGAAGAGGGAAAAGTCAGGAGGGCTTTCCAGAAAGAGGAGACCTCAGCTCTGGGTCTTGTGGGCTGACAGGAGTCTTCCAAGTGGGGAAGTTAGAGCAGTCATGCCCTTTCAGGCCGCCAAGCCCCGCCTCCCGCTTTAAGCATCCCACGCACAGTCTAATGCACATCTCAGAGGAGACTCTGCAGGGGTAGAAATCCACCAGTCTAGCCTTGTCAAAGCCAGAAGAGATCCAAGGATGAGTGGAGAGGGGAGGATCCTGGGGGATGCTGACTCTCCTCCATCCTAGCTCTACAACTTTCCAGTACACCACCCCCCCCCCCCGGTCCAGCCTTATCTCTGTCCTGTCCACATGGCAGGTGGGGAATAAGGTCTCACTCTTAGGCTCAAGTCCAAGTATGACTGGTCCTCCTGGGTCCGGTGTCCTGTTCTAGTGCAGTAAGCTATGGGAAGTGGGTGTGGCGGCACAGGCATTGTCTGCAGGCCAAGTCCCCTCTCTGGGCTCTGACAGGAGAGGGAGAGAGGGAGAGGGAGAGGGAGAGGGAGAAGGAGAGGGAGAGACATGGAGAGAGACAGAGATACAGAGAGATGCAGAGAGATAGAGATAGAGTGGTAGAGATAGAAATAGAAAGACAGAGACAAAGACACAGAGAGACAGACACACAGAAAGACAGAGACAGATAGACAGACAGACACAGAGAGACAGAGACCAGACAGATATAGAGACAGACAGACAGACAGACAGACAGACACACACACACACACACACACACACACACACACATATAGACAGAAAGTGGGCATACTTCTCAGCTAGTTGCTTGAGAGTGTCAAAGTCAGGGGAGGAGAGGGAGCCAGGACAGGAGTGACAGGTAGCTTTCACCAGGGAGCAGTCCCTGCCTAATGTCAGGTCTGTCTGACTGCATCTTCTCAGGTGGTGATAACATCTTTCCCAGAGAGAAGGAGAGTCACCTGGCTGCTGTAATATTGGTCCCAGGTTGGACAGGAACCTGCTGTCCCCACTGTGGTTGTGGCCCTGACACTGGAGCGTAGAAAGTGCCAAAGCACTTGTGGGAGGCAGGAAAGTGATGGCTGGAGCCTGGACTGTGAATGGCAGGTCTGATGATGTCAGTGCTCAGAGTCCATGACGTCTGGTCCTACCGTGTGCTGACTCAGGTTGGCAGCGCAGGGAAAGACTGTCCGGTTCTATAAGCCACAGGCCCTGAGACTTCTCAGTGACGCAGAATGGTCTTGGTCCCCCTGTACAGAGTGGGGAGGTGAGACCTTGACTGTGACAAAGGTTTGCCTGTGGTGATACAGCCTGTGTCCTCCAGAAGGACAGGGTGAGGGGGGTAAAATCAGAAGTTTTGGGGGTTCAGATGTCCTTGTTTACCAAGGATTCTAGGTGAGGGACAGAGTAGGCTGCTTTCGAGGGCCCTGTTCAGGCTTGGGCGGAGAGCTGGGTCACTTGTGGGAATCAGGAGGATTATCCGGGCAGCGGTGCATTGGCAGGAGGAGGGAGAGATGGAGGGAGAGGCTCATCCTGGAGTTCAGGCTGATTGACATGGTGTCACATCAGCTTGTTGGGAAGAGAAATAAAGTAAAATAGAGCAAAAACCCCAGCAGCTGGGCCCCGTGTCACTCAGTGTGGGTCTGCACGCCTAGGACTCTTCAAGGTGAGGTGTTGTGACAGTGTCACTTGGCGGGGATGGAGGGAGCAGAGGTCCGGGGCTGGCAGGGATGGAGGCGACTGTCATACATCAGCTTCTCTCCGGGAATCAGCTGTCATGGGAGTAGCATTGGCAAAGGAAGCGGGCAGGCTAAGGAGACCGGCTCCGTTCGTGACAGCACTGAGCACAAATGGCTGAGATCAGACAGCCCAGGTTCTCATCCCCACAGGAAGGAGAACGTGTATGCATGTACAAAGGGAATATTACTCAGCCGCAAAGAAGAAGGAAATCCTGTCATTGGTGGCAGCATGGCTGAGACTGGAGGACTTTAGGTGGAACAAGCAGCTGTAGCCAGGCAAGCAGACATGTTTGCTCTCATGGGCAGGGAGAAGGGGACCACCGGAGACTGGTGGTGATCACTGAAGGATGGGAGGGGGATGACGGGGAGAGCGGGTGTGTGGGGAGGAGCTGGATCTGATCAGTGTGTGCTGTACGTGCATAGGGACACTACCTCATGGCTGTGTAAAGTTAGTGCATGCTAATAAAAATGAACTGAGCAAAACAAGAGACGAGGGAGTGTCAGGCATGGAAGGTGGCTCTTGTGCAAGCACGAGGACCCGAGTTTAACTTCCAGGACCTTGTGAAAGTGGTGCCGAGTTCTTGCCATCTCACCGCGGTGGGAGAAGAAGAGAGGATCCTGGTGGCCACTGGCCAGCCAGCCTAGCTGATCCAGCAAAGCTCCAGGTCCCAGTGAGAGATCCTGTCTCAGAAAACAAGATCGATGGCTCCTGGGAGGGACATCTGAGGTTGACCTCTGACTCCTAAAACAAAAGAAAACAAGCCACCAGATGTACCTCCCAAAACAATGAATCAACCAGTCAGTCAGTCAGCCAGTCAGCCAACCAACCAACCAACCAACCAACCAACCAACCAACCAGCCAACCAACCAGCCAGCCAATCAATCAACCAATCAGTCGATCTATCAGTCAATCTACCAACCAGCCAGCCAACCAACCAACAAACCAACCAACCAGCCAGTCAGCCAACCAACCAACTAGCCAGTCTACCAACCATCCAGACAACCAACCAACCAACCAACCAACCAACCAACCAACCCACCAACCAACCAGCTAGCCAGCCAGCCAGTCAGCCAGCCAACCAAAACACTGGTCATAGTTTTTCCCACTTTCTCAAAATGTCCAGATCCTGTAGAAGGTTACCCTGGGGACTGGGCACCTGCTCGGCTGTCCTCAGCAGCAGCCGCAGCTCAGCACAGCTCCAGGTTCTCAGTGGGCAGATTGGTACAGCATCACCTTTCCCAGCAGCCCCCAGGAGTTGCATGAGGGTGAAGAACGGTCACACAAAGCTCAAGGAGGGCTTGGGGCGCAGGTCCCTGGGGAAGGAGGGAGACTTCTGCCTGCAGAGCTCGGGGTGTAGGCAGACAGATGGTGGGTGCACACACAGGCAGGCCTGTGCTCAAAGCCCAGCGCTTTGTCTGCTACTAAGTGCTTCTCAGTGGGAGCCGTCTTAGCTCCTGAGAGCCTCACATTTTCCTCGAGTCTCTCCAGAGCTTCTTTTTTATTTATAAAAAAATTTAAAAAGTGTTTTCTTCTTTTTTTGTGTGTTAACAAAAGTGGTTTTTCTCTTTTTTTGTATTAACTTTTTTATATAAAAGTGTTTTTCCCCTTTTTGTATTAAAAAGTGTTTTCCCCTGCTTTGTATTTACAAAAGCATTCATTCTTTCTCTTTTTTTGCATTAAAAGGTGTCTTTCTTCTTTTTTATAAGTATTCTATGTGTCTGGGTGCTTTGTATGTTTGCACGTGCATCATGGGTATGCAGTACCCATAGAGGCCAGAAGAGGCATCAGATCTCCTGGAATTGGAATTACAGATGGTTGTGGGCTGCTATGTGGGTCCTGGGAATTGAACCTGGGTTCTCTGGAAGAGCAACAGGAGCTCTTAACCATTGAGCCATCAAAAAAAATGTTGAGGATTTAGGACATCAGTAGACAAGCAAGCAGAGATGATTACATATTTATCATTATTTTACTACAAACTCATCACTAGGATGATTAAGGTTAGTTGTCAACCTAACTCACCTGGGGAAAGGGCCTCGAAGATAGCAATTATCTAGACTGGGATGAGTGAGGTGGGAGGATCAGCCCACTGTGGGCGGCGCCATTCCCTGGCTGGGAGGGAGGGAGCTGAGCACCAGAGGAGGTGTGTCCCTTGTACTTTTTTTTAATATTTATTTATTTATTTATTTATTTATTTATTTATTTACTTTGAGACAGGGTTTCTCTGTATAGCCATGGCTGTCCTGGAACACACTGTGTAGACCAGGCTGGCCTCGAACTCAGAAATCTGCCTACCTCTGCCTCCCAAGTGCTGGGATTACAGGTGTGCACCACCACCGCCCGGCCCCCTTGTACTCTTATAACTGCTCCCCAGACCCCATGCCTTAACTTCCTAGCCATGGTGAACCACTCCCTGAACTGTGACCTAAAACATCTCCCCTCTCCATGAGTAAGTTGCCTTTGTCAATGTGTCATAGTAACAGGAAAAGGGAACTAAGACAGTGGTGATGTCTGGGGCTTCTCTCCTTGCCTGTCTTGTCTGTGGTGGTAACACACATTGTAGATGCTAAGCTCATGGGATGGAGCCCCTGACCCCACTGCCAGTGGTCTGGGGTCTCCCCTGTATAATTGCACAGAACCCCCGTGGTGGCCTTTCTCCCTGGGACTCTGGAGTAAAGACCAATTTTGTGGGTTCTCAATCTCTCTCCACCTTCATCCCTGATCTATTTCGTTATTGACTTGGGCAGCTTAATGCGCCAGCTTGCCTCTGGGAGAGCCGGTGACAAAATGACAGGGAGCCAAGGTCTCAGCGCCCTCTGCTCTGGCTTTTATCTGCCTGATTTCATGCGACTGGAGCCCTGGCTGCCACTCAGCTGGAGAAATGTCAAAATGATATTAAATCACAGAGTGCAGGCAGGAGACAGGAGACTGCTTGTCACCCACCTTCCTTCGGTCCCCCTGGTCCTGAGCCCTCGGCAGGGAGGGGGTGTGTCTTTGGAGAGAGTCTGTTTCATTTTATCCGTGCTCCTTTACAATCACAGTGTTAGAATTGCAGGCAGTGTTTTCAGGGTGGAGATGGCAGCCGTCATGTGCTCTCAGAGGCTGGCTGCAGCCAGGGACAGTCCAGACCTGCATGTCAAGACAGTGCCGGGGGGAAGCCTGGCATGGTGGACCACTGCAAGCACGGTGGGGTTGGCTGGTCTCTTTTAGTTTTCAGAATATCTTTGCAGTGGTTGGGATGCTAACCGGAGCCTCATGCATTCCAGACAACTGCTGTTCCAGTGAGCTACAATCCCAGACCCTTATTAGACTTTAAAAAATGGGATAGTGGGAGGGGTCTGACTGCACAGGCCTATAATCTCATCTAGTTGGGAGGCTGAGGCAGGAGGATTGTAAGTTTAAGGCCAGCCTGGGTAACTTTGTAGGACCCTGTTACTATAAGGGTTGGAGATGTAGCTCACGGCTAGAGTATGCGACAGTCATAGGTGAGGTTCTCAGGCTCAGTCCCCAGCGTCACACACACACACACACACACACACACACACACACACACACAGATACACAAGGCTCAGTCCCCAGTGTCACACACACACACACAGAGATGCACACACCCACATACAAAGTGATCTGAGCTCACTGTTAAAGTCAAACAATAAAGAAGTATGTGAGAATTTTAAATATTTGCTCCCCCCCCCCAGGCTGAGATGAGGTCTCTCACTGAATCTGGAGGTCAGTGCGTCCCAGGGGTCCTCCTGCCTCAGTTTCCCCAGCACAGGTATGTACTGCCATTTTTGGTTTTTCAAAGTGGGTGCTGGGGATTTGAACTCAGGTCCCAAAGCTTGAGTGGTAAGTGCTTTACCAACTAAATCATCTCCCCCAGGTCCCAACTAGTGTCCTTTTAAAGACTAGGTCAAGGAGCTAGAGTATTGGGGTGCTCCTCAAGGCTGCTGGATTCAGCGAAAGCACTGAACCCCGGCCTTTGCATCCCAGCCCCTTACTCCCTCTGCACAGAGGTTTGGAAGGTATTTTTCCTCCCAGGTGTGGAATAACTTGTCTTCCTTTTAAAAAACCACAGCTTGCACCCCGAGCACCGTTTTGCAGCTTTTGAGAACATTTTCCCACTTGGATCTGTCCCATTTCCCTCAGCAGCTGCCAGGCAGCCTTTTGTTAAAAGCGCCAGGGCTCGTCGAGCGGGCTCCTTTCAGGGGTCAGCCGGGTTGGTGGGGAGTTCTCCCGCTATTCTTGGCAAGGCTGCCACGCGCCCCGCCCACCCCTCGGCTCTTTCCCAATCATGAGAGTGCTCTGTGCATCTATTCTCTTTGTTACAGAGTGGAACAATTTAGACCAAAAAAAAAAAAAAAAAAAAAAAAAAAACCCTCACCAAGTTCCCTGGCCTGGCTCCCCCACATCTGAGTCCTGTCCACCTAACTGCTGCTTTCCGGGCAGCAGAGATCCTCCTGGACCATTTCCATGCCTCTCCACACACGCAGACAGACGCATGCATTTTTAATGGATGTTTTACAAAACATAAAGCTATCATGCAATATGCATGTTTGCGCATTTCACTTTAACCCGCCAGCAGCATCTCAGGCACCTCTCCCTGTCAGGACACATGCAGCATGGACCTCATTACAAAACACAACAGGGCCGTACACCAGGCTTCGTGGCCCGGCATATCTTTGCTTTTAATCACAGATATTTAGATTCCTTCCATTTTTTTTTTTTTTTTACCTCACCATAAAAGTTTTAGGGTCAGAGAGATGCCTCAGTGGATGAGAGCATTTGCTGTGAAACACAAGGACCATGTTTGGATCCACAGCAACCCCCCCCCATAAAAAGCTGGGTGTGACCCACACTGTGTGGGGTGGAGATGGGAGAGTCGGTCACCAGGGTGTGCTTACAGCCAGCCTAGTGCTGGGATCCTTGAAGACTCAAGGGAACAGGGGAGGGAGACATAGGCTCAGGCATTTGGCATTCTGCTCTGGTCTCCAACCACGCATGGATCTGAGCACACATCCACACATATACACCTACACATATGTTGGTATGCATGCACAAAACTTTACATGCATACACACACTCATAAACTCACAGAAACCAACACAGACACACCTACACAACACAACCACGTTCTCCCACACCTATGTGCATCGAATAGAGACACAGACACAGACACTCACACACACTGATGCACACACAGCCACATACACACACTTACATATACACATGCTCACACACATACATACTCATACATTCACACCTACACACATGTCACATACATGCATACACAATTACATCACACACACTCATGTACACACGCACACATACTCACACATTCAGACTTACACACACTCACACACACACACACACAATCAACACACGCATCCATATACATATTCACTGATATTCACTCACACGTGTCTATACACATATGCACATACACTTGCACACACAGACACGCACTCATCCACGCACATGTAGACATCAGCTCACACGGTTATCTTCACACACATTCATGCACAGGCATAATCATCTTCTTTCTCTTTTGAACACACACACACACACACACACACACACACACACACACATGTGTCCCGGGCAAGTCTTCTGCATGCCTGCGTGTGCACCTGGGACTTTCCTCTGCCATCTTTACCCAGAAGCCATTGCTTTGCTACACTGCATCTTGTTTGAGGCCACAGGATGCTGAGGACCAGGGCTGTGGCCCCAGATGGCTGACAGCTTCGGGGCCAGGCCGCAGGAGGGCAGAGGGTCTTTGCTTTGTCTGAAGGGCCACTCTCCGTGGCCCTGTCCTTGGCCATCTCCTTATGACACTGCAACTCTGGACAATGTTTCCTGCCGCCATTTTGGTGGACTTGTCAGCAGAGCCTGAGACACACCCCGCTGTTCACCCTTCACCCCTTCCCTCTTCCGTTTGTGCTGACTGGTGGTTTGAGTTGGCCCAGTCTGGGAGAGGAGGTGGACAAAACTGTCCAAAGTCCTGCTATTGCTTGGATCTGAAATGTTCCCCTAGGTTCACTGTTGATGGTACTATTTTGGAAGGTTGTGAAAAGGTCAGGGGTCAGAGCCCAGCTGGAGGAAGTTAGCCACAGGGGGCATGCCTTTGAAGGTAACACCGGGTCCACCCCACCTGCTCTCTCTCTCTGGTTCCTGTTTTACCTCACAGGCTATCCCTGCCATGCTACAGCAGTGCAGCTGCAGGGCATGGGCTGAAACTTGTGAGACTGTGTGCCCAGGGAAACCCTCCCTCCTCTAAGGCGTTTCTATCAGGTGTCTGTTCACAGTAACGGATATAACCACCATCAGGCCCACTGTGTCCTCTGTGCCGGTGGGTAAGAAGGTATCTGCCAGCAGGACTTGAAGTCTGGCAGGGGACGTACCTGTGCCAGCTGTCCGGGGTTGTGACAAAGATAAGCACGTGGTGTAACAGGAGCACCTAAGAGGGCTTCTGACAGTGTCTGGGGTGGTCACAGTGGGGTAGGTGGGCGGGGCTTACAGAAGAAGGCAGGCACTCAAAAGACTCATGTTCAGCTCCCTGCATCGGCTCTGGATCCCGTGGCTTAATTTTGAATCTGATGGTCAGTCCTCTCTTTAGCTGGTAATGGCACAACCTTGCCATTTACTCCGTCAAACACAGTTCCTCAAATCCCTGCTGCTAAACCTCTTGGCGCACGGTGATAGACACGTGACCTGGGGCCTGACCAATCAGAGGAGCTTCCTCTTAGGCTGGGCCAATCCAAACCTTCCCTGGGGTTTTCATCAGGAGACATGGGAGAAGTATCCTTTTGGTACTGGACTTGTGGAATCAATTCAGACTCTGTGTGTGTGTGTGTGTGTGTGTGTATGTATGTATGTATGTATGTATGTATGTATGTGTCTCTTTGTATATATTTGCACACGTGTATGCATGCTAGGGAGTCAGGAGTGGTTGCGCTTTTACTGTTTCCTGCTACAGTTCCCTTGAATCAGTGCAGTCAGTGATGTAATTGGTCTCAACCAGGGTCAGTGGGTGAATGGGCGGGGCCTAGAAAGACTGATTACTTTTTCCAAAGGTCTCATCCTCTCACAATTGACAAGCTTACAATAAAGACCTCCAGGGTCAGAGGCGTCAGCATCCAGCACAGACTCGACCTTTTGCAAGAGATTGTCAGAGCTAGGCTGTAGCTCGGCACCCAGGAGTCCAAGGCCTGCCTGGCCAAGGTAGTCTGGTCGGGTGTGTTGAGGGTGTGTCGAGGGTCCTTGGTCTGGCAGGACACTGGGTCTCTTCATTAGGCACTGAAGGTCCATTGGTTTTCTCTTGTCCATTCCCACCTCTCCTTTTGTGCTAGGGATTATGGAGACTGAGACTATGAAGGTGAACTTGACAGCTTGCTTAGGGGCCCTGGGCTTTGGAGAAAGCAAGAAGAGAGGGCTCACCCCGTGTCCGTCTTCCTACCTTCTTCCCGGCAGGTCTTCCTGTGTCTGGCAGAGACAGAGCAGGAACAGGTGTGTGGCCGTCCAGACTGGAACTGCCAATGCTGATGCACAGACGGGATCAGGTCCCGCATCTGTGCGCCTACAGGGACCCCAGGACAGGGAATCCACAGAGCCAGGGTGTCCCTGAGGGGAGAAACAGGTGTGAGACAGCCAGCGCACGTGTGAAGGCAGAGCCGGGAGACAACGCCATCAACCGTGTGTGCGTCTCCGTCGAGTGCAACCTGTTTGATGGGCCGATTTCGCATCCATATTTTGTATTGTTTAAATGAGGCGCAGGCTCATCAAAAGGTCCCACATGCTTCTTTTCAAAACTTTTACAGACAAATATTTTTACCACTATACTATGCTCTCAGAATAGCCCACGCACAAGATAAAAATAAAAAGAGAGAGAGAGAGAGAGAGAGAGAGAGAGAGAACAATTTAATTGGTGGACCATCTAGCATTTTCTGCAGGCAGTGAAAACATTGTTTACAGTTATCCTAGATGGGAAGTGCTTAATGCTATAATATGAAGTTTATAAAAGACCCCTGGGATGCTAAATTATACATACAGATCAATAATGACTATGCCGTAAGAGCTGATGGAAAAAAAAATGGAAGGAAATGGGGCCAAATGTTAAGCGTGCCCCTGTGGGGCTGAGAACAGCTCTTACAGACAGAGCCTGGAAGGCACTGCCTTCTCATTCGTTGGCGGGCTGAGCTGATTTAATTTCAGCCCGAAGACCATTGTGCTGACTGTCTGCTTCGTGGGAGCTTCCAGACGTCTCAGAGGAACTGTCCCATGCCCTCTGGTGGGACATGTCCTGTGTAGAGTCAGCGGCTGGGATTTTAGGCTCTGGGGTCTTTTCTTTCTATACTGTCTCTCTGCTGTCTTCCTCCCTCCTATCTGTCTGGGCAGTGTCTCTCTGGAGGCCGGTGTCTCTCTGTTGTGTGCTGAGCTGGTGGCATTAGCTTCAATTTCCCAACTTCCTGCTGCTCAAAAGTCAGGGAAAGCCAGAGCTTTAAGCCCATCCATTCAAATCTCTTGCTGAAGACAAACCGAGGCTCAGAGATAAATGCCTTGCCTAAGGTTGCACAGACAGGAAGCAGGGGGTGTCAGGATTTGAACCCAAGACTATGAGATCCCAAGGCGGGTCCCACAGGGCCACTGCTTCGAATCCTGTTCTCCTTCCACAGTTTGTACCCAGTGCCCATCTGTCGAGGTGCATTTCGGCTCCCGCTGGAGGCTTTGACTGCCCTGTCTTTGTGATAGGCCCACGAGCCTGGGCAACTGCTGTTTCTTCTCTTAACAACCTGGAGAGTACAGAAGAAAGCCTTGTCGTACAGAAGAGCATGTCGTACAGACCCGCAGGACCTTCCTCTTTGTAAGGTTCTAGGGAGCAGTAGGAAGTGAAGATTCCGTCTCTCCTAGCCGGCTCTAGATCCCTGCGGTCTCTTGACAGACTTGTCTCTGTTTCCACATCCTAGAAGCCTCCTCTCTTTGGGACCAGGAACGTTCCTTTGCTCTGCACTCTCCATCCAGAGTCTAGACTGGCTCCTGGAATACAGCAGGCACCCTGGAGATGTGTGTTGAATGAAGAAAACTGAGTGAATGAATGAATGTTTGTCTGAAGTTGCAGCCCGAGCCACCTGTGTCCTTTGCATTCAGAGCTGTGTTCTTCCGGATGGCCTTGGCCTGTGCTTAACCAGGTGTGCCAAGAACCTGCCGACTGCCCCCGAGGACCCGGGCTCTAGGCTTCCCTCTCCGTCCCACTTGTGGGGCTCTTTCCTTTCCTATCTACGCACTGTGGGTCCTCTATAGTGGTTTCCAAAGCATCCCAGCATCCTGCCTGGTCACCCGCTCAACTGAGAAACAATGCAGTGGTCCTGGGGTTCCCTGTGGAGGGGGGGGAATCTAGGAGGAGACGGGCAGCATTGGGAGGCCTGGAAACATCACTCCACATGACCACACACTCCAGCAGCTGTTATAACTTCCTGAATTCCCCTAGCAAACATCCCCATCACAGGGACTAATTTACTGGCACCTGCTTGGGTTGTGGGGCACGGAGACTACCTGCAAAGGCTTACTCAGCAAGGCCTCTGAGAGAGGCAATGCCTTTCTTCCAAGATGGTCAGGATTGGGGGTCCTTCTGCAGCTCCTCTGAACTCCAGGGTCCAGTCTCTGGGACCCAGGGTATGGACAGCATAACAGACTGGCCTCAGCTCTCAGCTCTGATTCTCACAGACTGACCTCAGGCGAGCTGTCTGCTCCAGATGCCTCAGGTTCTGTGTCTGCAGAATGTGGATGTCCATCTGTCCTCCCTCTTCCTGGCTCGTGTCCCCTCCCTGTCCACACACAGTGGGGCCTGCTAGCTCTCCGGGGATCTCCCCTTGTTGCTACTATGTATTCAACCCAGTTACCCGGTGAAAGAAAGCTCAACTCAGCGGTTAACAAAACAAGCTACAAGCCTAGACTGGGCAGGCCTCCCACTCCACTACTCTGTTTCAATCTATTTTATCCCATACAACTTGCAGTTTCTCTAGGCCCCGAGCTTCTCTCCCGGCCGCCTCTCCGGTTCTCTTTAACTGTTTCTCTTCATTTCTTCCCCTTTCTTCTCTTAGTTTCTTCTCTCCTCGTTGCTCCTCCTCCTCCTGTTTTATACCCCGTAGCTCCTCCCCTAGACTCTGCTCCTCCCACTTTCCTCCTGCCCAATCATTGGCTCAAGCCTTTATTTGAAAAGTCAAGGTGGGGAGATGGTTCACAAGGCAACTCCTCATCTGCAGCCCCTCTGAGGAGTGGAATTAACATCAAAGTACGAGCCCAGGGCTATCCACAACATCCCCTCTCTTCAGATTCTACCGTCTCTCCTCTGTTCACACTGGATCTCCTGTTCATGGCCAAAGCTGGGACAGTCATGGCTGCCTGTGGCCACTGAGCCAGTGAGTGAGCTTGAAGGACTAAAGCCAGAGCCTCTCTGGCAGCTGAAAATGTGACCCACAGCGATGGCCATGCCGAGGGCTTCCGGCCAGCAGGCAGAGCCAGTGAGGAGAAGCAGTGTTTGGGATCCCTGGTTCCTGCTGCCTCTCCACGGTCAGCTGTTGACGAGAGCATTCCTGCGGTTGGTGTAAGCCAGAGTGAGCCTAGCTTTGGACCCTTTCTCCCAAATCCTGGTCCCTTCCAACTTTGTGAAGGGATAACATCATGCTGGTCTGGCTTGGGAAGGCATCACGAGGCCCTGGAGGGAGAGACTCTTCCTTCTACACATCTGATTCCTGTGCAAGGCCCTGCGAGCCTGGTCCCTCCCAAGACAGGCACACACCGTCCCTTGGGTCTCATTAGGACCTCTAGCTAAACAGTACATTTCTATTAATAAAATCCACCAGAGACAGATGCTCAGAGGGAATGGCTTTGGTCTGGAGAAGAGAATCTAACCCCAGAGCGAGCTTGAAATGGGGAAGGAGACGGGTCAGCAGATGTGGCCTTGAAACCGGATTTCGATTTACCACACTGGGTAAAGTGCTGCTCTCCCTCACTTATGTCCTGACCCCCCTTCGACAGTGGTAACATCACCTACTTTGCCACCTTGTGCAGAGCAGGTGAAGATAGAGAAGGAGTTGCAGTGTGCAGTATGACTGAGCCGTGAGGGGCCGCTGTGGGTGTGCCAGTTAGCCGGAACTGTCATCCTGATGCATCTAGAATCACCTAGGAAGAATCTCACTGAGGGGCTGTCTATCCTGGGCTGGCCTATGAGCACGTCTGTTGGGAGTTGACTTCAGCTGATTGATGTGGGAAGAGCCAGGCTCCCGTGGGCAGGGCCGTTCTCTAGGCAGGGATCCTAAGCCATGTAAGAATGCAGAAACCTAGACATAGCCCAGGCGAGCAAGGATACATGCATTAATTTCTCTCTGCTCTTGACCGTGTGTGTGATCTGAGCAACTGCTTCAAGCTCCTGCCACCGTGACTTCCTCCGAGTGATGGACCGTAATCTAAAATTGTCAGCTAAAATAAAGCCACTCTTCCCTAAGTTGCTTCTTGTCAGGGTGTTTTATCACAGTAATAGGAATGAAACCAGCACAATTGGTATGATAAGGCTGGTGGTTTGGAGCCAAGCTCATTCACGGGAGAGATGAGCTGCCTCAGGGACAAAAGACCTCTGCATTTACTGGGTAACTCCCTCACTGGTTTTATCACACACTCATTCATTCATTGTTAGGTTCTCGAACTCATTCATTCATTCTCTCATTCATTCATTCATTCATTCATTCACTCATTGGATCATCTGTGCAACCATTCATTGGTTTATTCGTTCACTGGCTTATGTTCACTCATTGGCTCACTGAGTTGCTCATTCAGTCCTTTATTGGCTCAATTACCCATTTATACATTTGCTCACCACTCAGCCATTCATTGGCTCGCTCACACGCCCTCCATCCATTCACTCACTGGCTCACACATTCACCCACTGGCTCAGGAATTCATTCACAAATATACATTAACTGTGAGTGGCCGAGCATCTGGCTGGGAAAACCTGGTCACAGCTGCCTACTGTGGCAGTCCCACTGTAGAGTGGACTGTAAGGGACAATCCTACAGTAGAGTGGACTGTAAGGGACAATCCCACTGTAGAGTGGACTGTAAGGGACAATCCTACTGTAGAGTGGGCTGTAAGGGACGATCCTACTGTAGAGTGGACTATACGTGACAATCGTCCCACTGTAGAGTGGACTGTAAGGGACAATTCTACTGTAGAGTGGACTGTAAGGGACGATCCTACTGTAGAGTGGGCTGTAAGGGACGATCCTACTGTAGAGTGGACTGTACGTGACAATCGTCCCACTGTAGAGTGGACTGTAAGGGACAATCCTACTGTAGAGTGGGCTGTAAGGGACGATCCTACTGTAGAGTGGACTGTACGTGACAATCGTCCCACTGTAGAGTGGACTGTAAGGGACAATCCCACTGTAGGATGGACTGGACTGTAAGGGACAATCCCACTGTAGGATGGATTGTAAGGGACAGTCCCATTGTAGAGTGGACTGTAAGGGACAATCCCACTGTAGGGTGGACTGTAAGGGGAGCTCTGTACAGGAAAGAGATAGATGTGGGAGAGAAGAGAAATCCGCTATATCAGAAAAGTATCTGCTGCTCTTGTAAGGCCCAGGGTGACCTGGTAGTCAAGGGTCTCTGGAGGAGGGCGGAGAAGGTCTGGCCTGGCTGTGCTGAATCCTCACCCTTCAGTGACGTAAGCAGGAATCCCCGGGCGTGTCTCTACTTCCTGTTCTCCTGCCCTGAGGACTTTGCCTCAGCTCTCAGCTCCCCAAAGCCATGAACTTAGAGGCCAGTTATTGAGCAATGGTGGCCCTGAGCATCTCTGGATCCTGTATGGGACAAATGTGTCCTGAGCGCTAGTCCAGGAGACCTCTCTGCAACCCAAGTCCTCTTTTCCTGGGCCTGACTGGTGAGCGTCGACCATGGGTGGCTGGGACTGGGCAGGACCAAGGCATCAGGGACAGTAGCTGCTTGTCCCGTTCATGGCATCACTCTCCTGATGTTAGCTCTCTGAACTGAGCCTCATGGCCCTTGCTGGTCCCCTGGCCCTGGACAGGGTTTGAAGTGATAGAGATTCCAGGATAGCCTCTTCCTTGGGGTCCTGGACAGTCCAGCATAAGCCTGTAAGAAACCTTGGTTTATGAACTCTGGACCTAGAAAGGATTCAGTACTTAGCTTTCCCACTGATTTGAGGGAGGGAGCTGGATTCACAGCTAAGACTGGTCTACAGCCTGGGCGTGGCTGTGCAGGAGGCTATGAGTGGGATGGTAGCTCTCAGTGTGACCTTTGACCCTGAAAGGAGCAGTAATCAGGTTGAGAAGCATCCAGCTTGGTAGGTTCCTCCCAGAGCCTGTGAAGAGCTAACCTCTGCTACTGATGCAGGCACAAGTCTCTGTGATGATGAAGATGGAGAGAAATAAGATTCTCTCCTCTTGTCTGCTCTTGGGTTTGGGGGGTAGGGGACTGAAATCCTTGTAAGTGCCTGGAACCTCCCGAAACCGGAGACGTCCAGTATGCCTCCCTGCAGGGCTTGCTGGCCCCGGCCCTGCAACTGTTCTTTCTATTAGTAGCCTGTCAGCGTTTTCTGCCCAGTGGGGAGCAGGATAGGGTTCATATGCAAGGAAGCGTGTCAGGGCCTGGCCCTGTGCATGTGAGCAAGGGATGGAAACCTCAGAAACCACATGTATCCCGTGTGTATCTGTTGGGACACAAAGCAGCCGCAAACCTGTGCCAGGAATAAGGAGTCACATCCCCAGCTCTGGACTCTGGCTTAACTGTGTCCTTTGAGTCTCTTCCCCAAGCCTTAGTTTCCTCATCTTGCTGAACTCTGTGCCCATGTGAGTCTTGGTTCCCTTATCCAGAAAGCAGAGGCCACACCCCCATCTGTGTTCCAGCATCGTTCATGGCTGCTGCAGCCCGTCTCGCTGCTAGGAAGCTGCGTGTTTCCTCGGGTTCGGCAACATCACTGTGTCAACTCGCCTCTTAGAGCCGCATCTTGGGAGATGCTGTGGCCTAAATGTTTGCATCAGGACCCCAGTTGAAGGAGATGCTGTGTGGAGTCTCTGGTACTCAGTGTGTGCTTAGTAAATGCAGTTCATTGTTATTACAGCACTCGACAGTTTCTAAGGAGAGCAGTGTTTGCCACTGTTCTGTGGCTGTGAAGAGATACCATGACTGAGGCAGCTCTTCTGAGAGAAGGCATTTGACTGGGGGCGGGGTGGTTGTTTACAGTTTTCGAGGTTTAGTCCGTTATCATCATGGTGGGAAGCGCGGTAACATGCAGGCAGGTTCTGAAGCAGTAGCTGAGAGCTACAGCTTGGTCTGTAGGCAGAGAGAGAGAGAGAGAGAGAGAGAGAGAGAGAGAGAGACTGTCTAAGAAGCTTGGTATGGATTTTGAAACTTCAAAGCCTACCCCCAGTGACATACTCTCTTTGACAAGGTCACGCCTCCTAATCCTTCTAATCTTTTCAAATATTGCAACTCTCTAGTGACTAAGTATCAAATACTTGAGTCTATGGGGGCCATTTTCATGTAAACCACCACAAGGTCATAAAAGACAGAATCTCATGTAGCCCAGCCTGGCTTGAACTCATTAACTGAAGATAATCTTCAGCTTCTCATCTCCTTGCACCTACTTCCTGGGGTTTCAGGGCTGCACCGCCACAGTCAATTTTTATGCAATGCCAGGGATTGAACTCAGGACCTTGTGTGTGCTGGGCAAGCACTGTACCAGCTGGGCAAGCTCTGTACCAGGCTGCTGCTGCTGCTAGCTTCAGTGTCCCATCTCATTCATGGGAGGGGTGCCTGTAAACCCAGGAGATGGACCCAGGTTCCCAGGATCCCAGAGCCCATGCTGTGACTGGACCAACGCTCTGTCCCTGTACTATCATTAAATGTTAGCACGATGACGGGAGCCCTGGAGCTCTGACTTGAGAGGTGAGGAGGAAGGATGAGAGCAGGTAACATGATGGGGTCTGCAGGTCTAAGGAACTCCTCACGGGTTTGTGTCATATATGGGCTAAAGGATGATACTTGGGATGGAGAGGGACTGGCCAGTTCAGGCCCAGAGATAGCGTAGAGGATGCTGGACTGTCTCTGAGCAGAGGCCCAGCAGGGCTTGATCACGAATCCAGGGACAAGATTTCCTGGGGAGAAATGGTAACATAGGAGAGCTCGCTCCAGAACCCAGCCCCGCGGACAGCCTGATCTTGGTCATCTAACCTTGCAGACAGGAAGGAAAGAAACTTGAGTGGGTCGATCCGTCCGTAGTGTTCTCCTTTGAGAGCCTGAGCAAACAGGCAAAGGCAGGACGGAGTCTTCCTGCCAGTTTGCTCCGTGCTGTTGGCCTGTCCTTCTCGAATATTCAGCTGCTGCTGTTTTCTGCTCGTAATCAATGAGCTTCCATTGATTTCCAGATACAAATATTTCTGTGTGCACTTTTTAATGAGATGACAGTCTCGCATGAACTAACAGCAGGTTAGAGAATTTCAGTTTGGATGTGTTTCATTGTATATATATATAAAAAGGTATCAATTCCTCTCTGGGGACATTTGTGCATTCTGATCTCCACTGGGGTCATCTGTCACCACACCTGTGTATCCTCCACCTGCTGTCCTCACGGGGGACATCCAGGTGCTCCCCTCCCGACCCATCTCACCATCTGCAGGTTTTCTGCCCAGGGTTTCCCTCGCTCGGGTCTCTGGTTGTAGGGTGGGCGGAGTCCATGGGTAGGAGCTGGGCTGTTCCTAAATCTCTTCTCTTTGAAGACAGACGCCATTCCTTCCCACTCCTCCACCAACCATGCTGTAGCTGGTGGATTTACTTGTTGGGGGCTTGGTGCTGGGGCTCATGGAGTAGGTGATAGATCATAGACTAAAGTGACAGAGCAAAGAGAACGTTCTGGAAGGAAGGAGAAATGCTAAAATCCATTTATGTGCCCCTGCCCCTCCACCAAAATGGCTGCCCTAACGCATTCGGGGCCCTTTGGTCTGAACTTATGCAGGAGGCAGGTAGGGATTGTAACCCGTGGCAAAGTCTCCCCTTGACCGGAGCTGGATCCCTACACCTCTTTCTTTCTCTGCCGTCTCCCATTTGAGCATAGGGGACATCTAATTCCTCTCTCCTCTAGTGGTAGATGTGTTGTCTAGGGACATTTTTCTGTTGTACTTGGCACAGTGCTGGCGGGACCCGCCTGCTGAGCAGAAGTTAGAGGTTCTTCTGAGCATGCTCCAGTGCCCAGGGTGGTACCCTTGCTAGGGACTTTCCAGTCCAGGGGTCAGTCATGCTGCCCCCGCCGCCGCCGAGAGCCCCACAAGTCTTACAAAGCACATAGAGCTCAGCCGGGGAGGCGGCCTGCTCAGAGTCACACACATGGTGGTGGCAGGTCCAAGATGGCAGCCTGGGCAACTGAGCTCTCATGCAGCTCGGAGGGTCTCAGTGCCAAGTGGCTTCTCCGTCTCAAGCTTGATTTTCATCCCTCTGCAAATAATCTCAGCTCCAGGAGCACGCGTGTCTGTGTTTGCTGCTGTGTGTCTTCCATTGTGCTTTCCGTCTGGGTAATCCGAGGCTTGCAGGCTGCCAAGGACGAGGTGCACATTCCAATGAAACGCGATACAAAATAATTGCGCAGATTTCTTTCGCGTCTGAGTGACAGAGTAATCTCCCCGATACATCTCTCTTCCCTCTCTGCTCCCGCTGCTTTGGGCTTTCTCCTCTTTTTCTCCCAGATCCTCTGGGATTGAAGTGGCTCCCTGGCACGCGGTCACTTGAGAAATACACGAGACCCCATCAGATAGCTTTTGTCCCCTATGATCTATGCACAGTGTCCTCAGACGCGGGAGAGGGAACTGCACAGGAGCAACAGCAGCCCTGAGAGCCTGAGAGGGGAGAGAAAGAAGAGGTCTCTATGGATTATAGGGTGTGTGTGTGTGTGTGTGTGTGTGTGTGTGTGTGTGTGTGTGTGTTTCAGTTCCAGATACAGGACAGCAAGTACATCCTGCAGTGCAGGTCTCTTGGACAGGCATACCCTTAGTTAGCATCATGGTGTCAGTGAATCAGAACCGTAAGGAACATTTTGGACTCTTACATCAAGCTTGGCCTCTGGTCAAAGGAGCCAGGCACCAAGGATGGAGTGGGAGTCATGGCCTTAGGGGAAACACGGGGAGTGGAGGAGACACAGGTGAGACCCTGTGTGTTCTTGTCTCCTGTGGGCTGCACATTCTATCCTGGGAGACCTAGGGAGTTCATGAAAGTCTGAATGGGAGAGGCCCTAGCAATCCGTGAATGAATTCCTTTTTTTTTTTTCCTGGCGGTTTTGTCATGACCTGCACAATGGTGGGGCAGGTGGATAGCAGTCAGTGGGAGGTTGCTTGGAAAATTCCAGAGGCCGTTGACGGTGAGGAAGAGGCTGGGGAACTGGGGAGGAAGAGAGGAAGAGGTGACCAGGCCACCTCCCTGGTTGTTTATTGTATCCTCCCCTCTGGTTCTCGTGATAATTGCTGAGTGGAGGCAGCGTGGCCATTCCAGAGCCAGCAGGCTGGAGGGCAGGCAGGCTGGAGGGCGGGCGGGCTGGAGGGCAGGCGGGCTGGAGGGCAGGCAGGCAACTCGTAAGAAGTGTATTAGATGCTCAGAGGCCACCAGGCTGGTTGGAGGTGGGAGGGCTGGGACCCTGGGTCGCCCAAGGGTAAGGACTCTTAGTGGAACATAGTTTCCCAGGGCCAGGCGAGGGTCTCTGTGTTCTAGGATAGAGATTAGCACTGGGATGGGGTGATAGGGGCAGTGGGGGTGCTCCTGCTGTTGCTGATCCTTCACCGTTCACTCACATGCTGGAACAAGGGGACGGGTCCAGAGGGGATTAGAAAGGGCCTGGCTTGCCCGGCAAAGAAACCCTGTATCACAACTTGGAGGAGGGCTATGTTTGATGGGCCTGTTGACCACACAAGGAAATGGATAGTCACGTTTAGCCTCAAACCTCAAGACCAGAGACTGTGTATACCCAGAGTTCAAACTCAAGCCTGCCTGACCCCAAGTGGTTCATTTTTGTTATGGGCTGCCCTGACCAGCCCCGACATGGTACTCTTCTGGTTGCTCTGGTTCTCCTTGGCCTCCTGATCTGGCTGTGTCCCCCGTGGGAGGCCCGTCTATGCAGCAGCCAGTCGGGCTTGCTGAGGAGCAGGCTTCCATCAGGCTCCCGTGTGTCTCCATAGCTATAGTTACTCATTCTGACCTGCTAAGGTCAGCTAAGGCAGACCTGGGACATCCAACCCACTAAAGGACCATTCCGCTTCCCAGAAACCATCTCAGCGTCTTCCCAAACTTGCTCTGTGTCTGCCAGCCCGAGATTCAGAAGTCTGCTGATAACCCCTGGTCTGCATCTTGGTCTTGTCTCCTTGGACATCTGGGCAGTAGTCTCCTGGGGCCCCGGGGCCTCTGGGCTCCTCTCCCTCCCTCACACATGGCATCACCTTGGAACACAGGCTTTGGGATCCCATCTCTCCTGTGTGACTGGCTGTGCTGACCCTCTCTCAGCCTCAGTTTCCCCATCTGTCCACTGGGTTGCAGAGATAAGAATGACCTGTGTCTGTGAACTTCTGGGCTGGGCCTTGGTGTGTAGTATGTGAGCAGTGAACGAAGCCTCAGCGACCCCTCCCGTTCTCATAAAATCACCTCAGACATGGCCTTGCCCGTTTGATACGAGTCGGAGTCCTTCAGCCTGACGGTTTTAGGCCTCTGTGGGGTGTCTCCAGTTGCCATTCCAGTCTGGCCATTTTTGTCTCTATCTTCTTGTAGTTTCAAGTGACTATTTCTCCGGGTCACTTGTCACTAAACCACACCTCATACGCCAGCTGTGTGCTCTGTAAGAAACGGTCTTCCTTGACTCTAGCCAGCTGTGTCTTGAGACTTGATCCCGACTTTCTGTTGGGATTGCTAACCTCTAGCTGCGCCTCCTCCAGGAAGCCCTTGGGATGTTGAACTGAGCAGACCCTCCTCTGTGGTCCTGTGTTCCAGCTGAGAGGGACATCATCACTCTTGGAGCATGCCCTCTGGCTGTTCCCCGGCCAGGAAGGCTCTTCCTCATAGCTTTTGAAAGCTGCGACACCTCACAGCTCAGCAGCTCCCACCCTCCCAGAAAAGCCTTTCGCGTGTTTGTCTTAGCTGTGCCTCACTACTAAGAGCTCCACGAGGGCTCCCTGGGCTCCACAGTTCCTCCCCGTCCCCGGCAGGGAACAGTGTCCAGAGAGGTCCCCAAGATCCCTGAAAGGGAGAGACAGAGGTCAGAGGGAGGGTGGGAGCACCAGGAAGGAAGAAGAGGGGACAGGGAGGAGGGAGGTGGGTGAGCACAGAGCCTTAGATGGCCAAGAGCTTCTCCTACAGGAGAGTGCCTGCTACCTCTTGTCTCTGCTGCTGGGAAATGGTTTCACCAGACCTCTTAAACCAACTGTCAAAATAAAGTGCTCAGGGAGACATGTCTCTTGCTTTGATGGCAAAATTTCCATGCACTGATTCTTTAATCCCCGCTCCCTGTGAAATCAGAGATGCTGAACACCCTCACCCTTGTCCCCCACCACTGCCCTCTCCCAGAGTCCCCCCCCCCCATCTTCCCCTTTGCTTACAAAATGCTGCGGCAAAGAGCCGCTCGGGTATAATGATTGCCGTGCAGTTCCTCACAACGGTTTTTTATTTTTTTCAGAGGAAAATGACAGCACTCGAGCCTTTCGTTTAGTGTTGAGGGAGAGGAGGAGATGCTGGCTGTCAGAACAGAGAGAGGATGTGTGTCTGATAGTGAGGGCCAAGTCTGTCAGCAGGAGGGACATACAGCGCCCGTGCCCTGTGCCCACTGAGGCCAGGGCGGTGTGTCCTCGACCCCGGCTCTCCACCCACACCTCTTCCATCTTGCAGTCTTTCCTCTGCTACTACTCCACCTGCCCTGGACCCAGCCCGATCCTCGTCGGAGAAAACACCCACGTGACTGTAACCGTCGGGGCAGGAGTGAGGGTATTCTAGAGACCATCTGATGCCACAGAGGACCCCAAGGAATCGAAATCCCCCCAAGAATCTCGTGCTGGGTGAAGAACAAGGCAGAAGCCTGGTGTTGCCCTGTGCAGGAGGTTGTTACAGCACCACGCAAGACATTCTGAAGTTGAGATAATGATAGGATGGCTGGCGGTGGGTGGGGTCACGTGTTGACCTGGACCGCTTACTCATGGATCCCTGTGGTTGTGTGACTAGGTCTGGCCCTCATAAATTCATGTGTTTGAATGCTTGGCCGTAGGGAGTGGCACTGTTACAGGTGTGACATTATTGGCAGAGGTGTGGCCTTGTTGGAGGAGGTGTGGCCTTGTTGGAGGAGGTGTGGCCTTGTTGGAGGAGGTGTGTCACTGTGGAGATGGGCTTTGAGATCTCCTATGCTCAGGCTCTGTTCTGGGTGGGAGGGAGTCTCCTGCTGCCTCAGACTATAAAACTCTCCGTTCCTCCAGCACCCTGCCTGCCTGCATGCTGCCGTGCCTCCCGCCATGATGATTATTCTCTGAATCTCTGAAACTGTAAACCAGCCCTAGTGAAATGTTTTCTTTTATAGGAGTTGTCTTGGGCATGGTGTCTCCTTACAGCAATAGAACCTTAACTAAGTCAGGTCCTCTATTTAAACCGAAATTTCATGTCAGCGCTCCAAAGATGAATTTGGTTCTCTCTCTCTCTCTCTCTCTCTCTCTCTCTCTCTCTCTCTCTCTCTCTGTGTGTGTGTGTGTGTGTGTGTGTGTGTGTGTGTTTGTGGAGAACCTCTGTCAGAATGGAGACTCCACAGTATGACTGCATTGACTAGATCCTTTATCTCTGGTTTTTAGTATGACAGTCTCTTTAACCACTATATGGAGGACTGGCGGCTTAGCTTGGCTGTTATGGCTGCCAGGGCTCAGGCACTGACCCTAACAACTCTAGTGGCCTTATTGGCTCTGTGGTCCTTCATGTGGCTCACCGTGGACCACTGCGGGTCAGGTTGTGTGTATCCCTACAAAGCTCTGGCCTAACAGACATCAAAGACACAACTCCTCACCTCAAACCGTGACGTGGGGAACCTCCTTTTTTTGGGGGGCGGGACTTGCCACCCATGCTTTGCCAGAGATGGAAGCTGAGCACACAGCTTCCTGTTATTTGGAGAGGTTGGGAAGGGCGTGGCAGGGAAGCAGCCAGCGGTGGGTCAAGCGATTCAGGTATGAAAGGCTCACAGAACAAGATAAGTGAGGAGAGGAACTGTAAGCCATCTTCTGCAGAGCTGGGAGGGCCCCCAGCTAGGGCTGGCTTTACAGACAAAGGTCTGTTGTGGATTTGATGACAGGGGAGACCAGCTTTGAATCCCGAGTGGGTGAAAGCGTGTGTTTATCCTCATCAGTGAGTCTGTGCTGTAAAGAAATTGGACCTGATTATTATATTTGAATTTCATCAATAAAAGATTTGTGGAAATTTGTTTTCTCTCTTATGCAGTATTTATGTCGAATCCCTGATGTTCCCTCTGGACTCACGAAAAGCACAAATATTTGCTGTCTTTCCTGCTGACCTCTGCTCCAGCTTGGACAGACACTGGTAATGTCAGCGAAGCTGTCTGCTTTCTTGTCCACCCCTGACCGTTTATTCTTGGCATTCGGCTTCATGGTTACATGAGGTCTGTCACAACATATTTTCACGACAGCATTCAAATCAGGAAGAGGGGCGAGGCAAGGGTGGTGTCAGCAGATTCCCCAGTGCCCTATGGGTCCACCCATCAACCACTCTTTGGAGCAGGGTTCAATAGGCTGTCCGCTGCTGCAGAGCAAGCCAGGGGCCTGTTAGTGAAGGAGAGGGGGAGGGGAGAGAGAGAGAGAGAGAGAGAGAGAGAGAGACAGAGAGAGAGAGAGACAGAGAGAGAGAGAGAGACAGCGACAGACAGAGACAGAGACCAAGACAGAGACAGAGACAGAGACAGAGAGACAGAGAGAGATAGAGACAGAGACAGAGAAAGACAGAGAGACAGAGACAGAGAGACAGACAGAGACAGAGAGACAGAGACAGAGACAGAGAGACAGACAGAGAGAGATAGACAGAGACAGAGAAAGACACACACACACACACACACACACACACACAGAGAGAGAGAGAGAGAGAGAGAGAGAGAGAGAGAGAGAGAGAGAGAGAGAGAGAGACATGCCCACTACTACCTGATCCTCAGTGCTGGCGAAGGTACTCATTAGCAGTGTCTCAGAGGTGTCAGGGCTGGGCTGGAACCATGTCTAGGCACTTGAGGGAGTTCTGCTCTGAACTTCTGTCTCCCTCTCCTGTTGTGGGAGACGTATGATCTAGAAGTCTCTATGGTGTAGCTGTCTCAGTCATGTACAGGTACCTGTTGCATGGGGGTTTCTCGCTGTCTGTGAGGCAGACACCTGACCTCCACTCTGCCCAGCCCTGAGCAACATGGGGAGGGTCTGTTCACACGTGAGAGCGCTTCAGTTCATGGAGTCCTCACTTCATGTGTTCACATGATCTCCCAATGCCCCAGGAAAAGTGCTTGCTTTTGTCTCTGTTTTACGGTCTGAAAACTGAGGTGCAGGGCAGTGACCCCAGATCCAGCAAGGGCAGGTGGTGGTCAGGTTCTAGGGCTGTGCCTCATCTGTCCCTCTGCAGGTAGAACTGGCACAGGCAGATATCCAGGGAGTCTTTTCTGGTTTCAAGGACTGTCACCAGCTGCAAGCTTGTGGCTGGGCTGGCCTCTCTCAATCCCGTTCTTTGTCCCTCCTGGTACTCCAGGCCCTTAGAACTTACCTGTGGTGTGAGGAGATGTTCCCTTCTCCCCAGGACCATGAATGGACACACTAAGTGTGGTGGGATACAGAGTTCCTGGCTGGTGTCTGTGGACTGCTGGCATCTCTTTGAGAATCAGCATGCACCTACACAGAATAGAAGTATATGCTAATCACGAAGTTACTCTGCATATTCATAGCTGGTTACCATGGTGCTTTGAACGAGAAGGCCCTCATAAGCTCATACATTTGAATGCTTGGCGCCAGTTAGTGGAACTGTTTGGGAAGGATTGGGAGGTGTGGCCTTGTAGGAGGAGGTGTGTCACTGGGAGTGGGCTTTGAGTTTTCCAAAGCTCATGCCAGGCCCCGGTCTCCCCACACCTCTCTGCTTTCTGCTTGAAAATCACAAATCATTATCTAAAGCTCTCAGGTACTGCTCCAGCTCCATACCTGGCTGCTCTCCCCTGTGACTATCATGAGCTAACCCTCTGTAACTAACTGTAAGCAAGCCTCCAACTTCTTTCTTTCTTTCTTTCTTTCTTTCTTTCTTTCTTTCTTTCTTTCCTTCCTTCCTTCCTTCCTTCCTTCCTTCCTTCCTTCTTTCTTTCTTTCTTTCTTTCTTTCTTTCTTTCTTTTTTAAGAGTTGCCTTGGTCATGATGTCTATTTATTGCAATAAACAGCAACTAAGACATTTACAATGCATAAAACCCACTTCCAGAGTCTCACACCCACAGATGACCACAACTGTATGATTGTGTGATGTCTCCTCACCGTGTTTGTAATGCGAGCTTGGATACCTGGCATGACTCAGAGGCTGCATCTAGTCCTGCTGTGGGGGTCCTCACCATCACTGCGGTCCCACATAGACCTGTGCCCAGCACTGGCCCTCCTGGCTTTGCTTGTGGGGGTTATGCAAGTAGAGGGAGCACTAAGTGTTGGATCCCTAAGACAGGAGGGGCTCTGGGTGTGGATGGAGCAGAGTGGAGACTCAGAGAAGGAGAGGTGGGTGGGGGTTGAGGTGTGGCGTTCTGGGCCCCGTGGGTAGGGTCAGAGTCAGGAGGGAGGTTATCTGAGGAGCAGTGAACTTTTGGGAGGGGTGAGGGATGGCTGACTCTCCTGGAGGAGGAGCCACTCCTCTGAGTACTGGGGATGGGGGAGGAGGGAAAGGGCATTGCAGGCTGAGTTCTGTTAGTGTGATTTTCTGCTATCAACCGGGACCCATCTGAAGGGCCCTGTTCGCCGGCTGGACGCGGTGCATTTTCTGACCCTCTATGCAAACGCGAGTTGCTCACAGCACAAATGGACACATTTGGATGAACTGACACCCAGAATTGCTCTGCGCCACTTGGCTGTGTAAAGACAGCAATTTCGGCTGCTCCAAAGTGGTGTTTTTCAGCCGCCAGCAGATTCCTTTTCCCTCTTGAAATGGCACTCTCAGGGAAAATCGGCCTCATCCTCTAGCCGGCTCCAGGGAGACAGATCAAGACATTCCCTCCACACGAAGGAGTGCTCCCCAAACGGGGGCCTGCGACATGGCTTCCTTCTCATCCCCTGGAGGTCAAACAGGAGAGATGTCCCTCCATATCTTCCCCTGTGATCCTTCCATCCGCGTGTCCAAGCTGGGTGGCCATTGGCCCTCTCAGTCTCAGATGGCTTGGGCTTGTCCTCCTGCTCTGGAATACCCAGTAGCTCCCTGCTCCCTGCTCCCTGCTGGAAAAGGTGTCCTAGGATCTCAACGTGCAGCCGCATGCACCTCACTCCTACAATCTCTCTCGCTCTCTAGAGAGTTCCCTGCAGGACAGTTAGGGCCCGAGGGAGCCATGGATGCCTGTCCATCACTAACTCCAGGACGGTGCCTCTCTCCTTCAGAGCTGGGGAAATGGCCACAGACTGTGAAGCCGTAGTTCCCCGTCCTCCTGTTCACCTATGCACGTGGGCCATGGCAGCTGAGGAAACATGTTTGGACATGGCAGCTGAGGAAACATGTTTGGACAACTGTTCATGAGTGAGTCGGCAGAGGCCAGTGCTACATGTCCTGTGTCACATAGGATGACTCAAAGCAGAAGGGGCCAGGTGACATGCATAGCCGGCCAGTCTGGGGCTAAGGAGCAGGTGCCATGTCCTGTGTGCTGGATAGTTTTATGTCAACTCGACACAGGCTAAAGTCATCTGAGAGGAGGCACCTCAATTAAGAAAACACCTCCGTAAGTCCAGGCTGTAGGCAGGCAAGCCTGTTGCACAATTGCCCGGTTAGGGACTGACGAGGGAGGGCCCGGCCCCTTGTGGGTGGTGTGATCCCTGAGCTGAAGGTCCTGGGTTCTAACGAAACAAGCTGAGCAAGCCATTGGGAGCCAACCTGTAAGCTGCACTCCTCAATGGCCTCTGCATCAGCTCCTGCCTCCTGGTTCCCGTCCTGTCTGAGTTCCTGCCTGTCTGAGTCCCCACCCTGTCTGAGTTCCCACCCTGTCTGAGTTCCTTCCTGTCTGAGTTCCTGCCTTGTCTGAGTTCCCACCTGTCTGAGTTCCTGCCCTGTCTGAGTTCCTTCCAGTCTGAGTTCCTGCCCTGTCTGAGTTCCTGCCCTGTCGAGTTCCTGCCTCCTGGTTCTCACCCTGTCTGAGTTCCTGCCTGTCTGAGTCCCTACCCTGAGTTCCTGCCTCCTAGTTTCCACCCTGTCTGAGTTCCTACCCTGTCTGAGTTCTTGCCTGAGTCCCTACCCTGTCTGAGTTCCCATACTGACTGGGTTCATGACTTTCTGAGTTCCCACCCTGTCTGAGTCCCCACCCTGTCTGAGTTCCCATACTGTCTGAGTTCCCACCCTGTCTGAGTTCCTGCCTGTCTGAGTTCCCACCCAGTCTAAGACTCCTGGCTAAGCTGGTGGCTGCCTATGGCTGTACCCTCCAAGGTCCCTAAACACCTCAAACTGCACTGCTGCCTGAGCCTGACCCACAGTTTCCAGGGGTCTGTGACATCCCAGGCATGCATGTGGTACCCTGGCCTAACACGGTTTGTTCCTCTGTGGCTCTCACCTGATGCTTTGGCAGTATAGCTATGCTAAAGCCACCCATCTGTCCAATGATGGAACTTCTTTCAGTTTGCCCAAGTCTCTGACTCCAGTGTAACATGATGGTCCCCAGCCTCCCACTTACCCATCTACCCCTGCTTCCCTTTTCTTTATGAAGTAGCCAGTGGTTGGTTCCTCTTAGGAAAGGGAACTAAGACACTATAAAGTCGACTTTTGAAGTCTGAATGGCCTCGGCCTTCTTCTTTAGCCACCACAAACAGTGCAGCAGCGGAAACACTCATCTGTTAAAGTTCCTCTAGCTGTTTCTGCTGCGAGGGAGGCAGCCTAGAAGATGCTGAAAGGGACAGCATGAACTGCTGAAAGCCAGCCACACCTCACATAATGGAGTGAGTTGCTCGCAAGCCCTGCCTGCTGGATCTTGATATAACTCCAGCACTAGCAGGGTAGTGGTGGCACATGACTTTAATCCCAGCACTTGGGAGGCAGAAGCAGGCAGATTTCTGAGTTCGAGCCCAGCCTGGATTACAAAGTGAGTTCCAGGCCAGCCAGGGCTATACAGAGAAACCCTGTCTCGATAAACAAACAAACAAACAAAAACAACAAAAAAACAAAAACCCATTACAACAACAACAACAACAACAACAAAAACAACAACAACAATAACAAAACCCAAAAAACTCCAGCCCTGTTTCCTTTCCATTCTTTCCAGCTCTCACCTTGCTTGGGTCATAGCTGCCTGCACATTCTTGCTTTTGCTTTGCTTCTCTCAAGAGTGGATGGCTTATAAGTCTTGCTGGAGACTCTCCTAATGGCTCTGCCTCACTCTGAGGCTTGGGAGAGGCTTGGGATTTGCAGTCTCCAACCCTCCTCACTCCCTCCTCACTTCCTCCCAACCCCGGCTCCTTCCTGCACCAGCAACTCCTTAAGTGGCTATTCCTGGTTGTCAACTTGACTATGTCTGGAATGAACTACAATCCAGAATTGGAAGGCTCACCTATGATCCTAAACTGGAGGCTCAGAGATACAAGTTTCTGACCAGGATCTTGGCATGGAGAGCTTGAAGCAAAGTGGCTATGAATTCCAATAGATTAAGACAAGGAGATCTCTGAGTTTAAGGTCATCTGGGATTAAAGGTGTGGTAGCACACACCTTTAATCTGGGCCACGCCCTCTGCTGGAGACCTATATAAGAACAGTGGAGGAAGACTCACCCTTCCTTGTCTGCTTGCCTCTTGGGACTGAGCAACTGCTAGATCCTTGGACTTCTATCCACAACTGCTGCTGACCATTGCTGTGGAGTTGGACTACAAGCTGTAAGTCATCGACAAATACTCTAGCTACATAGAGACTATCCATACTTTCTGTGACTCTAGAGAACCCTGACTAATATAGAAGTTGGTACCAGAAGTGGTTCTAGAGGAGCAGAAGTATAAGGATGAATGTTTTAAAATTTTGGAGTTGGTTGGTTGATCCACTAGAACCTTCAACTACAGAAGCCTCTCCAGATTCTCTCTCCCCTGGGAACTCGGAGAATATTGAGAACCTGTGGTTGAAACTATATTTCACGCTTACAAAAGGTGATGCCTTTGATTATCTTGATGAATTAGGTGATTTGGTGGTGTACAATACTTTCTACAAGTTGGGGAAAAATCGGAAAATGATTTTGCTGGCTGGTTGCTCTTAGCATCTCATGGGGGGAAAAACAATGAAGGAAAGGAAGGAGTTGTGTGATAAAATCGAACAGCTCCAGATGCAAGTAAACAACCTAAAAGCTGTTAAGTGTGCCCTTGAAGAGAATCTTCTCTCTAGCAGCCACAGAGCTCAAGTTGCAGAAAATCAAACTGAAGCACTCATTATAAGGTTGGCTGAATTACAGCGAAAATTCAGGTCTCAGCCTCAGAGGGTGTCAGCAGCTAAAGTCAGGGCATTAATTGGCAAAGAATGGGATCCTATAACTTGGGATGGGGATGTGTGGGAAGACCCTGTTGAAACTGAGAATTCTGAATCTTCAGATTTTCAAGGATTTGCCCCACCTGAGGAAGTAGTACCCTCAGGCCCACCCCTTGAAATAATGCCTTCTCCACATAAGGAAATTAATCCCTCAGACCTGATAAACCAGCAGTGACTTTTGCTGAGGAAAATGTCAGACGAGACAATACTGATGTTTCTCAAGGCCCACCAATAGTTTCTTCTAGACCTATAACCAGACTCAAGGCAAAACAGGTCCCTAGAGGAGAGGTAGAAAGTGTTGTCCATGAGGAAGTACACTATACTACTGAGGAGCTTAATGAGTTTGCTAATTCATTCAAGCAGAAGTCTGGGGAATATGCGTGGGAATGGATTTTAAAGGTGTGGGATAATGGTGGAAGGTACATAAAACTAGAGCAGGATGAGTTTATTGACATGGGCCCTCTGAGTGGAGATTCCAGGTTTAATAAGGAAGCTTGAACAGTTAAAAAAAAGGTGTCAGAAGTTTGTTTGAATGGTTGGCTGAAGTGTTTATCAAAAGATGGCCTACTGAAAAGGAATTGGAGATGCCTGATATCCCTTGGCTTAGTGCTGATGAAGGGATTTTAAGGCTTAGGGAAATTGCAATGCTAGAGTGGATACGTTGTGTAAAACCTAATCCTCCACAATGGGAAGGTCCAGAAGATATGCCCTTTACCAGTCCTATAAACGCAAACTGGTGAGGGGGCACCAGCCCACTTAAAGAGTTTTGTTCTTGCCCTTTTCGTTGTGCCAGACCTTAGGGTTGGAGATGCTGCTGCTCAATTAGATGAATTAAATGCAATGGATTTAATTGGGCCTCGAGGTAACAAGGGCCAGGTGGCAGCATTGAATCACCAGAAACAAGGTGATCGTAGTTATTATAATGGACAGGGTAGACAAAACAATGTTTATAATGACATGCCCTGTAATGGTCAGCACAAGAGAGGTCAAATTTATAATGGCATGACTCATTTGGACCTTTAGTACTGGCTAATCAATCATGGTCTTTCCAGGCATGAAATAGATAGGAAACCTACTGCATATGTTTGATCTGTATAAGCAGAAAAATTCTCAAACAAACGAAAGAAAGGCTACATTGGATCATGGCAAAAGGCAATCTTGGCCAGTCAATCAATTTCCAGACTTGAGTCAGTTTGCAGATCCAGAACCCCTTGAATGAAGGGGTGGCCAGATTACCATGAGGAAGGATCTTGATAAGACAGCTAAAAGCTTTGCTGTTAGTCTTTCTCCAATTCTTCCCTAGAGGGACCTACGGCCTTTTACAAGGGTAACTGTACACTGGGGGAAAGGAAATAATCAGATTTTCCGGGGTCTATTGGACCCTGGTTCTGAATTGTCACTGATCCCAGGAGATCCCAATAAACATTGTGGCCCTACAGTTAGAGTAGGGGCTTATGGAAGACAGGTGATTAATGGAGTTTTGACTGATGTCTGACCCACACTAGGTCCAGTAGATCCCCGAACACATCCTGTGGTCATTTCCCCAGTTCCAGAATGTATAATTGGGTTAGATACACTCAGAAATTGGCAAAATACTCACATTGGTTCCCTGACCTGTGGAGCGAGGGCTATTATGGTTGGAAAGGCAAAATGGAAGATACTGAATCAAAAACAGGATCGTATTCCTGGAGGAATCGCAGAACTTACTGCTACTATCAAGGACTTGAAAGATGCATGGGTGGTGGTTCCCACCACATCTCCCTTTAACTCTCCTATCTGGCCAGTGCAGAAGACAGAGGTCATGGAGAATGACAGTTGACTATAGAAAACTAAATCAGGTAGTAACTCCAATTGCAGCTGCTGTACCAGATGTAGCTTTGTAACTTGAGCAAATAAACACATCTCCTAGAGCCTGGTATGCAGCTATTGATCTGGCAAATACCTTCTTCTCAGTACCTGTCCATAGGACCACCAGAAGCAATTTACTTTCAGTTGGCAAGGCCAGCAGTATATACCTTTACAGTTTTGCCTCAAGGATATATTAACTCTCCTGCCCTGTGTCATAACTTAGTTAGAAGGGATCTTGATCATTTGTCTCTTCCACAAAATATCACATTGGTGCACTATATTGATGATATGCTGATTGGAACAAGTGAGCAGGAAGTAGCAACTACTTTAGATTCATTGGTAATACAAATCGTAACAGAGAATGGGAAATAAATCCAACTGAAAGGATGAGAATTATAGCCTAACACCCCCCCACCCCCGTGCCTAACTCTTAAATGACCCCAAAAAGTCAGAAGTTTAGAAACTAGGTGAAAGGTCACATTCCTTGAGCCCACTCTTTTTAGGAACTAGGCAAAAGGGCCTTGAATACGAGATCCTGGCCCCATAACAGGAAATGCGTAACAGGAAATAAGCTAACTAGTTGCTATCTGGCTTCTATAGGACACTGATTGGTCCTTGGAGCATGGGCTTGGATAATTTAAACTGATTGGCTTAGAAACTGTGGAGTGGTACAAATCAATTGGCTCACACTGCGCGGGCTCTCAATGCTAAGGAATGATTGGTTTGTGTTACATGGGTTTTGTTGTAAACCTATAAAAGCTGTCCCGATTCTGCACTCAGGGTTCACAGTCCTCTACCCCTGTGTAGTGTGTGGCTGTGAACCCCAGAGGCTCTGGAATAAAAATCCTCTTGCTATTGCATCAAGACCGTTTCTCGCGAGTGATCTGAGTGTCACCTTCCGGCGGGGTGGGGGTGCTGGGGCACCCTAGTTTTTTTTTTTTTTTTTTTTTTTTTTTTTTTTTAGACAGGGTTTCTCTGTGTAGCCCCTGGCTGTCCCGAAACTCACTCTGCAGACCAGGCTGGCCTGGAACTCAGAAATCCACCTGCCTCTGCCTCCCAAGTGCTGGGATTAAAGGCATATGCCACCACTGCCCGTCCGAGCAGAGGTTATTTTTGTTTTGTTTTGTTTTGTTTTGTTTTGTTTTGTTTTGTTTTTGTTTTTGTTTTTTTTTTGTTTTTGTTTTTTGGTTTTTCGAGACAGGGTTTCTCTGTGTAGCCCTGGCTGTCCTGGAATTCACTCTGTAGACCAGGCTGGCCTCGAACTCAGAAATCCGCGTGCCTCTGCCTCCCAAGTGCTGGGATTACAGGCGTGTGCCACCACGCCCGGCTGGCACCCTAGTTTTTTTTCCGGGTCTTACACAAATAAAATTCAAGGACCATCTACCTCAGTGAAATTCTTAGGAGTACAGTGGTGTGGGGCATGCAGAGATATTCCTTCTAAGGTGAAAGGTAAGTTATTGCACCTGGCTCCTCCCATCACCAAGAAAGAAACACAATGTTTAGTTGGCCTATTTGGATTCTGGAGACAGCACATTCCTCACTTAGGTGTGTTACTCAGGCCTATTTACCAAGTGAATCAGAAAGCTGTTAGCTTTGTGTGGGGCCCGGAACAGGAGAAGGCTCTTCAACAGGTCCAGGCTGCTGTGCAGGCTGCTCTACCACTTGGACCATATGATCCAGCAGAAATGATGGTACTTGAGGTGCTGGTGACAGATAGAGAGGCCTCTGGCAGGCCTCTGTAGGTGAATCACAGAAGAGACCTTGGGGATTTTGGAGCAAAGTTCTACCATCATCTGCAGACAACTACTCTCCCTTTGAAAAACAGCTCTTGGCCTGATAATAGGCCTTAGTGGAAACTGAACATTTGAGAATAGGACACCAAGTTACCATGCGACCTGAACTGCTCATCATGAGCTGGGTGTTATCTGACCCTCCAAGTCATAAAGTAGGATGTGCACAACAGCAGTCTATTATCAAATGGAAGTGGTATATACGTGATAGGGCCAGAGCAGGTCCTGAAGGCACAAGCAAGTTACATGAAGAGGTTGCTCAGATGCCTATGGTTTCTACTCCTGTTACAATGCCATCTGCTGCCAAGCATGCACCTATAGCCTCATGGGGTGTTCCCTATACCGGCTGACTGAAGAAGAGAAGACTAGGACCTGGTTTACTGATGGCTCTGTATATTATGCAGGCACCACCCAGCAGTGGACAGCTGTAGCATTACAACCCCTTTCTGGGACAACCCTGAAAGATACAGGTGAAGGAAAATCTTCACAGTGGGCAGAACTTCGAGCAGTACACATAGTATGACAACTTGTTTGGAAGAAGAAATGGCCAGAGGTACGATTGTTCACTGACTCATGGGCTGTAGCCAGTGGATTGGTTGGATGGTCAGGGATGTGGAAAGGTTACAACTGGAAAATTGGTGAGAAAGACATCTGGGGAAGAAGTATGTGGATAGATCTCTCCAAATGGGCAAAGGATGTGAAGATATTTATGTCCCATGTAAATGCACCAAAGGTGACTTCAGCTGAGGAGTTCAACAATAAAGTGGATGGGATGACCCATTCTGTGGACAGTCAGCCTCTTTCCCCAGCCACCCCAGTTATTGCCCAGTGGGCACATGAACAAAGTGGCCATGGTGGCCAAGACGGAGGTTATGCTTGGGCTCAGCAACATGGACTTCCACTCACCAAGGCTGACCTGGCTACAGCTGCTGCTGAATGCCAGATCTGCCAATAGCAGAAACCAACACTGAGCCCCAGATGTGGCACCATTCCTCGAGGTGACCAGCCAGCAACCTGGTGGCAGGTTGACTACATTGGACCACTTCCCCCGTGGAAAGGACAACGTTTTGTTCTTACTGGAGTAGATACTTTTTCTGGTTATGGATTTGCCTTTCCTGCATGTAATGCTTCTGCCAAAACCACCATCTGTGGACTCACAGAACGCCTTATCTATCGTTATGGTGTTCTACACAGTATTGCTTCTGACCAAGGAACTCATTTCACAGCCAGAGAAGTGCGACAGTGGGCCCACGATTATGGAATTTACTGGTCTTACCACGTTCCCATCATCCTGAAGCAGTTGGTCTGACAGAAAGATGGAATGGCCTTTTGAAGACACAGTTACAGCGCCAATTAGATGCCAACAGCATGGAGGGCTGGGGCAGAGTTCTTCAGAAGGCAGTATATGCTTTGAATCAGCGTTCAATATATGGTACAGTTTCTCTCATAGCCAGGATCTATGGGTCCAGAATCAAGGGGTGGAAAAGGGAATAGTTCCACTCACTATCAC
Source organism: Apodemus agrarius (assembly GCA_964023405.1). Classification (NCBI taxonomy): domain Eukaryota; kingdom Metazoa; phylum Chordata; class Mammalia; order Rodentia; family Muridae; genus Apodemus; species Apodemus agrarius. Next base: position 25,423,558 of record OZ030009.1, on the reverse strand, counting down.
TCCTAGTCACCCTCTAGGAAAATTTTTGCTTTCTGTCCCCACAACTTTAGGTTCTGTTGGCCTAGAAACTTTGATTCCAGAGGGGGGAGTGCTCCTACCAGGAGCCACAACAAACATTCCATTGAACTGGAAGCTTAGACTTCCGCCTGGCCATTTTGGGCTTCTAATGCCCTTAAACCAACAGGCTAAGAAAAGAATAACAGCTTTAGGAGGGGTGATAGGTCCAGATTACCATGGGGAAATTGGATTGCCTCTCCACAATGGAGGTAAGCAGGATTCTGTCTGGAGTGCAGGAGATCCCTTAGGGCATTTCTTAGTACTACCATGTCCTGTGATTAAAGTCAATGGTAAACTACAACAGCCTAATCCAAACAGAATGACAAAGGACGCAGACCCATCAGGAATGAAGGTATGGGTCACTCCTCCAGGAAAAGAGCCAAGACCTGCTGAGGTGCTTGCCGAAGGTGAAGGAAATACAGGCTGGGTAGCAGAGGAAGGTAGTTATAAATACCAGCTAAGGCCACGCAACCAGTTGTAAAAACGAGGATTATAAGTAATATGAAAGTTTCTGTCTTATTCTGTTAAGGATACATTTGTCTTTCTTCCAATTTCTTTAACATCAATTGGTATTGAGACACTAAAAGAATGTTCTCAAGGGACATTGCCCCATTGTAAATTTACAAATGTGTTTGCGATTGTACGAGGAATAGTTATATCATGTTGGGTGTATACATGACCTTGTTATTGTTTCATGTGGACATGAAATATTATTTGTGTCAAGTTAACAAGGGGTGGATTGTAGTGGCTATTCCTGGTTGTCAACATGACCATATCTGGAATGAACTACAATCCAGAATTGGAAGGCTCACCTATGATCCTAATCCGGAGGCTCAGAGATACAAGTTTCTGACCTGGATGCTGGCATGGAGATCTTGAAGCAAAGTGGCTATGAATTCCAGAAGATTAAGACAAGGAGATCTCTGAGTTCAAAGTCATCTGGGATTAAAGGCATGGTGACACATGCCTTTAATCTGGGCCACGCCCTCTGCTGGATACCTATATAAGGACAGTGGAAGAAGACTCACTCTTCCTTGTCTGCTTTCCTCGTGGGACTGAGCAACTGCTAGATCCTTGGACTTCTATCCACAGCTGCTGCTGACCATTGTATTGGAGTTGGACTCTAAGCTGTAAGTCATCAACAAATCCCCTAACTATATAGAGACTATTCATTCGTTCTGTGCCTCTAGAGACCCCCGATAATACAGCTCCATAGTTACTGCTCCAGGCTTCATCTCTTTCTTTTCCCCACAGTGATCATTTTCTGAGTCTCCTGCCTCCTTAGGTCCTGCTCTAAAGGCTATGACCCTGCAGTCTGGTTCCCCTGACCTGGGCCTTTATCACAGTCTCCTTATTTACACTAATCCAGCCATGTTTTCTTCACCCGCTCAGGACTCTGAGCCTTTGCACCTGGCTGTTCCCTCCTCTTGGTGTAGCTGTGTCTCAGCAACCTTCGTGCCTTCTTGGTAAGGTCCACTAGAATGTCCCGAGTGGGCAGGTCCCCGTGACCCTCAATATACTCTTGTTTGGGTCTTCGTACAGTTAGTGCTGTGATGGTGGCTCATACTTCTCTCTGGAGACCTCAGGGCACGGCTGCCTTAGTCACAGACTCTGCAGTTAGTACTGGGGACTCTACAGTCTGGAGAGTGCTAGAGAGAAGACATTCTGTGGACTGAAAAACAGGGCATGGGTCGGTATGGAGTGTGTGTGTGTGTGGGGGGGGGTTGGTCGTCAGATCTGCCCTGTGGAAGCATGAGTCTGACTACTTTGCTCTCAGCTGCCTGAACCGTCTGGGTGGAGAGGGAAGCTGCATGCAGGCCGTCTCTGGAGCAGCCAGGGGTATATAAGGTGTTGTTGTATGTAGTTTGGATGCACATCATCTCCTCATCCACCGTGGAGCACTAGGGGATGCTGTGTCAGGATGAGGGAGAGCATCTTGGAGTGTAATGAAGTCAGCGCCCTGTTTTCTGGAGTCCTCTGTGGTCCCTCTCATGTCCCCCACCTTTCTCTCTCTCTGGCTCTCTCCTTCTTGTGATGTTTTTCCTATTCAGGAGCCTGGGGAACCTGCTAGCTCTGGGATCCCACTGCCGTTCAATCCCTGAGGAAAAGCAGGATTCACAAACGCTTTTAAGAAGACTTTTGTATTCTCAGCAGCATGAGCTGTGGACCGATGCAGGCCACAGAAAATGCCACACACCAGTCATGCTCCACAGTGGCACGGAGGGCGGGGTGTCTGACAGAGATGGATCGAGCCTCTTGCCTGAGGTGAGGGAAGCAGCGCTTTCCAGTCTGCGCTGCCCCCCAGAGCACCACTTTCCCCTTCCCACCTGACGGCGGCTGTAGCATCAACGTGGACCACCACGCTGCCCCTCAACGTGGACCACCACGCTGCCCCTCCTGGCTAGAATGTCAAAGCTCTGGGTTTCTCTATGGTTTAAAAGTGTGTCCACCTGTAAACCAGTCCTGCAGTTTACAGGCTACTCCAATCTGGGGGATAGTTTAGCCTGATCTGGGGCCGAGGAATCAAAGATGGGCCTTGAGAGCTGACCACCTTTGGCCTCTTCTCTTCTGCCATGTTCAGTCAACATTCTGGGCAGTTAACAGCCACAAGGTAGAACATTTATCAAGAACTCGTGATTTTTCCAGGCATGTTGTCTTCAGTACCCTGTCTGCTCACTCATTCATTCATTCATTCATTCATTCATTCATCCATTCATTCATTCAACATTTTTATAATGCTTTCTGTGTGCTACCTGCTACATAAGGTTCACAGAAGGGAATCACAAACAGAAACTCAGTTCTTGACCCGGTGTACCCTCCCCCTCCCTCCCCCCCAGGTGAACCAGGAGAGCCATCAGCCAAAGAACAGAGGAATAAACTTGTGGGGAAGGCTTCCTTCCAGTTCCGGCCTGTGGAGGAGTCTAAGCTGCGCGGAGATGTGATTTATCGCCCCGGGTGGAAGGACCATTGATTTCCTCTTTCTCCATTCACTGGGCACTCACTGGACCCCCGCGGCCAAGGTCCCGGGCACTCGATGGTTTATCGAGCCCTTTGCTGCTAGTCTCTGTTGTCACATTTGGTCCCTACAATGATGCTAGGAGGGAGGCATTACCAACCTCTCCCACCCCACTAGCAGTCAGGAAATGGACGCTTGGGGCTCCCTTGAGGCTGTAATAGCGATGTGTTTTGCCCACCTCTGTCTCCCCAATAGGGCCCCCCTCCCCACCGCCGCTGATGGAGACGATTCTATTATTATACTGACAGTGATCACCATGGCAGCCGTGGTGGCCACAGCTCCTCTTCCTTAAAGAGCCCATCATGTGACTCTCCATGTGCAAAGCACATATGTCCTGTCCTCTAATATGTGCAAATGAGCAGAATGACATGTGGCCTCTGGCTTCACATCACTGAAGCAACAGCTCTGTGGGGATAAGGGTCCGGGACAAGGCCAGGTTTGGGACTTGAAGTCAGGTCCACCTGGCCCTCGGAAAAATAGGGTGTGCCGGGGTGGCTGAGACAGGCAGATGCCAGGCTAACCAAAGTGACAAGAGTCCCAGACTCAGTGAGAGACTCTGTCTCAAGAAGAAGCTATCGACCAAGACATCTGATGACAGCTTCAGGCTTCCACACGTGTGTGGACATGTGAGCTTGGGTGTATGTGCCGGTGCGTGTGCATATACACTCTCATACAGACGCACATAGGAACAGAGTGGACAGGAACAGGTGCACAGAGGGGAGCGTTGGTCCACACCAGCAGCCCCAGAGTTGGGAGCTGGGTGGCTTCCAGGGTCCCAGTCAGAAAGTTCCAGCTCTCAGCTCCAATCCTGTATCAGACTCAGGTTCCCCGAGTTCCCTCTGGAGCCCCGTTCTGCTTCTCCTTTGCTTTAAGTTACACCACCAAGTGTTTTTCTATTATTTACAAAGAGCCCTGATTTAGATGCTCCAACCCCCACTGCTTATTAGGGGAAAAAAAAACACCCAAAAAACAGAAGAACGAAACCAAACAAAACAAAACCACCTGCTTAAAAAAAAGAAAGAAAGAAAAAAAAAAAGCATCAATTCTTCCCGCAGTGAATGTCTCCTGCTCAGAGGCCTCATCACACACGAGGAACGAGGCCCGCGCAAATGGATATGGAAATTAAACCCACAATCTGGGCGCACACTTGTTTGACAGGTGATAATTAACTGCTGACAATATAATTTCGGGCTGGATGCAAATGCGTTTTTCATTAAAAAGTAATCAAAAAGATGCTCCCATCTGGGAGCCCGGTTCTTCTGTTCCGAGAGACTCAGGGCTGGTCTGGAGCCATCAGCGCTTCTCGTTTAGATGGAGCACAGAACGTGACACCCGGAGAAGTGCTTAGGGCACCCTGCAGAAGGCGATCCACCGATTTGTCCCTTAGTAAGGCTCCAACATCCTCTGGTGGGCGTCTCTGCTCTCAGAGGTGTCTAGGGTAGGTGGTGGACCTGCTCTGGTTTGAGATCTCACTTCTGGTTCTGAACATACCCCTCTCCAATCCCTGGCAACGTTTCATCCTATACAGCAAAATGGTCAGGGAGTAGAGAGGGGGCGGGGCCAGATGGGGCGGGAAGCAAGGACGGATGGGAAATGGCGGAGCGGCTGCCCTTCCTCAGGCTCTGCCATCAACTTGATACCCGAGGAAATCTTATGTTGGCTGACAGGGTCAGTCTACAGTCGGCTCGCTGGATGACTGTGCGCCTGTGGTGAGGCGGGAAGCCATGGCAGAGGGAAACCATGAGAGAGCAAGGGTGCTCGCCTTTGGCTGCCAGGAAGCAGGGACGGTGAGCCTGACCTCGCTTTTTCTCTCCATTTGTGCTCTGTCCAGACCCTCAGCCTACTGGGTGAGCTGTCCCACAGGCCAGAGGCTGTCCCACATGTCAGCCGTCTCTGGAAACGGCCTGACAGACAGATCTGCAAGTGCTCTAGTAATCTGCTAAGCCGTCTCTCCATTTAATCAAGTTGACTATAGAGATGGGTCACCTCACTCACCATTATAAAGCTCAGTCCCCTGATAAAAGTACTGGTTTGATTCCTCTCCAATGACAGGAGACAGTGAGATCTCTCGGGTGCAAAGAAAGAATTGCACGAAGCCAGCCCCTTTGAGGGGCGGAGCCCCAGTGACAGTTTGCACACTGAGAGAAACCCATTTCCAAGAACCAGGAAGCAACGGGGGTGGGGTGGGGTGGAGTGGAGGGGGGGAGTGGGCTGGTTGTTAGGGGACAGAATGGGCTCATGCATTTGAAGGTTTGATCCCTGCCACTGTTTAGGTAGAACTTTTTCCGAGGTGAGGCTCAGCTGGAGAAGTGGGTCACTAGGGCAGGTCTTCAGGACGATGGCTTCCTGATGCTCAAAGGTGTGGTTAACTCACACCTCTGGGACTTCTTCCTGGAGAGGCCAATTCCAACTACCATGCCTTGCCCTCCATGATGGACTGAGTCTGATGAGCCAAAACAAACAGCAAACAAACAAACAAACACGCCTCCCTTCCACTTGACCCCTGAGAGGAAAGATGACTTCCCTGGATGAGAGTACCTACAGGTTTATCTTTAGTTGTGGCCCAAGTTTGTATTTCAGATATTGTTTCTAAACCTCCAGGCCAAGCAATTAAGCCATACCTGACAGCAGGCTGGGGTATTCCTGAAACATCTGGTGGAAGTCTTTCTAGAACTGTTTCCAGAGGAGTGTGGCTTCCTCCGGGTACCAGTTCTCTGGATGAAGACAACTGAGAAAACACTCCACCTTGGCTGCTAATTGTCTTGGTTTTCCATTCTGTTGCTATGGTAAAAATACTCTGACTGCAGGGAAGTGGGGTGAGTGGTGGCGTGGGGAGGTGGGGCTGGGGGCTGAGGACTGAGGTGGGGGGAATGGGGGTGGTTGGGCAGGAGTTGAGGATAGCTGTGACTTTGCTTCAAGGAATTTGTTTTCTTTTTCATTCAGTTCCAAACTCAGCCCGTGAAATAGTGCGGCCTGTAGTTAGGGTGTGTCGTCTACTTCATTTCATCCAGTTAGGAAGATCCCTCACAGGCACACCCACAGGCCAACCTAACCTAGACAGTCTCTCGTCCAGACTCCTTTTCTGACCATTGAGATCAACCATCATGGCTGCTGTGGAAGGCAGTACTATAAAACCCCAAAGAATTTCAAGCTATAAATAAAACCCTGACAGAAACCCTGATGCAAATAAGTCAATGAAAGCTTAAGAGATAAAGATCAAAACCCCAGGCTTAGATCAGACTATAAAAAAAGAACAGCTGGATTAGGAAAACAGAAAGCCTAGTTCTGAAGTTTGGAGTCATGGGCAATTGCGAAAATCTTCCAAGGGAAGCCTGGCTGGAGGGTTAGGTACGGCTGGGGAAGAATCAGCCACTGAAATAATGTGGAAGGAACCGACCCTGTGTGCCCCACAGAGGGGAACAGAGAAGGGGAATGGGAGGACCTGCAGGGGCCCGAAAGTCTGCAAAGCCTTTACTGATGCCAAGATACTTCTCAGAGTCCACAAATACCTCCAGGGCATGGCTTTAAGAAGACACTTACAAAAGAGCGTGTGCAGCAAGGAGACACCAGACCCACTCTTCCAAGAAGAAGCCAGGTAGGTTGAAATAAACAGCTGTCGTGACTCTCCCAGAGAACTGAGGCTCCTGGTGTGAGCCGTCACAATCAAACCTGGCAAGATGGCTGGAACTGGAGAGCCCCAGCGGAGGTGAGGCTGCCCAGACAGCTGGAGCCATGCACTAGGAGGAAACTGTAAACACTCTGGAGAGGTTTCTGGGCAGGGGTGTGTGTGTGAGAATAAGAAAACACACCCTGTATCCGAACCTTAGGAGAACCCTAACCGTGCAAAGAAAAATTAGAATATTCTCTTTAGGCAAAAGAAAAAGGACCCATTTGAATGCTTGAGTCTGTAAAACAAAAGAACTCTGGAGGCAAAGCAAAAGACAATAAGAGGAAGACTGTTGTTTCTCTTATCTTCAATGGTATTAGTTCCTCTTCTTGTTGCAGTGATAAAATCTCTGAGAGGGCAGCCCAAGGGAGAGAGGTTTGACTCAGCTCAAGGCTTAGAGGGTACAGCTCACCATGGAGGGAAAGGTTGGTGCCCTACCTGTGGAGGTGGGAGCTCTTGGCTGGCGTAACTTCTTCACATACTAACAGATCAGGAAACAGAGCTCTAGACCAGAAGTGGGTGTGGGGCTACTCTTCAGCGCCTGCCCTCAGAGACCAACTTCTGTAGGCTAGGTCACATTTTCCAAAGTTCCCTCAAACTCCCCAAACAGCATCATTAGCTGGGGACTGAGTACTCCAACACAGAAGCCCATGGAGGGACACTGCACACGTATACAATAGCTGTGACCCCGAGCCATTTTTACCTCCTCAGAGTAATCATAGTAATTCTATATTGAGTGGCTGGCTGGTGAAGTGATTGACAGCTCTGTCCAGGGGACACAGTTATGATACCCCTGTGCTACATACTGAAAGGAAGGAGCATGGACCCGGACTGGAGCAATCTATACTGTAAACTCCAGGGAAGCTACTTGAATTTCTTTAAATAAGTTTGGCGTGTGGCTGATGCCTACAACTTCAGAATCTTGGGATGGGAAGGCAGGAGGATTAGACACTCAAGGTCATTTTATGCTATGTAGCAAGTTTGAGACCAGCCTGGGAACCGTGAGTCCCTGTCTCAAAAAACAATATGCCGGACGGTGGTGGCACACGCCTTTAATCCCAGCACTTGGGAGGCAGAAGCAGGCAGATTTCTGAGTTCGAGGCCAGCCTGGTCTACAATGTGAGTTCCAGGACAGCCTGAACTACACAGAGAAACCCTGTCTCAAAAAAACAAAACAAAACAAAACAAAACACCAAAAATCAATACAAAATAAAATCCATGACGTGTAATAGACACATAGAATAGTATGAGTTGCACAGTTAAAGCCACATAAGGCAGAAAACAGAAGTATGGTAGTGATCGAAGAACAGACATAAACACGGTCATGTAAAGTGAAATGCACCAACAGTCACTTTCAGTGTCACTTGGTCTAAATTTATCAATTAAAAGATAGACGTCTGGGGGCTGGAGAGATGTCTCCTGGTTTAAGAGCACTGGCTGCTCTTACAGAGGAGCTGGGTTCGATGCCAAGCACTCGCACAGAGGCTCATGACCATTTGTAGCTCCAGTTCTGGGGGATCTGATGACTTCTGGTCTCCGGGGGCACCAGGCACGCATGAGGTATACAGACATATATGTAGGTGAATACTCCCATGCCCCAAATAAAAACAAACGGGTGAGTAGGTGCTCAGAGAGATGCAGTCACTAGAAGGGGGTGTGGCTTGGTGCTAACGCTGTTTACGGTTTGAGCATTTTATATCCAGTGAACATTATGATTTGTGCATTTTCTCTATGAACTATCAAATTGTTCACATTAAAAATGACAACCAGGGACAGAGAGGTTAAGAACGACTGCTTGCTTCTTCAGAGACCTGGGTTTGGTTCCCAGTGCGTATGTGGGGTGGCTCACGACTGTCTGGGGACAGGAAGCCCCCTTGTAGCTTCTGCAGACACTCATGCTCATACACAGATACGCACAACACTAAAGTAGATTTGTAGGAAAGATAACCAAAGAAAGACCTGGTTTCCTAGGCAGGAACAATCAGACAGACAACAGACTTTAACATCAGCGATGGAGACCAGGAGAACCAGGAGACCACGAATCAGGAACATCCTCAGGACCGACAGAAGAATTCACAGTCAGCTAAACTTTCAATCAAAGCTGAGGTAGAAAATAAAATATTTTCAGACAAACTTTATCAGTCACAGACCCTGGCTCAGAGACCGGATGAGCATATGACATACTACTTCGGGGAAGGTGTGGCCAGGAGTAGGAGGGGGTGGCCCAAGGTATCCTGCTGGGAAGAGAAAACACAGCCCAGCAGCAGTCATGGCTGATAAGATCTGCATGCAGCTCGTGTGATGGAAGACTTTACACTGTGTCGAGTGTGGTTGTTAAAGTTCAAAGGTCAGCCAAGCAGCACAGGAAGCCAAGTGTGCATTTTCCAAATCAGTAGAGGGAATAAAAGTATTTAAAAGAACCTCTACCTCCCTAAGGTTTGGCAGGAAACAAGAAGACCACAAAAAAGCAGCAGAGACTTTGCAGTCGAGGTTAACAGTAGGTCAGAAGGGGGAAGCATGTCTGTCAGTCACGTGTGTGTGTGTGTGTGTGTGTGTGTGTGTGTGTGAGTGTGTGTGTGAATGACATCACCGATTTGACCCTCAGTTCCCTTCTCTGCATCTCAGGAGTTTGACTGGCCCTTGGGGTGTCATGAAGGCACAGTGGTCCCCAGTGCGGGACAATGCAAAGCTCTCTCTACCTGTTCCCTGAGTCTTCTGTAGAAAACAGCTTTGATAGGCACCGCTCTGTGTGGGTCTCTCTTCTCTCCTGTGATGAAGGAGATTTCTACAGCCAAGCCTCATTGTGTCAGAGAATGAGAGATTATCACACAGTCTCAGATAGTCACCAGAGAACTTTCCCGGGGAACAGAGACAAGAAGTGTCTCTGATAAGTTCTGCTTTATCTTTGCTCTTCACTGGGTGATAACTGCCAAGGCGTGTTCTGAATGCCTGAGTCCCAGGGCCCTGGTGTTTTACCCTTGCTGCCTCCAGCCCCGTCTCTACCTTTGCAGGCAGCTGCGTTCCCAGGCTACAAACACCAGGTGGTGCAAGTTGGAAAAGTGAGTTGCCAAAATCACCTAAAAAATCCAGTGGTTGAGCGGGCGTGGAGGCACACGCCTGTCATCCCAGCACTCGGGAGGCAGAGGCAGGCGGATTTCTGAGTTCGAAGCCAGCCTGGTCTACAGAGTGAGTTCCAGGACAGCCAGGACTACACAGAGAAACCCTGTCTCAAAAAACAAAACAAAACAAAACAAAACAACCCCCCAAAAAACAACAACAACAAACCAGTGGTTTTTTTTTTTTTTTTTTTTTTTTTAAGTCAGAGAAGCCTCCAGTCACCCCGCCTCACCCCACGAAGGATGCAAGGACTGGCTTTTCAGAAGTCTTTCCCGGGGAGGGAGAGGGAAATGCTACAAGAGAATGATCAGAGGGCAAGGCGGAGCCCGGAGCCCGGGGCAGAGGTATTGCAGCTGCATTCGGCAGACCCAGGACTGCCTCTCCATCTGGTGTCATTGGCTGAGGTAGAGACACAGAACAGGCTTAGGTGACAAAGTCCCCATGGTAACATGTGGGCACACTCCCTGGTGTGTGTGTGTGATACCAAGGGACTTCCACCAGGTCTCTTTTTCCCAAGTTATAGTAAAAAATGACCAGTGCTATGTAGAAAGTCAGCTGCCATGCATAGCCGACCTCAGAGTCTCTACCTCAGCAGCCCAACCACCTCTGGAGCCTGGGGATGAAGTCCGTTTTCCTCAGAGGGACATGGGGGCCCTATGTGACAGGCCAGTGCTCCCTTGTCTGCCTCATCTTTTATTGCTCCCCTCCCCCCCTCCTCATTGCTCTGCCTCCTCGTTAGACCCATTGGCTGGTTCAGGCCCTCTGAACATACCATTCACACAGTCAAATGCTGTCCCAGGCTGAACTATACCCCAAGTCACTTCTCTCGTGGGTCTTTTCTTTTCCCAGCATGCCCTCTTCTACTGCTTATGGGTGAGTTTTTCGCCCCACCTTTTACAGCTTTTCCCCATCCCTCTTGACCTCTTGCGCTCAATATTTTACCCTACCCCCCTCCAATATTGTCCCCACCATCCCCATCTGAATACCCAATATGGCCTACGGGTCCTGTCCAGTGGTGGATTGCTTGAGTTTCAGATACACACTAGCCATAAGCCCCGGTTGGGGGCATTGGTACTTCGGTCAACCCTGTCCCTTCTCTGTGAGGGCCATAGGGCATGGCGTCCCTGATGTTCGCCCCTGCCTCTCTTTCCCCAGGCTGAGCCTGGCATAGAGTGGAAGCTGCGCTTATCAAGGCTTCAAGGCACCAAGTCACTCCCTGAAATGCCCCAAGCCTCATTTTGACTTTAGGTGACTTTGGTCAACTCTATTCACCCCGGAAACAGTTCCATCTAGCCTCATCCAGACAGCTGAGTGCCCCTGTATTGAAGGGTGCGGTGTTGAACAGATGGGTGAGGGCAGTCTGGTGGCATCAAGTCCAGAAGAGGAGTTCATCAGGCTCAAGGACCTGGGTGCGTAGGACACTGACCGTAGGTGCAGAGGATGGTTTAGGACAAGCGGAAAGAGCTGGGAAGGGGTTCTAAAGTAATGATTGACAGAATTGGGTACCTACTGCCATGTGCTAGAACTGTGGGGTATCATCAAACAAGCCTTTGCAAAGGACCCTGGATCCCCTGCCCTGTCCAGGCGGGACTCAGACAAATATCACCCATTGTACCATGGGGGTCAGTCAGACCCTTATGCTGGTCTCTGGTCAATGTGGCCAGGTTCAACGAGGAGACCTGGACTCAGCTCACAGACCATCACATAGAGCAATGCCCTGGCCTCCCTCAGCTCCTCTACCTGCGTGCTCCATGCGTGCTCCCTGTGTGCTCCATGCATGTGCTCTTTCTGCTTCTCGGGGCCCCAGATATGAGCACAGGCCGGAGGTGTAGAGACGGGAGGCCTCTTATGCAAAGCGAGCAAGTGACAGCTTGGAGGAGTGTTTGGGGGCAGGGCACCATGAGGCCACAGCAAGGGTGAACATTAGGCTTAACACGTGTAGCTCGGGAGTGCCGGTGTGACGCATAGGCGTTTGAAATTCCTGCCTTGACTTCCCCACAGACTGTAAGCTCGAATTGGAAGCTGAAATAACCCCCAGCCCCACAGCCCTGCGGGGTGCTTTTTGTCAGAGTACTTCATCACAACCATATTCTGTTCCAGGGAAGAAGCCATCCCAGGCCATCCCGGGGAAGAGAAATGGAGGACCAGGGCCTCAAGCCCAAACCCCAGGGGCAGCAGCCCTTTGTGCCTGCTGCTCAGCTGGGTCTGCCCTCTGTTGTGTTTTATAAAAAGATAAGGAGGGAAGGGCTATGTTTGATGGATGTGGGGGAGGGGTGCCTCTGCGGGCCCAGGCTGAGGCATCCATCCCTTGCCCCTCAGGGACCAGAAAGGGATAATATAGAATAGAGTTTATCCAGGCCATGGGGAGGGGAATTGAGGCAGTAAAGACAGAGAAAGGCAGAGAGAGAGAGAGAGAGAGAGAGAGAGAGAGAGAGAGAGAGAGAGAGAGAGAGAGAGAGAGAGAAGAAGAAGAAGAAGAAGAAGAAGAAGAAGAAGAAGAAGAAGAAGAAGAAGAAGGAGAAGAAGAAGAAGAAGAAGGAGAAGGAGGAAGAAGAAAGAGGAGGAGGAAGAAGAGGAGGAGGAGGAAGAAGAGGAGGAGGAGGAGAGGAAGAGGAGGCCAGCCATGAGCAGGTGGAGAGAGGGGGAGAGGGGAATGGGGAGAGAGGGGCAACAGGAGCAAGAGGACAGAGGAAGAGAGAGAGAGGAGGGGGCAAGCAGCCCCTTTTAGAGTGAGTCAGGCATGCCTGGCTGTTGCTAGGTAACTGTGGGGCGGGGTCTAAACAAAATACTAACACCCTCCACTCTGGAGGGGGCACTTGGCTTACTTATCTGATGAAACCAACCTTCGCTACTTGCTCCCTCTACCTGTGCCCTGTGTGAATTTTTTTTCTGTTGGGCCTGTCTAGTTTTTGATCCACAGATGTGCTGGGAAACTTGAAATACTTGGAAACAATCTGCTAACCAGAGGGACCGTGATAGCTCAGTCAGCTCTGATCAAGTACCCACTACTGTGTGCTGAGCACCTGTTCTGGACAGCACGCTGCAGGCCGAGGACACGGTGAAGAGTCAGATACAGTCCTGGCCTTGGCGTGGAGTGGGAAGGAAAAGTAGACGTTGAGAGAAGAGACCCCCTTCGTGGGCCCCAGTGGGGAATGTGCCCTTACTGTGGGACACAGGCAGGGAACGGGGTTTCCGCACAACACTGGAGTGTGGGGACCCTTCATCATCTTGATTCCCCCATGGCTGTGGACTTGGAGACTCCAGCTATAGACCTATGCTTCTCAGTGTCTGGGTGGATCTTTGTTGAGTCCTGGGGGATGGGGGGGGGATGGGCAGCCTCAGCAGCAGCTAAGTCATTCCCAGACCACACAGCACACCTTCCCTCGCTGGGGGTAATTATACCTCCCGGAAGTTAATTTGTAAGGAAACCGCAAGGCAGTTATTTTAACAGGTGACTGTTAGGTTCATGCTGGAGGCTTGCTGCATGATGGGTAATTGCCCGGGACAGAACAACAGTGAAGTCAACTCCATTCAGTTGGAGCCGCCCAGCCTGGGGAGCAGCCTGCCTGCGCCGATACCTGTCCAATCAGATCTTCTTGGGTTCCAGCAGGCATCTCTGAGAAGAGTGGGGCCAGTTTGCTGAGACCCCTGCTGGATTCTGGGAGCATCCTTTCCCAGGTTACCCCACTATTCTCACACCCTCTGGACCAGACTGCCTGTGTACCTGCTGTGTTTGCTCATTCATGGGGTGACCCTTTGACCGTCACCTTTATCCACCCATCCACACTTCCGTGCCCTTACCTTTAAAACTAGTATGAAAATCTAAAGCTATCTCTCTTTAGATGGAGATGATCTTTATAGCCCAGGCTAGCCTTGAACTTGTGATCCTCTTGTTTCAGCCCCACCAAGTATTGAGGTGATAAGTTTGTTATTTCTTGCAGTCATTCATGTGTGTTTATACTTTCCCTCCGTCACTAATGGACTTGTTTTCCCCTTTCTGTTTGCTGGTACTTTATTTATCCATTTTCCCCTCCAGTAGTCACATGTGAGGGCTGGGGAAACAGCTCAGCGGTAGAGTGCTTGCCTAGCGCACCTGAGGTCCTGTGTTCAGTCCCCAGTATCAGAATATATGTTATGCATATGCATATATAATATATACAAATCCAGCTATACAAATACATATGCATATATACATATATACACATACATATACATTCCTATATATCCAGTCATTCGTTCACTTTTTTTATTCATTCATCCATTCATTCCCTTTTTAATTGACTCATTTACTTATTATTAAAGGACAAAATTCCAACAATTTAGTTTTAGGGTTGTAATTGGCTTTATTTTGTAATTCTAGAATAGAGTGGGACATCACTCTATAAAGCAGTGAGTGTTCCCTCGGGTTGGTTTTATAGACAGAAGGGCTGAGAAGAAGGAGAAATAAAAACAAAAAACCTAAAAAAAACCCCAGAGGGTTAGAGACTACTAGACTAATAGACTACTAATAGCCAATTCAAACTGAATCAAAAATATAAAGGCAGGCTTATTGAGAGACAGCCCTGAAGCAGGTTCACCCATCTCTCCGGTGGAGGTCGGTGGAGGTCGGTGGAGGTCAGTGGAGGTCGGTGGAGTTGAACATCCAGGCTCAAGCAAGGGCGGCTTAGAGAGCTTAGGCGAGGAGTGGTGAGCTCCCAGCTAGGGGCTGGGATTGTGTTTACCCCTGGGCGGGCACTCTCGGGTGGGTTGCCCGAAACGCAGAGAGGAGGAGAAATGATGTATCAGCCCCCAGCTTTTTTCATTCAGTGTTGAGCAGGGGCTCATGGTATATAACAAGTTCCGGGCCAGCCTGGGTTACATGAGACACTGTCTCAAAAAAAAAAAAAAAAAAAAAAGGCAGACTAGATTAGATCTCAAATTTACTTTCCTTGTTAGATAAGGTAAGCCTCAGAAAATAAGGAAATTAAGTCATTTGTGACAATATGGACAAATCCAGCGGCCATTGTGCTGAGTGAGATAAGCTGGACTCATTAGTGGTTACCACGGCCCTGGGCTGGTGTAGAGAACAGAGAGCTGTAGGTCCAAGGATGCGGAACTTAATTGCACAGGAAGAGGGAGTGGGGGGCACTGTGTAGCGTGACACCCATCGTGAACGAGGTCAATGGCTATAACGTGACATTATATCAGAGGCTTTCCTCAGAGCTGTGGCCAAATACCTTATAGGAAGCCCCCCAAGGAAGAGCTTTCTTTAGCTCGAGATCTGCGGCCACATCCCTCTATACCGCGGCTCCATCCCTTTAGGGTGGTGGTCTAATATGCTTTTTTGTTCCTGTGAGATAAACGTTCCAACCAAGGGCAACTTAGGGGAAGAAAGCGTTTACTCAGATAACACTCAGAGGAGACAAGAGGATTAGGAGCTCTCAGGGTTATCCTTAGCTATATACACATCAAGTTCCAGGCCAGCCTGGGCTAAATGAGACCCTGCCTCAAAAACAAACAAACAAACAAACAAACAAACAAACAAACGGTCTATCATTGAGGAATGTCAGGGTAAGACCCCAAATAGGAGTTGTTGTTTTTTTTTCTATATTCTTTGTTTACATTCCAAATGCTTTCCCCTTTCCCGGTTCTCCCCTCCCCATATGTCCCATAAGCCCTCTTCCCTCCACCCATTCCCAATCACCCCCTCCTATATCTCTGTCCTGGTAATCCCCTACAGTGCTGGATCAAGCCTTTCCAGGGCCAGGGCCCCCTCCTTCCTTCTTCTTGGGAATCATTTGATATGTGAATTGTGTCTTGAGTATTCCAAGCTTCTGGGCTAATTAATATCCACTTATCAGTGATTGCATTCCATGCATATTCTTTTGTGATTGGGTTACCTCACTTAGGATGATATTTTCCAGTTCCAACCATTTTCCTAAAAATTTCATGAATTCATTGTTTTTAATTGCTGAGTAGTATTCCATTGTGTAAATTTACCACATTTTCTGTATCCATTCCTTCACTGAGGGACATCTGGGTTCTTTCCAGCTTCTGGTTATTATAAATAAGAGTGGAAAATGAAGGATTTTTTGGAGAGTCGGTTGGATGGTGTTTTGCTGGGGCAAACACGTGAAGGAACGTTTCCTTAAAGTGGACACAGGTGTGAAAGGCTAAGGCCGACTCGTGGAGGAACGTTTCACTGAAGCAGACACAGGAGAGAGGATGTTCTGCTAAAGCAAGCACATGAAAGGACACGTGATGACGGATTCTTTAACAACACACACACATTGGTCTGCCTTACATTGCGTAGCTGAGCTACATTTCTTGGGACTCCAGAGAGGGAAATGTAGCAAAAATCTTCTGGTGGTGTGCTGCAGTTTCTTGCTGTTTCTGAGGACTCGGGCTGATTGGATGCACGAGCTGAGGTAAGACCGAGGTTGAGGCTAGGCACGTGGAGGACACGCGATGTGTGGAGGGGATAAATAGGACTCCTCAGAGTGACGGACACAGAGCGTGGCTCGCTGGTACAGGTCGTTGTGCAATGCTCGTGGGTCTCAAGTCTTTTTTGATCTTCACTTCCCTGAGAGAGGCTCAACCGAGACCTTCTCCTGGTGTTCCTGCTGGTCCCTCCTGCTGACTTGTGCCAAGGCTGAGGCCTGGCTGTCTCTACTAGGTCATGTCACCGCTGTTGCTAACCCGACTCTACCGAACTAGACTGCCGGTGTATCCGTGAAGTGTTAGTGAATGGATCGAGCTGCCATGACTAACCTGTGAACTGAACTGCTGATTTGCAGACAACACGGACAGGAGTTGCTCCAAAGAACTTTTCTATACAGGTCCACTTCCCTGTGCCCTTTCTTTTCCACTACCTCTGGTGGGTGGTGGGTTACAAGGAAGGGTAATGAGTTTAAGAACCATCATTAAGAATAATAGGATTTGAAAAATTTAAAGTTACGGGAGCTTGAAGCAAAAACCACAGAGGAACATTGCTTATCGGTGCAGTCTCCAGTTATGCCCGGCTGGCTTTTTTATATGGCCTGGGGACCACTTTCCCAGGGATGGTGCTCTCAGCAGTGGGCACATCAACCATCTGTCAAGACAGTCTCTCGCAGATTGACTCCCTCAGATGCTGCAGGGAGCCTTTTCCTTCACCTTCAGATCACTGATGGCCTCTTCCTGGTCACCTGGGGGACTGGGAAACAGGGCAGAGGTGCGTGACAGGTGGAGATGAGGTTTTGATTGGTTGGATAGTCTAGCATCAGGATGGCCAAAGTAAGCTGCCTCCCTCTGCCTCAGTGTCACACGATCTCTGGTTGGCCGGGTTGGTCAAGAAGAGGAAGGTGACTGGGTGTGACATTCACCCGATAGGTGCCCAGTGAACCAGGAATCATAGTAAGGGGACAGAGCACAGGGCCAGCCTCGTGGTGCCAGCCCGTGTCCTGGGCAGTTGAGGCTGGGCAGGATGGGGAGAACCCAGCATCTTAGACTCTGAAATCTTACAGGATGGATGAGAATGGCAGAGGGCATGGATTCCAAGGAGTCTGGAAGGGAGGCAACGGTCCAGATGTGCGTGATGATGTCGGTGCTCCCTTCTAATTCATTAAAAGCACAGATATGCTCACCCAGCATGCACCGGGCCAGTTGTCTTGAGCATGGTTCCATTCAATGATCTCAGCTATGCAAGAGACGGAGCACGGTGATCGTCTTCAACAGAACACAGAGCAGTGGAGGGGAAGGCACCTGCCCAGGCCCCTCGGCCGGCAAATGATCGGATACTTGAAGCCAATGCCGCTGCCTGTGTGCTCAGAATCCACCCAGGAAAGCAGTGAAGTCACAAGAGTCAGGCTCCACCTAGCCGGCCTCTCTGTGTTGTCTGATTTTAGGTAGGGGCAGGTGTCAAAGAGGCACTGCTCAGCAGGAGGTGTAGTGAGTATGGGCTATGGCTCTCAGAGTGGGAGAGACAGGGAACATGGCCGCCGGACAATCATCAAAGGAAGTTGTTCTTAGCGCTGTCTTTTTCAGTCGGGTCAGGAGTCGCTAACCACTGGTCCACCCAGATGTGTCTGGGCTATTGGGCACCTTGTCTCTCTAAAGGAGAGAGACCTCCTGAGTACCATGGCAAGACCCCATGAGAGGCAATGAGAGTCTCCAAAGCTGAGCGTCTCCTTCAGTCAATCAACAAACTCCTCCGAGCACCTGTGGGTCATGGGGGCTGTGAGAAGCTATCCTCACAACGTTGATTTCTAGCAGGGGGGAAGGACAGGGCTCTCTGTCCTGCCCACGGTGGCTTCTGTTTCCGTCATCACGTGGAAGTTTCTGGCTCATGTTCCCGTCTCCTGCTGCTCCGTGCCAGGAGCGCTATCTCCCCGTCATAGACTGTTATTAGTTGCTTTAATTTGTTTTTAATTTCCCCAGAATCATTAGAAAGGGAAAAGTCCAGACAAATGGTGCCCAGACAGTGGATCCGAGCAGGAAACGTCTTGTTCATTCCCATAAGAAATAACCAGGTTAATGCAAATTAATTCAAGGCCAGCCATAACTGAAGAGTAAAATGGAGCCTGGTAACTTCATTTTCTTCCCGTGGTATTGATCTATTCGTCACCGTAGCTCACGGGGAACAAACATGCTCTTCAGGAGTTTCCCAACTGAAAATAAATGCCTCATTAAGTTAAACATGGGGACCTGAGAGAAGCCTTGGTGTCGGGCCACTAATGAATGTCATTACACGGAAGGCTCCAGAGTCCTCAGAGGGACCTTCCTGTCTCCAGGAGCTCAGTAATTGTGTTTTGTGAAATGGAGGGAGAAAGGAAAGGGTTTGAGAGGGAGGGCACACCACCCTCCTGCAGCTTTGGCTATGAGGGCCTTGATTAAGTCAGGCAACTTTGGCCTGAAAGAGGCATGGGAGAGAATAGATCTCTCTCTCTCTCTCTCTCTCTCTCTCTCTCTTTCCCTGTGTGTGTGTGTGTGTGTGTGTGTATGTGTGGTGGGCAGGGAGGTGGGGATTGGGGCTGTTACTTCCACAATGAGGAAACTGACTTTCATCTCTAGAACAAAGGGAGAACAAGAGGAGGGGCTTGGGTATCCGGTCCCACACGCCACAGCCTCTTCTGCACCAAAGCCAGACACTGGCTCAGGTGGACTCTGAGAGGCCTCAGGGGAGATCTAGTTGGGGGCGTGGGGAACTGACTGTCAAGAACTTGCTCTTGCTTGCAGAGCAAGCAAGAGGATCTGAATTTGGTCCCCAAGACACACATGGAAAGCCAGGTGTGGTAGTGAGTGCTTTGTCAGCATTTGAGGGAGTGGGCACTGGTGGATTCCTGGCCAGCCTAGCCTGATCAGTGAGGGACTCTGTCTTAATGAATCAAAATGAATCACACCTGAGGTTACACATGTGCGAGCACACACACACACACACACACACACACACACACACACAGAGAGAGAGAGAGAGAGAGAGAGAGAGAGAGAGAGAGAATACAGTTAAATACTTTCGTCTTCTGCTGACTCACCTGGGTAAGTAAAACGTTTGAGATTTGAACCCAGGTTGGTCCCATTCTGGCTGGGGACTCCTCCCGTGAGCCCTCTCTGTAACAGTCCCCTGAACCTTACTAAGCCCCCAGATCCTGGCACAACTGATACCATCACACCCTCATTGTGGCTCACTTCCAGGGCCCTTTGTCCTCATGTCTTGAGAGTCTGTAGAGCCAGAGGCCCCCAGCTGACTACAAAGAGAGAAAAAGAGAGAAGAAATTACATGTACTTAGGACACCCTGGCTCGGGGACATATTCTGGGTGAAGACACTCTCTGACTCTCAGGCCTTATCAGCAAAATGGGAAGTGTCCTTCCTGCTCATTGTAGAGATGGGAGGAACGGAGAAAGCTTTGGACACACAATGGCGCTCAGCCCTGGTCCCGCCTCTCTGCCACGGGCTCCTGGTACAGTCATTTGGGATCTAGTCCCTAGGAGGGTGACCCGTCCCCTCACACGTGACATATGGAGGTGCAGAACTTCCCCAAACCCTGGGTCTGCCTTGACCAAGGTACCAAACAGAAAGCGGGGCAGGCTGTGACCTCTGAGTGCTCACAGCTGGGTGGGGAGCAAGAAGTCCGTGGGTCCCAGACACAGACCCTGCCCAGGGCTGGGGAAGTGGGTGAAGGTTCTGGACACGAAGACAATCAAAGCCCTGACAGTGGCCTGGAGGAGAATCTGGCAAGTGAGTCGGAGAGGTGTTCTCCTCCTTTACTCCCTGCTGTGTTGTTGTGATGAAAAGCAAGCAAGTTGTGGTGGAAGAGTTTATTTCAGCTTATACCTCCTGCTCTCAGCCTACCACGGAGAGACACTAGGGCAGGGACTTAAACAGAAGCCTGAAGGAGACCGTGCTGTCTACTGGTTTACTTTCTGAATCAGGGTCAGTTAGCATTCTTCCACAGTCCAAGTTCTCCTGCCTAGGGGATGGCGCTGCCCACAGTGAGCCAGGCCAGGGGATGGCGCTGCCCACAGTGAGCCAGGCCAGGGGATGGCGCTGCCCACAGTGAACCAGGCCAGGCGATGGCACTGCCCACAGTGAACCGGGCCAGGCGATGGTGCTGCCCACAGTGAACCGGGCCAGGCGATGGCGCTGCCCACAGTGAACCAGGCCAGGGGATGGCGCTGCCCACAGTGAACTGGGCTTTCCCACACCGATATCAGTCAAGGCAATCTTTCACAGTCACAGCCTCAGCCACAGCCAAGCGGATCTAGGCGATTCTTTCATTGTGGTTGCCTCTTCCCATGTGACTCCAGGTTGCAGCAGGTTAAGAATAAAAGTCATACAGGGCAGTGAGTGAGAGGGGGCAGCAGAACTGCCTTTTCAGAGGGACTGGCCCACTGAGTGGAGGCTAGAGTCTGCTGGGCAGGCGGGGGTGAGAGGAGACAGCTGAGGCCCAGATGTGCGGGCTCTGCTGGCTGGCTGGCTGCTGTCTCAGAGCCTGCATGCTGTGTGTTCTGTGAATTCATGAATCAGGGAGGAGACTTCAGTAAGCGCAGGGCAGGATCTGGGTCTACTTTTTTCCCACGTATGGTCATACGTGATCCTCACGAACCCTCCGCCAAGCAACCCAAGAGCAGTTAGCATCTCTGTGAGGAATAGGGCCTCAGAGGTGTCCGGTGACCTGGTGGGGATGTGCAATACACAGAAGACAGAGAGCACTCCCACTCCTGGACAAGCTCTGTGGCCATGGCTTCCGCTCACGTCACACATCCCGCAAGGCTGCATTTGCTCCCCCTGATGCCCTCCCCCAAATGTCAGCTCCATTTCCCCTCCCCTTGGCTTGTCTCCAACTCCAAGGCATGGGGGCGGGGAGACACAAGGACTCATGGGATGCTTGCTCATTTGCCAGAGGTCGCATCCCATGCCGTCACGGTCCCAGGGAGTTGTTGCTGCCTTTACTTACCACCATGTTTCAACTGCCATGCTTCCCCATGCAGAGTGAGCCCAGCTGTGCACTCCAGGGGTGGGGGGTGGGGGGGCAAGTCCCCTCTGAACAAGGGCCTGCTCTTCTACCTGGTGGTTCTGTGCAATGAGGTTGCAACTTAATTTCTTATTATGGTATTTCATGGCAACTCAGAGTGAAGGATTGCTTTTACTATTTTTCATATCTGTGTTATGTGTTTCATGCCTCTGTCATCTGTATGTTCGTGGAGGGTAGGGAGCGAGCAGCTAGAACAGAAATACTTGTGGACTAGCTGAACAACAGAGAGGCTGAGAGAGATTCAAATCCTCGTACACAAGTGTCATGGTGCCTTGAGACATGGAGAAAGTCTCTCTCTCTCTCTCTCTCTCTGAATGTGTGCATGTGTGCATGTGTGTGTGTGTGTGTGTGTGTGTGTGTGTATGTGTGTGTGTAGTCTGCAGATCTCTTGTGTGGCTATGTTACTCTGGGCTGAGCTAGGCTAGTTTAGCTGGGGTTATGAGTACCCCAGGGTGGTTGGAACCCTGTGGCACACTGGCCAGAAGCTGTTTGGTCCAGCGGCCTCTGCCAGATGGTACATCTTGGCTGCATGCATCCTCCCCACATCTCTTGAACCTGGATGAGATGGGATGCTGGAAACTGGGGCTTGGGGACCAGAGGCTCCTAGCTTTGTCCTATGCATCTTGGGTCCTGGAACCTTGACTTAGAGTCTTCGTGGGAATGAAGAAAGGACATAGACGCACACGTAGAAAAGCTGGGGCCAGCCAGGCTGTGTTGTTGTTATAAAAAGATCAAGAGGGATAAGAATATGTTCTACAGGGGTGTGCTGAGGTGTGGGGGAAGGGGGTGCCTCAGTGGGCCCATTCCGAGGCATCCCCCCCCCCGAGGAACCGGCTACAAGGCCACAAATGGTATAGTATAGAAGAGTTTATTCAGGGCATGGGGAGGAGAGCTAAGAGGGTAGTAGAGGCAGAGAAAAGCAGCAAGGAGAGAGGAGAGATGTAGAGGCCGGCCATGACCACAGGGAGGGGGGGAGGGAATGGGGAGAGAGGGGGAGCAAGAGGGCAAGAGGTGAGAGAGAGAGAGAGAGAGAGAGAGAGAGAGAGAGAGAGAGAGAGGCAAGAGTAAGAGGAGGGGCCAAGCACCCCTTTTATAGTGGGCCGGGCCAACCTGGCAATTGCCAGGTAACTGTGGGGTGGAGCTCAGAGAGAATCCTAACAGGCTGTGCGTGTTCTGTTAGATCTATAACTAATGCTCTGGAGCCTCGCTGAGTTTGTTGTGCACAGCAGAGGGAGAGAAGTTAGCCAGTCGTGGCAGGAGGAGTCTATAGGCAGCTGTCTCAGAGGATCAGTATTCTTCGGGGCGGGGGAGCTCCAGTTGCCTGTTTTTGCACACGCTGGTTAAACGTTGTTAACATTTGTGCTCAGGGCAGGGGAAGGCATTCCTGTCCCTCTGGGCCTCCCTTTCATTCCCATGAGTCCAAGGCTCTGTGTCCTTGACATGTGTGTGCCCATGTCAACAATGCATACTCAAGACTTCCTCTGCGACTCACAGATCCCCACCTGTGAAGGCCTGGTGGAGCAGAGAGACGGTCGCCCATGGTTTGGGAGGGATTTTCATACGCCTGATTTGGTTTCTGTTGAGGCCCCTTCATTGGTCTCCCTGGACTCAGTATTGAAACTTAACTTTGGTTGGAGGGAAAATAATTAAGACTTGTAAAATCATGCTGTAAGTGTGGCCTCAGGGCTCCCCACGGGGTGGCCAGGCAGAGTTTTATCATCTCCGGGTCTCAGCAAAGACCCCTCTGTGAACAATGGGCCACTTAGCTCTGGTTAATGGCTCTGTGTTGCACAGACTTAAGTACCTTCTTGGAATTGATCTTCTTGTGAAAATTGGGCTTTGGAGACACCAAGCAGCCACCAGAGAGTCTTAAATGAATTGCGTGTTGTCAAGCGGAGAAACAGCAAATGTGGAACGCGCATTAGGAGAGAAGTAGAGGCCCCTGACGTCCCAGGCCGGAGCGGCAAGGAGGGGATGGTTTACACCACTGAGCTGATCTGTGTTCCTACTGCTACCGGGACTGCTGTCACCACAGCAGGGAATGGTCTTCCCACACTCCACTCGGGTCCCTCTGTCCCTCGCTGGGGGAGGGGATGTCTAAGTTGCTCTTCTTTCTCCTGGGATAATGGCTCTGTCCAGGGAAGGGAGATTTCGCTTTTCCTTCCATCCCAGGCTCCATCTGCTGAGAATGTATCCTAGAAAAGAGATACATTGTATCAAGGGGTACAGGTGCTTCCATTCCCAGGGAACTTGGCGTGAGATACCTGGGCGGGGATACAACTGTGGTCTCTAGATGGGTGTGGCCAGTGCAGGAGAGGCAGAAGAAGTCAAAAAGTGTTTCTTGAAAGCCTTAAAGATCCAGCTGCGGTTCCTGGCCTAATTTGTATTTTAGAGACAAGAAGAGTAGGCTAGGACCCAGGAAGAGCTCTGGCACGTGAGTCTGAAGGTGTGGGCTGAGAAAGGAGCTCTGACTCCCGGGAGTCTGGGATCGGGCTGTGTGGGCCTGCGGCCTCTGGCAGGTACCTGAGATAATCCAGGATGGCTAAAGCACCCCCCCCCCCAGGATGCAGAGCTTCTACAAGCTTCCACGAGATGCTGCAGGGGGTTAAAGCAAGGGAAGCAAGGGCTGATGGGAGGTTTCCCTCCCTTGAGCTCTTCCATGCTTTTCTGTCCCTTTGTTTTCTGGAGCTTTTCATGAGCAGAGGCAGCCTGTGTAGAGGCACTAGAAGAAGCATCTAGGGCAGTGGTTCTCAACCTATGGGTTGGGACTTCATTGGGGGTCATGTATCAACTCTCCTGCCTATCAGATAGTTACATTATGATTCACAACAGTAGCAAAATAACAGTTATAAAGTACCAATGAAATAATTTGTGTGTGTGTGTGGGGGGGGCGGGAGTGTCACCACAACATGAGGAAGTGTAGTAAAGGGTCATAGCATTAGGAAGATTGAGAATCACTGGTCTAAGAAAGATCTCCCAGCACCTGTGTGTTGGATAGCCTCTATCATAAATGGGCATGGTCCAGCTTCCTTCCAGAGAGGCCCTGTGCATGTCTGGGCAATTTAGTTTCACACTCAATTATCCGATACAAGCAAAAGTGGAATTAAAATGTCATGATCATTGTTGCATGTCTTCTGCGCATCTATTTGACAGTGGACAGATTTGGTGGAGTCGGGCAATTGCATCATAAGAGTCTTCATCAGAGGCCCGCCAGCCTCTATAAATCTTTCGTAGTAACAAGCCGCTATCTCAACAAGCAGTAAGTGGAGAGGCATCTTGGATACTGTGACTGTCAGCAAGATGAGTCCCCTGGGAAGCAGAGCCGGGGTTCCAGACAGACGGCCATGGCCTCTGTGCCCAGAAGACAGTCATTGATATTTATGTTGTGGGATTCAAGGGATAAGGCGGGTAGATAGGAGGGGCTGATGAAGAATTGCCCTGGGATGTGCCTGGAGGTCACAGAAGGTCACATCTTTGCAGAGGCGTCCTGGAGGTGTGTGTGTGTGTTCCCTGTTTCTATGACAGAGATCCTTCAGTTCTCTGGGGTCATGTTGATGACCTTGGAGGTGACTCCACCTCTCTCCTGATCAGTCCTTACCCTGGAAGATGACAATCCCGGTTCTCTCTCTTTGAAGGTGCTTTCTGTCACTGTCCCAGGTCATTATCTGGAGATGCTGCCGGCGGCGGCGGGTGTTTGGTTCACAGCAGGCACTCACTGCAGTCAGAGTTGGTGACTTGATTGACAGGTAGAGCACAGCTGGCTTCGAGGCGACTTAAGGGCTTGCTGACAATGGCTTGCTCAGTCTGCAGTTTAGGACAACCTGCCCAGGAGAGGCACCACCCACAGTGGGCTAGGCCCTCTGACATCAATTATCAATCAAGAAAATGTCCCCACAGACATAGCCAAAGGTTCCCTCTTCCCAAGTGACTCTAGTTAGTGTCAAGTTGACAAAAGCTAGCCAGTGCCATTGAGCCCTCGTGACCTTGACACACAGTCACATCACTATTAAGTCATAACCTTTCCTTTCTCGTTTGTCCCCAAGAGTGCATGTTAATATTAACATTGGAATATAAAACATAGTCCATCTTTTAAAAGTCTGTCTTTTAAAAATCCCAGTGGGCAGTGGCTATAGTTTATTAAAAACTCGAATGCATTGATGGCTCAAAAAGCTGTCAATGGTGCTGGAGAGACGGTTCAGTGGTTAAAAGGATCTGCTGCTCTTGCACGGGACCTGGGTTCGGTTCCTAATACTGACATGGAAGCTCACAACCATTCCAGGGAATCTGATGCTTTCTTCTGGTTCCCAAGGGCACCAAGCACACACATACACGCAGGAAAAACACTCATATACGTAAAATAAAAATTAAAAGCAAGAGCTATTTACTAGGTTAGAGTCCATGGCATCTCACTGTGTCTGGATACACCTTCGCAGCCCAGCGTAGGGGTGTGCAGGCGCTCTGGTAAGCCTGGAAGCTGGCTCTTCATTTATCAGGTCAACAGTGTCAAGGTCATCTATCACACGGCATTTCTTGCTCTTGGCTTCTTGATTTCCTGTCTTGTAATAAATGAACAATTTGATTCTGTTCTGAGATTGTAAGATATCTCTCATCTGAGCAGTTTCTAAGAAAAACTCCTGCTGTAACAGCCAGCTTTCTGGGGGACGTGGGATAGAGAAATGCTAGAGAGAGAGGCTGTGCTGCTCACTGCGTGATCTAGTCATGACAGCCCTCAGTGCCAGTGCTTACACATTAGCTGTATAGTTGACAGCAATGTTCATGCATGTGCACACATTTCATGGTCACAGGCATGATGTTAACTCTGCAGAAGGGTGTGATCCCCAGAGATCCATGGGAGAGATGATTTATTTCCGAGCCTTTGATCTCCTCGAAATGGCGCAACCTCGGGGGCTTATTCCATTTCTGTGTCAGGTTCTACTCAATTCAACCAGCACATTTCTGCTTCTGCCTCTCCCCCACTCCATGATGGCTGGGCCTTGGGTTTGGCCTGTGGGTAACACAGATGAGGCTGAGCTGTGCTCAGGAGGAAGGCGGAGGGGGAAGGCAGGCTTCATGGCTGGTGTGGAGGCGGAGGCAATGTCCGAAGGGTCACTCTGCATCTCCTGGCCCTGTCTGTGAAAGCATCGAGCACAGGGGCGGAGGGCTGGGTGGGTGAGGACACAGGACTGCAGGGCTGGGTGGGTGAGGACACAGGGACGGAAGGTAACTTGGAGGAGGGAAAGCAGTGTTCTGTCTTAGTTCCTCCATTGTCCCACAGAAATGGCATTTGTTTTTCAAACCAAACAGAACTACAGGACAAACCAAATAACAGGACAACAGGTTAACGCAATGGCTTTTAAAGTGATTCCCAAGAAGGGTACCCAAAGGAGTCCCGTGACAGCAAGGAGCGTGCAGAGCAGCTGCGTGAAGAATGACAGTATATTAGACATTTCCAGTTTCCTCACCCACCAGGCACGGTCCCTGCACTGTCTCCTGTTCCGGGTCATCCCCCGCTCGCTGCTCTGAGGTTACTGGGGCATCTCTGAGGCCGGAAGCTGCTTGTTCTCTAATCTATATTTTCCCTGCAGGAGAGTGAGTGTGGGTCAGCCCGTGAGTGCAGCTCAGGTGGATGGAGGAAAGGATGCTGGGAGCCCCCTGATACAGAGAGAACGCCTCTCCCTCCTGCTGGGAGGAGAGAGGAGAGTTTACTCAGGAAGCTTCCTCCATCCCCCTGATGTGGAGTGAGTGTTAGAAATATATGGGGGGAAAGAATCCTTCCTTCCTTCCTTCCTTCCTTCCTTCCTTCCTCTCTTCCTTCCTTCCTTCCTTCCTTCCTTCCTTCCTTCCTTCCTTCCTTCTTCCTTCCTTCCCTTTCTTCCTTCTATCCTTTTCTTTCTTTCTCTCTCTCTCTCTCTCTCTCTCTCTCTCTCTCTCTCTCTCTCTCTCTCTCTCTGCATTGAGATGACTATCTGTAGAGAGCCATACTGAGGTGCCATGCCACCTGGTAGGAACTTGACATCAACCAATGTGAAGTTCCTTTCCCAGCCTTTAAATGGGAACTCCTGTGTTAGCCATAATCCCCTCCATGCAGGGTGGAGCGCTCAGACCAAGGTGAAGCCCATAGTTCATCATGGCCCTAGAGTTTCCTGAGAAACACTAGCCACCTGCAGAGCTACTGAACCGGAACTGAACCGGAGAAGCTTCCAGCCTTTGGGGGAAGGGTTTTCCCCTGCCGATATATTTGGAATCTTCCATTAAACTTTGAGACCTTGAATAGCAGGTGTTATCTTGGTCTCCGTCTCTTTTTGCTGTCTTCCCATACACTCCCAGCTTCCCTTCCAGATAACCCATTCGATGTAACTGCGGGCAGTTACAGCTATCAATATGGTACATTATGCTAGTTGAGGCTTTTTAAATTTTTGTTTATTATAGCACAATATACCCAGCGAACTATCCATCATGTTTCATTTTAGATGTGCGGATCCATGGCATTGCCCATACCCACACCACCTTTAATGCCAGAACACTTTTACCTTGCCTGACTGGAAGTCCCAGTGAGTGGTAGGACCCCTCTCTCTGGGACCCACTTTATGACTGGCCTCCTCTAGATGCCTTATATAGGTAGGCTTGTGTTATATTTGGCCTTTTGTGACTCACTGACTTATATTACTGAGCATGTCCCTGAGGTTCATCCACGTTGTTAGGCTTCAAGCTTTATTTGAATTCATCGATGTTGTAGGTGCTCAGCTGTGACTCCTCACCTCCTTTTATCGCTTGAGTTCATCGATGTTGTTGGTGCTCAGCTGTGATTCCTCACCTCCTTTCATCTTAAAGGAACAGAGCTGAGAGCAGAGAATGCTGGCACTGTGTTCTGTGCCTTCTTTTATTCAGTTCCAGACCTGGGTTCGTGGGTTAATGTTATTCACATTCTGGGTGGGCCTTCCCTCCTCAGTTAAACTTCTTTGGAAACAGCCTCACAGATACACCCTGAGTCGTGACCTGGGTGATTTTAAATCCTGTCAAGTCCATCACAGATACTGTGTATTTCTTTTTCTTGTCTAATTGCTGTGTCTGGGCCCTCAGTACTGTGTTGAACAGGAGCAGAGAGGAAAGGCGCCCTGGTCTGCTTCTGGTCCAAGAGGAAAAGTTTCTTGTTTTTACAGTTGAGAACAACTTTGACTGTGACTTCTCACTGCGTGATTTCCTTCTGTTCCTGCTTGGTGGAGTGTGATGGCTTTATCCATGAAAGGATTTTAAACTCTCCCTAAGTGTTTTGCTGCTTCAACTGGGACAACTGTATGCTTTTGCTTCTTAAGGTAGTGAGTGCATCGTATTGATGAACTTTTTTATGCTAAACAATCTTGGAAGGGGGGGGGAATCCCATGTATTAGTTACCTTTTTGTTACTGTGATAAAATTCCATGACCATGAGTAACGTATAGAAGGAAGGGTTCATTTCCGCTCATGATTTCAGAAGGAGAGTCCACAGTGATGGGGAGCCTTGGGAGCAGGCTGCTGAGCAGGCAGCTGAGAGGCTGACCACACCCAAAGAGAGAGAGAGAGAGAGAGAGAGAGAGAGAGAGAGAGAGAGAGAGAGAGGTGGGGTGTGCCTGTAACCTCTCATCCCCCTCCCCCCAGTGATACACTTTCTCCCATAAGGCTACACCACATCCCCAAACAGTGTTGTCAGCTGGGGACCAAGTGATGAGATTATGGGGGTCATTTCTCCCTAGACCTCCACAATCCACCTGAGGTGTAGAATGTCTTTAGTGTATGTTCTGTTGTGGGTTTTTATGTGAGCATTCATCAGGAATATTAGCTCGTGGTTTTACTTATTTTGGTGGCGCTTTTCTGGCTTTGGTATTGGGGGGGGGACACTTGCTTCAGAGAACAAACTCGTAACTTTCCTTTCTCTATAGTTTTTTTTTTTTTAAATTCATGGGAACAAGTTGATGTTAATTCCTCAAATGTCTGGTATTTTACAACAAAGCTCTCATACCCCGGGCTGCATTAGTAGTGAGGCTGTTATGGACTCAATTTCCTTACTACTTCCAAATATATATAACATATAATGTATAATATGTTCTATATAACATATATAATATTGTTATGTAATATTGCACATATAATATAACATATAATAGACAACCTTATATATAACATATATAATAGATAACATATACAACATATAACATATATAATAGATAGCATATTATACTATATATATGTGTGTGTATATATACATTGATATACATACATATACATACACATACACATAAAAATATACACTTATATATCCTTAGGTTTTCCTTTTAACTTCTTAGGAAGCTTTACATTCCTAGGAATCTATTCATTTCTGTTAGGTTGTTATTGAGTTTTGCACATCAATTGCACAACATTATCTTATAGGCTTTTTAATTTCTGTGACATCAATTGGGATATCTTCTTTCATATTGGAATTTGGTTACTGGATTCCTCCTTCTATTTTTTTCCCCTTAGTTTTTCCAGTGAAGTGTTTGTCAATTGTGCTGATCTTTAATGAACTGTTAGCACCATTGATTTGTCTGTACTCCTTTCCTCTTCCCTGACTCCCTATGGCTCTGCTCCAGTCTCTGCTGCTTTGTTTCTTCTGGGGTCAGCAGGTTCAGTCTGTTCTTATTTCTCGTGCCGAGTTCCAAAGTTAGGATTTTGAGGTCTTTCCCTTTCACTGTGGATGCTTACAGTGCAACTCTCCTCACATCCTGCCATGCCCTTTGCATTTTGCAACACTGTATTTTTTTTAAAAAGTATTTACTTAGTGTGTATGTGTGTGTACCTAAGGGTATGTGTGAGTACCATGTGTGCACTGCACTTACAGAAGCCAAACGAGAGTGTTAGAGCCCCTAGAACTGGAGCTGCACGAGGCTGTGAGATGTGGGAACTCTCATGTGGGTGTGGGAACGGTGTGGTCCTGGGTCCTCTGGGAGAGCAGCGGATGCCTGGAATCTCTAAACCACCTTTTCATTCATATTTCATTTTGCTTCTCTCAAGATAGTCTTTCTAGCTATTCTGTGACCCACTGGTCATTTGAGAATGCGCTGTTTGACAGGCGTGGTGGTATATGCATTTAATCCTTACACTTGGGAAGCAGAGGCAGTTGGGTGTCTGTGAGTTCAAGGCCAGCCTGGTCTGCATAGTGAGTTTCAGGCCAGGGCTATATACAGAGACCTTGGAGAGAGAGAGAGAGAGAGAGAGAGAGAGAGAGAGAGAGAGAGAGAGGGAGAGAGAGAGAGAGAGAATATATTACTTCTACATACTTGTATATCCATTTTCCTTCTAGAATTGATTGCCTGCTTCATTCCATTCTGATTGGGAAGGTTACTTTGCATGATTATAATATTCTTAAATCTATTGGTGTGTTTTGCTCTGTGGTCTAATACAACGGCCTGGCCTGGAGAATGCACAGGAGTGTCTCTTATTTGAGTCCTACTGGTCAGTAAGGTTGTTCAAGTGTCCGCTTCCTCTGCCCGTCTGTCTGGTTGTTTCATCCGTTATCGACCGCGGGGATATTGAAGTCTTCTGCTAACGTGGCTGCTATCAATTTCTCCCTTCGATTCAGTCAATGTTTACTTTGTATATTCAGAGTTCATTCAGCGGCTCCAGCCACACAGAGCGAATCAATGTTCCTTCCATACACTTCGAGCGGCCTCCCTCCCTGGGGGCCTCAGTGCATTTCTCGCGGTGTTGAACTCCCTGACCCTGGCTCTCAGCTCTTCCCACGCCATGTCCCCGTGAGCGTATTTCCTTTCCACACTCAAACTGGAGAGAAGCCTTGTGTCTCACTGCTCAGCACATGCCTCAGGTTCCTCTCAGTTTGAACAATAATCAAATGATGCCACAATCATGTGTGCTTTAGGGCTGTGTAACCATTGTACCGTTTGCAACATATGCCTTTAGACACATGAGGTCAAGTGTCCTTGTCATCTGGCACAGAGCTTGGTATTGACTGTTGCTCCCACAAGCACCTGCTGAATGAATGAATGAATGAATGGATGGATGACTGGATGAATGGATGGATGGATGGATGGATGGATGTGACCACTGTCTCAAAGGTACAGGCCTGTGGTTTAACAAGAACCCTGCTTACACCTCCTCAAGGTGACTTTCCACCATGGAGCCCAGGCCCTTCCTGTGTGCTTAGGGCTCCAGCCCAGACCTCTCCCAGCTTCGACTGACTTCCCCAGGGCTTCTGTCTTTCTCTCGTTTCACTTTGTGATGAATGTGTGGAGAGCTGGATGAAGGAACGGAGCCACTGGCCGGCCGTGCCTCCCCTGCTCTGGAAACCCAGTGGCTGCTCTGGATGCTGGGCTGCTTTAGGTTTCTGTCCATCTGGTGAGGGGTGAGTGCACATGTGGCCCCATCTCTCAGGGTACACGTGTACATGTGTAAGTGCGCACGTATGTGTGTGTGTGTGTGTGTGTGTGTGCGCGTGCGCGCGCTCACTCGAGCGTGCCTGGTGTGCAGTAGATACTGTGTAAATGCTGCTTCCTGTAGCTGGTGTCTGAAACCCAGGGCTGCACCCGCCCTTGCCCTCCAGCAGGGCAGGCAGGACCCTGAGGAAATCTCCGCTAGCAGCCTTGCTCTGGGATAGAGAAAAAGAAAATATTCTAACTCTGAAAGCAAATGTCACAGGCTTGGGGGGATTTCTGAAAACAAACTGCGTGAAGTGAGAGAAAAGAACCAGGGGAGAAAGCAGGGCACAGGGAACAGTGTTTAAAAACTGGGATTGTGCGCACAGAAATTGGACTTTCTTTTCTGAAATACAAGGACTTCCGGCCATGTTGGGTGTGGCCTTACCTGGGGCCTAGAGCTGGGGTTCTGTCCCACGGGGCACCTGGGGTTCTACACAGACACTCTCCCAGTCTTCAAGTCCTCATCTCCGAGCACAGCATCACCTCTGACCCACTCGGGCCCTTCTGCAACCCGATGACCCTGGAGGTCTCCAGGAGGTGACCCTGGAGCAGAGGACCCGGCGCTCAGGCCCACACAGGCCTGGGGTTCTATAATAGCCTCTGTTCAGACGTCATCTCTGCAGGGAGGCCACCTTCCTTGGCCACCTGG
Source organism: Apodemus agrarius (assembly GCA_964023405.1). NCBI lineage: Eukaryota > Metazoa > Chordata > Mammalia > Rodentia > Muridae > Apodemus > Apodemus agrarius. The sequence continues at coordinate 25,391,112 of OZ030009.1, read as the reverse complement.
GACAAGGTGGATACAGGTGGCTCCTGTTAGGTCTCAAACCTGGGACAAACCGAGGAGCCCATTAACATATCAAAGTGGATGCTAGTCTAGCAACAGGTTCTCCCAGCATCCCTCAGTCCCTACTTGTTACAGGGTTTGGCTAGCATACTCTGCCCCCTACCCCCTACCCTAACCCTCTCCAGCCCTGGGACTGGGCTTCGCTTCCTCAGCTCCCCTGACCCCTAGGTTACACAGCTGTGTTGGCTATGCCTGTCTCTTGGCTAATCTCTTGTTCCAGGCTGTCCTTCTCGGTCAGTGTCTCCTCTCTCTTCTCTCCTTCCCGCTCCCCTCATGTGGCCCAGTTCCTAGTGCTCATGCTCACTCTGGATTCTCAGCTCTCACTGTCTCTGCCTGCTCTTCTTCCCTGTACCTACAACAAACCTTCTCCTCCACCACACCCAGGAGCAAGCCTTTCCTTTTTTCTTTCTTTTTCTTTCTTTTTTTAAATTCAGTTCCTTCTTCATTTCTACCAGGAGATAGCAAGATGGCTGGGTCGGCAGCCCTGTGACTTGCAGACCCCAGTAATTGAAGAAGGGTTATCCCTGCAGCTGCCCTGACCACCCCCTCTGTCTCTCTGTCTCTGTCTCTGTCTGTCTCTGTCTCTGTCTCTGTCTCTCTCCAGAGAGAGTCCCTTAGAACCAGAAGGGCCTTGTTCCTCCTGAAGGCTACGGGGCTGGGCTGGAAGAAAAATCCAAGAAAGTTGCTGTCCACTCCTCCAAAAGCTGATGAAAATACAAGAGCTCACAGGTTTGTGCTTTAAACACAGCCTGGGATAGGCCACACCCAGGGCCATCCACATCACTGCAGCAGCTGAGAAGGGAGCTTGTGAGTCCGGTTCTGGCTTCACAAGCCAGTGGCTACCTGTCTATCTGCCTGTCTTGCTATACCCCTACCTCCTCCTACAAGGGTTCCAGGTAGACCAGGAGTGTAAAAACCCTTTCTGCCCATTACGCCATTTCATCCTCACCCAGAATCATGGGGGGGGGGCAGCCTTTCCGATGTGCTTTGCCTGGTGGGGTCGGGCTGGGATTGGTCCAACGGCAAGAAGCTCAGAGGCTCTTCTGAGATGCAGTAGCCACACGGCTAGGAAGTGGAACTTGATTCCATGGGCATGTGAGTCCAGAGGCCTTGTTATCACTGTGACTCCTCCCGCCGACCTCTCCTGGGTGACTGGGAGCCACAGATACATTTTAAAAAGAAGTGGAGGAGAAAGAGAGCAGGGGTGTTGGATATTTTTCTCATTGCTGTGATAAAATGCTTGACAAAAACGACTGAAGGAAGGAAGGAAGGAAGGAAGGAAGGAAGGAAGGAAGGAAGGAAGGAAGGAAGGAAGGAAGGATGGGATTTTTGGCTCCGAGGCTCTCTGTCACAGGAGGGAAGACATAGCAACAGCCCCCGAGGCAGAGGGGCTCGCCGCACTACAGCCTTGCTTTCCTTCCGAGCAACTCTCTCTCAAGCCTGTGGATAAATTTATGTCAAAGTTTCATCGTTTAATAAGCCCCAGCGCTACTTCGTGCTGGCTCATTCTGAAACTCCCTCCTGCGGCGGAGTCAAGGATCTGGCTTCAGAGTGGATGTCTCTGGAAGCGCCCCTCAGGCTGCTGTGGGCCGTAGTGTGGGCTTGTCTCTGCTGCTGCTGCTGCTACTGCTGCTGCTCATACTGGCTGGTCCCCAGGGACCACTGGGGTCCTTTCTCCATGCTGTCGCTCCCATGGGACTTCTAGCCTGGTCCACTGTGATGTGGCTCCAGGTTAGCCCCAGACCTTCTCAGCGAATGGTGGAATTCCGTGTGTAAGATGGGAGAAGGAAGGCTTTCTCCCTCCTGACCAACCGCACCTCAGACTCCCTTATATAATGTCAACTGAAGCTGACATTTGCTCTTTTCCTTGGGATCCCTGTCCCAAGTCAGAGGCGGGGCTTCACAGTCCCCCAGCACCCCCTGCCTGGCCTTTCCCCTCAGAGGCTTCAGGAGACACTGGATGGAGGCCAGAGGTCGGGAACCAGGGCGTGAATGGCTCAGCTGTTGACTTAGTTCAAAGCTGCACTCCCTCCCAGAACAGACTAAGGTTGCAGCAGGGTGAGGGAGTCACATGGTCTTGGAAGAGCTGGTCCTGCAAGATAGGCTTATGCCATGGGCTCTTTAGGAGCTGGTGAAGGCGCTGCCCACTGCTTCCGTGGGACCCTTAGACACTGCTCATTGCAGGTAAAGTGCTGCCCAATCCAGGCACGTGGTGACCTGTGTGCCACCGTGAGCCCATAATATTCTGGCTCCTCCTGATTTGCTCCCGCTCCCAGGGCTACACATTTATGGATTAGGAAAAAAACCCTGTGGGAGGCAGGGGGAGGCTCAGAGCCGTCTGAGCAGGGGGGTTGTGTTTACAAGGGGCACGAAAGCCTTTGAAGAGATCAGGACTCTTCACCAGGTCCCAGTGAGAGGCCCCGGGCTCCTCAGGGTCCTCATTAAAGAGCTAATAGCGTTGACTCTGAGGCTGCAGAAGACAAGCAGGTAAATTAGCAAATATGTGCTGTTTGTGGGGGCTGGAGAGACGGCTCCGCTGCGAAGAGCACTGGCTACTCTCTCAGAGGGTCCGGGTTCAATTCCCCGCACCCACACTGTGGCTCACAACCATCTGTGACTCCAATTTCAGGGGATCCAACTCTTCCGGCCACCATCGGCACCAGACATATATATGGTGCACAGACACGTATGCAGGCAAACCAGTCACATACATAAAATAAAAAAAGTTAATTCTTTGGAAATTTCATATATGCACTTAATACATTCTATCATAATCACCCCATTCCTCCTGCTAACTCCCCCTAGATTCCCCTTTCATCCCCCAAAACCCGAATTTCTTTTCTTTTTTTTTAATAACCCATAGAATTCTGCCCACATACTTCTGAGTGTGAGGTTATCCACTGGGGGCGTGGTCAACCCACCAAGGAGCCACACCCTTAAGGAAAACTGATTCTCTCCTCTGGAAGCCATTAGCCACCAATAAATCCTGAGTTGGAGATGGGGCCTTCGGGAAACTTAATTTTTTTTGATTATTTGGGAATCTCACATTAGGCACCTCTTATCATGCCCACCTCCTAGTCTTCCCATGTTTCCCGCCTCCCCTGAGGACCCCCCAAAAAGACAAAGAAAGTCCATTTTGTGTTGTTCATATACTCACTGGAGCATGGTCAAATTCCTAGTGGCCAGTCCCCGCAGAGAGGATGAGACTTTCTCAGCCTACATCCCTGTCAGAAGCCATCAGTGACCGAGAGGGACAGGGCCAGCTCTCCTGAGCCCACGGACATTAACATGGCTTCTGGCAGCAGCTCAGACCACGTGGGCTTTGGTGGTAACAAGGGCCACGGACCCACTCATGGCCGTCAGCAGCTGCACGCGCCTTAGGCCTCAGCATGGCTTCAGGATGCTCACGTCGGGATGACCGCCGAGGCAAGGAAGCCCGAGGACATCACCAAGTCACCGGTCAGTGGCACAGACAGCATAGGTCCACGTGGATCTCGGCTTGCATCCTAGGGCAGCAGCACGGACCACAGACACCAACACGGTCTCCAGTGACTTCCGGTGGCTTCGTCAACCCTGATAGCCCTTCAAGGAAGTCCAGTCAGAAAGTGAATCTTTCTTCACCTCAGGCCTCCATGGTGTGTAAAGCCAGGGAGAATCCCGCAGCTGGCAGCCGGTTTGGGAGCTGGGTCTGCATCTGTGTAAGTTCCAGGCTGCTGTATATGGTCCCACTGATCCTCCTGGCCAGGGGCAGCATGCCCACCAGCCCTCTTACCTGTCACCACGATTGAGTCCCCAGCCCCGCCTCTCCCCGTAGCTCACACCCCACTCCGTTTTTCTGTCCTTTCTACCTCTTGATCACTTATTCATTTAGAGCAGTGGCACCCCCTTGGGTGTCCTCTGCCTGGCCTGGTTGCGAGGTGAGACGCTTCGGTGTCTTCCCAGGGGAACTTCTTAAATAGATGGATGCTTCTTTAATAAAAAAAGGTAAATATAAAATAATCTCTATCATGTCAAAGACAGGCCTGCGCGCTGTAGGAAAGCACTCCGGCTATGAACAGTGACTGTCTACAGATATAAGCTGTTTTTCACACACTCCGCATTCAAAGGAAAGCACACAGCCCTTTGAAGGATGGAGAAAAAAATGTTCCTGGTGGGCAGGCTTCTGATTCCAGCTATTCCGGGAGCTGAGGCAGGAAAGCCACGAGTTCGAGGCTCATCGGGGGTGCAAAGTGAGTTCAGCACGGGCAGAGTAGTGAGGTCACCTTTCACAACTTGAAAATGAAGAGATAGGTGGACGGGGCTCTGCGTGGGAGTGTTTGCCCAGCACATGCAAGCCTCTGGGCTCAATCCCCAGCACAAACCAAGGTTAAGAAAAATATAAAACAATATATGTCATTCAGAACAGAGCTTTTGGAGGTTTTGGTTTTGAACATGAAGGACTTAGCCAGTGACCGCGTGATGGCAATTGTAACGGGGCCTAAAAGGTGCTGGAGAGCATCTTCCAGAGGTGCTGATGGGAAGTCATGGCCTCTCCAAGGTGTGGCTGAGGAGAAGGTTTTTATTGTAAACACGAGGAAGAGTTCAGCCAGAGGCATCTGGAAGAGCCCCGAGCCGGGAGAGAAAGCAATGATCTGAACATAGCTGCAGAGTGAACTGGGTCATGGAGGGAGGGTAGGCTGGGGGAAGGGGGGGCAAGAGAGAGGGGGAGGAGGACCAAGAGGGAGCACCACCAAAGGGCGGGGTTTAGATAGGAATGGGAAGCTGGGAGAAGGGGCCGGCGTGGACTGCAGAAGTTTAGGGGAAGGGGCAGGGAAGAAGAGCCGACGGAGCTACGACTGCTGAGTGAACCTGGGGCCAGCGGACTCTGGTCGGCTAACAGGCACCGCAGTTAGCCATTTGTCCCGTTTCTTTTAGACATGACAAGGTAGAGCATCTGAGTGGGGCACGGCAGGCATGTGTGAAGGACGGGCTGTGACATTCCAACATTGTTATGTCCTCCTGGTACGTAAGGCCCTACCCAGGCCACCTGCAGTACTGCACACCCTGCCACCTGCTGTCCCCTGTCCCCCTGAACAGCCACAGCAGGCTTGGGAGGAGGCATAGGAGTCAGGCGCGGGACGGGGCTTCTGCTCCTGGCGCCTGTTCAACTCCATGCTGAACCCCGCCCAAGAGGAACTGCATGGCCCACTCTGTCTGGGTGGCTGGGCTCCACACCCTGCCTCCCTCCCTAGTGTCTTCTCCTTTAGCTCCTCTTTCTTCTCTGTCTCTACTGCTAAGCTCCAGCCCAGAAATGTCCTCCTGCCTGCAACTCAGCTTTGCAAATCCAAGACAAAAGGGGCAGTTAAAGGAGGTCGGCTTACGATCCATGACAGGGCAGCGGGACAGCCCGGGCCTCAGTGTGAAGAATGTCTGAAGGACCCTGTTCCCACGGGAGACTGGAGACGGTGCACAGTGAGGCAGCCAGAGGTAGGGTTTGGGGACACCGTGCTGAGCTACTGGGATGCTGGGAACATGGTCGAGAGGGAAAGAAAGGACGTGGGATGGTACGTGCTCCCGTTCAGACCTACTGGATCAGTATAACCATGATACATGATTGCATGTACATGATATACATGATTGCATGTACATGATCGACATGATTGCATGTACATGATATACATGATCGCATGTACATGATACATGATTGCTAGAAAATGCTAGAAAGAGCCTCCATGTGCTCCCTTGTAGTGTCTAGCCAGCGGAGTCACTGGCTGACCACATACTCTGCCCTGCTCTGGAGTTAACATCGCCTTTGACTTGAATGATGTCATCGGCCACTTGTGGGACAGGGGTGGCCTTGGTGAGCCTCCACCGGCAACTTGAGCCCCGGCAGACTGTCCTCAGAAGCCCACAAAGGTGAACGGGAGGGACTTCCTGTTATGTCTTCTTATCAGACACTTACACTAGGAGTTTATGGACTGGGGCACCGGGGATCAAACCCATGACCCTTGGATGCAAGCATTTTGGTTTTACCTTGAGTTGGGGTCTCACCGAGTTGCCGGTGCTGGCCTTGAGCTCACTCTGTGGCTCAGGCTCGCTTGGAGTCGTTTTATCTTCTTCCCCTTCTATCCCTTCCGTCTTTCCTCTCCTCTCTCCCTGTCTTCTCCTCTCACAGCCCTGGGGGTGTGAACCTAGGGCCTCACACCTGCAAAGAGAATCACTCCGCCGCTGAGCCACGTCCAGGTGGTGGGATGTGTACGTGTGACTTGGCTTCACATGATAGCAGATCGTTGACCGACACCACAGAATCTCAGTCTTAGGGACAGATGAGGCCCTCTCTTCTCCCAGCAGAACAATGAGAGTGTCCCTCTCCCAGGGCAGCAGCAGGTTTTTATTATCTGTTTCTAGAGGCTGTGGTCTCAGTGACAGTCATCTAGGGGTTGACCTCACAGGTGACCTCTCTAGTTACAGCCAGCAACCCAGGGGGGTGGCTCTGTGGCAGCCACACTGCCCAGAGTTGTCTGAAGCAGGTAAGCGAGGGCAGTTGCAGCTCTTGCAGAGGGCCATTTCCCAGCATTCATATGAGGTGGATCACAATCACCGGAAGTCCAGATCCATGGCTCTGGCGCCCTCTTCTGGCCTCTTTGGGAATCTGCACTCAGGTGTGCATTCGTGTGAGCACATGTGCACACACACACACACACACATTTAAATTTAAAACAAATCTTTAAACATTGTGGCTTTTTTAGTTTAACAAATTTAGGTTTGGATTTTTGTCTCTCCCAGCTGCTAGCTGTATGATCTTGGGTATACCTGTCTGTCTCTCCGAATCTTTTTTTATATATATATCATAAAGTTGAGCCTCTTTTGCTCACAATGGATACATGTATATGGACATATTATGAATTCGAGCCCACTATGGATACATGTATATACATATAATACGTTAACATCTCAGAGTTGTTTTTGTAGCTGAAATGACACCAGGCATCCAAATCTCATCAGGTAGTATGCCCGACGCACAGTAGGTGTTCAAGAAATGAAGTGATAGTATGAATAATTACACAGTTATCAGGCTTCTTCTGCAAGGTTCCCCGATTGCTGAAATCCCAGCTGTGAGGATCCCAGCAGCCGGGCACCTCCCTGCAGCCCTAACTGGCCTTTCAAGTGATGAATTGGACTCTTAAATATTTAAGCAGCCTTGGCTGTTCTGCATTAAAAGTTAATAAGTCTCAACGGAGCGTCTGTCAGGTGAGTTTAACATCCTGCTGTGGACCCATGGCAATACCCAGAGGCACAGGGTGGGGATGATTCTCAGACCTGGATGGCACAGTGTTGAAACACCTGCTGGACTCTCCTTCCATGCCGTCTTCTGCCTGCTCCCTGCCAGCTGCACATGCACACATACACGCGCGTGCGCACCCCCCACACACACACACACGCACACGCATGCGCACATGCACACCTTTCACAATAACTTGCTTCTCACCCCCCATCCCCACCCCCAGCTTTGGGAATTGAGGCAGGGAGTAGATGGGACTGTGGGGAAGCAGAGAGCCTGGGAATGAGGGAGAGAAGGGGGGGGGAAGTGCTCCCCTGGGCTCTGTTTACTCTGGGTCCCACCAGGTGATCTTTGACAGGATAAAAATGTCCTTTGGTCCTCTTTATCTCGCTCAGCTGGTGTTTCTGGGAAAGGAGCACTTGACATTCAGGCTGTGGAGAAGAGGGGAAAACACAAACAGGAGGGGCAGGCGATGTTCAGAGAAGTTTCTCAGCAGCCAGAAACCGAGAAACTGCTGGCGGCTCCTCCAGACTCCTTCAAACTTGGGAAGCTGAGCCAGGTGAGGGCTAGCCCCAGCCCTCTGGACTGGAGTAGCAGGAGCTATTAGCTTTATGTTCCACCCTCCTCAGCCTTCATCTTGCCTGACACAGTCTCCCTGTTAAACACAGAAGCTGGCATTTTTGTTACAAGACTTCCCCTCTGCCAACACCTCCCTCCGCTCTGTGGAAAAGATCCTCAGGCCAAGGGCCAAAGAGGGATTTCCCTTTACCCGACTCCTCCCACCACTAGTAGTGGCCTCTGATACTAGCATGGAGACAGCAGGTTGCTTTTTTGTCAGTTTCAAGTCACCCCCACACTGGTGGACAGGATCCCACATCTGCCTGAAGCTGGGGGTGCTGACTGTTCTGGGTCCCAGGAGGGGCCTGTAGTCCTGACCTCAGAGTCTTGAAGTGTTCTGCTTCAAAGCAAGAGGCCAAACCATAGCAGCACTGGTGCTATCAGGGAACCAGGGACAGAGGCCTACTGGCTGGTGAAAGCATAGGCCGTCTGGTCTGGATCAAAGGACTAGTCTGTCTCCCTACAGGCAGCTCCACTTTATCCAGCACGGTATAGGCTGGACATCAGCCCTTGGTTTTGAGACAATGCTGCTAGCTAGCATATATTGCTGAACTGCCTGGGTTCAAATCCTGGCTCTGCCATTTGTAAACTGTGTTGCTCCGGGCAACGTGTCTTGCTTCTCTGGACCTCCATCTAAACTGGAGAATCATAGTAGCCACCTCCCATGTCGCTGTGGGGGTCGACAGCCCTCACTGTGCTGCATAGCAGCTGCAGTGGCAGTTTCTTAAATTGCTGGTTTTAATTATGAGGACATTCAGGAGAAGACCTGCTGATGTTTGCACCCACAGACCGGCATGCACTTCCTGAGCGCTTCAGAAATAAGCATGAACACGGGAGAACTAACTAACTCATCTACATCTATTTGTGACTTAATGTACAATTCTAGAGAGCCTATGTTTATCTTTAATGCTGGGGGTCAAACATGGGGCTTTGTGTAAGCCACTGGACTACATCCTTCTGGCCATGCATGCACACATGCATGCATGTATATGTGCATGTATGTATGTATGTATGCATACATGTATGTATAAGTGAGTGTTTTATGAAACCACCAAACTAGACCACTCTCTGGGTAGTATATTGGCTGGTTTTCTGTGTATCAACTTGACACGAGCTGGAGTTATCACAGAGAAAGGAGCCTGCTTCTCTTGAGGAAATGCCTCTATGAGATCCAGCTATAAGGCATTTTCTCAATTAGTGATCATGGGGGTGGGCCCCAGCCCATTGTGGGTGGTGCCATCCCTGGGCTGGTAGTCCTGTGTTTTATAAGAGAGAGAGCTGGGCAAGCCAGGGGAAGCAAACTAGTAAGCAGCATCCTCCATGGCCTCTGCATCAGCTCCTGCCTCCAAGTTCCTGCCCTGTGTGAGTTCCAGTCCTGACTTCTTTTGGTGATGAACAGCAGTGTGGAAGTGTAAGCTGAATAAACCCTTTCCTCCCCAGCTTGCTTCTTGGTCATGATGTTTTGTGCAGGAATAGAAACCCTGACTAAGATAAGTAGAAAGAAAGGCTTATTGGGGACTCCTTCTGCCAGGCTGTCTCTTGGGGACAGAGAGAACGGCAAATGGTGGAAGGAGCCTTGCCGGTTTTAAGGGGACAGGTAGCGGCATGGGGTGGTTGTAGGAGGGGGCACGTGAGCCACATCAGTCTGGGAGCTAGAGTAATGGGGACTTTGATCTGTTTCAGGCTTATTTGGGTTGATCAGGAACTTGAGGTGGTTGGTTATAGGGGGAGGATAGGCAATCAATTGCTTTTCCTGACAAACAGAAACCCCACTTAAAAGGGTTCTGAGGAACTGTGAGTCTAGGTTTCTGTTTACCGCTAGCAGCCCTTCTGTTTGTCCAGTCAGTGGCCAGCCCGAGCTGAGGCCAGACTGTCATTGAAGACACTCTAGGCAGCACTGCTCTTCTGGGGGCCTGCTTTGGACCTACCAGTGTGTATTTATTTATTTTTGTACTTATTTTGTTTGAGACAGAGCTTGCTGTGTAGCCCAGACGAGCTTCAGACTCCGTGTCTCCTGTCTCCTCCTCCTGAAAGCGGGGATTATAGGTGTGTGTTCTGATGCAGAGGCATAGAGGTACTCTCCTCTCAGCATGAGTCCCAATTTTGCCATCTGCTAACAGATGGTTCCACATAACCACTGTCTCTGTCTTTGGATTCCTGAGCAGAAATGGCTAGAAAACAATGCACTCCTTGAACAAAACAAATTTCCCTCTAACTCCTTCGTGACTGTTTCCAATGGCCCAGCCCCGGGGCCCTTCCTCTACAGAGCACAGGGGCTAGTTGTCTTCCTACACCCAGGCCTCCGGCACGCTGACCAGGACCTTCCTGGTTGTTTTTTAAAGAGTTTTGAAACTCAGAGAACAGAAATGGATTTGCTTTCCTGTCCCTCCCAAAAGACCCTGGGCTACTTAGGCAGATGACTCCCCAAACTGTAGTCCCTCAACGACCTGGGCCCACTCAGGGTGGGGGATGCAGGGAATGGGGTGGGGAAAGGGAGGAGTTGAAACAACTCTCTGAACATATTTAATGGCATACATAGGTTTTCTAGCTCAAGACAAGATCTGCAAATATTTGTAGACCCGTGTCTGAGCTAGTCTTGCATGTGCAAGGCTCTTTCCCTGTGAAAAGCAGGGACTGTACCAGTCTGGGTCCCAGCAGCCCAGTTGTTTAGCCAGGGAACGTTAATATGAAAGCCTTTATCTCCGGGCTGGAGAGGCAGCTCGGTGGAAAATGTGTTTGCTGCTCTAATTGGGGACTCAGATCCCCAGCACCCATATAAAAAGTCAGCCGTGGCTTCACACACCTCTACTCTCAGCTCAGGGCCTGGGGAGAGAGGAAGAGGTAAGATGGGGTGTGAATGAATGAAAAGTATTGCATTGACCCCGACACCTCCCACACAGAGGCATATATGCAGACTAGGACATACTCAGAGGCATACACACAGGCTAATGCACACGGGCACACACACACACACACACACACACACACACTTAGATACACACACAGGCATAGACACAGACACACATACACATGACACAGACACATGCACACATTCTCTCACACACACACACATTAGGCACACACACACAGACACACATGTATACACAGACAAGAGACACAGAAAAACACAGACACAGAGAAACACACAGATGCATAGAAACACACATGTAGACACAGATACACACACACACACACACACACACACACACACACACACTAACTGTAAAACAAAAACAGAAACAGAAGCAAACCTCCAGGGACAATCAAGTCCAAGGGCCAAGCCCTTCCAAAAGCAGGGGGCTTTCGGGCAACGGAGTTGCTGTAGGAAGAAGCCTGCCTCCGCCCCACTGTAGGACAGATACACACTGGGTAGCTAGCTCACTGCGCTTGCAGGGTGGGGTTCAGACAAGTTGAAGCTGCTGAGCAAACACACTGAGGATATTATTGCATCTCTGTGTGCTCCTGGGAAGCCTGGATCCCAGCTTGTGTGTGTGTGTGTGTGTGTGTGTGTGTGTGGTTGGTTGGTTGAGCTGGGACTGTGAGTTTGAGTAATCCTGTGATCGCCTGTCACCTCCGAGTGACTGCTCATGGCATGTTGACCTAAATGGGGAACAAGAACAGAAAATGAGGCCCAGCCCCCATAACCGCGGCCACGCTGCCATTGCTGTTTGAAGCCAATGTGTTATGGAGTTTTGTTACACAGCAAGCGCCAGCTGAAGCATGCTGCAAGGGGCCTGGCTGTCGAATGCCACGCTGGAAAATCTGCACTGTAGAAGGGTGCTTCAGTGCAGGGCCCACGGCCGATGCCCGGGGTTCACTGCCCCCTCTGCCACATGTCGACTCTTGGCCACGAGGGAAGTCACTGACATACCTTATCTATTCCACCATCGGGTGACAACAGCATGTATGTTCCCTGGGGTGTAGACAGGATTAAATGAACAGATAGGAGAAGCTTTGGAGATGGCTCAGAGGTTCAGAGCGCGGGCAGCTCTCATAGGGGACCTGATTCAGTGCCAAGCACCCACATAATGGGTCACAACAATCCACAGGCTTTTACACAGAGCACATACATACATGGAAACAACACACTCACACATGTAAAATGAATCTAAAAAAATTAGAGAGACCATGATGAGCCCTGGGGACATGCTGCTTCTGATCAGGGTCCCCCAGCCCCTCACAGCCCTCATGTTGGGGCTTCTCAGTCACTCATTCTCTCTGGAGACCTTTGGAGCCCTGGTCCATGTGCCCGGACTCAGACCCCCAGGGCTAGACCTGTGCTGAGGGTCACTGTGAGGCCTGGCCCCAGGCTTACCAGGGTCCTTTTAGCTGCATGGGATTATGTTTATCTGTCCCCCCGTGGTACAGTTGCCTGTCCCTTATATAGTCAGAACCTTGCTTTAAAACCAACACCTGCAATGTACACAGGGTTCCTGCGTAGGGTAAAATTCTGCCTGCACCCAAGGTGGGTGGTTGTTTCTCTAAACCGCTGGGTTCTGGGGTAATCGCAGTGCTTACAGGAGAGTCAAAGCTGCCGAGGGTAACAGCAGTGCTACACCACAGGCCACTTGGCTTTGTGAGAAGTTAGTCAGTCAGCAAGGAGTTGGGTCCTCTCATGGGACCTACTCGTCTGCCCCGTGTCCTCCCTCCCAAGCTTTCTTGTTATGCTAGGCCTGGGACAACCTGCACGGGGGACAGAGGAGCAGCTAGGTCCCTAGGAGAGCCTGGGCAAGGGTTGTGGGGGCAGGGGTTGTGACAATCATGATTCATTGTTCATTAGTATTTTAAAGAATTATTTATTTGTTTTATTTATATGTGCACACTGTAGCTGTCTTCAGACACACCAGAAGAGGGCATTGGATCCCATTACAGATGGCTGTGAGCCACCATGTGGCTACTGGGTATTGAACTCAGGACCTGTGGAAGAGCAGTCGGTGCTCTTAACCACTGAGCCATCTCTCCACCTCATTGTTCATTATTTTAAAGCAACATTTACTTTATTCTCTCTCTCTCTCTCTCTCTCTCTCTCTCTCTCTCTCTCTCTCTCTGTGTGTGTGAGGGAGAGGGAGAGGGAGAGGGAGAGGGAGAGGGAGAGGGAGAGGGAGAGGGAGAGGGAGAGGGAGAGGGAGAGGGAGAGGGAGAGGGAGAGGGAGAGGGAGAGAGGCAGAGAGAGGGGGGTATAGGTGCCTGGTAAGATCAGAAGGGGGACAGGATCCCATGGAGCTAGAGCTATGGGCATTGTGAGACACCTCCCCTCCACTGGTGCCGGGACCCAAACCTGAGCCCTATGCAGGAGCAACCGGTGCTCTTAACCACCGAGCCACCTCTCCAGCCCCTTCTTCATCCTGTCAATGAAGCTGTGAGGAAAACTGTGAATCGCATTCCGTGGGTGAAGAAACCGCAAACCAGAAGGAGTGTCCCTGCCGCAGGGACTAGGCCACCTGTGCTCTGGCTGTTGTCCCTTAGGCCTCACTTAGCTCCCACCTGACCTTGGCCATTCTACTGCCGCTCCTGCTTATAGGTGTGGAGGCAGAGGCTTGGGAGTGGTCGGAACTCTGGTCTGCACCTTGCGGTAACTAATAATCCTTATCTCCCGTGTCTGTCTGTGTGCCTGCCGGCCTGCCTGCCTGCCTGTCTGTCTGTCTGTCTGTCTGTCTGTCTGACTTAGTGGCGTCCACAGAGCACTGCTGAGACCCCAGTGAAGATGCCCCATTTCTTCAAGTTTGAGGTATATGGGATGTAGAGACAGAGCTAGAGGTTAATGGGTCACATTAGAGGCTCCAATGGGCGTGGGGAGGGCAGCTCTGTCCCTCCACGGGACAACTAGAAGCGACAATGGGATTCCTGAGACATAGGAGATGGACGAGTTTGCTGTTCTGTCAACTGAGCAAAGGTGACACCGAGGCTTTACTATTGTAACAGGCAGAGCTGGGGTAATGGCCAATGCCTGGGCTGAGCCTTGCGAACTTGACAATTTTGTAGATGCCAAGAGATGGTGGAGGTGGGGGGCGGGGTCAGTGGGGGGGAGACACGGGCTTCTCAGGTTGTCCAGGTGTAGGGCAAGGGGGAAGGGCATTGTAAAACTGACAGTATTCTAAGTCGAATACTGTTGTTGTGATGGTTAATATCAATTGTTAGACCTGGGACCATCTGGGAGGCCAGCCTCCACGCACACGTGTGTGGGATTATCTATGTCAGGCTAGTCAGGTAGGAAGGCCTCCTGTTCCTGCTGCTCTGACGCCCCGCCACGATGACTTGGACCCTGAACCCTTCTGTCTTTAAGTTGCTCTTGTCAAATTCTCTCTCTCTCTCTCTCTCTCTCTCTCTCTCTCTTTCTCTCTCTTCCATCCATTTGGATTTATTTGGTAGAAATTAATAAATAGATTACAAATTTGTAGGAAATGCAATCTCTACACTGGTTAGTTTATTGTCAACTTGACAAAAGTTGACACCTGGGAGAGGGCGCCTCAGCTGAGGAATCTCCTGAATCAGTCACTTTGGCCCATGGGCATATCTGTGGGGAATGCTCTTAAGTCATGATTGATGCAGGAGGGACAAGACCCCTGTGGGTGGTGCCATCCTGAGGCAGGGGAGTCTAGACTGATAAGGATCCTGGCTGAACACGGCCCATAGGATGAGCCAGCCAGTGAGCAGTGTCGTTCCATGACTCCTGTGAGTCTCAGCCCGGCTTCCTTCAAAGATGGATAATGACCCTGATGTGTAAGCTGAAATAAGTTTCAACCCTTTACTCCACAAGTTGCTTTGGGTCATGGTGGTTTTGGTGGTTTGGAGGAGAATGGCCACAGGCTCCTATGTTTGAATGCTTGGTTCCAGTTACTTTTTGAGAAGTATTAGTAGGTGTGGTCTTGTTGAAGTAGCTATGGCTTTGTTGGAGGAGGTATGACATTGGAGGTGGGCTTCCAGGTTTCCAAAGTTCACTCCAGACCTGGGGTTTCTCCCTCTGGACCTGCTGCCTGTGGGTCAGCAGGTCCAGCTCCATGCCTGTCTGCTTCACTCCATCACGATCACGGATGAAGGAACTCTCTGAAACCATAAGCAAGCCCCCAGTTCAATGCTCTCTTTTATAAGAGTTGCCTTGTTCATGGTGTCTCTTCACAGCAATAGAACAGCATCTAAGATGATTTTTATCACAGCAAAGCACTTAACAGTGCCCGATGCTGATCTACAAAGTTAGAGGAATCAAGACCCTGGGATCTGTTTATCTGTCTCGATGTCATTGTCGATCGCAGGGTCTTGGTTTCATCAAAGACTGAGAGCACTCTTCACAAAGGTAGCCCCCACACACAGATGGCTAAGTGCCTATCATGGGTGAAGGAATGAAGGAAACGATATGCAGTGAAATAGTGCCTAGTCAGAAAAAAGTGAAATCTTATTTGTGACAACATAATCAGACATTGAATGCCATTATTCATAGGATGGGAAGAGAGCCCAGAGAGAGGGCAGTAAAGAGATGCAAAATTATAGTCCGATAAAATGAGTGAGTTCTTCAGTGGAGTAGGTGGTTGTAGTTAAGAATAAGTTACTGAGCACTTAAAAATAGCTTAGGAGAGGATTTGGGAGTGTCTTAGGGTTTCATTGCTGTGAAGAGATGCCGTGACCAAGGCAACTCTTATAAAGGCAAACATTTAACTGGAGCTGGCTTACAGTTTCAGAGGTTCAGTCCATTATCACCATGGCAGGAAGCATGGGAGCATGAAGGCAGACTTGGTGTTGGAGAAGGAGCTGAGAGTTCTACATCTTGGTCCAACCAGGATCAACCGGGAGAGAGACTGGCTTTCACGGGCAACCAGCAGGAATGTCTCTTCTGCACTGGGTGGAGCTTGAGCATAGGAGCTCAAAGCCACCCCCTCAGTGACACACCTCCTCCAACAAGGCCACACCTATTCCAACAAGGACACACCTCCTAATAGTGTTACTCCATGTGGGCCAAGTATTTAAACACATGAGTATATGGGGAGGGGAAAACCTATTCAAACCACTGCAGTGGGTATTTCTAACACAAAGGTGTGATAGAGATTTGGTGGTGGATGTGTTCATTATTTTACTCTGAATCCCATGTGTATCAAAACATCACCCGGCACACCACAGTCCTCCATGGTCATTAGATATCAGCTGAACAGGAGAGAGTGAGGGGCTAATGTCTGCTCAAGAACAGTTTGGTGCTTTCAAACAATGGCGGTAGAACAACGGAAAGGCTGTCCCATGGGACAACTGTGAGGGAACCTTGGTCTGAAACACATCATAGAAAGTATGAAGCTATGGAGCAACCCAACGAGACTAGGGAGAAAAAGAAAAAAAGAACAGACCCCACAGCCTTTGTCTAAAGACTTCTGCGCTGTGACACCAAAGAATGGTCCAGAATGGAAGCACAGGATTGGTTGGACTTCATCAAAATGGAAACCCTTTGTTCTCTGAGGAACTCTGGTGGAGCCTAGGTATGGGCGTGGTGTGGGACACACCTGTAATCCCAGCACTCAGGAGGCTGGGGTAGGAAGCGGTCTCAAATTTGAGGCTGACCTGGGTCAGATAGTGAGGCCATCTGGGAGAGTGAAAAGAGAAGCCGTGGATGTAAGTTCTCAAAACTCAGTAAAAAAAAGTGGGATAGTTGGCTGTAGTTGTCAATTTGACAACTAGATCCTCGAATTGCCTGGAAAGAGTCTTTTTCCCCCCTGCATCAGGTTGTCCTGTGAAGATTGTCTTAATGAAGTCAATCAAGGTGGGCAGATCTCGTCCACTATGGGTGGCAGCATCCCCTAAGCAGGGGATGACTCAGGCAAGCCAGCAAGCACAGTGCATTCATTCTCTGCTCTCCACTGCGGTTGTGATGGGACTCCTCCAGTTCCTGCCTGGGTGGAATTGTCACCTGGAATCGTGAGCTAAACAAACCCTGTGTCTCCCCAAGTTGTCTATTTGGTCCAGGTATTTTTACCACAGCAACAGAAATGAAATTAGAACAGAAAGTGTCTGAAGAAGCATTTCATAGAAGACAGATGACAGACAACTGAAAAGAAGCCAGGTGTCCACATACTCAGAAATACAAGGGAAGAGCACAGGAGACAGCCCTGGGGATCCACTGGATGCCTCGGGCCGTGAAGGTGGACTGTCTCGTGTGTGTATGTGTGTGTGTGTGGGGGGGCAGGGATGGTTTCAGGGTATGGGGTACTTGGCTCCAGCAGCACAGTCACTTTGAAAGATAGTGATACAGGTTTGGTGACACAGGGTGTAACCTCACCTACTGGGGGACTGAGACAGGAGGATTTTAAGTTTGAGGCTAATTTAAGGAGACTTTGATTCATGATAAAGGAAAAGTGAGAAGAAGGCGGGGATAAAGCCCAGTGGCCAGATCGTGTGTGAGTTCCTGGTGTCAGAAAACCATCTCAAAGTTTCTTGACAGTTATGCTGTAGGAATTCCACTCCTAAAAATCCCAGGCACATGAAATAATGTGTCTATGCCAAGAGCCACCCATGACCGTTCACAGTGGTTTTATCTGTAATCCCCCAGATTGGATGCAGTGCAGATGTCTGACCAGAGGTGCCTGGACAGAAGGACTTTCAGAATCCACATCTGGGGGAATCTTACTCGTCTCTTCAAGGGAAGTCCATTCACATGTGCTCTGTTACAGACAACTCTCACAGTCAATGTGCTGAGGGGGCCTGTTGATACAAAATGTAAACTGAGTTGTGGTGACGGCGGATCAATGCGAGGAGATGACACAAGCAGAAGCTGCTAAGGGACCCGAGGAAGATTTGGAAGTGACGGGTGGCTGGTTTTGTTAGCTAGAGCATAGTGGTATTTTGTGGGTGGACATACACGTCAGTGTTACATAATCTTACATTTCAAATATGCACAGTGGTTGAAAATTATTTATCCATAAAGCTGTTGAGACTAAATTACCACCCATGAAGGTCGCTGTGAGAACAGATATTCCTGGGGCCCAGCACACAGTAGGTATTCAGCGAGCCGAGCTGACCACGGGCTTCTCGAAGTCTCAGAGTGTCTTGAAAGTCTTACAAGTGAAGTGGCCTCTGCTAGGAACCAGAGAGGGGGTGGGGACCACGCACTGCTCCGAGGCTCAGGTGTGGCACTCCATGGGGGAGCCCCAGGTCTCAGCTGTACCCGGAAGCCTGGAAGGACGGCAGCTTCCGTGACAGTTTGAGAGCCAGACGGAGCAGCTGCCCATTCCCACGGCCACCTCGGGCATCCTGGGCTGGCCTCCTTGCGGGCCCACCTCCTCCGTGCCCTGACCGCCAGCCTTTGTTCCTCCCTATGGCTTGTTGTTCGTGAGAAGGGGACACATTTCCTTTGTCATCTTAGCAGGTAAGTCACACCAGGCAGCATGACACTCCTGCGGTCAGCCAGCAGAGAGGCGCGTGAGACCATGCCTCTTGCTTTCTGATTACAGTGGTTATGTGTGGTGGCTAGGCTGACATTTTCTCTCCTGGAGAGATGAGGCTCTTTAGAAACTGCTGATTTAATTTGAAACCCCATCACCTACTGGGTAGCATAGGTGGAGAGCGCCAGACCCAGTGTGCTGTGGGGGTGGGGTGGGAACCGAATCCTAGGTGGACGGAACAGCAGGGTGCTTGGGGAAACTGTGAAAGACAGGACACACCTGACCAAGGTCACACGGGGTGAGCGGGTGTCACACGGTGAGCAGGTGTTACATGGTGAGCTGGTGTCACATGGTGAGCTGGTGTCACAGAGCTCAGGACCCGACTTTGCAGACCTTGCTGATGCTGGCCTGCTCTTAGACACTGGGGTCCCAGCTCTAGGCTGGGTTTGGTCAGAATCCCACGGTGAGAGCAGCTAACAGAAGGGAGGGTGACAGTGTGGGTTGGCACACAGGACAGGGACAGTGGCCTCTGCTGACAGGCCTGGGGAGGGGCCTGAAACAAAGGTCTTAGTCTCAACTGAAACCTGGAGTCTCCACCCCCTGAGATGACAGTGTCGCAGGCACTTGAAGAACATCAGACCCATGTCATCTGTCTGCAAGACGTTGCCAACTGTTAGCGCCTCCGGAAGGAGGTGCCATCTGATCCCGCGTAGGGAAATGCCACGTTCAGGCATTTAAAAGTCAGTGTGATTCAGGGACAAACTTTCCCCGAGTTGATGGGCTCCCCTTAAATCTGGGCATGGAGCGAGGGTGCGTGTGTGAACACGTGTCTGCGAGGTTCCTGTGACATGGGGACATCAAGCATGAGAAATCCCCATCTCCCATGAAGCTTCTCTTCCGGTGGTGGCGACACAGATGGGTGGCGGTTCCAGAGGGTGACGGAAGGGAGGAAGGTGAGCCGCATCTAGCCACGGGTGTGCCCAAAGGAGTGGGCAGGGGCGCGAACAGCTCAGAGGCAGGAATGATGTTTCCCAGCTTCTAGCGACAGAAAGGCGAGGTGTGGCCCCGCTCTCTGGCATGTTGGAAGAGTGTGTGGCGGCGACTCCACACGGGCTAGAGTCACCTGAGAGGAGGGAACCACAATGGAGAAAATGCCTTGACAAGACTGGGCTTCAGGCAAGCCTGTAAGGCATTTTCTTGATTGACAGTGGACGTGAGAGGGGCGGGGCCATCCCTGGGCTGGTGGTCCTGGGTTCAATAAGAAAGCAGGCTGAGCAAGCTGTGAGAACAAGCCAGTAAGCAGCACCCCTCTGACCTCTACATCAGCCCCCGCCTTCCCTTTCCCATTTAGGTTTCTGTCTTCGAGGTGGCTTATTATGACACCGAAGCCTGATAAGCCCTCCCCGCCCCCCCCCGCCCCCAGCTTACTTTTGGGTCATGGTGTTTCACCACATCGATAGTAGCCCTAACTTGAACAGCGTGGAGGAGGACTGTAAAGATAGGGAGGATAGAGTGGAGGAGCCATGGGAGGACTGCGTGTGCCGAGCCCCTGTGATAGCAGCTGACATCCACTAGGGGCAGCATGAGCACATGAGGACAAGCCCGGGACTAGGACCTTCCTCTCTTCCTGAATCCCTGCCCAGGCTCCCTGCTGGCCAGACCTGCCTTGAAGCAGAGGGGCCCCGGGGCGCAGAACGGGGGTGCTGGGTGAAGTGAGGCTCCAGGGGGTGTCCCCAGGGTCAGGATGGAATGGCACCGCAATGCTGTTGGTGACTGAAAGGCGGCCTGGAAAGAGTTGGAGGAGGGGAGGGTCCAGAGCCTGGGCGCCCACTCTGGCTGGGGTGCCTGGAAGGCAGTGGGTGGGTTCAAGCATGGAGATATGGGCCAGGTGTCTGTGGGACTGTGACTGGCAGAGGCTCCCAGGGCAGGGAGGATGGACAGAGAGGCTGGCGTACTGGACAGGCGTGCTCAGAGGCTCAGACAGGGCCGCAGGTCGGAGAAAGAGGAACAAGCCATAACTTGTCGTGGTGGTCACGTTAGGGGGGGTTGGAGGGAGAACCTTACCACTGGCCCATGGATCAGATGTGGGGACAGGGCACAGGGGCAGGGGGACACCTCATGGAGGAGGACTCAGGGAGGCTTGGCAGGGCTCCTGAGCTGGGGAACGGTGGGTTCGGGGTACTGTGGGGAAGAACGGCTATCCGGTTTGAACAGTGAAGCTGAAGTAAATCCGAGGATGTCCACAGTGGGGAGAGTGGCTGTGGTGGTTTGAATATGTCAGCCCAGGCAGTGGCAATATCAGGATGCACAGCAGTGTCGGGAGTGGGTGTGGCCTTGTTGGAGGAACCAGCACCATGGGGCTGCTTCCACGACTCCCTGTGTGGCCAGAGAAGGGGAGTTAAACTTGGATTGCTCAGGCCAGAAGGGAGCCACTCTGAGGATGGGGTCTTCCCTGCCCTTTGCTAAGAGTTCTTTACTTTTTATTTATTTTTTTTATTTTCTATATTCTTTGTTTACATTCCAAAGGCTTTTCCCTTTCCCAGTTCCCCCCTTACCATTACCATATGTCCCATAAGTCCTCTTCCCCCCCTCCCCGCCCATTCCCCAATCACCCCCCCCCACCACCACCATTTCTCTGTTCTGGTACTCTCCTACAAAACTGGATCTAGTCTTTTCTGGACCAGGATCCTCTCCTTTCTTTCTTTTCTTTTTTTTTTTTTTTTTTTTTTTTTTTTGGGAAAATCTTTTGATTTGCTAATTGTGCCTTGAGTATTCAGAGCTTCTGGGCTCATTAATATCCACTTATCAGTGATTGCAATTCATGTGTATTCTTTTGTGATTGGGTTAACTCGCTTAGGATGATATTATCCAGTTCCAACCATTTGCCTACAAATTGCATGAATTCATTATTTTTAATTGCTGAGTAGTATTCCATTGTATAAATATACCACATTTTCTGTATCCATTCCTCCGTTGAGGGACATCTGGGTTCTTTCCAGCTTCTGGCTATTATAAATAAGGCTGCTGCCGGGCGTGGTGGCTCACGCCTGTAATCCCAGCACTTGGGAGGCAGAGGCAGGCGGATTTCTGAGTTCGAGGCCAGCCTGGTCTACAAAGTGAGTTCCAGGACAGCCAGGACTACACAGAGAAACCCTGTCTCGAAAAACAAAACAAAACAAAACAAAACAAAACAAACAAAAAAAAGAAAAAAGAAAAGGCTGCTATGAACATAGTGGAACATGTGTCTTCATTGCATGCAGGGGAATCCTCTGGGTATATGCCCAGGAGTGGTATGCCAGGGTCCTCTGGAAGTGGCCCAATTTTCTGAGGAACCGCCAATCTGATTTCCAGAGCGGTTTTACCATTTTGCAATCCCACCAACAGTGGAGGAGTGTTCCTCTTTCTCCACATCCTCGCCAGCACCTGTTGTCTCTTGAGTTTTTAATCTTAGCCATTCTGACTGGTGTGAGGTGGAATCTCAGGGTTGTTTTGATTTGCATTTCCCTGATGACTAATGATGTTGAACATCTCTTAAGGTGCTTCTCAGCCATGCGAATTTCTTCTGGTGAAAATTCTTTATTTAGCTCTGTACCCCATTTTTTAATAGGGTTATTTGGTTCTTTGGGGTCTAACTTCTTGATTTCTTTGTATATATTGGATATTTTTGCTAAGAGTTCTAATGGAGGGTGAACAGAGGGGAGGGACTATTTATGAGGAACACAATGGCCCTGGGGTATTGACGCATGAGTAGGAGTTTACTGGTGAGTGACAAGGCAGGGTAAGGATGTGCCAGACAAGAGGGGCCGTGTGCTAACCCACACATTACCCGGCCATCACCAGAGAGCGTCACAGGCATCGGAAAACAAAGATCTGACAGAGGAGATCCTCCAGTGAAAATAGGAGAGGTGAAAATTACGCCAGTGTCATCTGCTTCCAGCAGAGCTGACCTTCTGGCAGGCATCAGGAAAGCATTCCCGGACCCCGGTGTTCAGAGCCGCCTGGTGTGTGTGTGTGTTGCAGTGGGAATCATCAATGTCACTAGCAAAGCTGAGTTCCGGAGAGGAGAGGAGGCCTCTCCACGGTGGTGTGACGGAGCTGGTGAGGGGTCCCTGCCCCGTCTGACTCTCCTCTCAGGGAGGGGGTGATGGTCTGAAACAGAACTTGACCGCCAGGCCTCAGACACGCAGCGGAGGGGACCTGGCTCTGCAGGAGGTTGGCGGCTGCCTCTGGCGGGCACAGAAACTCTCATTCCCGTCCAGCTCTGGCCTCTCAGCCAGGGCGGACAGACAGACGGCCCAGTGGGCAGGGCGCCCTGCTGGAGGGCTGAGCCAGGCTGAGAGCCTCATCCAAGACACCCGGTACAAGCCCCGGAGTCAGCCCGCGAGACACCCCGGTACAAGCCCTGGGTCTCAGCCCGACTCCGTTTGTTTTATGTGTTTGGGTGTTTTGTCCACATGTTTGTCAGATTCCCCAGAACTGGAGTTACAGATGGTTGTGAGCCACCATGTGGGTGCTGGGACTCGAACCCCAGTCCTCTGAAGAGCAGCCGGTGCTCTTAACTGCTGAGCCATCTCGCCGCCTCCTCCAAGTCTTAGAGTGGATGCTTCATAACATTTTTTCTTTTTAAAAAAAGCTAGCTTGGATTAATTGCACAATGTAATGAGTTTCCTTGGGATTTGAATGCACACAAACCATGCCTGTGGTCACATCCACTCTCCTGCATCACCCTGTCTTGTCCTCTCGGGCTGCTCCCTCCCCTCCCCTCCCCTCCCCTCCCCTCCCCTTCCCTTTCCTCCCGTCCCCTTCCCTCCCTTCCCGTCCCCTCCCTTCCCGTTCCCTTCCCTCCCGTCCCATGTCCCTTCCCCTCCCCTCTCCTCCCCTCCCCTCTCCTCCCCTCCTGTCCTCCCCTCCTGTCCCCTCCCCTCCCCTCCCCTTCCCTTCCTCCCCTGCCCCCCTTCTGATGCTGTCAGGTATTTCTGTATTTTAACCCAGATTCCTCCAAGGGTCTTAACATCTGGTAACTGCATGAGTACTGAGAGCTGCTGAATTCACTCACTCACTCACTCACTCACTCACTCACTCATTCATTCACATATTCATTCATTCACTCATTCATTCACTTGGTTATTCATTCGCTCAGTCATTAATTCATTCATAAATTTGTTAATTCACTCATTAATTAATTCACTCATTAATTAATTAATTAATTAATTAATCCACTCATTCATCATTTTAATTTTGCTCCCCATTGCTGTGGTAAAACAATTTCACAAAAGCAACTCAAGGGCGAGGGCTTATTCGACTCATAATTCCAGGTTGTGCTCCATCATTGTGGGGAAGTCAAGACGGCAGGAACTTGAAGCAGCCGGTCACATCACCCCCACAGTCAAGAGCACGAGGCAGCATGCCAGTGCTCAACCCCTGTCTACACTTACACAGTCTAGGAACCCAAAGTCCAAGGGGTGGTGTCACCTGCATTGGGCAGGCCTGCCTGCCCTCAGCAGTTAATGCCCTCAAGATACCCTCAGAGATGTTCTCAGAGCCCTTCTCCAGGTGAGTCTCAACTGGGTCAAGTTGACAATTAAAATGAACACCACACTCATTCATTCATTCATTCATTCACTTATTCAGTTAGGCTTCCATTCACTTGCTAATTAGTTAAGTCAAATATCCCTAGTGTACCTACTGTGGGCTGGACCCGATCCTGAGAGCCGGGAACACATCTGGGCACCAGATAGAACCTTCAGGGGTGCCATGTTCCTGCCTTACAGAAGAACCCGGGGTCAGGGAGGTTTAGAGATCCTAGGAGCCACACAGTTGCAGCTGCCAGGAGAGAAGGGTGAAGGTAGGAGGGAAGAAGGGAGGGAGGGAGGGAGGGAGGAAGGGAAGATCAAAACAGTAGTGCTTAGTGCTATTGAGTCTGACCTGAAACAGGCACACTTAAGCAGAGCTGCTTTCATGAAGGTAAATCATGAGACTCAATTGTGTGTGTGTGTGTGTGTGTGTGTGTGTGTGTGTAAATGTGGGTGCTTGTATGCATGGTGCGTGTGTTATAAATGTGAGTGCTTGTATGCATGGTGCAGGTATGGAGGTCAGAGCACAGCCTTTGGGCATCAGTCTGCACTTTTCTACCTCATCTGAGGCAGGATCTGTTTGCCACGGAGAGCCAGCTAGCAGGGCCTGCACCTCTGGGCTTTCTCCCTCCCAGCCCCCAGCTCCTATCAGCATGCTAGGATCACAGACATTCACAATCCATGCCTGGCTGTTACACGGATCCCGGGGATGTGAGCTCAGATCATTAGGATCATTTGGTGAGCGCTTTACCCCGGAGCCAAAACTGCTCGGCCCGACTTATAAGACTTGGACACGTTCACTCCCTTTCTGCTCAAGCGAAACACTGTGTGTGTGGCTATGGTTAGTTGAGGTTTGGCAAATGGCGTGGTCTGGTGGCCTTTGAGGTGTCCTGACTTTGACTTGTCCACTGTTCCTCTGCACCACGGGTCCTAGTGGTGAGAGTTATCTCTGACCCAGGACCACACCCTACATCCTCGAGCCCGACACAGGATGGAAAGCTGTGTACCCCCAGTCGGTTTGCACACTTATAAAGAACTTGACAACCCTGGCCCTGAATGCCAGAGGTACAGCAGCACAAGACAGTCAGGCCATGGCCTTGGCAACCTGGGCCGCTCCAGGCATTGACCCTGAAGTTGCTCTGTCTGGAGACGCCCAGGTACCCGAGGACAGCTTGTCGGGGATGGAGCTCACTGTTCCAAGCTTCCAGCCCAGCCCCTGCCCCACCCGAAATCCCCTGCAGCTTTGGTGACTGCCACCCCAGATGTGCTTTTACTTCATCTAGCGGCCGGAGCCTGTCACTCAGTAGAGTTGGACCCCAAGGGCAGGAGATCGCTAGGGTGTGCGAGATGCACTCTGGGGTCCCTGGTGGGAGGCTGCAGCCTTCCACAGAGGTCCCTGCCCCTCAGTGCAGCTCTGTTTGTTCTCTACCCTTCCTGTCTGTTTGTACCCCGACCTGTGCCTCTGAGGTCACCTCTCAGATCAACCCCACAACCCATGACCTTGCCGGGGGCTGACACAGAAGGGTGACTTTCTCTGTCCTGAGGCTCTGTGGATACAGAAGCCTTCCTCATGCCACAGAGAGGCCAGAGCAAAGGCCAGAGCCCCAACATAGGTCCCCAGCTCCCTCCTCAGCATTTGGCACGTCCTCTGCCGGAAGAGAGGCGCGAGCTTGCTGGTCCCTGCAGAGGTCATGCTTAGTTCTAAGTCCACCCGCCACTGTCATGTCCCATAGGCAGCCTTCGTGGGCTCTGCATTCTGATTCTACAGACCCAGGGCCAGGGAGGGGCAAAGACCAGTTGAGCCTATGCTTCCTGGGCAGCGGATTCACCCCACCCAGGGGACTGAGGAAGAAGCAGAGGAAGCTAGGGGAGGCATGGCTTCCCGTGAAGGGGAGAGAGACACGGAAGGGAAGCACACTGAGGTCGGTGGCCTGGAGTGGCTGGACCTTTCCTTGGTCTGGAGGCTCAAAGGCATGACCAGGCGGACTTCAGGCCCTGCCGAAGAGGCATTTTAACTTTGTATTGGGGATTGAACCCAGAAAACTAGGCAAGGGCTGTCCCGCGCTACCGTCTCGCCAGCAAGAACCACGCGGCACACTCAAGATCCTTCTGCAGAAAAGCTTTAATGCTCTTGAGAGGGAGAGCATAAGCCTACAGAGCAGAGACCCAGATACCCAGAAGCCCATCCCTTATATAGGCTGCAACCCCTGCCTCAAACGTGTCATCCCCTGATTGGCTGCAGCTCGGGAGAGGCGGAGACCAAGGGATGGTAAACTACCCAGCACCTGGCACTGACTTGTTTACTTCAAGCCAGCAGGATGTTTTGGACCTGCAGGATGTTTTGGGCCGGCAGGATGTTTTGGGCCGGCAGGATGTTTTGGGCCGGCAGGATGTTTTGGGCTGGCAGGATGTTTTTGGCCAGCAGGATGTTTTGGGCCGGCCATCGGCTCCCCACATCTCCCCCTTTTTTATTATTTAAAATAAAGACCTCAGATTGTCGATCAACCTTCAGGCTCTTGTCTGGACCTTCAGGGTTCAAAACAATCTAATAATGAGGCCCTTTTGCTCTTATAGCAAGTAGGTCACCCAATCTTTAAGGGGTGGAGACAGAGGTCGAACTCCCAAGCAACAAAATTAAGACTTCGTACGAGAGTCGCCACTAGGCTGTTGGTTTGACCCGAAGCGCCCTCGACCTGTCACTCTGCCGTTTTTCTGGGAAAGGGAAACTAGGGCAGGCAACCCTTATGCAGGACAACATGCCTCCCAGAGAGACCCTTATGTCAGGTGTCTCTCTGTGCGATGCTTTGCTCGGCATCCCCCATGGGCTGCTCAAGCTGGACACTCTACCCTGTGCAATGAGTCTAAGCTCCGGGTGTGCAAGAGCTGTCCAGCCGGCGGCCTACTGCTTGAGCATGGTTGGTCAAATGTCAGTGGGAGCTCCTTGTTCTAGAGCCACAAGCGCTTGGGCAATAACCACCTTGTCTCTCTTGGTTTGAGCCCTGAGCCTACAGACCAGCCAGAAAAGTAGCACCAGTCCACAGCAAAGGGCTGCGCCAAACAATCCCACCCCCACCCAGTCCTTAAAATAGGAGACAGCTGAAGCAATCCATGATGATAGTCCCTCCGTCAAGGACAGGTCAAGGCTCGTAGAGTTGACCTGGATAATGGCTGCTCTCAACTCTCGGAGTGTGAGTGACTGGGCGATCTGCGGTGTCCTTCTGCTCCAAAATTGATCTAGTAAGCCTCTCAGGGACCCAGAAGGGGTTTTCTTCACTCTGTGGGAAGACACAAACGGCTCCCCTGGATCTTATTAGAATAGGATCCGGGCCTTTCCATTCATTAGTCAACACATCCTTCCATTTTACCAATTCTTTAGGTCGATGCGGGTCTGAGCAATGTCGCTCTGCTGCAGTCTGATCATGCTTATCTGAATTTAGAAAATTTATAGTAAAGAGTGCCACTGCTATGGCAACCCGTGGCACGAGGGGCAGATCTTTTATTATTCCCCCTTTTTGTTTAATTAAATATGATTTGAGCGTACGGTGTGCTCGCTCAATGATACCTTGTCCTTGAGGGTTATATGGCAAGCCCGTAATATGTGTGACTTGCATTTGTGCACAGAATTGTTTAAATTTTTGAGAAGTGTAAGCGGGTAGGAGGAGTCAGAGACAATGTTAAGGGGACCTGAAAACTTTTGAAGAACATCTAGCACCACCAAACATTCTACTATCTGTGGGGAGGTTGATGGTTCTATGTGTCCCAAAGCCAATTGTTTTGCAACAAGATTAGTCACAGCTTCTAGTTTTTCAGAGGTTAACAGCCACTGGGGAACCCACACCGGGTCCTCTGTCTTCCATGGTATGGGTCGTGCTGCCCCAGTGGCACCTAGGAAAAACCCAGGCCCTGTCTTCCTTGATTTTGGACGAGGGATATAGGTACTACTTGCTCTCCTTCTGTACCTTCAAAGACTGGGTAAGCAAGGCACAGCTTTCTTTTTACTTTTTCAGACAAAAAGGAGCAAGACTTCGGGCGTGTCTCATAGGGAGAGGGCACCGAAGGAACAACCTGTGAAAGGGCTGTTAGGGGCTGCTGTTTTCGAGGTTCTTTACTATTCTGCCTTCGATCATCTGGATGGTATCTTTCCTCCTCATATCTGACAGCTTCCTCCTCTAACTCAGCCTCTTCATCGGGGTCCAAGACCTCATCCTCTGAGCTATTAGAGCTATCAGAGTTATCAAAGTTTAAAGCCTTAAGATCATGTACTGGATACAAGCTAGCTCCTCCTCTTGGCTTAACAATAGGAGAAGGTTCCTTAAGATCTGACATATTCACTCCCTTGTCTCT
Organism: Apodemus agrarius; assembly: GCA_964023405.1. NCBI lineage: Eukaryota > Metazoa > Chordata > Mammalia > Rodentia > Muridae > Apodemus > Apodemus agrarius. Next base: position 25,362,904 of record OZ030009.1, on the reverse strand, counting down.
AGACTCTCCGGGAGGTCCTTTTTCCTTTTTTGGGACTGGTTTTTTCTTGTGCGCGCCCAACCTCTCACTACGCTCGGTTTCTGATATGCTATCCTGGACCTCTTCAAGGGTGTTCCGAACTTCCGCCACGGCAGCCCTACAAGCTTTATCTTCTAAACAGTTTTTAACAAGTTTCCCAATTGCTTTTGTCCCCTGCCTCAAGTCTCTTTCCACCATTTTGCAGTCAAGATCTCTACCTAATTTGTTCTGTGAGGCAAGAGTCAAAGACCTGGAGCATTCATACATGGCAAAGAGAAAGATTAAAAGGGCTCCAAGAATGGTCACAAAAGCTTCAATGCTACCTTCCCAGGGTGGCGACAATCCCAAGTCGAAGCCAAAGAAGAACATACCTCTCCGAACGTATCTGCCTGCAGTTCTGAATCTTCCTTGTAGCCAAGGGGTCTCCGATGGTGCTGACGATGATGAAGTCTCGTATTCCCGGGTTTCGGCACCAGATGTCCCGCGCTTCCGTCTCGCCAGCAAGAACCACGCGGCACACTCAAGATCCTTCTGCAGAAAAGCTTTAATGCTCTTGAGAGGGAGAGCATAAGCCTACAGAGCAGAGACCCAGATACCCAGAAGCCCATCCCTTATATAGGCTGCAACCCCTGCCTCAAACGTGTCATCCCCTGATTGGCTGCAGCTCGGGAGAGGCGGAGACCAAGGGATGGTAAACTACCCAGCACCTGGCACTGACTTGTTTACTTCAAGCCAGCAGGATGTTTTGGACCTGCAGGATGTTTTGGGCCGGCAGGATGTTTTGGGCCGGCAGGATGTTTTGGGCCGGCAGGATGTTTTGGGCTGGCAGGATGTTTTTGGCCAGCAGGATGTTTTGGGCCGGCCATCGGCTCCCCACAAAGGGCTCTATCACTGGGCCAGGCCATCCAGCTTGTCATAAAGCAGGAGAAACTGAGGCATGGAGATGCTAGCAATGAGATGGGCTGATCTCTAAGGACTTTGAAGGTGCGCGGACAGTGTGCCCCTTTGGTTAGATGTCAGACCTCCAGGCTGGAATCCTGTCAGCCTTGCTTCTACTGTGTGACCTTGGGTAAGTGCCTAGCCCTCTCTGAGCTTCTCTTCTGGGGACTGAGAAGTCACGGTATACTTGCTGAGCAGAACATCGGAGGATGAATAGGACCAAGGACTGTGACGCGCTAAGCTGGGTGCTGGGGACTTGTCAGCCATTGTGAAGGAGACCCTGGTCTTGAGGATCGGCTGTGCCCTTCCTGTCCTGGGGGTTGGGCTCTTTGGGGGGGGGTCACAGATCTCTGCAGGTCTCCCTCTTGCTCCCTCTTGTTTCCACCTGGGGTGAGGGTAGGGGGCGCCGTTCAGTTCCAAATGTTCCTTCTTCCCCCTTTTCTTTTTTCTTTTCTTTTCTTTTCTTTTTTTTTTTGGTTTTTCGAGACAGGGTTTCTCTGTGTAGCCCTGGCTGTCCTAGAACTCACTCTGTAGACCAGGCTGGCCTCGAACTCAGAAATCCGCCTGCCTCTGCCTCCCAAGTGCTGGGATTAAAGGCGTGCGCCACCACGCCCCCCCCTTTCTTCTTCCCTGAAAAACAGCTTCACTTAAAAACCCATCTGGGAGGATGAATGGCTTGGGCTCGTTTTGCAGGCTCCGTTTTCAGGAGAAGAGCCAGGAGATGAAAGGCGCAGCACTTAGATCTCCAGTCTCATTAGGCCTCGTAACTCTGACCGTGGGGATTGTATTTCTGAGTTAGGTACTCGCTCCCCGCCCCCACTGCCTGATGTCGTGAGCTTGTTCTCATTTGTCTTCCAGAGGCTGGTCCTGGTGTCTGGGGTTCATTTTCTCCCTCTAGATAAATCGCTCTGTGTTCATCTTCCGCCAGGGACAGACTGTACTGGGGACCCTCCCATGTCAACTCTCCAACACGTTCACCTCCCACCTCGCTGGTAGCATCCCCCTCCCTCTGCAGAAGTCTTACGTGTCTTCTGAGATGGCTTCCAAGGCCAGCTTGGGGCCAGCGGGCCCTGAGGAGGGGTAATGCTCTCCCTTATCATGGGAAGTTGGCAGGGGACAGCTGAACCTTCATCGGGGAGGCCAGGGGGCAAAGTGGCAAAGAGACAAACAGCCTGAAGTTCAGAGGCTAGGGGACTCAATCGGAGTCCTGGCCGTGAGGTGTCAGGGCCATTACCCGCTGGCTTACCCTCAGCTTTAGTTCTTCATCTGGAAAATCAGGTGACATGATAGCCTCTACTTCCAGGGTTGTCATGGAGATGACAGGACACAGTGTATACAGAGGACACAGAAGTTCAGTGTCTGGCACAATTTGTACTTCATACACAGCAGAGGCCATCAGAGCGGGCTTGTTACCCTGTGAGATGTACGGCTCCACAGCCTGTGGTTAAAGGTCCCAGGCTCTAGCCTGCTCTAGCCCTCATGATTTATTCTGCTGGGGGTACAGAACACTTTGAGATTCTAAGGCCATAGGATACTATGACTTAAGGCCTTCCCCGGATGAACCAACAGGAGTGGGCCTTCTAAGCAACCAGAGAGGAGAGATGGTGGGGGCTAGGTTTTTGATGATATCAGGCATCACATGGTGGGAGTCTGTGGTCCTGAGAAGAGAAGCAGCCGCAGGAGGCCTGACAGCTCCCAGTAGTGGGAACATTTTCAGGTGACAGCTTGGGGAAGTCACAGACTTGAGGAGCCAAGCACAAGAGGCTAGGCGTTAGCTTGCAAGGACGAGCAGCAGAAGAGGGCGTGGTATGGGGAGACGGAGCCCGCACATGCTTAGGGGTCCCTTTCGGTATTTGACTGAACATGGATTTGGCTAGGCCGCCTGGGCAGTGAGCCCTGTTGCATTGGGAGAAGAAGCTCCTTCTGAGAGTGCTGACCAGACCATGGCTAGAGCACTGTGCTTGGCCAGGAGCAATACTGGCCACCAGCTAGCATGAAAGGCATAGAACTCTTGGGGCCCGGGGTAAGGTGTGCTTAATAGGGTCTCCTGATAGTTGCAGGGAATAATTCGCCACATAAGATGATGCCCTGGGCTACCTAACCCTTGTGTGTTGGATTTCTAGGGCTTCATGGTTTCATACCCCTCAAAGGGCAGGAGGCCAGGACTGGGTGCTGAGGAAGGAGTCTGCAGATAGTTCTTTCCAGGACTCCCAGCAGTGTTCCGAGCCTCTCTCAAAGCCTTGGTAGATGTCCACAGTCCCCAGCCATCCTGGGGTCATAGATGCTTCACCTCCCTGTCCCCACCCCATTAGCCTCCATTTCCACATAAGCCTGTTTCTAAGGACACCAGTCCCAGACTTAGGTCCCTTGACACTCTGACCCCATGTGGACCGATGACAACTCCAAATGTCCCTTCTCAGATGGCAGCACATTTGTGAGGGGAACATGGAAGTCTGAGGACACTGTTCAATAACAGTGTATAAATAGTGCATAAAATTACACCCAGGGACTGGAAGGGTGTCTCAGTAGTTTAGAGTGCTTGCTGTTTTCCCAGAGGATCTGAGTTCAGTTCTCAGAATCCATCTTTGGTGACTCACAATTGCCTGTAACTCGGAGCCTATAGGAATCTGATGCCCTCTGCTGGCCCCTTCTTGCTTTGGCACTTATAGGTGAATACACACACACACACACACACACACACACACACACACACACACATGCGCACATGTGCGCACGCACACACAGACATAGACACATACACACTTTTTAAAAAATCTTTCTTTTAAAGTAAAACTCAAAAAAATATCAATTTGTTTCTAATTTAATTTTACCACAGAGAAAAGCTCAAGAATATTTATAGAAATACAAAAGTATCCATACATACAAGGTTGAAATTACAGTGTCTGACACCTTAGAAAAGATCACCCCGCATGCACGGAGGCAAGAAAACACAGCTAAAAGCCACGAGAGCATGACCTTCATGAAATCCATCCTGATAGCAAGATAGACCGAGAAGACAGGGACATTTAAAAAATGTTAAGCGGCATTCCAGATGTTCAAAAGTGAGGCAGAAACACAGATATCACTGGCAATCTGAATATGGATTCTAGAGATACGCAGTTAAGCTGTGAAGGGATAGCAGTAACTTCCGATGAGATATGCAGACAAGACAGACATGGAGAAGACTTAAGACCACTGATGATCAGAGCACACCAGGGACCCTCCTATGAACATCCAGATGGTCATCCCAACATGGTCTAGAGGATGTGGAGACACGAGGAAGCAGTGCTTGAGATGTTTTTCATATTTGCCGAAAGTGTGCAAGGTGCAGGTCCAGGAAATCCAACAGAAACATCAGTGAGGCTACCACTCAGACCCTGATGTAATGAAAACATCTGAAAAGCCCCCAAGAATGAAGCCGTGCACACACTGAGTCCCAGAGGTGGTGGGGACAGCTGACTACATCTCTTAAGCTATGGAAATCGAAAGACAGTGTAACCGCATGCTTGGAAGAAAACTCACCCTAGACTTCTTCTCCCAGTAAAATGCTTTCCAAAATGAAGGCAAGAGCAAGACCTGCTCAGACACACAAGATTAGAGGGCCAATCACAAAGCATGATGGGAAATGGCCGAAGAGGTCCTTAAAGGAAGGAGTACAGGGCCGAATGAAGATGTGTCTCAGCATGAAGGGATAGGGTCCCCAAGTGACACCTGCGCTTACTGGTTTTTGTCAGCCTGACATAAGCTAGAGACGTCTGGACAGAAGAACCTCAACTGAGAAATTGCCTTCATCATATTGGTCTGTGGGCAGATCTGCCAGGCACTGTCTTGACTGCTGATTGATGTGGAGGGCCCAACCCAGTGTGGGCGGCGCTACCACTGGGCAGGTGGTCTTAGGGTGTATAAGGAAGCAGTCTGAACAAACCATGAGGGACATTCCTCCATGACTTCTGCTTCAGTTCCTGCCACCAGGTTCCTGCCTTGAGTTCCCTCAGAGATGACTTATGATCTGTGAGATAAACAAACACTTCCTTACACAAGTTGGTTTTGTCCGGGGGTCTTATCACTGCAACTGAAACTGTGTGTGTGTGTGTGTGTGTGTGTGTGCTCTTCAGCTGTCAAAGGTCAACCTTAGAGTCATCCCTCGAATGCTACCCACTTTGCTGTTTTGAGAACGAGTATCTCATAGGCCTGGAATTTGTTGATCTGACTAGGCTGGCTGGCCAGTGAGCCCTGGGATGCCCCTGCCTTTGCTTCCCCAGTCTGGCATCACAAACACACGCCACTACCACTTTTGTTTTTTTGTTTTTGTTTTTGTTTTTGTTTTTGTTTTTTCGAGACAGGGTTTCTCTGTATAGTCCTGGCTGTCCTGGAACTCACTCTGTAGACCAGGCTGGCCTCGAACTCCAAAATCCGCCTGCCTCTGCCTCCCAAGTGCTGGGACTACAGGTGTGCGCCACCACGCCCAGTGCCACTACCACTTTTATTAGTCAATTTTCTTTCTTTCTTGTCTTCTTTCTTTCTTTCTTTCTTTCTTTCTTTCTTTCTTTCTTTCTTGTCTTCTTCCTTCCTTCCTTCCTTCCTTCCTTCCTTCCTTCCTTTCTTTCTTTCTTGTCTTCTTTCTGTCTTTCTTGTCTTCTTTCTTTCTGTCTTTCTTGTCTTCTTTCTTTCTTTCTTTCTTTCCTTCTTTCTTTCTTGTCTTTTCTTTCTTGTCTTCTTGTCTTTTCTTTCTTTCTTGTCTTTTCTTTCTTGTCCTCTCTCTCTCTCTCTTTCTTGTCTTTTCTTTCTTGTCTTTCTTTCCTTCCTTCCTTCTTTCTTTCTTTTTTCTTTCTCTTTCCTTCCTTCTATCTATCTATCTATCTATCTATCCATCCATCTAGTTTCCAAGGATAAAATTCAAGTTCTCCCGATTGCATGCAAAACTGACTAAACCGTCTCCCCAGATGCACTATTTACATCTCTTAAGGGTCATTAGGTATTTTGATAATAATCATAGTACCATATAATAAAGCTTATAATGTCTGTGCAAGTAACACATGTGCACTGGGACTAAGGCTGGGAGGAGAGGAATGGAAACGCACACTATTATAAGCTTCCTATTGTAGTATGTAGTTTCTAAAGCTCTGGGTGGACTGCGCTACCAGCCCCACTCAGGTTCCCTTGGATCCGCAGATGAAAGACATCCATACACATTAGCTTATTTTTATATGCTTTTGCTCTCTGGCCGGACACTTTTAAGCCTCTCGTGGCTGGCGTGCCCTTATCTTCACTTCCAGCTCAACACCTTTAATTTTGTTCTTTACTTAGTTGCCAGGTTACCTTCTTGTTCAGACCCCTAAATCTGTCCTCAGATTAATTATGTTTTAATCTGCCGCCTGCTACTCCAGGCCCATGCAGGGAAGCGTCCGATGGCCACCCCACCTGATATCTCACACGGCTGACAGCTTTTTCTCCATCCAAAGCATGGTGAATCATTTCTCCTCTCTGTGTCTGCTAGCCTGCCTTTGGGAAACTGGAAGTCCTGCCTGTTCCGCCTAACCACTGGCCCCTAGCATCTTTATTGATCGATCAAGAATCAACTGAGGAACAGGACCTTCAGCATTCACACACAGATTCCTGATCAGAGAGCATCAGAGCCAACCCCTACATCTCACCTTTTCTGTCCAATTAAGACAAAACAAAACAAAAAAACCAAAAATCCAAACCTCTTCTCTCAGATATAAATTGAACAAAATCATAACAATCATGCAAATACAAAGTATGATATGCAATTAACATCCAGTCCTTCATATTTGTCAGTCAGATAAAGTGCTCTACCATCATTTCTAACTTAAAGAGTTACAATTCTGTCTCTGATTTATGTTTAGATTTTAGACATCATCTGAAAACCATGTCTTTTACTCTCTAACCTCTCTCTCAACCTGTGTTTGATCTCCAGGATCCACATGGTGGAAGAAGAGAACTGGCTCCTGTAAGTTGTGCTCTGACCTCCCCATAGGTAATGTGGCACATGCACGCCCAGAAACACACACATGCACACATGCACACACACACCAAACAAACAAATGAATAAGTAATAAAATAAGTGTGAAAAGCCACTGAAACAAAAAAATACAAGTAGTAAAAGATTGAATAGAGAAATAAAATGAATCACAAAACAACTACAAAACTTGCTCTGCCCTTCACTCCTTCCAAACAGACTTTGTGCCCATCTGTCCTGCTGTTCCTAGATCCAGACTGAGCACCCACACCCTCCCCAGACCTATCAGAACCCCTATAGTCAGCCCCACCCCCAACACCTGACCTCTGTTTCTGTTGAAATCCTGTCCCAGTTTTAAGACCGAAGTCAAGGGCAGGCCTTCCAGGAACTTGGTTCTGATTCTCAGATGAGATGAGCCTCCTTGCTTCCATGTTTCCTTGTGTTTAGGTAACCATCTTTCACTCATTGTCATTGGGAGGGAGACCTCTGTCCTTTACCCCTTGCTAAACCCACCTCTGGAATCCTTTTATGCCCTCTTACCTCTGGTTGGTCAGAAGTGGGCCACTGCATCACCACCACCACCACCACCACCACCACCACCACCACTACCACCACCACCACCACCATCACCATCACCGCCATCTCATCATCAGATATTGGCAGTGCCAGTGTGTTGGTATCTGATCAGGGGGCTGAGCCAGCTCTCTCCCTGCCCTTACTCCTCATTTATTATGAACACTAAGAGTGCAGTCAGCTCCAAGGACTCCACAATGATGAAACCAGGTGAGAGAAAGCAGAGATCTCACCTTGACCTCCAGACCTGTCTCCACTGTAAGGCAGCCAGCAAAGAAGACACAAGGGGTTCACAGAGGCCTAGCTGTGCAGGAGTTAGAGCAAAGTGGGGAGGCCCGTCCTTCTCAAGGGTCCGTGGGCTGCCTCACGGAGAGGGCTCACCTGGGAGTTTCTTGGAACGGTGTCTTCTCCAACTCCCCGCCAGCAGTCCTGCATCAGCAGTGCACTGAGGTCCAAGACTTGACGCCAAGCCGTGTTCCCTATCAAGATGGAGCATTAACAAGGACTATGGTGTTGCCTCTTCTTGTGCACAGAAAGATGGAAGGACACTGGTCATCCCACCATACACTCCAGACTCAGACCTCCGGCCTCTAGCCCTGACATCTTTCCGATGGCTGATATTATAGTTTGTAGTAGAGTTGGGAGGACCTTTCACCGTGACAAGCCAGGATCACCTGGGATGCACTGCAGGTGGCAGATCTGTGAGGTGAGGGACACACTGGGTTCTGACTCTGGTGGCCGTACACATCAGTAGCATTGGTAAGATGGAAATCCTCCCAGGCCATGGCTGCCTCAGAAGTGAGAAACCCCATCCTTGAGGACAGGGTTCAGGGAGGCTTCCAGAGGTGCCTGTGTGCTGGGCAGAGAGGACAGGGCACATCGGTCATGAAGCAGATACCATAGAGCATCCCTAAACAGGTCTATGGAGGGGGGGGTCCATGAATGGCATGCACCTGCCACCTACCAGGGCTACTTGTTAGCACCCCACCCCCATACTTCTTGTATTTCTCAGTGTGAGGATGGAACCCGGGCCTTGCAATGCTGAACAGGTGATCTGTCACTGAGCTACCCCCCCCACCCCGAGTCCATGATTATTTATTACTGTGCTCATTGTCATCAACATTATCACCGTCTGTATCATTGCTGTCTTTACTGTCTCATCGTTAGCACTGTCACCATCACTACCATTACTACCATCACCACCACCATTACTACCATTATCACCATTACTACCATCATTGCTTTTACTAACATCATTACCATTACTACCATCACCTTCACTATTAACTACCATCAGCATTACCAATTTACTACCATCATCACCATTACTACCATTATCACCACCATTACCACCATCATCACCATTACTACCATTATCACCATTACTACCATCACCATTGCTACCATCATCATCATCATTACTACCATTACCACCAACATCACTACCACCATCATCACCATCACTACCATCACCATCACCATTACCACCATCATCACCACCACCATCATCACCATTACTACCATTATCACCATTACTACCATCACCATTACTACCATCATCATCACCATTACTACCATCACCACCACCATTACCACCATCATCACCATCACTACCATCACCACCACCATTACCACCATCATCACCACCATCATCATCACCATTACTACCAACATTGCCATTACTATCATCATCATCACCATCTCCATAATATTTATTCCCACCATCCTTATCATCACCACCATCTCCAGCACCATCACTACTCTCACCACTGTGCTCATTACTGCCGTCTCTACCATCACCACCACTACCATCACAATCACCACCATTCTTATCACGATCACCACCATCATCATCATCGACATCATCCTCAACATCACCATCACACTAGCCCCGTCCTCATTATCACTCTCATCATCATTACCATTATACCATCATTGTCAACACCATCAGCAGCACCATCACCATCGTGACCATGACCAAGATCACCATCACCACACTGCCAGCACCATCACTGTTAGCGTTCTGTCTAAACTCCACCCTTCAGCCTGACCACTATAAAAGGGGCTTCTTGCCCCTCCTCTCACTCTCTCTTGTTCTCTTGCTCTCTTGTTTCTTCTCTCTTGCCCTCTTGGGCTCTTCCCTTGCCCCCTCCCTTCTCCATTCCCTTCCCCCCTCTCCATGTGTTCATGGCCGGCCTGCTCTTCTCTACTCTCTCCCTCTCCCTGCGTTTCTCTGCCTCTACTACCCTCTTAACTCCCCTCCCCACGACCAGAAAAAGCTCTATTCTATACTATACTGTTGTGTGGCTGGTCCCTCAGGGGGACGGGATGCCTTGGCACGGTCCTGCTGAGACACCCCCTTCCCCCATACCTCACCATACTGCCATAGAACATATTCTATTTCTCTTTATCTTTTTATAAACACATCAATCACCACTATTGTCACCAGTCCAGGTCCATGTTGTAGCCACTTCCTGTGCCTACACAACTTGCACATCCTGATGTCAGCCCCATGAATCAGTTGATGGGTGACATGAACCCGAAAGTTCATAATTCAACCCCCTGGCCTTGTAACTTACGTCAGTGCTCAGATGGAGGTCACCAGAATGACAAAGGACACAGGGTCATTTTGTTGACATTGACTTCAAAGGACAAAGAGCCTTTCGTGCTCTTGAACCTCAACTTATCCAGGGCAGCCTCTTTTTTGGAGGGGGGGGGTCCCTTGGGTTTTCCTTGACAGGACCAAGGAGGCTAAAGCCAGCTTGTTCCTGCCTCTCCTGGGCTTCCCACTTCTACCTCTGGTGTTTGAATAACAAGCTTGTGTTCTGACCTCAGACTTCTGATTTCACACTGCCTCTGTCCCCATAGCTACCAGCCTAGGGCCTTCACCAAATGAATGCCACTGTAAGGTGACAGCTGGGGTGGTGGTGGCAGGGGTTCAGCCAGTGAACCCTGGAGCTGGGCATGATGGGGAGGTGAGTGGTGAAGGTCAAAGTTACCAGGAGGCAAAGATGGGGACTAGCAGAGAAAGGAGAACAGCTTGAGAATTCTCTGGAATCAGAGAGTATCAGGGTCTGATTCCTGCTTCTCAGCTTCCTGCCAAGTCCCTGGACAGAGGTGAGGTGCCCTGTCACAGGCTGGATGGGGAGCCAGGCTGAGGGGGGACAGAGTTGTGGGTGAACAGATCCCATTTCTGAAAGTGAGAAAAAGGTAGATTGGTGCAGTGAGGTCAACCATTAGCCCTACATAGCCCAGGGCACATGGCGGGGAGATGTGGAGGAGGAGAGCTGCTGGGACGGAGGCAGGTGTCACTCCAGGGCTTTTACCTTCCTTCTCAGTCACCACTGCTGTCCCTGTCACTCTCTCTTTGTGATCAAACGCTAGTCTATGAAAGCAGTTCTGGGCTGAGATCAATAAGTAAATCAGTACATCACTAGGACTGGGTGACTGGCAGGGCAGGTGAGCCTGGCAAAATCATTTGGAGGGAGGCTGTAGTCGGAAACACCCCGGCTTCTCCTAAGACGGGGCGGGGGCGGGGGCTTGGCCAGCAGGAGCTCCGCTCTGGAAAGTCCTCAGAGCACAGCTGCTGCTCAGCTCATCGTGGCCCCAGCCATGACCCTGTCCACCTTGAAGAATTTGGACGGGGTGGCCTCCTAAAAGCATAAGCCAGTTTCTGTATATCAGCCCTCTACACTAGCTCTCCTGCTCTCTCTCCCTGTCTGCCACATCCTCTGGAGACAGGTGTGTGTTGTATTATGTATAGACAATAATACATACAATACAAAGAATTATTAAAAGATTGTCCAGAGAGGTAGATTCGATTGGGAGGCACACAAGTGCTTGTATATGAGCACGCACGCACACACACACACACACACACACACACACACACACACACAGAGAGAGAGAAAGAGAGAGAGAGAGAGAGAGAGAGAGAGAGAGAGAGAGAGAGAAAGAGAGAGAAAGAGAAAGTCCTGTGGTAATTGGTGGCTTCAGGTCCACAGTCCAGTCCAGTGTCTTTCCCTCCTTGGCATAGACTTCCAGCCACCTTCCCTGGGAGTCCTCAGAGGCTGACCCCAGATAGCCCTTCACAGAATGTGGCTTGGACTCTTTTTTTTTTTTCAAAGATTTATTTATTGTTTTATCTAAATACACTGTTGCTGTCTTCAGACACCAGAAGAGGGCGTCAGATTAAGGATGGTTGCGAGCCACCATGTGGTTGCTGGGATTTGAACTCAGGACCTTTAGAAGAGCAGTAGGTACTCTTAACCTCTGAGCCATCTCTCCAGCCCGGGGCTTGGGGTCTTATCCCAGCTCCATCTTCTGCATGGCAGACTCCTAGAACAGCTTGGCCCCGCCCCTCTGGGGTGTGGTGGGAATGGCTGGACTGTCACTCACGACTGTCTTAGCACTGCCAAGGTCCCTGTCCCACCTTCTCTCACTCCCCTGGTCCCCCTTCCCCCCCTCATTACCCAGAAGCACATGCTCACCCTCTCTCCACCCAGGCTTGGCAAGCTCCCTGAGCAGCTAGCTTCAAGAAGCCCAGCTCCCCAGAATGGAGCCCCCATCTCCACTCCCCTGGCCCAGCAGTGGCAGCTGGTGTAAAACCCTCCCCTTCAGAGGCGACAGCCCATTAACGCTGGGTCCTTGTTTGTGGCTATAAAGTTTTAAGCTCTGCATCTCATAGTGGGTGGTTTCTAGTTACACCAGATAGAAATGGAGCTGGCTGGAAGAGATCAAGGAAAATCAATAAGTAATAAAAGTTGCCTCGTGGAAAATGTATCATCTCCAGGGCAGGAGGAGCAGGTGTCAGCCTTGGGAGAGCCTCAGCAGGTGGCTCAGCAGCTGGGGCGGGGAGTGGGGAGAGAGGGGGATTGTGGAGAGGGGCGGCACCCGCCAGATGGCTCTGAGTCTCTGAGCTGATGGGACATTTCTTGGCTTCACTGCTGGGGAACAGGCAGAAGAAGAGTGACTCGCAGCCTGGGGATGGTCTGCTGTGCGTGGGGGGAGGGGGAGGGGAGGTGTGGTGACGCGGTACAGATCCTTGACCTGGGCCCCTGTCGGTGCCCAGTGGCATGGACATAGGAGACATCGTGGCCACTGGGTATCCCCTCTGGTGTCCTAGCGGGGCTGACCACAGAAGGACAGATGGGGGCCAGGCAGGGCCACGCCACCCACGTTCTGGGGCAGAGCTCAGCTTGTCTCCAGCTCCAGCTGGTTCCCACGCCACATCATCCCCCAAGTCCCCACCCAGGATCTGAGGACTTAAGATGGCCAAGGAGCAGCCTCTGTCCCGAGCAGCATTTATGGTGCTCTCATTAAACGTGTCACTTTACGGATTCCTTGTAGGCTCCTCGGAGCCCCATGAATGGAGGCTGCTATTGTACCCAGCACACGGATGGGGAAACTGAGTCAGAGAGAGAGATTAACTCCCAGGTCACACAGTTCTACACTCATGGGCCGCTCCCCCCTCACACACACAACCTCTTCTCTATAGCTGTTGAAAAGGGTCTGTGGTAATCCATCTCTGCCTTTGATATAGTGAAGGGGGGACTGAGGCCCAATGAGGGCGAATGACTTGCATGTTAGTGGCCAGCGTAGATCTCTTGATTTCCGCTCAGTGTTTCTTTATCTATAAGCTGTTCTGGCCACCTCCTCCTGAGACAATGGCAGGGAAGTGATCTAGAGGTCAGAGGGGGACAGATAAGGGGGAGCCTAGGCAGCTCTGGAGGGGGGGGTGGGGCAAGAAGGAGATGGTGCTCAGGGAAGTTAGCAAACTGCCCAGAGCCTTGGGCTTCACCCCCCCCAATCCCCAACATCACTCCTCCTTTGTAATGAGAGCTGAGGGAGAACGGGCAGGTCAGCATGGATGGTCAGTCATCCATCGCTTCATTAATTAGGTGTCCTGAATCCATTAAACCTGGGCATTTAATTTAGATTTACAGGGATAATTCAGACTTATGAGACTAGCTATCACACATCAAGTAAGGAAATGCTTGTTGGTTTCGTAGGCAACGTTTACCGAAGCACTGATAGGATGCTTAGTAGTCACCCCTGTTAGCTCAGAGATGAAGGATCCTGGGGTGGGGCCCGTGTCCCACAGGTGTGGGTCCTCCTCACTGCATAATCTTGTCTTCCTCCTGGTGGCTGTTTCATAGACATGCCGCAGGAGAGGCAGCGCTCAGCAAGGCCAGCTGTCTTCCCTGCATCCCCGCAGCCTGGGCGCTGTCAGGCAGAGCCACGCGGGAGCTTCTGTGACAGGAGTCAGCAACCAGCAACCTGCTCTGACAGTGGCACTTGGGGACCCGCAGTCTTGGGAGTCATCTCTCTGTCTCTCTCTGTCTCTGTCTCTGTCTCTGTCTCTGTCTCTCTCTCTCTCTCTCTCTCTCTCTCACTCTCTCTCTTCCCCGGAACTTTGAGTTGAAGACGTGACAGGTTCTGGATGTCCCCTGAAGGGCTCATAACTGGCGGCCTTCAGCGCATGTCTGTCCTGGGACTGGACACTCAGCTCCTGTCTGCTGTAAATACTGTGGCTGTGACTTCCTGGTCTGTGCCCCTCCCTCACACGGCTCTTTCCCTTTCTAGGAGTTCTGCACTCTTCTGTCCTTCAAAAGCCACGGGGACCCTGTGGGCAGGGCCACTGGTCTGAGCTCTAAGCTGACCGGAAGTTTGGATCAAAAGGAAACCTGAGGCCAGCCCTAAGGGAATTGTCAAAGAGCATCCGGCTGAACACGCCCAAAGGTGTTGGTGACTGTCAGGAGCTGGGGGAGGAGAGCTTACAGGGCATCTTCCTGACAGGGCTTGATTTGAGAAAGGCCACCCAGCCTTATGGTGGCAGGTGCGGAGAGCCTCAGGCTGTGCTCTCATCCCCACAGGCAGTCGGTGATCCTACATGTGGCCGTGGCTTTGACTCTTGTGGGTGCCTGCCTTTTCCAAGGCCTCGAGCTCCGGCCTCCTCAGGGGCTCCTGTGAGTCTGCCTCGCACGTCTTCAATTGTGCCCAAGAGTCCTGAGCAGGGTAGCACAGGGCAGCAACTCCCAGACTCCAGAATGGCACTCTCCTGAGCCTTGGATGACCTCTGGACTCGAGCAGCTGGCAGGTCTAAGTGACAGGGAGTCGACAGCTGGTGGGAACAGCTCCCAGCCTGGGGGCTTCATTTGGTGCAAAAGTGTCCCAGCCCCACAGGTGAGACAATTCTGAGGCCCCTGCGATTCTGTTCTTGCATGTCCTGGGGAGTCATTTTGCATTCCCTGTTCCCTTTCCAGTGTTACCTACACCCCACCCCACCAATGCTAACTATTTCCCTCAAGTTCTGCTCCTTGGAGAGAATCCTCCCTCCCTCCCTCCCTCCCTCAGCTCCAGGCCTATGCCTTCCACGCTCCCTGCTCTCTGTGCTGCTAGATGTTTCCTGAATTCTTCACCTCTGGACAGCTGTCTGCTACATATCCTGGTCACCAGAGGACAGACCTTCCTCAAAGTTTTCCCATTCTTCCTTCCTCCCTTCCTCCCTCCTTCCCTCCCTCCCTCTCTTCTGCCCTCTTCCTCCCTTCCTCTCTTCCTCTTTCTTTCTTTCTTCCTTCCTTCCTTCCTTCCTTCCTTCCTTCCTTCCTTTCTTTCTTTCTTTCTTTCTTTCTTTCTCTTTCTCCTTCCTTCCTTCCTTCCTTCCTTCCTTCCTTCCTTCCTTCCTTCCTTTTCTCTTCTTTCTTCTTCGGCATGTGTATGTTTGTGCGTGTGTCTGTGCATGTGTGTCTGGGCACATGTATGGCTGTGCAGGCATGTAGGGGCCAGAGGCAGATATCAGGCATTGTTCTCAGTCATCTCTCGTTGAACCTGGAACTCACCATGTCACCATGTCACCATGTCACCTAGCAGGACTGGCCAGCTAGCCCCAGGGATCCTCCTGCCTCTACCTCCCCAGGCCTAGGTTTTCACACGGGTGCCAGGGATCGAACTAAAGTCCTCACTCAAGTGCAGCAAGCTACCTCGCCGGCCTGCCCTTGCAGGGTTTCAGCAACATTCCTGAGGAGGGCCAAGGAGGCTTTAGAAGTCTCCCTGAATGGTTGCAGGCACCAGGAAGGGCCATCTTCATGGCAGGACTTATCTTCGTCCCTCACCTGCTTGGTCACAGGGAGGTCCCATAAGGCCACTGGCATGAGCACAGAGAACAGCCACGGTGAAGAGGTTGGGGCTCTGCTGTGCAGGCCACCCAGACACAACCTCCTGGTACTTTCTGCCTTTCCTGTACACTCAGTGTCACTTCCATCTGGTGCCACACGCTTGAGTTTATGACTCACTGGGTCAGAACACACCATGTTCACCACAAGCAGGCGGGGTCTTGGGGGTCACTTGATGCTTCGCAGGGGAACAGTTATCCTAACAGTTTGCAAAGATTTACTCCATTATCTCTTGGTCCTTGGGCTGGGAATTGCTTGCAGGTTCCACAGCGACACCATCTGTCACGGACAGTGGATGCTTTATCATGAGGCCCCAGTGGCAGCACAGATGTCCTGCAGGGCCAGCCTTTCCTGCCCTGAATGAGCAGCTTTATAGATGAACCAGCCGGGCTGGGGTGGGGATGGGATGGGAAATGCTGCTTCCAAAATCTAGAGGAGCCCACTGAGCGCTACAGCTCTCAAAGGAAACCGGACAGGCCATCACTGAAATGTACTCTGGATACTGGATCCTAGAAGCTTCACGTTGTGGTCAGCAGAACCCTTGATGGGGTCACCCAGCTATTTGGTGCTAGGTATTTCCGAAAGTGTCTCAGGGCTGCCTGTTCCTCTCAGCCTGTCTAGGATGCGGTTGTCACAATCTTGGGGACTCAACCGTGGGTCCTGTGCAATGCTAACTCAGGCCCTCCCAGTCTAGATTATGTCCCAGCAGGAGAGCTGGCACAGCACTTAGGCAAGGCAGTGCATCCTGCTGTCCCTACTTCCAGTGAAAGCCAGCTCCTGCTGGACCTCACCAGGACCATAACTGTCTGCAGTTCCTGGGAGCTGAATGGACTTCTCTGGGAAGATCCACATCTGGGGTAGCAGGTGGCTTGGGAGCTGGCAGGAGCAGGGTTGCTAGAACTCTCTCCCTGGCATCCAGCACCTTGTTCTACACAAGACACGTGGGCAGACGGGATAGGAGCAGAGTGTGGGGGAGACAGGACACCACCTGGAAGTCTGTCACAAAAGGATGCCAGGGAGGGTGGGGGTCTCTCCCCAGTGGGGACAGAGGGCAATGGGATCTGGGTTTGAGGGCCTGGAAAGGAAGAGGAGGTGTCAAAGGGACTCAGATTCACCTGCGGTCTCAGGATCCTTCGGTTAACACCTTGCTGGTGTTCGGCCACAGAGTTTGGAAAGTCTGGGAGCTAGCTCAGAACCCAGCCACCCACAGGATGAGGCCATATACAGTGGTCTGAAGTTAGACCTGTGTAGGATATTGGCTGGGGCTTGCTGGCTACTGGCCCAGCTTCAGTTTCAGCAAGAGACCCTGTTTCAAAGTAAGGGAGAAGACAGGACAGGACACCTGGCATCCTCTTCTGGGTCTTCGTACTGGTCCATGGACACTCATGCCCCCCCACACCCCCTCTTGTCCCTGTCTCTGCTGCAGCTATGGGTGAGACAGGGCCAGTCTGACTGCTGTCCCAGTGGCCATCATGGCAGCTACTCCTGGCACCTGAAGCTAAGGGGGCCTACGGTCAAGGAGAACCTGGTTAACAGCTGCAGGTCCACATTGTCCCCAAGAAAGGAAAAGCCAAGAGACACTGGGCAGATGGCCAGCCCGGGGGGGGTGAGGGCTTGGCTGTTGCGTGAGGTGCCTCTGTTCAGTCCTTGTGTCTGTGTGACATTGAGGGGGTACATTCATGGAAACAATGACCCCGTCCTTGACCACGATCAGAGACCGCAGTGTCGCCATGCTGACACCTGCAGGCCCTTCCTCGCGTGAGCTGTCTTCTCCGGGACTCATCTCTGACCTTGAACAAGGGCCTCAGTCTCTCCGGCTTTATTCTCAACTGTGAAGCGTGGGGATCTGAGCTGAGTTAGTGGTGCTGGGCACGGGTGGACGGGAGGCGGACGGAGGGCTCTGGGGCCCTGGCTGCGGCTAAGTCGCACCGGCACGTCACTGGAGAGCAAGCTCAAATGCCGAGCCACCCACACCTCAGCCCCTTAATGAGTTCTGTGTATCCAGGCTAATGTCGCCCCTGGCAACGCTGATCTGGTCTCTGCGCCCTTCATTAGGCTCACTCTACACACTGCTCGCTGGACAAGAGATTGCCATGGGCAGCGAACGGGCTCTGTGTACTCTGGTCCGGGCGAAAATAGGCCCTTCAAATTACAGCCATTGTGGAGATTGGATTTGTAAGCTCTGGGGTCTTGCTAGACCTGAGTGCTGGAGCTCTGAGGATTGTTCTGTTTGGGTTGAATTATGAGCTTCAAAGCGTTGGAATTCAGGCCCACATGGCAGGTGTTAAGGGGCCTGGAGGAAGTGGCGGTGAGGGGGTGGGGGGTCTTGGGAAACTGGATCTGAGTGGCTGGCTGGGAAGGGCTTCCGATTTCTCTTTCTGTCATCTACAGCCATGGTGGTTACTTGGGCTTTCTAAGACGATTCTCTCCTTTGTAAAGTATTAATTATACTGTCGGCGGCTGACCAATCTGTTTCCATCCCTGCCCATCCTCCCTCAGGTAACGGAGGCCCCTGACAGCCTGCGGACACAGACACCGTTTGACACTGTTTCTTCTTTTCCTTTTTTTTCCCTTTTTTTAAAAACATGCAGGGATGAACCGAAGATGGCTCTGAATTTCTGATCCTCCTGCCTCCACCTCCCTAGCGCTAGGCTTACAAGCATGTGCCACCACGAATGGTTTAAATGGTTCTAGGGGCTGAACCCAGGCCTTCGCACATGCTAGGCAAACAGAGAGCCGTGTCTCCAGTCCCAGACATTGTTTCTAACCAGAGGCTGCCCCCGCCCCCGCCTGTATCCCTCATTAAAGACGGCTAAATATTAAAAATAGGGGGGGGGAGGAGGCTGCAGAGGAGGCTCAGAAAGCAAGAACTCTTTATCTGTGTAAGCGCTGGGGTCTGAGTTCAACACAGGACCTCAGTGAAAAGCCAGGGCATAGCTGCACACGCCTGTAACTGCGGTTGGGAAGATATCCGGGGTGTGGCCACCACCAGCGCAGTTCTCGCTCAGGAATCTTGTCCCACGTGAATCAGACAGAGAGTTACAGAGCAGGCTGCCTGATTTACTCCTCTGGCTGCTGCACGTATCATGGGGACATGCCTACCTGCACACGCATGTGAGTGTATCACAAACGCGTACTTCACAACACACTCACACATGTGTACACACTCATACACGTACATGTACACACACTCCTTCAATTGCCAATCAAAATTGTGCCTGGGCTCTGGGGAACTGCATTCTTCCCTGTGATGCTGGTGCGGCTGTGCCAGCCTGGAGCCAATATTGTCTTTCCCGATTTTCTTCTTTGTCTGCAACACAAGGGAGAAAGACGCCCCCGACATGGAGGACACCAAGGCACCCCTGTCCTAGGCCTGCATTAAGCAGTGTAGGACAGCTCCCGTGGACTCTTGGTCAGGGCAGCTCCTGATGGCCAGCAGTACAGGGACGTCCCCAGGGACGGACAGGGCCCTTCTTCCCCTCCTAACTTATGGCTTTCCGAAGAGGCAAACTGGGACGCAGCATCCTCTGGTAAGGCAGGCATGGCAGATACGGTCCTGTTCCTGTTGCCCCCAACAGGGAGGGCTCTGTCTCCTGTCCCTTATCCTAGAGGCTGCTTCCCCGGCCTCTGTAAAGCTGCTGCTTTTGCAGTGGTGCTGGTGGGGAGACTCTGTGTGCCCAGGGCAGCCTTAAAGGGCCAGCTCTCCGCGAACCTTTGGCTCCTGTTGTCTTTGGTGTGAGTCGTACAGCCGTTCCATTCCACTTAACTTGTTCCTCAGAGGGCGAATGCAAATGGATTCACGTTGGAACACTGTTGTGGGAGCACTCAGAGTCCTCCCAGGATGACTTTACAAACAGTAATGTGGGTAAAGCAGGACTGGGGCTGTGCACTGAGTGATGGTTCTAGACAGGGCCTGCAGGACCTGTCCTGCTGACAGAGGGACGGGAGGACGGAAGGATTAGCAAAAGGTGAGGAGGACCCGAGGACAGGCTTCCAGTCTGCACGGGTGAGCAATCGGGTACCTCCTGTGGGGGCTGTTTACCAGGGCAGGAGATACCCTGTCTGCACCTGCCCACAGTTTTTGTGCAGATTATAGACACAAGGAAATAACGTCACTGGAACAGGATGCCGAAGGCAGAAACAGACGCTAGCACATCATCCCTGAAGAAATGTAACCCCGCTTGCGGCCCAGACTCTGGCCCGCCTCAGAGTCAGCCATAGGTCCTAAGGCTCCTGCTGGGCCTCCTGTGTTAGGACAGCCATTCACAGAACAAGCATTGGGGGGGGGGTGGAAGTGTGTGGGTCCGACCTGGGCTGCACCCCGCCTTGCTCAGAGAAGCATCTCCCTGCAGAGGACAGCAGCCAATGCTTTGTTTTCTGCGGTGGCTGTGGTATTTTCTATTCTCATCCAGTTTCTGTCCCCAAGGACCTTTCCATCGTCTCCTCCAACTCTCGCCATTCCCCGCCCATGGCCCTCTGACGCACTCTCGAGGTGACTTTGCTACATGGTCCTGAGCCTCCCTCTCCACCACACGTTGGCCTTTTGCATCTTCTCTGTGGAGAAATGTCTCTTCAAATCCGTTGCCTGCTTTAAAAAGGCTTGTTTGTCTTTCGGTTGGGGCGCCCGAGCCTTCTCTGCGTTAAGATATAAAGCCCTCCGACAGATCCGTGTTCTGTTCCCTCTTCGGTGGACCGTGCTTTCGGCTCTCAGGATGGTATCCTTCGGAGTACGTGGGTTTTTAATTTTCATGAAGTCCAATTAGAGGTGTGATTGTTTTCCCTAATTTCATTTCCGATGTTCATTAGTAGTGTACAGGGATCCACTTAATTTTTGTTATTGATCCTGTAGCCCGTAGCTTTCAAGCCTTTAGCAGACCCCATCAGATAGCTTGAATTCCTTAGTGTTTTCTGTGTAAACAGCCTCGCCATCTATAAACACACATCGCTTTTCCCTTTCCTGCCTTGTGCTCTTCCATATCTTTTATCTTTTCTTTGTTGCCACCCCCCCCCCGGTTCCTGCAGTGCTGGGGGACGGACCTAAGACCCTGCAAGTGGTGCACACCCGTGGCTTCCCTGAGCTGCGTGCCTATTCCTAACTTCTTTTTCTTGCTTGAACGTCTTGCTGGGGACCTCCCCTCCCACATGGAGAGGAAACAGCGAGATCAGGCGCGGTCTGGTTCCAAACCTCCTGGCCTCACTGCCACGTGTGCTGTTAGCTGTGATGGTTCATAAATGACCGTCACTGGAGAGCATTGCTTTCTATGCCTTGTCTGTAAGGTCCCTCCCTCTGTCCCTCCCTCCCCCTGTCTCCTTCCCCCTCCCTCTCTCTTCTTCCCTCCCTCCCTCCTTCTCTTCCTCTCCATCTTCCTTTCTAAAGGAAAAGATGTTGATTTTGTCAGATGCTATTTGGACCTCTATGAACACGATGGTTTGAATTTAAACCTTTGTTCTGTTGGTCTGGGATTCAGTATCGCTTGGTCTCTGTGGGGAAAGTCAAGCTGGCAGACCCAGGGCTCAGCGTCCTGTTCCAGCGTCTGTCTTCCCAAGTTCCTTTTGCTGAAGTTTCGTTATGGTCTCCTGCACCTCAGAGGGTTGCCTCGTGGTTTTCCTTACTGAGCATAACGCTGGCTCATTTCGCTCTCAGGATGCTCCTGGTCTCAGAACGAACTGGACGTGATCTCTTCTGTCCCCCTTTCTATTTCGTTTGTCTAATTGCCCCGCCTAAAGAGATGCTTCCTGGCCATGAGGGCTAATTGTTGGTTGTAAACTTGACGAGTTCTAGAGTCATCTCAGAGACCTCTGGGCATGTCTGTGGGGCGTTTCTAGACTTGGTTGAGGTGGGAAGGTCAGACCTTCCTGTGAGTGGCACCAGTCCACAGGCAGAGGCCTCAGGCTGAACATAAACAAGAGATGAGAACCAGCTCTCAGCTCTCTGCTCCTTGCCCGTGGATGCGATGTGACCAGCGACCTCCAGCTGTTGCCATGACTCCCTGCCTTGATGGACTGCACCCTCTGTTGGCTTACAGGTGACTCCACTAGGCTCTTCCCAGGGGCCTAGCAACTGCTTATGCCATCATTTGCTGCTGCTGCCCAGGTGCACCAGGTGTGGGCCGGGTCTAAAAGGGCTGCCCTCCATTCCAGCCTTCTCTCTCTCTTCCCACATTCTCTCTCTCTCTCTCTCTTTCTCTCTCTCTCTCTCTCTTCCTGTCATTCTCTCTCTTTCTTTTCCCCCAGTATTCTTTCTCTCACCCTCCTCTCTCCTTCTTTGCTCTCTTCCCCACTTCTCTGCCCTCATGGCTCTGCTTCTGTCTGTCTGTCTGTCTGTCTGTCTGTCTGTCTGTCTGCCTGCCTGTTACATGTCTACTCGTCTGCTTCTACCCCTCTCCAGGTCCTCACTCCTCTCCCTTCCCCCAATCAGCCCCAGATCCGTTGCATGGTGTAATTTCTCAGGGGCATACCTTGGCGCGGGCCCGCCGGGTATCCTCTCAGCCCATTCTATTTCATCACATCCTCTAACAGGGAAAAGAAATCCTTCCTTTCTTAAACTGCCCTTTCCAGACCCCAAGCCCACCCGGTGGGAAATGAGAAGAGAAATAACTACGACAGTGGCTATGCCACCTGGACTTGGTCCCCTCTCCTGGCTCTGCAGAGTCCCTCTTTCGTGACACCAGGTCCGCTTTGGGGAGCACCTAGGGGTGAATCCCAGTTACCCAGGACTCTTCTCTCTGGAACCCTGCCCCCCATTTCCACCCCCAGGAGCGTCTCCCTGCCTTTCCTGTGTGCTCTTCATGTTCCCTGTGCTCCAGTGAGGTGTCATCCTGGAGACAAGCTCCCCCTTGTCTTCTGTCAGCATGAGGTTCCTAGAGAAGCTATAGCCTCCTGGGGCCTATGGTCTCAATGGTCTGAGAGCTGAAGGAAGGGTTCAAGCATCTCTTAGGAATATATTCATTTCTGAGGCTGGAGAGATGGTTTAGCGGTTAAGAGCACTGACTGCTCTTCCAGAGGACCTGAGTTCAATTCCCCGCAACCACATGGTGGCTCACAACCATCTGTAATGGGATCTGATGCTCTTTTCTGGTGTGTCTGAAGACAGCCACAGTGTACATATTTATGTAAAATAAATAAACCTTCAAAAAAAAAAAAGAATATCTTCATTTCTGCCAGGATACTGGCCAACCCAGGTCCTGGCCAAGAGCTCTGCTCCCTTAGCCCCATCAAGTTTGGACCTGTAGTAACCTCCAGGCAGGGACCTTTTAGTTGAAAAGACCCCAGAAGGCCACCCAAGGGGTCGAGGCTGGACCAGGCCAAGCGGAGCAATCTGAAGCTACCTCAGTGCTGCTTTGTAAATCTTGCTGTTGTTTGGTTGTTTGGTTGGTGATTGACACAGGGCATCATGGAGCCGAAGGTGGCCTTGAACTTGTTAGCATCAATGAAGACTACAACTTTCACCTCAGAGGGGATTAGAGACAGTTCATTCTGGAGCTGCAAGTGAGAGACCATAGGCTGGGGAGCACAGACTCGGGTTACCCTAAACCCCACACTTCAACATGAAAACAGTTTCATGAAAATTTTACAGTAACAGAACAAAGAAGGACATAAACCAAGGTACTTTTCAGATGCCTCAGTGGGAAGGTCAGGTAGGTGGGTTAGAGAGGCGGTGGTGTGGGGATGGAGAAGGTGGGTTAGAGAGGCAGTGACACAGGGGTAGAGTGGAGTGAGGTGGGGCTATTGTCTGCTGCAGGCCTCAGAGGCTATCCGATGGCATTCTTAGCCTTCTGGTTGGTAGAAGCTAGAGATGTGTTAAGTTAATAAGGCTTTACTGGTTCCTCACAAGGGTGCTAGCTTGGACATGGAGGTAAAGAATAGTTATTAAAAGGGGGGCTACAGACAGTCCTAGATACATTTGGATCAGGCTCTGCGCTTGCAACATTCCAACATTTCCATAATCCCTGAGTCAGTCACTCAGCCTGGGGACTATGGTTGGGGTAGGGATGAGCTTGAACTTACCTCAACCTTCCTGGGGCTGGGACTACAGGCAGGAGCCATCGGACCCCGCTGTGACCAGGGAAGCCACACAGTCCACTTGAGCACAAGTCCTAAGGCAAGCCCCCTCAGCAACAGCCAATCAGGCTACAGCAGCAGGGGCAAGGTACATAGAGATAACCCAAGACATCCTGCGGAGGACAGATAACCTAGCCGTCCCGCTTGTCAGGTGACTTTACCCCTGTGTTTGGTTCCTACAGATTACACCAGAAATGCAGTTTTAAAATATTAACTTGCTGACCTGTATGGAAATTCCCCAAGCTTGCTGTAAGCACAATAAAGACCCCGCACCCCTAGACTTGAGGCTCTCACTTCTGACCCACTGTGATGATGATGATGATGGTGGTGGTGGTGGTGGTGGTGGTGGTGGTGGTGGTGGTGGTGGTGAAAGCCCTTGCTCATGAGCTCATAATAAATACCTTACGTGTTTGTGTCGGAATTGGCTCCTCAGTGGCCTTTGGGGTCCCTGTGACTTGGGTATAACAAGACCCCCTTCTGGGGCTACTCTTTTCCCCTACCCCTGACATTCACACCTCAGTCTCCTACAAGTCTCCTGCCTTAGAGCACGAATTGAGCCACCGCTGTGGTCCCCTGCACCTTCTTTCCTTCTCGCCTTTTGCAAGATCCTGTGGTCAGGCTCTACCTCATTTCTGATTCCCTGAAGGTTTGGCTCTGGATAAGGCTTAATTAATATCTTTGTTCCTGAACTCTAGGGACGGCCCCGGCTTAGAGTAAGAACTCAATAAATATTTGTTGAATTAATGAAAATGTCCGTGGAAGACTTCAGCGGCACTGTTTGTTCTTTGGCAGAAGACAAAGACACGGCCATAGCAACGAAACTCCAGCGCTGGCATTTCAAGCGTCAGTGAGCTGGGGACAAATGCTTATGACCCCTGTGTTGTTTAGCCTCTGGGAGGAAATGGCTGCCTTGACAAGGTGGGGCTCTTTCCTGAGGGAGGAGAGTGGAGGATGTCTAGAGGCACTCCTGTAGGTACTGTTCCACCACTGTGGACAGGCACCAGACCAAAGCAACTCTTACAAAAGGAAGCGATAGGTTATTTCTCCACCGCTGGAGAAATGAGCCAATTCAAGCCAGATGAATTATTAGGCAAATGGTTGTATCTGGAATATATCATCCTAAGTGAGGTAACCCAATCACAAAAGAACACACATGGAATTCAGTCACTGATAAGTGGAGATTAGCCCAGAAGCTCTGAATACCCAAGACACAATTCACATATCAAATCATTCCCAAGAAGAAGGAAGGAGGGGGCCCTGGTCCTGGAAAGGCTTGATGCAGCAATGTAGGGGATTACGAGGACAGAGAAGTGGGAGGGGGTTGATTGGAGACCAGGCAGAGGGAAGAGGGCTTATGGGACTTATGGGAAGGGGGAACCCGGGAAAGGGAAAATCATTTGGAATGTAAACAAAGAATATAGAAAATAAAAAAAAATTAAAAAAAGGATATATTAAAGGTAGGGTTATTGGGAGCTGCTCTTGGTTGGGTGGTGAGTTTGCTGGGCCCAAGGAAGTTGCCTTGGGTAGAGAGGTGGGGGAGGGAGAATTGAAAGAGAGAGGGCATCTGCAGAGAGCAGAGAGAGAGAGAGAGAGAGAGAGAGAGAGAGAGAGAGAGAGAGAGAGACTGCTGTCTGGCGTATATAGGGAGGAGCCTCTGGGGGAAGGGCAGCCACAGGCATCAAGATTACAATATGAATTAGGCTGTAGACCTGCATCCCTGTTCCCATGGCAGGGGATGACTAGAAACTCCTCAAACCATAGGCTACATGTGCTAAGACAGCACACATGAGCAAAACCACCTCCAAGCTGAGGCGAGCGCTCCTCAGGTAAGGTAGCACGAAAACCTGAGCTTCTATTCCCAACACCCACAGGAAGCCTGGGTGGGGGCAGTGGTACATGTCCCTCACCCCGTTACCCCAGTGATGGGATGGGATGACTGAGACAGGTGGATCTTGAGGGTTTGCTGGTCAGCCGGTCAAAATGGCAGACTCCAGGTTCAGGGAGAAACCCCGTGTCAAACCATGGGGTCGAGAGTGCTAGAGGAAGGCATCTGACACCTGCCTCTGGCTGCTACATGTGCGAGCAGGGGTGAGGGTACCCTCATTGACACGTGTAGACCATCTCCAGATGATGGAGACGAGCTGGGACCGCGTGGGTGATGGAGATTCTCATCGGTCCTGGGCTTTCGAGCTTTAGGCCTTTCCCATATCTCTGGCCCACTGCTGTTCGTGAAACGGCCTTTCTGTGTCTTAATGAACGGTCCCCATTTCTACCACTATTCACGAGCCTCTCAGAGATCCAGTTATTTGTTTTGGGCCACAAGAATCTGGAAATCTTAGTGGATGCGTTAGAGACTCCGATCCACACCTACAGCATTCCACTCGGGCTTTGTAGGAAGGGAAACTAAGTATGTGCTCTCCTGACCAACATTGCTGTGTCATGGAACCCAGTGTGTTTCCCCTTAGAGTTTCTGCCGGGTAGAAACTTCCCCAGCACCGTGCAGTCTCCCTGTACTGACTCCAGTTGACAATGGGATCCTCTGTCATCCGTGGTGAGACTCTGGCTTCGTCCCTCCATCACCCCAGGCCTCAGAAGCTGAAATATCTCAACCCTCTCTGACAGCCCAGCTTTGCCAGTGTCCCTGATGCACTTGAAGCCTTCGTATGTGACTCAGATATTTCAAATAAATTCCGTTGGCAGCCTGCCTGCTTCCTCTCTCTGACCGGGGGGCCAATCCGGAAGCCCTACCCCTTCCCTGCCCCTCTGGTCGGGTGCCCCTCTGTTACTAAGGCAACTGAACCTTTCTTTCATGGGTTCTTAGTCTTGTTAATAAAAGAATTGAAAAATGGACCGGGGCAGGAAGCTTAAGGACAATTTTATTATAAATTGAGAGAAAACAACAGGCAGGAGAGCTGTATCTGGCTGCTGTCCAGAGAAACCGGATGACGGGGAAGTGAGAAAGCATTTGTAAGAAGCCACACGTAGGTCGGGGAAGAGAGGGTTGATTTTAGAGCGTGCCCGGAGCATTGTGGAAAATACACCCAGGCTTTGGCCAGTGTCTAAAAGAAAAAGAGATAAAAAGAAGAAAAATGAAAAGTCAGAAGAGTAGGGAGGCTCGGCAGAGTCATATGGAAGATGCTCCTTAGACAGCTGGAGCGAGGAGGGGCTTCTGGGAGGGACAAGCGGAGCAGAGCATCTCACTAAGGGGATGATAACTCCTCCCCTTTCCTTAGCATGCATCCAGGGGTTTAAGATTTCCTGGTGGTAGTGTGTTGGATTCCTGGACATGTGACTGGCAAGCCCAGTTACACTAGCTCTTAAGAAAGGAGAATCTGTATATCTATCTATCTATCTATCTATCTATCTATCTATCTATCTATCTATTTGTATATAATATATTGATATATATGTGATATGTATATCACATAACACACAATATAAAATTTATAATTTATAACATACAATATATAATTACAACATACGATGTACTTTTTTTTTAAAGATTTATTTTATTTATATTAATACACTGTAGCTGTTTCCAGACACGTCAGAAGAGGGTATCAGATCCCATTACATATGGTTGTGAGCCACCATGTGGTTGCTGGGAATTGAAATCAGGACCTTTGGAAGAGCAGTCAGTGCTCTTAACTGCTGAGCCATCTCTCCAGCCCCAGTGTTCTTTTCTTTTAGGTCTTACGTTTCGCTTATTTTTACTTCTGTGTATGTGTTTGTGCCTGCTTGTTTGTGTGTCTACCATGTGCTTTGGCGGTCAGAAGAGGGCACTGGATCCCTTGGAACTGGAGTGACAGGCAGTTGTGAGTCACCAACATGGGTGCTGGGAACTGAACGTGGGTCCTCTGCAAGAGCAACAAGTGCTAAGTATTTTTTTTTTCAGAGACAGGGTTTCTCTGTGTAGCCCTGGCTATCCTGGAACTCACTCTGTAGACCACGCTGGCCTTGAACTCAGAAATCCACCTGCCTCTACCTCCCAAGTGCTGGGATTGCTCCGAAGACGTGTGCCACCACTGCCAGGCAAGTGCTAAGTCTTAACCCCCCGGTGACCTCTCTAGTCTTGAGTCTGTAGTGTACTAGTCTTGGGAGCAGATTACTCAGGGTCAGAGGCAGATTATGGAGTCTCTAAGGCTACTAATGCCTGTTTGGCTACTTACCACTTTCTGCCCCAGATCCACATGCTCACTGGCCTGGTTGTCCTCAGCTCCTCCCTCCCTCTCTGCTCTCTAACAGTCATGCAGAGGCAGGGGCATAGCCAGGGACACACCAGGCTCTTGGCCTTGCAGTGGAACGGGCAGGGTACCTGGCTGACGTGTCCTCCTTTGCAAGGGCGGCAGAGGAGCTCAGCGAGGCTTAGCAGCATGCTGGAGGAATGGTGGAGGTCTGTGTGGCTGGAACTCAGAGAGAGAGAGAGAGGAAGGAGGAGAGACAAGGAGCAGGCTGGAGGGGGTGGAGGGGGTGGGAGGGATGTGGGGCTGGGGGTGGGGGTGGGGCAGTTGTGAAGGGGCTGTGGCCCACACTGTGTCAACTTCAAGTTTTCCTTTTGAGTGGGATGAGATGTACCAAGGGCTGGTGGGGGAGGGGGGACTTTTTGAATGTGTCAGGATTCAGGTGAAGACAGACTCTGAGGCACCTGGAGCAGAGGCGGGACCAGAGGAACATGGCTGCCTCTGATCACAAGACCAGACATGATCACCTCTGGATGCAGGGATGCTTAGTTTCACAGATGACCTCTTGAGCTTCGGGCCCTGCTTCTCAGGGCCCCCTGTGCTCATGACCTCAGGCCCCCACCAGCCACCCGCTGACTCCCTGACCTCTCTGCCCAGTCTCGTTTCTCTTTTCTAGCACATAAACCGCAGGGATCTGTTTCTCCACATCCAGCCTTCTGAAACCTCTTATTTGTGCTATGGCTAAATCTGCTTCTAGCCTCTGTCTCAGATTCCGCCCCAGCCATACGGGATGGGCTGCCTCTCGAAGCGGGAACCAGGTTTGAATGCTGAGATGGCCATGTCAGTAAAGGTCTGAACCTTCTTGGGCAACATCTCCTTATGAATTGAAGGAAACAATATTTCTGTAGGGCAGCTGAGGGTCCAGTCATACAGAAAGGTACACCCGTCACTCCCAGCAGTCTGTACTGGCTTCCCAGTGAGGGAACCAGGAGCAGTGAGGCCCTGGATTTCTGGGTTCAGTCTCAGTCTTACACCAGGAAGACCTTTACGTGGCTGGTTCACCTTTCTTCTTAAAAACTGTTTTTTAAATCTTTTTTATTAGTGTGTGTGCATGTGTCTGCGTGTGTTTGCATGTGTGTGTATGTTTATGCACTCAATGTATGTGTGTATCCATGCACACGAGGAGGTCAGAGCACAACTTTTGAGAGTCAGATCTCTTTTCCCACTGTGGATTCTGAGAGTCAACTTCAGGGAGTCAGGCTTTTCCAACAAACCCTTTACCTGCCGAATCATCTCAATATGCTTACCCTTCTAAGGATTGGACTCAAGAACACTGGGCTTTAGGGGGAAACGTCCAGAAGCAATTTTCCTGTTTAGGGCTTGGGTGGATATCTCCCTGTACGAGACAAAGTGGACCAGACATACTCTGCTCCCCAGAGCACCCAAGTCTGGAACATCCTAGGAGTGACTCTACCTTCACAGACAGAACCACTCCCCACTTCAGAGAAGCGCAAGCCAGTTGCGCCTAATCACCCCTCGGCCCGCATCCGCATGCTCTGCAAATCTCAAGTCTCACACGAACGCCTTTGAAGAGCCCCATCTTCTCCAGAGTGCATGACTTTCCCAGATTCATCTCTCTTAACAGACCTGCCTCAAGAATGAACAAAAGATGCTCTCATTTAAAAAACCAGGACAAAGGAAAAGGCTGTCGGCTAGGAGAGAGGAGCTGGGTGGGCTCTCGGCGCCGCGAGCCTCAAAGCTACTGTCTCATTTTGGCAAATGGCTCTCTCCACTTCTCTGTTCCTAAAAGGCCGAGGGTGGGGAGGCGCCTCGCGGCATCCCAGCGTCTGCCATGTGATAGAAAACGGGTTTTGCAGGAGAGTCATAAGATAAGAGGACAATTATAGACCCGGAGAATCTATTTCCACAGACAGAACCGCATAAAGCGGAGAGCAAGGAGCAGGGCCAGGGGCTTTGGGGATCCGCATGGGGAGCTCTGGAGGGATACCCCAAGGGAACAACACCGATGGAACAGTAGCAATTTCTGTTTGTCCTGGACACCCGTCTGAAAGACCCCCTCAGATGTCCCTCCTGCCTGGGATGCAGGACACCCTCTGTCCTGTGTGGGAACTGCACAAGGAAGTCCTTTGTGGGGCTCCATTTTGCAGACAAGGAAACTGAGGCTCAATCAAAGGGAGGGTCTTGCTCAGGTCACATGACTGCTGAGTTTGTCCCGGTTTAGGAAAATGGAGGAAAGAGCCCTGCATTGGGCGTGTTCTGTGTTTCTGGTTCTTGGGCACCCCCACTATAGTCCTGAGAGGCAGCCCTCTTCTGCAGACCTATGTTTCAGAGGACAGGTTCAGTCCCACTAGAGAACAGTCCCTGGGGGCGTGGCGCCACTAGCTCCGCCTCCTTCTGGCCCTGCCCAGCCCTAGGGAACTGCCCCATACCCTGAAACCATCACTGCTTTCCAGCTGCCTGCTGAGCTGGCCCATGCATCTTTATGAGGTATCTTTGCCCAACCAGAGATGAGATGGAGCTCCTGCCATTGTATTGACGGTTAAAGGGCTGATACACTTGTTGGTTCCTACCAGGGAGGAGAAAAAGACATGGTGAGAATTCCCGGGCAGGGGGCAGATGCTCTGTCACTGGCGCCTTTCAGAACAGGGACCCTGCTGCCGGACCTGGGCTGTGATGTTCAGAAGTGTGTTGCCCTGGTGAGGGACAGGGTTTTAGACAGAGCTACCTGACATGTAACCAGCTTAGTTCCTGCCTGGCTGTGTGAATTTGAAGAGAACGAGAACAACTCTAAACCTCCGCCCCGCTGTGAGGTTATGAGGCTGGGCTATTTCTGGAGCCTTGGTGGCCCCAATTCTCCCTGAGTCCCTCACTTTTGACTAGGTGTTCAATTTCATTTTCACAGTCCAGGATAATCAGGGTCCAGACAATCAGAGGCTCCTAGGAGCTGGGTGGGATCCTCCCAGGGATGCTCGCCCAGTTCCCATCCCGACGGGAGGCACTGTGCTCCCTACTCTTAACCTCGTTCCAAGTCTTTTCTCTACAGCTTTGGAGCCTCGGAGCCTGCCGTATGTTCTCCAGGTCTCTGTAGTGGTGATCTGAGCCCCACCTGACTGACCCAGCTGCAGTGCCTCCCCCGCCCCCGCCACCCACCCTAAGTTCTGTCCTCGAGACTCTGTCCCGCACCCCGATTGCAGCACCAGCTGTCAGCCCAGCGTCCGCAGGACCAATATCAGGACGAGCTGAATATTCCTACTTCAGATAGTGGGGGAAATGAAAATCCAAACCCAGAGTCTACCCTGGAAGTCACCTGAGGACCAAATCTGTTCCTCCTCATCAGCAGGGCTAGACACACACCTCCTGGGTCGTGCCACGGGAAGGGAACCCAGTCCCTGCTTTGGCTTTCTTCCAATTGTTCCTCCCCAGGCCAGTCCCTCCCTTCTCCCCTCAGCCTCCAGCTGCCCACCGCTGAGCTCTCTCCCTAATGCATCCTTTTGTGAGGCTGCAAATTGCTTTCAGTTTCAGTAAAGTAGCTCTGGGGCTCTGTATAAAGTCAGATCCTCAGGCCTGGAGGACAGGCTTGTCTCAGGCTGATCCTTTCCTCACAGGCAGGCACAGAGGCCATTGTAGACACAAAGGAGATGGGAAGGCACCTTGAGTGTGACAGAAAGGTCCCTCCCTGGGGCTGTAGAAGCATCACAGGGCAGGAGCCAGTCAGGGAGGTCCTTCCGTGTGTGTGTGTGTGTGTGTGTGTGTGTGTATTCATATGTGTGTGCGCTGTACAGCAAGGTCTCCATGCTCACCTTGGAAGAAGTCACATGCTCTTTGTGATAACCAGATCGGAGCTCATGGTCTCTGAGCCCTTCCTGTGGGCTGGGCAGAACTGAGCAATTCAGTTCCAGAGACCTCAGGGGAACCGATGAAGTAAGTCTCAATGCAATCCCCCTCTGCAGACAGCCCTGAGGCTTACAGAAGCCTCCAATTGTGCACCTTCAAATATAGAGTAGGTGACGCCTGCATGTGTAGGCCCAGCCCCAGTGTGTAGCTGAATGTCCCCACAGCAGCAAGCCTGGCTACGGACATGAGGGGCACACTCCCACATTACTGGCCCATGTCAGGAGGGTAACACCCTCCTGTACACAGGTGAACAGTAGTGATGTGGCATGTGTGCCTCTGTGACCAGCTACTCCTATTCCCCAGGATGCCTGAGTCATCTTGGCTTGGCATATAACACACAAAATGTAAATAAATAACTTCTGAAGAGACAGCTGATTCTGTTCGCTGAATGCCTTGCATTATGGAAGAAGAGAGGATTTTATTTCAGAGGACAGATGCTGAGGATAAGGGACAAGGGAGAAGTGACAATAAGGTAGAAGACAGATGCGTATCTGAGGCTCTCTCCTCTACCTCAGGGTGTAGTGCCCAGGTTCAAAGAGAGAAGGGTAGAGGCCAGAAGCATAGGGAGGCTCAGTCCCCAAACAGCATAGACGTGTTCTCGCTTCGGCATAGACACAGTGAAGAACTTCCAGGCCACACTGGACAGTGAGTCGTACCTCAGCCCTTAGCAGAGGCATAGGATCCAAGGTCTCATTTCCAGTTTGAAGGGGGCAAAGTCTATGGGGGAGGGCAGAGTGGACAACTGAGCAAAGACAGAGCCTTGAGCATGTGCTTGCCCACTGTGGGCCCTTAGAAGGAAACAGGAGCTGGAGCAGGAGCGAGGCTCAGAGGCCACGATTCTGCACGCATGCATATCATATACACTGTGTGCTCCCATTACCTCCTCTGGTGCCCCCAAAGTCTTCACGGATCCCCTTCCCCAGCTGCAAGAGAGAAACCCTTCTGGCCCATTTTCAACATGAGGTGTGCTTGGATGTGAGGGTCACACACGAGCAGGGTGGCAAGGCCCCTCCCTCTCCTTGCTGGGCACTGGTACCCACTTGTCTCAGAACTAGGAGGGATGGAAAGCTGGGAACAGATGCCAAGAGGTCGGGTGACCTAGGATCTAGTATATTTACTAGATAAGGCTTTCCATGCAGAAGGAGCAGATGGAGCGTCTGGGAAGAGGGCTGTGTGAGAGGAGCTTGGAGATCTTACCTCTCTGAGTACCAGAGCTTGTGGGAAACCAAGGCAGGGATTGCTCACCATCACTTTGAAAACCACCATCTTCGCCAAACAGCCAGCCAGCCACGCAGGCCTTTTCTCTGCTTGCTCCCTCTTCTGCAGCCTTGAATACCGAAACACGTCCACACACACCTGACCTTTGAATTTGTTATTATGGAGAGAGGGTGTTGTGTCTCCTGCCTCCAAACTGCACCACTTCCGCTTCTTGTCATATAAATTTATAGAAATCCATTCCTCATGTGAGGGAAACTGTGATCTATCCTTCCTGACTCCTCCATGGCTGGCTCTCGTCCCCGATTCTTCTCTCTCTACCTTCAGGTCTCCTCATCCTCTAGCTCAGGTCCCCTTCCCCGTGGTCATACACACATCTGTATCGTTGAAGTCTAGATTCCAAGTGTGAGAAAAAGCACATGCTTATTTGCCTTTCAAGTTAAAACAACTCCAACCCCCAACTCCCAACCCCCAGTCCACCCAGGAACCCCCTCCTCCCACCTCCCCACTCCTGGTACCCAGCTGGGAGGTCAGAGGCTTCTGTCCTTAGGTGTCCCTGCCTCATATGCAGATCTGAGGAAGGCTGTTCTGAGACTGCTAACGGATTTGCAGAGGAAAGAGCTCCCATATGAAACTGACTTGGGGCACTGGGATTGCATATTTCTTTTTGATTTTTCTATGCAACAACACACACACATCTCGGGCATGTAACAGCAAGCTCCTTTCTTCCTGACTTATGGGTCGATGAGTCACCCACAATGGGGTGAGCTGTTTTAGGAGCTGCTTCTCAGCCCCGTTGGGAACCATAGGTTCTTTGTCCTTTCCATGGCTTCTCCTGGTGTGCTGGCTAGTTTTATGTCAACTTGACACAAGCTATAGTCATTCTAGAAGAGCGATCCCCAATTAAGAAAATGCTTTCATAGATTGGGGTGTAGGCAGGCAAGCTTGTAGGGTCGCAGACCTTCCTAATGGGGCACCCCTTTAATACAGTTCCTCATGTTGTGGTGACCCCACCCCCAACCATAAAATTATTTCATTGCTACTTCGTAGCTGCAATTTTGCTACAGTTATGAATCGTAATGAAAGTGATATGCAGGTTACCTGCTATACCACCACTCCCAAAGGGTTGTTCCACCCCTCACAAAGAGGTCATGACCCACAGGTTGAAAATGACTGCTGTAGAGCATATTAAAAATTAGTGATGGATGGGGGAGGGCCCAGCCCATTGTGGGCGGGGCCATCTCTGAGCTGGTTCTATAAGAAAGCAGGCTGAGCAAACCATGAGAGGCAAGCCAGTAAGCAGCACCCCTCCATGGCCTCCGCATCAGCTCCAGGTTCTGGCCCTGCTTCTGTGATGTGAAAGAGCACATGCCTTTCATGTACAAGCTGGTTTTGGTCCTGGTTTTAATCACAGCCATAGAGGCCCTAGTTAAGACTCCCTGGTCATGGTGGAGAGGTGAGTGCCAGGGTCTTAGCCTGGCACTGGTGACATTGCTTCTGCCATCCTTGCCCTGTTCCGGCAGGGAAAGACTTGACTCCTCCCCCCACACCCTGTCAGAGACTTCTTGAAGAATCTCTTTGGGAGGGGCAGAGATCCCGAAGTCTTTTCATATTACTTAAATAGTCTGAGCCCCTGCCCTGTGGCTGACAGACGTTCATTGGCTTTCCTGCCATCTTAGTTAAGGTCTTACTGCTATGAAGAGACACCATGACCAAGGCAACTCTTATAAGGACACTGTGGTTTTTATTAAAGATCTATCTATCTATCTATCTATCTATCTATCTATCTATCTATCTATCTATCTTATGTCTATGAGTGCACTGTAGCTGTCTTTAGACACACCAGAAGAGGGCATCGGATCCATTACAGATGGTTGTGAGCCACCATGTGGTGGTTGGGAATTGAATTCTGGACCTCTGGAAGAGCAGTCAGTGCTCTTAACTGCTGACCTATCTCTCCAAGCCCCCTACGGACAACATTTAATTGGGGCTGGCTTACAGGTTCAGAGGTTTAGTCCTTTATCATCAAGGCAGGAGTATGGCAGCATCCAGGCAGACATGGTGCAGGAGGAACTGAGAGTTCTACATCTTCATCTGAAAGCTGGTAGGAGAGGACTGACTTCCAGGCAGCTAGGAAGAGTCTTAAGGCCCACCCCCACAATGACACACTTCCTCCAACAAGACCACACCTCCAAATAGTGCGACTCCCTGGGCCAAGCATATTCAAACCACCACACTCCCCGCCATTGTGCTTCCTGAGGATTTGTGTGTGTGTTTACATCCTCATACTTTGGCTGTTTGACTCTGGGAGCTCCCCCACTTCCTTCTGGTCTCGTGGAACAGGTGGCTGCCAGTTTCATTGGATTAAAAACACCTTTGGGTGTGCCTGTAAACGAGTTTTGATTGGGGGTGGGGGGAAGGCTCATCTGTTAAAATTGGGCAGCAGTACCATGCCAATGTGCTGGGGCCCTACACTCCATAAAAAGAAGACAAGGAGACGGCCACCAGAGCTCAGTAACTCCTTTGTATTTCCATTGGTGTGGTGGACGGAGCCACTTCCACTGCTGTGTTCCTGCCAGTAAGGACTGGATCCCTCTGACTTGTGAGCCACAGCAATCCGTCCTCTTTTCTTGAGTTCCTTGAGTCATTCGGGCACTTTGTCACAGTCTTTAGCAGAACAGTTAAAGCAACGTGCAAGCCTGGTGGCTATCCCACCCCTCTTGTGCTTAGCAACGGCTGCCTATTCTGGTTCTCTATTTATTTATTTATTTATTTATTTATTTATTTATTTATTTATTGGTGTTATAGGAAGCTGCTGAAGTTCTTTATGGTCTCCTTCCAACTGTGATGAACTTCTCTCCCCAGCCTGGCTGGTGAGCCCCAGAGGCCCTTAGGAAATTACCCACCACCGTGTCCAATGGACCAAGCCCTCAGGCACGGCAAAGGGTTCTCTCCATTCTATGGCTTCTTTCAGTGTGAGAAAGGTGTACCAAGGGACCTGATCTTTCTCAGAGTTTTTCTTAGATGTTTGCTATCTCCTGATCAAGGTAGGGTGCAGGGCTCTGTATTTGGGTCAGGGTGGCTGTGCCTGTTAACTAAGGAAGCCTGTGGTAGGGCCCTGGCATGACCAGAACACCATCAGTGTTGGGTCCCGTTTCCTCTGGAGAGGCCCCTCACCTCGGGTCAGTCTATAAGTGCTGTACATCTTTTGAGCACCCAGGAGCCACTACTCTTGATTGCATCCAGGAAGCAGGGATAAGAGAGGCCAGGTGAGGTTTAGGGCCACCACGATATCTCAAATTCCTCAACTTACTGCCTCCCACCTCTGACTGCCCATGGTTACCTTCATAGGGTGTCTGCTGATCCTGAGTTGGGGAGGGTGCCCTGGGACCACTGGCTATACCTTAGGCTTCTCCTGGGAGGCTGAGATGGATCCGGAATGCAGCATGTGGGGTCTAGACTCCAGGTGTGCACTTTCTTCCAAGCACTTGTCCTTCATCCTCTTCCTTGGCTCTTTGACAGCACAAGAAAAGGTCCTGGGAGAGGTCCCCGCTATCCCCCCTTCTGTAGAGCCTCCTGCCTACCTGCTGTGGCCCCCAATGCAGCTGCCTATCTGTTCCAGGCCTCTCTGTGGACTGGGGAATGACTCCCCCAGAGAAGCAGAATGAGATAGCTGTGCAGGGAAAGAAAGAGTAGACCGTGGTCAGAGTCTGCCCCTGTTACTGTGTCTTGGGGCCTCAGTTCCCCACTGTGAAGTAATTACAGTCTTAACCCCCTGGCAGATCTAGTAACAGAACCAGGCAGACCTTAGAAATCCAAGTCTCATTTCTGCCCCAGAGGTCAGTGTGTAAAGTCAGCCTGACAAGAAAACACACACACATCTAAAAATGTATGCACACATGTATACATCTATACAAGTGTATGCACATCTATACATACCAAATGCACAAACCTGTATACATATGCATATATATGCATGTATATTTACACACATCTACATGAAAATAAAATCTAAAAAACACTCATGCACACATGCATATACCTACACACAGGGCACACACATAAACAATCACATATATCCACACACCTACACACAATGCACACACCTACATGCATCAAATATACATGTATATCATCTATACATATATGCATGCACACATGTTCACATACAAACATATCTACACACACAAGATACATGCCTACATATGAATACACATGCATGTACACACCTATATACATCTACATATAGATACACAAAC
Source organism: Apodemus agrarius (assembly GCA_964023405.1). Taxonomy (NCBI): domain Eukaryota; kingdom Metazoa; phylum Chordata; class Mammalia; order Rodentia; family Muridae; genus Apodemus; species Apodemus agrarius. Next base: position 25,325,589 of record OZ030009.1, on the reverse strand, counting down.
ATGCACATACACACATACATGTATACACGTTTATCTGTAGGCACACACATTTATACAGACTCACACACATCTCTTTAAAAGATAACTATACCATATCTAGACACATACATCTCCCTGAGACTCAAAAGCACACCAGACCTTCTGGATCTGTGACCTTTTCTTCTGCTGATCGTCACAAACTTCCAAGATGCTCCAAGACCCATGAACATCTATTGTGCCACCATTGGCGGTTACCAGGTTTGCTGCCTGACCTGCTTGCCCCTTTCATGGAGAGACCACATTTGCTCCTTTCCTAGGACCCAGACCCTGGCTGCAGCAGAGCTGGAACACATTTTTTCCCTGGAGTTGATCTTGGCAGAGTTACTTTTGCCCAAGCAATCTTCGTACCTGAGAAAATCTGCATTCGGTTGCCTAAGAGGTTAACGTCACCTGCTATTTAATCTTTCTTTAGATTTATAGCACCTAAGATATCCGGTGACCTTTGGCTAACATCAGACGTGTGACACTCTCCCCTTTTCTAGCACTGTGCCTCAACTCTTGCACAGCTTGTAATTGCTGTGAGGTTTAATTTGCAGGAAAGGAACCTTTGTCTAAAGAATTGCATGAGCCAGCACCGGGAAGTCAAGGTCAGTTGATATTTCTGGCCAGAGGAAGGAAAAAGAGGCGACAGGGGCTGTGGGTGACAAAAAGACCTCAACTGTTGTGCTGGTTGGCTTACACTGTCAACTTGACACAACCTACTGTCACCCGAGAAGAGAGTCTTAATGAGGAATTATCTAGATCAGGTTGTCCTGAAGGCATGTCTGGGGGGGGGGATTATTAATGAATCTAGGAAGGCTCGGATCACCATGGGCAGCACCATTCCCTACTAAGGGATCCCTGAACAGTACTAGAGGACAGAAAGCGGGCATCCACCTGTTTCTCCCCTCTCTGCTCTTGACGTTGGATGGCATGCTTTAATTTCCTGCCTTGACTTTCCCCAAAATAATGGGCTAAAACCCAGAATTGTGAGCCAAGGAAACCCTTTCTTCCCCAACCCGCTTGCTGTCTGGCTATTGTCACAGCAATGCAAACTAACCCAGGACATTTGCTGCGCGGCCTTCTTGCCCATTGCCACGTGGTGCCTTCTTTGCCACCTCACAGAAGCCCATGTGTGCAACTTCTTCTCAGACATATTTGAGCATGATAGGCCAACACTGGAGTAAACCTGATTTCCCTCCCACCTCTCATGAATATTGGCTCCAAGTGGGGAGCAGAGGATACATGATCTGGAAGGAGTTGGGGAGAGATGGTTGATGACCTGAACGTGGCGTTGAGGGGACAGGTGAAGGACCGGCCACCCCAGCAGCTCCTTCTTGCTTCTACCCCTCAGCCTGGGCCACACATTCCAATCTCAGCCCCAAGTACTGGACCAAATTGTCTCGCCCTCTGTAAAGGACACCCATTGCTCTGCCTGCATCCAGCCTGCCCCCGGTTCTCGGTTTGGTCAAATTCTTGTACCGATCCTGATCCCCCAGACCCTTATCTATGTGATCTGAGTGGGGCCTGCCTTTCCCTTTTTCCAAACATCTGACAGTTAGACTTTGCCCCTCGGTTTCCAAGCCAGGACTCTGGCTGGTGAGTCCTGCCTGTCTGTTACAAAGCCAGGAGGGAAACCAGAGTCTGACCAGAGGCTGTGAGAGGCATCTGCTGGCAGAGGAGGGTGCCTGTTTATGTGAGAGGAGGATCACCTGAGAGGAAGTAGACAGGGGGAGAGAGAGAGAGAGAGAGAGAGAGAGAGAGAGAGAGAGAGAGAGAGAGAGAGAGAAACACGGATGGATGTGGGAACTCAGCAGTCCAGCTCCTGGTTGCAGTCTTCCTGGGACTCATCGATGTCCCTGCCCCCCTGCCCCCCATGGGTTACACTGGACAAGATGTGTACAATTGTTTTCTTAAATCATATTTCTGTCAACTAAAACGTCCTGGCTATCCCGCCATGAACATGTGACTCTTAGTTGAACGATGTGCCATTTGTTTTGATTTTTTTTTTTTTTTTTTTTTTGGTTTTTTGGATTTGGTTTTTTCGAGACAGGTTTTCTCTGTATAGCCCTGGCTGTCCTGGAACTCACTCTGTAGATCAGGCTGGCCTCGAACTCAGAAATCCACCTACCTCTGCTTCCCAGAGTGCTGGGATTATAGGCGTGCGCCACCACTGCCCAGCTTGTTTTGATTTTTAACGTCACTCTCTACTTAAACGTAAGGACAGTGATGATCATGTAACAATCCTAAGTCCTTCTGGGCTTCGGTGTGATACCTGTAAACAGGTATTGAAGAAAGCAGGGTGATCTGTCCCCCCCCACCCCCCCCCCCGCCATGCTGAGAGCCTTGAGCCGGCCCTTTCATTTGTTCATAGTAGAAAGGATGGGTTCAAAGCACAAGCTCTTTGAAGGCAGAGACAAGCTGAAAGAACAGATTGTGGGCAGTGAACCACACTTCCTGTCCTGACCCTGCCCATCTCCGGCCATGTCTGGGGCCCATGTGTGCCACAACAGTTTAGGGTTCCAAGAGACCTCTGAGACAATCCCACTGACCCAAGTACACGTTCACTGGTGACTCTTTCAGGATCAGACTGAAAACAAGAAACACATTTTGAGGTAAAACTCAGTGTTTCTACAGTAAAATGAGGCTGAGACTCCTAACGACCACCCATCAAATAGATAATTGGTGTGTGATGAGTTCCCACGATGTGGCCCAGTCATGAGTTAGACTTGTCCCTGCTGGTGTCACCATGTAGAAGGCACGGCATCATCTTTCCATCCTAACCTTAACCTTCTGTCCATGACTGAAGAAGGTGAGAGACCCTGCCGAGGCTGAGACTAAAACGTGATCTCACAAGCCGTGCTTGTGAAGGTCTATAAACCACGCTTGAGGAAGTTCCAGCACCTTCCAGGCTGGAGTCCCAGGGCGCTGGCAGATGTGAGGCCTCTGCATCTCCAGCTGGGGCTGCTCACTGCAACTCTTCCCTGCTGTCAGCGTTCATTTGAGCTGCAGGCCCCCATACCTTAGGACAGTTCTGGTGGCAGCTGTGGGGGGCTGCTCCCCAGGAAGCAAACAGAATCACCCCCTCCACATTTGGTCTGATAGGTGGGTGCTGCATCATCTCAGGCGCACTGATCCATCTTGGTCAGATGATCTCTGAGGGGGTGAACAGTTGGCTTTCCAGGAAGCGGCAACGATTGCCTCTGATGAAAGTCACCTCAAGTTAGAGTGACCTCAGGCTCTGCCAGCTACACAGGGAGCATCCCTGCTCCCGGTGCTCAGCAGAACCTGATCTTCCTTCCTCCCTCCAGTCCTCCTGAAAGGATAAAGGCTGCAGGCTGGAAAGGTCCCTAGCATCCTTTCCCGCCTCCCCTCCTGCAGAGAAGCTGAGGCAAGGGCGGACCCATACGTACGCCCAGAATACGCATGTGACGCTGTTTGTAACCCTGGCGTGACCCTGTGCGTGGCGGCCACATAGGCGGAAATGACTTGGCTGGTTCGTCCGGCCTCTATAGGAGACTGATTAGTTCTCAGAGAGCTTGGGCTCGGATAGTTTGAACTGATTGGCTTGGAAGCTATGGAGTGTAGGCGGGCTTGGCTGTAAATCTATCAAAGCAGTTCTGGTTCTGCATGCGGGGTTCACCGTCATCAATCCCACGTGGGAGATGGCCGTGGCCCCAGAGCTCTGGAATTAAAATCCTCTTGCTATTTGCATCGAGACTGTTTCTCGTGAGTGATTGGGGTGATGGCTTCCAAGCGTGGGGTGCTGGGGTGCCCCCGTTTTTCTTTCGGGTCTTACACTCCCAGCCACTGTCCTTCAGACACAGCAAAACCTGGGCTACAGTTTTGGATGGCAAGTGACTAATGAATAAATACAGACATTGTGTCATGGCTGTGGCACTGGGAGCCATCATTTTTTTTAGCCGGACTCCTTTCTGTCATAAGGCAGCCAACCAGCTCCTGGAACGGGAGGTTCGTGGGGACTAGAGTATCGCTGAAGCCAGGTACTCAGAGGGAGTGTTCCTTTGGGTCCTGAGCAGGAATGAGTGCTCTAACTCACCACCATTCCTGAACAAAGCCTCAGGGAGAGTCACCGAGTTGTGGCAGGGTGCCTGACGGCTGGAGAAGTTGATAAATGTTCCAGAGGCCCCACCGCCCTCTGCTCCTCAGGCCTGTCCACCTCAACCCCACTCAGTCCCCACTCAGGTCTGTCCAGAGGCCCCCACAGAAGGCCATCTACGCTCCTTCCCATGGCTCTCTCCGGCCTGTCTAACCCTCATGTCACACGTTCTGCTTTGACATGTGACAGTGGCCTCGGGGACCTTGGTTGTCCTTGCAGATCAGTGTTTCTTGAGGGTGGCGTGGCCACTGTCTCTGACTGCATTCAGTGTCCTTGTCCTAGCTTCTCTGGGTGTCTAAAAAGAAATAGAGGAAAAAAAAAAAGCTGTTGAGACCATGCCCATCACCCACCCCTTAGCTATGTGACCTCAGATCAGGCCCTCTCTCTGTCTGGGCTTCCTCATCACACATGGGACAAGTCTTCCTCTCCAGCTCCAGTATGCACAGGTTCTGAGCAGCACGGCGACATAGGAATGTGAAACCAGGCTGGTTAAGTAGGAGCCCCACTGCTCCACTCAGGATCTTTTCTTGGCTTCCGACTCTGCCTTTGGTCTCCTAATGCCTCCTGGGAAGGTGGTCCTGGAGAGGAAATACCAACTGTCCCTGATGTTACACTGAACATGGGGCTCCCAGCCTGGCCCCACTCTCTCTGTCCGCAATCACCTCCCTGGGCACGCATTCACATCTGGCTCCTTCTTACTAATGAGGTGACCTTGGGACTTCAACCCACACTCTAGTCTTGTCCCTTCTCTTTCCTGTCTCTGCCAGAGGAAGACGGGGATCCAGTGATCCTCGGCCTTAAGAGAAAGTAGCCTTGGGAAGGTGGATCCTCTCTGGGGCTGTCTTTGAGCTCTGCCCTCTCTGGGGGACATTTGCATTGTAATTAGCACGTAGGATTGCTGATGGCTGCGTGGGGTGTGACCTGCAGAGACAGCTGGACTCCTATGCGTATGAAATAGAATGAATTCCATTTTCAGGATGAAGTCAATACTCTGTAGCCATTTCCTAGTTAGCTCATAGCAGTGAACTAAGAAATATTCAATGGAGTTCAGTGCCCTAGACAGCAGGCACAAAACGGTCCTGCATTTCCCAGCATCCTCTGCGGTTCCTTTGTTGCCATGACCGATGAACTGTGATCAAAGATGTCTTGAATAATTTCCAGTGAGATGAGCGTGACACCTTCCTCTGCAGTGGTGACCTCTGGGACCACATCCTGGGTGAGGAAGAGACATCTCTTCTGCGTTCACTATTTCTCAGCCCAGCACAGGGGAAGCATGAACAAAAATAGATACATTAGGCAGGGGATGTGGCGCGGTTGGAAGAGTGCTTGTCTAGCATACAAAAACCCTGGGCTTCAGCCCGGCCCTGTGCAGTTGGCTGTGGTGGCCCACATCTGTAATCCCAACAATCGGGAAGCAGAGGCAGGATGACCATCTTTAGCTATATAGAGCATTGGCAAGCCTGGGCTAGATGGGAACTCAAACACACACAGGTGATGGTGCGAATGAAGGGACAGAAAGGAAGAATATTCCACATTCATTTCCAACATTCCAGTGGGCAGCACCAGAAGCCCTCTCATCCAGGTGAGGCTTGCACACAGACTCTGTTGCTTGGCTTGGGGGGAGGGGTGCTGCCACCTCACTGTGGGATGTTTCTGTCATAGGGAGTGATGTGCAGAGCGTGCCGGTCTCCAGGAATGTTTAGTGACTGGACGGGCAGGCATCCTGTCCAGTCCCTGTGGCACCTTGGCCTGATGACAACTGAGTTTGTACACTTCTGCTGAGCCAGAGTCACCATAATCCTCTTTCTTCACTCTCAAATGTCACTGTCTTGGGGTCAGATGGGATTATGATTTGCATTTCTCTCACCAAATATAGCATAAAACTCATCAGGAAAAGGAGAATCCATTTATCTCCCTGATTTCTGTGTTTCTGTTGCTCATTCTTTCTTCCCAATGCTCCAAGACTTCTTTCAAATACACACAGACACACAGACACACAGACACAGACACAGACACACACACACACACACACACACACACACATGCACATGCACACACACAAACATTTTAAGTTGAAGAATTATTTTTGCCTTAGTCTATTTTTTATTGCTGTTACAAAATACTGCTGGCTAGGTAATTTATGAAGAAATACTATTAACTTTGGTTCCTGGCTCTGAAGGCTTGGAGTTCAAGACTGAGTGACTGCACCTGGCAAAGGCCTTGTGCTGTGTCAAAAAAAATGGTGAACAGTGTCACATGGTGGGCGCCAATTGTTTGGGGTGAATAGTCCCCTACAGAGAGGCCAAACACCAGCGTAAGCTTGCTTTTAAAATTTGGAGTGTATGTGAGTGAGTGCATCTGTGTGTCTATGTGTTTGTGTGTGAGTGTGCCTGTGTCTGAGGGTGTCTGTGTGTGAGTGTGTGCCTGTGTGTTTGTCTGTGTATGATTGTGTCTCTGTGTGTGAGTGTGTCTGTGTGTATTTGTGAGAGTGTGTCTGTGTCTGTGTATCTCTGTGTGAGAGTATCCATGTGTGTGTGTGAGAGAGAGAGAGAGAGAGAGAGAGAGAGAGAGAGAGAGAAAGTGTGTCTGTATGTGTGTCTCTGTGTGAGTGTGTCTGTGTGTGTATGTATGTCGCTGTGTGAGAGAGTGTGTGTATCTGTGAGAGTGTGTCTGTGTATGTATGTCTCTGTGTGAGAGTGTCCATGTGAGTGTGAGAGTGTGTCTGTGTATGTGTGTGCCTGTGTATGTGTCTCTGTGTGAGAGTGTCTGTTTGTGTGTGTGACAGTGTCTGTGTATCTGTGAAGAGTGTGTCTGTGTGTATTTGTGAGAGTGTGTCTGTGTCTGTGTGTCTCTGTGTGAGAGTGTCTGTGTGTGTGTTTGTGTCTGTGTCTGTGTGTCTCTTTGTGTGAGTGTCTGTGTGTATCTGTGAGAGTGCTTCTGTGTCTGTGTGTATTTGTGAGAGTGTGTCTGTATATGTATATGTCTCTGTGTGAGAGTGTCCATGTCCGTGTCGTGTGTGTGTGTGTGTGTGTGTGTGTGTGTGTGTGTGCCGGGGTTGGGGACATGCTCATTCTATTGTGTAAGAGGTGGGAGTAGAAGACATCTACTGATAGACGGTTCTCTTCTCCAGCCGTGGGATCTGGAAATTGAACTCTGGCTCTTAAACTTGCATTGCAAGTGCATTAGTGCTTTTCCCCCCTGAGCCGTCTTGCCAACTGTAAGCTTGCTTTATAGCAGTCTGTCCTCCTAGAAGTAATCCAGATCCAACTCACTTCCAGGAATCCTAAAGCATACCTAAAACAGGCCCGGGGAGACCTGATGCAAATCTCTAGAGAAAGATATGAACCATTGCTCCCTCTCAAGACCTGATCACCTTCCACTGAAGGAAGACGTTTGTAAATTTATATGTGGTAGCTTGTTATTATTTAAGGAAAGCCCTGTGTCCTCGCTGGTTTTGTGAGTTAGCTTGACACAAGCTAGAATCATCAGAAAGAAAGGGGCCTCAGGTGAGGAAAGGCCTCCATGAGACCCAGCTGTAAGGCATTTTCTCAATTAGTGATCAATGAGGGAAGGCCTAGCCTATTACCGGTGGTGCCATCCCTGAGCTGATGGGAGGTTGAACAAGCCATGAGGAGCCAGCCTCCTCCATGGCCTCTGCATCAGCTCTTTCTTCCGGGTTCCTGACCCATCTGAGTTCCTGCTCTGATTTCCTTCAGTGGTGAACATCAATGTGGCTGTGTAAGCTGAATAAACCCTTTCTCCTCAGCTTGCCTTTTAGTCAGGTGTTTTCCACAGCAATAAAAACCATAGCTAAGACACCCTGAGAGCTTAATTGTTTTCTTTTTGAACAAGTTGTATTTATTTTTTGTGTATGGGTGTCTGTGTACCACATGCATGTCTGGTGTCCATGGAGGCCAGGAGAGGGCGTCAGATCTCCTGGAGCTGGATGTCTGTGAGCCACCATGTGGGTTCTGGGAATTGAACTTGGGGCCTCTAGAAGAGCAGCCAGTGATCTAACCACTGAGGAATCTCTCCAGGGATCCTCAGAGCTCACACAAGAAACTGTGCATGGTGGTTCAACATGGGAGAAGAGGAGAGACAGAGATATGGGTATGCATGTGTGTTGTCTGCATGTATGCCGATGTACCAAATTCATACATGGTTACTGCATTGCCAAAGTTCCAGGCCCATGAAGCCACCTTGTATGAAAATGGCAAAGTTCTCACACAAAGGCACATACCCTCATATCCACACACTCTCATATTCACACATACATCTCATATCCATACACTGGCATATCCACATACCCTCATATCCACATGCCCTCATGTCCACGCACTCTTATAACCACACACTCTCTCATCAATATACTCTCACATCCACCCACTCTCACATCCCCACACTCTTACATCCACACACTCTCATATTCACACACGCATCTCATATCCACATACTCTCATACCCACACTCTCATATCCACATATACATCTCCTATCAATACACCCTCATGTCCACACACACTTATAACCACACACTCTCTCATCCATATACTCTCACATCCACACTCTCATATCCACACATACATCTCATATCCACACAAACACCTCATATCCACACACACACCTCATATCCACACACACACATCTCATATCCACACACATCTCATATCTACACACATCTCATATCCACATACATCTCATATCCATACACTCTCACATCAATACACTCTCACATCCACCCACTCTCACATCCACACATTCTCATATCCACACACACATCTCATATCCACATACTCTCATATCCACACACACTCATATCCACACACTCATATCCACACTCTCATATCCATATATACATCTCCTATCAATACACTTTCATATCCATACACCCTCATGTCCACACACTCTTATAACCACACACTCTCTCATCCATACATTCTCACATCCACACACTCTCATATTCACACACTCTTATATCCACATACCCTCATACCCACACACACATCTCATATCCATACACTCTCATATCCACACACCCTCACATCCATACATATCCCATATCTACACACCCTCACATCCACACACATCCCATATCTATACACCAATGTTTGTGGTTTCTGGGTGGTTCCTCTTAGGATTGCTTTTCTTAGTTTAAAAAACTGATGAGCATGTGTCTTGCATGGATTTTTTAAATGTTTATAATTTGTGTTTCTGCTCTGTATTTTAGAACTACACGTTTGAGTCTTTCATTAAATCTGGAGCCTTGGCAGGCACCGTGCCTCCAACACTTTTACAGCCTGATTCTCTCCCCCATTTCCTCCTTTGATCCTGAATATGTCAGTGCTTGAATCTTTCCTATTTGTTGTCAAATATTTTTGAGATGGGCTCTTATGTAGCACAGGCTGGCCCCACCCTTGCTCTGTAGCAAAGAACTGAGACAAGGCTAGACAGTGCAGATGTTCCTCCATCTTGTATTCTTGCTGAGGCCATTTCAGGTTTGACTAGAATTTGATCTCCTCAATGGGAAGTGCCATGGGAAACTACCCAGCTCTATTCCAGGAACCCAAGGTTAAGATGCCACAACTAACTTAGCCCAGCTTCTCTTAGACTGCTCGCTTGCACAAACCCTTCCCCTGCGAGTGCCCAGTGAGATACTAGGATGTTGATTTTGCTTTCAAAGACCCCTTATTCTGGACAAACTTGGGTCTTGAGAACCTAGCCTTTGTAGTCCCAGTTGACTGGTATGAAGACTTTTGGTTGGCTGGAGATTGAGTGGTCGTCGGGGCTGGGTTCCCTGTAACAGGATCATCGCCAACTCTTGATGTTCCTGCTTCTACCTCCTGAGAGCTGGGATTACAGATGTGGGCCACCACACCTGGCTGTGGGTCTTTCTTATTCTCTCACACGGCCCGAGACTATTCTGTCACCTCTCTGCCCTCAAAGGTGACTCCTTTGTCCTTAAATCTACTGCTTCTGTTGTGTCACCTCCGTTCCACGACCCAGCAGGTTTGAAACCTTTCTGTTATTGTATTCTTTGGTTCTGTAACCACTTTAGGTCCTTTCTTGTAACGTCTATCTCTCTTTTTCATTTACTTCAAGAGATGTGTGATCGAAAGATGTTTTACAATGGCCACTTTTAGAATCTTGTTCTGTCATCCTGGGATCTGATTTACCTCGAGGCTTGCTCTCGGGTCTGTGTCTTGCATTCTCTCTGATGGTCTTGGTTGCTGGTGTGATGAGTGATTTTCAGCCTCTTGGTCCTTGGTTTCTGTGCCACCGCTTAACCGCCTGGTGGCTCTATGCAGGAACAAGTCTTCAGTCTTGAAATGTAGGTGGCGTAGCTTTGGATTCGGGCAGATGCTGGGAAGTGCACGGCTGCTGCGAGGGTCCAGCACAGTGAGTTCTATAGCTAATGCTGACCCCTCCTTCTGGACACGAGTCTTCCTGTCTGCATGGCCCATCGAGCTCTGTTTTCTGATCTCACAGCAGGTCCCCACATGGGTCCCAGTGCACAGTTCTGAGATGCGAGACTAAAGAACAAGGCCAATGACTTGAGTTCCAGAACCCAGTAGGCCCCACCCACTCTGCTTCACCCTGACCTCTGATGTCAGCCTCACCCTGACCCCAGCTCCCCAGCCTCACCCTGAATCCTGGTGTCCAGCCTCCCTGCCCAGCCCCACCCTGACCCCAGCTGCCCAGCCTCACCCTGACCCCAGCTCCCCAGCCTCACCCTGACCCCAGCTGCCCAGCCTCACCCTGACCCCAGCTTCCTAGCTTTACCCTGAATCCTGGTGCCCAGCCTCCCTGCCCAGCCCCACTCTGACTCCAGCTGCCTAGCCCCACTCTGACTCCAGCTGCCTAGCCCCATCCTGACCCCAGCTCCCCAGCCTCACCCTGACCCCAGCTCCCCAGCCTCACCCTGACCCCAGCTTCCTACCTCTGACCTCTTGGGAACACTTCTTCCCCGAGTACAGCCCTCCTTCCCAGAGACTTGTCAACCCACCCTGGCCTACCATCTGGAGCTTCTGTGGGTCTGCCCCCCTCTTTACCCACAAGATAAACCCATTAGTCTCTGTTCCCTGGGCATTTTGCAGGGGATGAAGAGGGCCTGCTTTTCAGGCTGTCATAAAGGCTGGCACCGTGGAAATCAGGATTAGAAACCAGACTGAGAACCAGGATCACGGTGGCACCTAGAAGTTCAAAGGAACAGAAACTCCCTGAACAGTAAGAGCCAGATTTACATAAATCATCAGCAGGAGCAGCCTGTGAACCTCAGGAAGCCAGTGACCTTCTGGGGGCTCAGCTGTGGAGCCTAGAAAGGGCAGAGGATGTGGGGGTGCCATTGTGGGGACTAGGAAGGGGGGGCAGGCTGTCTTTGAAAAATGAGCTTTTTAAAGGCTGTACTGAATAAAGTAGTCCAGATTTAGGCAAGTTTGGAAACAGTCTTACAACATGACCCCTCTCTCCAAAATCCAGGAAGGCAGCGACTTGCCTCAGAGCACAAAGGTGTTCCACAGCAGGCCTGCGCCTAAAACACAGTGGCCTCCTCTCAGCTCCAGCTTTGGTGACAAAAGTAACTGCCAGTGGTCGTCAGGGGCTCAGGGTGCATGTGTCAGCAGCGCACAAGCTTCTCTTCGCTCTCGCTGTTTGGTCTTGTGCCGTGTGGCAATTTGTATCAATTAACTCGATTTTGCGTGTAGGGAAACTAAGACAGAGAGTCACCCCAATGCTTGCTTAGGTCCACCCCACTGGTTATTCGTGGAGCTCGAACAGAACCCAGGACCTGTTGCCTCCACCAGTAACATCTGCCAGCTCCCCCAAGTCACTTGACAAGCTGCGTCTTTGCTATGGGATGCAAGTACTTAAAAGACACTGGTGGTGGTGGTGGTGGTGGTGGTGGTGGTGGTGGTGGTGGTGGAGTGATTGATTAGTGATGTCTGCCCTGGGCATGAAGTGGAGGAAGCAAGTGCCCCACCCATTTCAGCCATTTTGATGAAAGCTTTCAAACACCACACACTAGTGTGGATGTGAAATCACAGGCTAGAACTTTCCCTGAGGCTTGGCACAGGGCTGCTGTGTACAGCTATATCTGCTTACAATGGCAGGTCTCACCCTCCTTTTAGTGACCAAGTCTGCTCAGTCAGTCAATAGGTCTCGAGGGAGGGAGTAAGGATGGAAGCAAAAGGACAATTAGACAACACTATAGCGTGACTCCAGTAAGTGCGGAGGCAAGTTTATTTTTTTCCCAAGCTGCTTTTATATAATTCTAAGTATATGCAAGGAATATGGTCAGTTCCTAGTCAAGGAACAAACAAGGCATGGCCAAATGTCTGTGGTTACTGTTTCTAGGTCACTGTTTCAAGATGACTGAGATGCAAGGAACACAAGCTGTGTTTTTCTTGAGCCTACTTCCTTGTCCTAGCCCAATGTAAACATTCTTGCCAGTTTCCGTGAGGTGGCACCAAGAGCTCTCCACATTTTAGGCCCTGGTCTTCCAGCTCTCTGTGCTACATACCCAGGAGAAACCAGGGCCATTTCCTGGGTTGGTGTCAGGAGTGTAAGATACCATTGTTGGGAATGTGTTCAGTGTTCAGGTATAAAGGATGGACAAAGTTTCCATGCCTTGCAAACATTAGAAGACAGGCAGGGTGGGAAAGGAGTGGGTGTGCTGGCTTTCATTGTCATTTAAAGAAGAAACTGGCTGCACCTGCGTGCATCAACCAACCTCAAAGGGAAATCTGGGCCAGCATAAATGACTCCGAGCCTGCAAAGAAATGTTCTTAAGCTTGAATGGCATCCAAGTTGCTTAAAGCTCACCATTCCACATGCAAATGCTCGCCTGAATACTGTCGGCCAGAGGTTGAAGGTGGAGATAAGCCTCAGCAATGGCGGTCCCTTCTAAGGCTCCCTTAGATTGTTTTCCTTTGAGGGAGAGGCTGGCAAAGGGTTGTGCTCTCTGACTTCTCACCAATGGTGGGCTGACAGCCACCCCCACAGTTAGAAAGCCATTCAAGGGAGAAGCACCAGGCCTTAGTAAGGCCCTTCCACAGGTCCCGTGAGGGTGGGTACCAAGATGCCCAGAACGCTCCCTACCCTCCACGCCACTATCACCATCCTCAGAATCTCCACATGACAATGTTGATCATATCACCAGAGTCTGAGTCACCCCACAACCACGGTCCATATGGGCCTGGACAATCACCCGTCCTGGAGCTTTCTCTTCCACTTCTGGTCAGCCCCAGTTCTCTTCCACTTCCTGTGGTGAGCCCTGGTTCTCTTCTGCTTCCTGTGGTGGGCCCCATGTCTCTTCCACTTCCTGTGGTCAGCCCCAGGTCTCTTCTGTTTCCTGTGGTGAACTCTGGTTCTCTTCAACTTCCTGTGGTGGGCTACACTGCCTTCCCATCCTTCCCACGCAAGCAAACAGCTGGGATGAGCTTGTACCCTGGGCTGCCATGCAGACTTGGCCTTCTGCTGTCCTCCGTCAATATCCACCTTTAGTGACAGCTAAGGGGGATATGGGTGCGAGGTATTTGTGGAGGCTGAGTGATAGTGATGACAAGCTTCTGGTCTGAGTGGGAGAGGAGCACAGCCAGGGCGGGCACAGAAATCCGAGAGAGCAGGAGGTGATGTACAAAGGAGAGAGATGGGCAGCTCTGGAGAATGGGCAAGAATTATGGTTCTGTCAACAGCATATTGTCCTGGTGGTGGCCTTGTTGTCAGGGGAAGTGTTGGTATTCTTTGAGCCTTTATGTACATCTGTGTGTATGCTGTCTTCAAGAGTGCTGCTAAAAATTCTACAGTGGCCCTGGCCCCAACTTGTTGAGACTCCTCTTGACCTTAGCAGGGCTGTCGGGCACTCCTGGGCTGCGACACTATAGGAGACCCTGCTGGGCGAAGCTGGGACTCAGCAAGGGCACGGTGACCATGGAGTCCGTGAAGCCCTCCCATCTGCTCCTTCTCAGCGTGTCAGGCTCTGGGCAGGCAGGTTAATGGAATCCCGAGGCTGTGGTGGAAGGGAAATTGCTTGGCTCCCCTCTCTGTATTTTCTGCTCTGCGACGACCGTGGTCTCTGGTCCTCAGACGGGGCTCGAGCCAGGCTCGGGGCTTATAATTTTAAAGTCCTTTTAACTTTTCGGGTCGGAATGTTATTGCTTTGGCCAGAGGCCCCTTGGAGATTTGCAGAGCAAAGAGTAGGTACTCCAGTATCCTTAGAGTGCACTGCCAGGTTCCCACAGGACGAGCGGCTCTGGTCAGTGACTGGCTCCTTCAGAGCTGGGCATCTACAGAGCGGCGCCCACACTGCAGGCAGGTGTATGACGGACCGGGGCCTGATTTCCCTTCCTGGAGTGGGAGGATCAGAGCCCACTGTTTACCTTGTGGGTCAAGCTGAACTTCTGCCTCGGTTTCCCCACTGGTCAGTGAGAATAGCAGCATGCCCTTGTGATTGCTTTGAGGCTTAAGTCTGATGAGGAGATGACAGGTGTGTGCCTGGCACAGGGTCAGCTTTCAATAACATCATTACTCAGAGATCTTGAATCTCTGACAGGAAAGAGGTTCCTCTGCCACCTGGAATGATTGGTCCCTGTTTCCAAAGGGAGTGTGACCTACCGCTATGTCTCGTAGCACATGTGTGTCTATGTAGAAGCCATAGCGAAACCAGGGCCACACAAACACTCAGGGTACTCAGTAAACAGTACTCAGTGCTTGTCTGAGTCCCCTCAGAAGCTAGAGAGCCCAATACAAGAGCTCTGGGCTGAGAATGAGGACAGGAATTAAGAGGCAGGAGGCAGCTGCTCGTACCGGTGAAGGCCGCATGGCCAATTAGACAAGTGAGGCCCATGGCAGCGTTGAGCACTCCCAATTTTCCTGCTGGCCATCACTGCTTGCTTGTACGTGCTGGCCGCTCTCCCCTCCCCCTCTCCCCCTCTTCATTTTCCATACAAGTGCTAGGAAGCGAACTCCCTCAATAGAGTCTTCAGTAACAGCATAGTCAGTGGGCCGTGACTGAATTTGAGGAGTAATTTGTAGCTAGCAGAGGAGTCTCGGGACCGTGTGCCCGCTCCATCTGTAGCCAGATCTCGCCCACTTGTAAGATAGCTAGCTGCCTCTTGTTAGATGGAAATATAGAGCTTGTTTTCTGTTGGATGGGCTTCGGATATGCACGGAATTGTGTCTGTGGAAGGCGAGCAGGTGTGCACTGTGCCAGTTACAAATGTCTTCGTCTCCGCTCCCAGGCACGCTTGGCTGCCCGGGGAGCGGAGAAATGGGTCCCGCTCTGTAAAGACTTTTCATTTTCCAGTTGGCTTGACATTAAACCTAGTCAGTAGAGGGCAGAGGAGGCACACTGCTGGGAAGGGAGTTTCCTTCCTGGGTCTGGAGTGTTCCCTGGATTGAAGGCGATTGCAGCAGGAGTGGCTCGCTGTCTTAGCTGCTGCCCCTGAGCACACGGCACAGGTGGCCCCTTTAACGTCCCCTGCCTCGGCCACCCTGCAGGGCACAGCGGCCAGCAGCAGCCAGGGCTGCAGTAAAACCTTCTGGTGGTGTTACGGCCAAGAGTCTTCAGTCAGTTTGGTCTCCAGTCAGTTTTCTGTTACTGTAGACAGTGGACTTCTGGCAAAGGGCAGATTGCAGCAAATTTCACCACGTGACAGCATGGCAACTTTTCTGATTGGAGCCACAAGACACTGTCTTTAGCAGGCTCTGGGATCATTCTCCGGGTGTTCTCCTGGCCCCAAGGTGGTGACTGCCCCTCATCTGCACTGTTCCTCTTTTTAGATTCATTTCTTTGCTATTATTAGTCAATTTCATCAATCCATGGCTGGAGTGAATTAATGTTATCCTTGTCATTCAATTGTCCCCGTTCAGACTCTGCTGTGGCTTCTGTGCCCTGCCGGGCCCACACTGCAATACCTGGACAGATGCACAGACAGAACTCCATGCAGCTGCGACAGGGGGGCTGTGACAGGGAGGCTGTGACAGGGAGGCTGGGTACGCAGGTACGCAGTTGATTGGCAGGGCTCATCTGGACCCAGCTCCAAGCAGCTGCAGGATGTTGGGCCCACTACCTGCCCCTTCTTCCAGTGTGGACAGGAAAGTCTGCCAGGGCCGCCTTAAAGGTGACAGGGAAGCAGCCAGCATTGCCTGTTTATTTATGTATTTATGAGATGTTATGGAGAAAGGTCTACTCCAGACAGCGGGAGTGCTGAGGCCCAGAATTGATGAGGCTCTTGGATTACCTGAAGGAGCATGAGGGACTCGGAGGCAGCTACGCTTACAGGGAAGTCCCCTGAGCAACTTGCAGACAGTTGTAACACTGAGGATTCCTACCTGCAGCAGGGACGACCCATCGGCCCATCGGGAGAAAACTATAGGACCTGCAAGCCCAATCCCTGTCAATTGGTCAGGTCTCATGCAGCCTTGAGAAGGGGAGGGCTTGGTGAGAAACTGGAAGACTCCTGATCCCATGAGCTTCTCCCTCCTTCCATGAGGTATCAACAGGCCCTATTGGTGTAGGTGAGAACAGCTGTTCTAATTCAAGATGGCGGCAGTCATGTCCAACCAGGAGACAGGCAGGCCACTGTGGAGGAGTGCTCTGAACCAGTGTGTGGGGCTTTGGGGGGCAAAGGGAGAGACTCTATGTCTCTCCTTGGAGGGCACAAGCCTCCAAAGAGGGTCCCTAGAAAGGCCTTCCAGCTACCTGTCCCGCCCGCTGTAATGAGGCCCTGTGAAGGGTGTGTAGGCTACTTGAGAGCATTTGGAGGGGTGGGTGGTCCTGTTTGTTTCCATCTCCCCCTCTCCCTCCCTCTCCTTCCCACCTCTCCCCCCTTCCCTCCTTCTCTCCCCCCTCCTTCCCTCTCCCCCCTTCTCTGTGGGTACTGGCCATCCTAGGCATCCAAGGCTGGATTTTAGCGACGGCAACATTCAGCATGTTAGCTTGTCCCTTCCCTGAGGAACCCATTAAACAAACTCAGGAATTAGTGTGCAATCTTGGCGCATGTTAAGTGTTCTGAGGAGAGGAAATGGCTTGAGGGAGAATCTGATTTAGAGGGGGAGAGTGGGGCAGGGAAGTTCTCGGTGGGGGGTGTCAAGGTAGACAACTTGAAGCTTGAGGAGGTTGGGTGGTGACGGTGGTAGTAGGAGACAGCAGCCTGGGACCAGTGGCTTCCGGAGAACAGGGTCGGATCCTGGAGCTGGGGCGGGGCGTGTTGGAGGCTGAGCCCTGGCTACTGGGGATGGGTCTGCTAAGGGGAGAAAAGGGTCAGGGAGGGGCTGGGTGGAGAGGGAGTGTAGAAGGAAAGGATAAGGTGGAACTTGGCTGCTGGGGGGATAGCATGGCCCTGCTGTGGCCTTGATGGAGTTGGATATGAAGCTGGCTCTTGGGTCCTTCTGCATCTGCACCAGGGTCTGAGGTCGCTGGGTGCTTAGTGCTGAGCCGAAGGGAGCCCTGTGCCCACACCTGCAATCAGGAAGGCATCAAGTCTGGGACTACCCTCCCACATGCGTCAGAAAGAGCCTGGCCCAGGTCCCTGGGTCTGTTCTGACAAGCAGTGACCCTGGGCTGCCTCCTCCCTTAGTCAGACCTGGAAGTGGATGAGGCTGAAGATGGTAGAGGTCTGTGGACTGGGCGACCTCCAGTGAGGTCCCACATGGGTTGTCCAGAGAGGACCTGGAGCCTGCCCCCCATCACCGCGAGTACACGGGGCACCCCGTGAGGTCACATGCTCATTGCCTGCTTCTCAGCTGGGCTGCAGAGCCTGCCCCTCCTCCCTGTGATTAATTCAGTTTGGTAAAGCAGCATTTACGCTGGGAATTTAATCGTCATTTCTGATGGTGAAGGAATTGAAAAATAAATTGAAAGTGTCAGACGACGCATTAGGGCGGGTGATGGAGCAGAAGCGGCCACCCTCCCGGCCTCCCCACTGGGCCATTCTTGGGCCCAAGAAATTAGCCAAGTTGCTGTTGGATCAAGATGATGGCAGCATCAAGGACCAAGGTGACAAGAAGGGACGCTGAGGGATGTAGACAAAGAAAGAGGGATTCCCATGGAGGCAGGACCCCAGGCCCTGAGCAGCCGGGACCTGCCCACAATGCCACGTGCTATAGGCCAGGAGTCTGGCGTCAAGGTCCTGCCTTCTGCCCCACAGGCAGGAGAAAACCAAAGGGGCTCACCAGTTCTGGCCAGGGTCCGTACCCGCAGTAAGAACACAGCGAGGCAAGATCACAGTCCCAAAGGAGTATGTGTCCTCATGGGGTGGAGAGTGGAGAGAGACCCGTGACAAACGTGTCAATGAGCGAATGAGCCAGATGACTTCTGAAACTATCAGCTGCCAATGACGGGGAGGAAACCAACCAAGCAAGGGCAGTGAGGAGCTCTGAGGAACTGCTGGGGTTTGCATGGAGCTGACATCAGGCAAAGATTCTGCATGACATAGAGCTGTCAGACAAGGGGCAAGGGGCAGAGGGTAGGCGGCAGGGGGCAGGGGGCAGGGGCAAGGGCCAAAGTCAAGGGTCAAGGGTCAAGGGGCAGGGTGCAAGGGGCAAGGGGCAAGGGGCAGGGGGCAAGGGGCAGGGGGGAGGGGGAAAGGGGCAAGAGGCCAGGGGCCAGGGACCAGGGCTAAAGTCAAGGGTCAAGGGTCAAGGGACAGGGGCAAGGGGCAGGGGGCAGGGTGCAAGGGGCAAGAGGCAGGGGCCAGGGGCCAAGGGCTAAAGTCAAGGGTAAAGGGTCAAGGGACAGGGGGCAAGGGGCAGGGGTCAGGGTGCAAGGGGCAAGAGGCAAGGTGCAAGGGGTAAGGTGCAAGGGGCAGGGGGCAAGAGGCAGGGGATGGGGTCAGGGTGCAAGGGGCAAGGGGCAGGGAACAAGGGGCAAGGGTCAAGTGTTCCAGTTTGGGATGGTGAACCTGAAGACCTTGGAACCATTTAGAAATGACAGGAAGCCCACAGACTAGTGAGTGAATATGGGGGGTGTTTAGGAGAAGAGGCAATGGCTGGGCGTGATGGGGGCTCTGGGCTTGTCCCGGGTGCAGAAGGAGTCCACAGGACAGTGTTTGGAGCAGGTGGCCATGCTGTGGACATTCACATTGTCACAGTGGCTGCTGAGACAATGGGGAAAGTGAGGGGCAGAAGAGGACCCAGTAGGGGACAATGTAGACACCAGAGTGGACTGGAGGGGAGAAGAGAAGCGCCCATCCCCCACTGCCCTCGTGAGTACCAGGTCTTCAGATTAGATTGGCCTTAGGGTCTGAAGGCGGCGGTGGTCACCTCTTCCCACCCACCTTTGTGTGTGTGTGTGTTGTGTGTGTGTGTGTGTGTGTGTGTGTGTGAGAGAGTGTGAGAGAGAGAGAGAGAGAGAGAGAGAGAGAGAGAGAGAGAGAGAGAGAGAGAACTCCAGCTTGCTTTCCTTTAAGACAATCACTTTATTCCTCAGCTTGGTAGGTGGTTTGGAGGTTTCCGCTCTGCTAACCTTAGTGTGAGTTTCAGGGGTTCATTGCTCTATTTTAAGCCTCAGTTGTTGAGGAAATGAAATGGAATTCTTCCAGTGTGAACACCCAGCACTGTGAGAGCCGTATGCGTGCCTACCTTCCAGCCTGGCCAGGCTTCCCCGGTCCTCTTCCTCCTGTCCACCCTCTTGCCCTCGAGGCCAGCAGATGAGGCAGCCACAGCCTGTTTACTGCTGGACTAACAAGCAGGCCCGGCTGCAGGTTTCCTGGCGTGAACCCTGGGCAGCGGTCTGTTAGCTTGCAAGCTGGAAGGGGTGCCCCTGGTTCTGGGAGTTCAAATGTGGGCCAAGGAAGGGAGGATTGAGGAGGCAGAGGACTGCGGGGGTGGAGGACTGCTGAGGAGGGGCAGCTCATCTAGAAACATACCCGCTGCGTGGCATCTGGAATTTAGCACCTAAGCTACTGTCAGGTTCAGTTTCTGGCAGGATATCATAGCTGTCCTGAGTTAGAACATGCGTGCACACATATACACATTCATGCTTATACATGCTTATCCACACACTCATGCACAGACATTCAGACACAGACTTATATATAGACACACTTGAAACACACATACAGGTTCACATATTTGTGCACACACGCTCTCACACAGATATACACGCATGCATGAATATGTACTCACACACTCAAGAACAGACACACATATATGCACTCGTGTACAGACAAACATAGTTACATACACACTCCCATGCAGACGCACATACATGCTCACACATACACACACTCATGCACCGATAAACACATCTATAGTCATGTGCAGGCAAATACAACATGCATGATGCTCACACGTACACATTCATATAGACACACACAGACACACTCATATACAAATACACAGCCATACACGGAAATGTACACACATGCACACACATACATACTCATGTGGAGACACACACGCATGAATATGTGCTTACATGCATGTCTAGACGCACACTCTCATTTACATGCACCCAGTGCACATACATACATGCTCACATACAGACACATTCACACGTGCTCTCAAACACACTCACATGCTGAGGCATGCCCTCATGCTTATGTGTGTTCAAAGTCATGCACCCTTACAGACATTCATGTCCAAGGACATGCACCCTTCACTCTCAGGGTATCGTACCCTCATTTGACCCTCGGACTTCCCTCTGTGAGAACACCCTCTTCATGAGCCCTGTTTCCAGGTGGGCTGCCAGACTCACCAGCAGATGGAGAGCTGACAGGAGTGGTGGGAGGAGGGGCTGAATTTCATTTTTACTATCTGTGTCAGGACCCAATTTTTCAGGCGATAATTATAATAATTGAAAATGCTGTTATCAGGCCTGGGTACGGGGCACAGTGCACAGCTGGCTACGGGACGGTGAGCAGGTGGCGTTCTGGTAATGGGCGAGCGTGCCTCCCCTTCCTGGGCTCTTCCTATAAGACTAGAAGGGTGGGCAGTGAGCTCAGAAGGGAAGCTGTGGGTGGCTCTGAGTCCTGGCTGCGGAGCCCAACCCCTGCCTGTGCTTGCAGAAGTCACCTGACTCGGTTTCCCTGTCAGAGGAGCGTGCCTCTGTCAGAGACTCTTTGTGAGGTCCTAGAAGAAAGGGCCACAAGGAGGCTCCGGGCGATGGTCAGAACTCTGAGGCTGTGGGGTAGATTTAGCATTAGTAAGTGCTGGGTGGGGTGTGAGGGAAGCTGACTTTACCCCTCAAAGCAAGGGCAGTGGAGGACACAGACTTCAGGTCAGATCCTTGGCCGTTCAGTCTTACACGCATCTCTGAGCCTCACGTTCTGCATCTGTAAATTGGGAACAACTGCCTTACCCTTGGTTACTGTGAGGACCGGATGTGGTAATCAGTTTGCCACCTAACACTTCACAGGGATTGGCAGCAGCATCTGTGCCCTAGGTCCACTCTCAACTTCCTTTCTGACCTTCCTGACTTCCTCCTTTGGTACCTAGAAGGCCCTGGCGCCAGTTTTTGCATCATGGCCCCAGAGGTTACCACTAGGTCCCAAGAAGAGGATGCAAACCCTGGCAGAGGCTCTCAGTGATGTTGGAGTGTCTCTCAGGAGTTTCTGACCAATCCCAGCAGCACACACCCTGACAAGCTGTGCTCTACACTCCCCAGTGACTCCACTGGCCAGCAGCTGTGGTTTGCTCGTATGACAATTGAGGCTCCTGCAGCTGGCACATCAGAAGTTCTGGAATGAGAGCCGTAGGCAGACTCTAGCTAGGGCTATTTTTGACACCCAAAGCTCTCTTGTCAGTGATAGGGGTCATTTGTGACCAACTGTATCTCTTCCTTCCTGCCCCAGCTATAGAACAGAGCCTGGGGCAGCCTAGGACTGTCCTCAGGTGTGGCCCTCCTGCCTACACTTACCCTTCTAATGCAGGCATTCAGGTTCTGGGTTCCGATTCTTTCTGGTGAATACCTAATGGCTTCCAGGATGGGCTGGGAATGGCAATTGGCGCTCCCAGCCCCGCACAGCCCATCCTCTGCAGGGCCACCTAATGAGTGCACGCTCCGGTGTGCTTCAGAGCCAAACGCAAATGAGAAACATTCCATGCTATCATTTAATTAGCTGTGGAAGGTGGAGCGGGATGTACAAGCCAGGAGATGGGGGTGGGGCGAGGGACTACAGAGAAGAGGAGCGAGCGAGGGAAGGGAGGGAGGGAGCAGAGGAGTGAGGAGGAGAGAGGGGGCTGCTGTTAAGGTTTCAGTTTGCTCCCAGCGGAGGGTGGGATGGGGCAAGGATTGTGGCTGCTGGGGGGAGAGGTGGTACTGAGCAAGCGATCGCTCAAGGTCGGCTGTGTGTGTGAGTGCCTGTGTACCTTGGCACCCATGTACCTATGGATCTGATGTGTTCATGTGAGAGAGTGCGGCCATGTAAGTGTGAGTCAGGTGTGAGTGCAAGAGTGTGTGCATGTGATTGTATGTGGGCTCAGGATCTATGAGAACACTCATGTGCACATGTGCTTGTGAATACATACAGGTGCTTGTGAATGCATCCATGCTTGTTTGCATGGAGGTATCGGGTGGAGATGTGGATATATGTGAATGTTTTATGAGTGCAGGCAAATGTGGTGTGTCGGGGTGTCTGAGTGCACATGTAAATGAAAACGTGTGACAATAAGCTTATGTAAGTGTGCATGTGAGTGTGTAAAGTATATTCGTGTGAGTTCAATGGGAGTTATAGCAGCAGCACGCACACATCTCCAGGGAAGGTGTCTATGGCCTCTGTGATGCGAGCCGACACCCCTGTAGCTCTCTCTTACCTACGGACAGTCAGTCCGTGATGCCGCCAACACAGAATAAACAAGAAAACCCATGTTCAGGAAGGATGAGTTTGATTCTTCGGGAAAGATCCAGCCATGGTTGGTTCTATTAACTCCTGAATTCTCTTTTCGGAGAATGAGCCAAATGTTTTTATTTTTTTTTTATTTTTTTTTATTTTTATTTTTTTTTTATTGAGGTTAAGCAAGCTCCAAAAGAGAAGGTCTGTGAGAGCAAAGGCAGTAAAGCAATAGCAGGTGCCTGAAGCAATGGGGGAGGTACAGTGTACCAATGTGCCAGTTCCAGCGTGTGGTTGGGGGAGGGGGTAGTGGCAGTAGTTGAGCATTCGTGGGGCAGGATGTCAGAAGATGGGTCTCAGTTTCCAACTACCTGCCACACCGTGCTCTGCTCATCTTTAAACCACAAGGCCAACAAAGCCACCCAGTCTGGTATCTTTTAATTTTTTTTAAGTTAGCTTACTTAACTTCGTTATATAATTCTACTTTATTGTTTATCATTTCATTGAATTTGCCAAGTGATCTATAAATACATTCTATTGAGGACTGTCTGTCCCTGAACAGCTTGTATGGGGCAGGAAAGACTTGATGCTAGGAAGTCCTTGATTTCCTAAGGTCCCAGAGCCCATACCCTCATTTCTGGCAGCAAGACTGAACTGCATTTAACCATTTAACCAGGAACTAGGTAAAGGTTGTGAAACGGAAGACCCGGAGAGCTGTCCGAAGTACTGAAGCACAGAGGCAAACGACCGCGGGGAGCTGTCCGAGGTGCTAAAAACCCAGCAGCAAGCTACAGCAGGGGCCCAGGACAAATTGTCTCCACTCTCTGTTTAACCCAGTTTCCCCAGCCATCTCCTCACGACTCAGTCCATTGGTTGAGTATCCTGTGCTCGCCCCACTGTTGGTTGGAATAGAATACATGCGGACCTAGCAACTACCAGGGTTCAACCCATTTGTCATCGTCCAACCCAGCTGCCTTCCATAATTTTTGTTTGTTGCATTTTAGAGATTAGAGTGTAACCTTGTAAGGTGCAATGCAGAACTCTGGGGTGTGTCTGCCATGCCCTCAAATCTCTCCCTTTACGATCCTGTACTCGTGAGGATGTGGCACTTAGATCCTTCCACCGAGCACGGGAATCTACCTCTTCTACCTTGACTGGCTGATAGACGTACTCCAGCCAACAAGAGCAAACACAAGCACAAGACAAACAGACTCTAGACACCCTCCCTTCCACACCTCACTCTCCCCCCCCCCGTAATGAACTTACAGAGGTGGGAGTGATCCCAACCTAGCCTGGTAGAGGTGAAAATCCACTGGAAGGAGAGTTGGGGGGTTCCCATGACAACTAACTGACATGCTGTGACAGCATCACAGAAGGCCCAGCAGCAGCGGACACCTCACTGACCACAGATCCACGAGGAAGGAACAGAGAGAGCTTTGACCTGAGCAACCACACACCCAAACCAGGACAACTAGGAGCTAGCTGAGTGTTCATCATTCCCGTGCGACCAACACTCAGATCCAGCTTCGGTATGGTCCCCCCACCCCACCCCAAAAGCTGCTTTGTCACTCTGAGAGGGACCCACGATTCCAGCTTCTATCCTCTCAGGCCAGCTCATATTAATTGAACTGTGAACACCATGATACATTTTTGCTTTTTTGTGGACTGCGTTGCTGGTACTCACACACATCTTCTGGGGCGGGCTAGCCTACTCACCTTTGCAAATGGCATTCTGTTCCATTCGTTGTCTCCTGGTGGAGCCAGGCTGATCCAAGGCTTTCCCTGAGGCCCTGATGTGTGGAGAAGGAACACAAGTCCTTGTCTAAAGCCAGGCGTGTGCTTGACGAGGCTAGTAACAGCCTGGGGCCGGGGGCTTTGGGGAGCTGTGGGCTCGGAGTCTGAGGACCCCCCTTCTTCCCCTGGAGAGATTGGAGTTAACAATCTGGTGGTCTCTTAACACGTGGT
Source organism: Apodemus agrarius (assembly GCA_964023405.1). Classification (NCBI taxonomy): domain Eukaryota; kingdom Metazoa; phylum Chordata; class Mammalia; order Rodentia; family Muridae; genus Apodemus; species Apodemus agrarius. The sequence goes on along the minus strand of OZ030009.1, from coordinate 25,300,720 downwards.
CTGTGGTGCACTCAAGATAGCCCGTGGTCCCTTTGGGCACGGTGCTTAATTAGTTTCCTGCTGACTTTGTCCTGTTGAGTGATCGCTTTCTGCTAACTGTTCATTTTTCCAGTGAAAAACTGTACTTCTTGATAAACGTTCTTGGCATAAGACAAGCTTGTGCAAGACCTCCTGACCTCAGCTTTCCTATCTTCTTTCTTCTTTTCATCTCCTGGTCTTCTTTCTCAGGAACCTGTCACCGAAGGAGGCCTTGCTGGCCCAGGTCAATCTCCATAATGTATCTTCTGTTCTCTACAAAGACAGGCTCCGGGCTGTCGCTTTTGATACAGTGAGTACAGTGTCTGTGAACCCAACATACACGTCATGTAGGGCAGCGTGCTCTGTTCTTTTGGTCTTTTCTTTTCTTTTCTTTTCTTTTCTTTTCTTTTCTTTTCTTTTCTTTTCTTTTCTTTCCTTTCCTTTCCTTTCCTTTCCTTTCCTTTCCTTTCCTTTCCTTTCCTTTCCTTTCCTTTTTTGACACAGTCTATGGCTGTACAACCCTGGACACACCCAATCTCATCTGTTTTTTTTGAGACAAGGTCTCAAGCATTGCAGGCTGGCCTCAAACTTAATGTATGGCTGGGGATGACCTTGAACTTATGCCCCCCCTGCCTCCACCCCCTCCAAATTCTGGAATTAACAGGCATGCACCACCATTCATAGTTTACACTGCGCTGGGGATTGAACAGTTTACCAACTGAGGTATACAGTTCCAGCCCCTGGGCATATGCTATTGCTGATTGGCATTCCACAGACTGCTGTCACACCCCAGTGTCTCACTCTGCATTCAGAGAGGGGTCTTTACAAGGATAATTTTAGGTTAAAATGGGGCCCTGTGATGATAAGTCTTGGTTTACAGTTCAAGACTAACTTGATGGTTCTTGATGAAACTACCTGTTTATTTCTGTACTTGCTTATTCCACAGTGAGATAGAATTTCATCAAGTTGCCCAGGCTGGTCTTGAATTCATCCTGTGGCCTAGGCAGGCCTTAAACACAGGATCCTCCTGCCTCAGCTCCTTGAGTAGGATTATAGATCTTCATTGGCACTCCTGGCTTGGTGATTTGTTTAAATGTGGTCTTTTCCCCTTTGTGTGATGTGTTTTGAGGGGACCGAGTCATTGGTGCCAACAGGCTGGTGGGCACACAGCTGGACACTGTCTTTAGCTTGTGGTTTGCAGCCCCTCCCACCTGTCACCACCTTCTGTGGCTCCAGAGCTCTGTGACAGAGGTGGAGTGGGGCTGCCAGGCAGACACTTGCTTTTCTGCAGACAATTAGGGGGAGATGGCTTCTAGAAAGAGCTTCCATGATTAACTCAAATGAAGTGTAAAATTGTTTTTGGTTTAAAGGCTTTGCTTACCGAGGGATCAAGTGGTAGGAGCGGCGGGCGGGCAGAGGAGGGAGGGTCCCGGCAGCCACTAGGCTGTCCCTACTTCTCTGTTTGCAGGCCTCGGCAAAGTGTGTGACATGTGCAGGGGCCACAATCTGGTGGCCTCTAGGGTGAGAACCTTAGAGAGCTCACAACCTAGATGGGAAGGGATCCTTCATCTGGGAAGAAGGTGGGTGGAAAACACGGTGACGTTATACAGTTGCCCTGGGTTCTAATCCCAGCTGTGCTACATCCTGGCCAAGTGCCCTGGCCACCTGCTTTGGTCTTTGAATCCTGGTTGCCTAACGACAGGATGGTTGCCTAGGGTCACTGGAGTGCTGACTAAGGCAGTCATTTTAAGCCACAGCTCAAGGCTGGGCACAGGGAGGGCCCAACAAAAGCCCTGGGCTGGAGCAAACCTGGGTAGAGAGCTGGGTGGGGTAGGAGAGCCCGGGAATGGGGTGGAAATGAGTCAGGACTTGGGTAGGCTTGGAAGACTGGTGCTGAAAGGTGGAGCTGAGGCCCCACGGCCAGGTTACAGGCTCTGTGGTCTCTGTGGATCTGGTAGGAGTGTGGGGAGCTGTAAGAGGGCTCTTGGAGCCTATGAGGGGGCAAAGAGCCACGGTCCTGGTGGTTAAGGCTGCTGCCAGTGTTTGAGGTGTGAAGACAGTGCCCGGAACTGGGCAAGGATTGTGTAGTCAGGGTCAGTGGTCAGAGAGGTCAAGGGGTCAGGGCTGGAAACTCCCCAGTTTCCTGCTGTTGGGAAGCAGATGATTGGAGTACTGAACTGGGCTGACCTGAGTCACAGCTGATTCCCCAGGGCATACAGAGTTGCTGTGAGGCTCTAGCCTTGGTCCCAGCAGCCCTGGAAGGTGGCTTGGTATGTGTCACATGCTCTCTCCACATAGTCAGTGTATGCTCTCTGGCTAGCTCCCCTAGCAGACACAGAGAGAGATAGGTACCACACACACACACACACACACACACACACACACACACACACCATATGGTTAGGACCACAGGAGCCCAAATCAAAAAAGTGGAGACAGGAACAAAAAGACAGACTCTGAGGGACTGCTGAGACAGGCAGACAGACATTGACTTACTCAGGCAGCAAGAAGAAGCGGAGGCAGCAGGGAAGGCCTGGGACATCAACGGCCCCTTCTACTGACCCTGTCACCAGGTCTCTGACACTCCACCTTCTCAGTGCCTGGTCTCCCCAGATAAAAGAAATCACTTTCTACCCAATGAATGTGATTGGGAGTAGTGAAGCCAGAGGAGTTCCAGGATGGTAGGAAAGGTCTCTAGGTAAACAGCCAGAATTTGGTTTAGCTTAGAGGCAAGAGTTTATACCATGGTCACAGAAGACCCATGCTTGGGTGCCACCACTCATGCTGGATGGCTCACAACTACCTGTGATTTCAGCTCCAGGGGGTTTAATGTCCTCCTTTGGCCTCCGTAGTTCACGGGATTCATGTGAACAAACCCATGCACAAATGCACAGAATTTAAAAGGCAAAACAAAACAAAGATAAAACCAAGACATTGAAACAAGCTGTATTCCCACTAACCTGACCAGGAGCTGGGCATTTTCCTGGCTGAGGGAAGAAGCTTAGGGAGAGTCAAAAGTGTGTTGCTCTTTTGTTAAGAAGCACAGATATGCACCATCACCTTGGAACAGGGCACTTCCAGGAACTGCCAAGCAGAGACTCTAAGTAGTGGGGTTAAGGGTGTAACCCAGACTCACCAGCCCTAGCCTGGTCTCTGAGCTCAGTAACATGCCCAAGGGTGGAGAGCGTGGCATGCGGAGTGCGGAGGGCCTCTGTTGTCTTCTACGTTTTATTGTAATGCTAAGTGCTGGTCTCCAAGATTTGGAGCCTTTGGGACCCAACCCCCAGTCAAAAATGATTGGTAAATGAAGATGCCAGCAGCCGAGAGTTGGGGAGAAGAGACATAGGCAGGGCTTGGGTTTTCCCAACTTGTAACCTCAAGGAAGAGCGAGAGGAGAGAGCAGCCATGGGACAGAGAAGCAAGGAGAGTCACTATGGCCTCTGGGTGAAGAGAACATGAGAAGAAAGCTGCCTAATTGAGTTAAGAGCAGCCAAGATGGAAGATAGTAAATAGTAAGTGATAATTCGGGATTACCGATGGGAACGTACTCTAACAGCATGGAGGGCGGGCTGCCCAGCTCTTGTGCTGCGTAAGGTGTATTAAAATATATAAGGCTGTGTGCGTCTTTCATTTGGGAATGTAAATGGTCTAAGGTGGGAAGGAACCCTGTCCTTGGAATATTTTTGGCAACATCCTCTACATGGGATCCCCCCCCTTCTCTCTCTTTCCCTCCACCTACTGTCTCTCTAGGCCAGAAGAGGCTGGAAACAGGACCCAGGGCTCCAGGGCTCTAAGTGCCTCACAGAGCTGCCTCTCTGAGGCCCCAGCCTGGGCTGGCCAGGGGAGGTTAAGGCTGGAGCTGCCTTGGCAGTGTTGATCTTGTGTTTTCCAAAGGCCTTGGGAGCTCCCCGAGCAAACGTTTTCTCTCCTAATGACACTGCAGCAGATTAAGGAGGGGTGCGTCTCCCCAGCAGCATTAAAGAGCGGCATCCATAATCAATGGCGGCCTGGCCTAGGAGCTAGACCAACTCTCCTAGAGTTGAGCCTGGGTGAGGCTCTGACTCTCCCAGCCTTGCTGGCCACAAGCTTGGCCTGGTGTCTTTGGCCAGGGAGTGGAAATGCTTGCCAAGATGACAGACTGCATGGTCATGGACACAGGCTGGTTTGGCTTCTTGTGAGGGAGATCTGCCCAGCCCCGTGAACCCCTGGCAGCCGTTCACTGAGGAGGAGGTGGGGGAGCTTTATATCAGGGGCTTTAACCAGCTCAGTAGCTCTCTGTAACCAGCACCATAGGTGGGTGTAAGGAACTTCTGTGGGAGTGGAGTCATCCGAAGTGGATCGGCTTTGCTCTGCCTAAGGCTGTACTATGACCTATGAGTCCAATCTGGGCCACCGTCCAGAATGTAATACTTTGTGATACATGAAATTGTACAAAATCCAATGCCTGAGTTTGGGAGTGCATTTTTATTAGATATAGCCAAAGCTTGCTTTTCACAGATTTCTCTTTGCATTAGATCTGGAATGTTCCTTAGACGCCCATATTTCGAAGGCTTGGCTCCAGGTACATCCTACCCCAAAGGGGAACCTGTAAGCGACGGGGGCTCAGTGGGAGCTGTCAGGTCACCGGGGCATACTCTAGGAGGGGCTTGGCAGACCCTGGTGTCTTTCTTTTGGTCTCTTTTTTTGAATCCTGCCATTGGATGAGGGTCTTAACTATATCATATTGTCAATCCATGATGTGTTAGATTGCCACAGGCCCAAAGCAATGATGTCAACCAGGCATGGACCGAAACCTTCCCAAATTGATGTAAATAAAGCCTCTGTCTTCATTACTTGGCTATCTCAGATATTTTGTTACAGTAATAGAAAGCTGACTGACACATGAATTATCACTCTCACAGTACAATGGGAGAATGGGAGGAGAGAGAGAGAGAGAGAGAGAGAGAGAGAGAGAGAGAGAATATAATCTTTAAAGCCTGAAGTATTTATGCTGCCCCTGTACAAGGATAGCACGCTGACTCCCACTCTAGGCTAATAATAAACAGTGTAAAATATTTTCATTTGTTTATTTTCTGTTTCTAAATTCTTCTATTAACAAGACCATAAGGAGTGGGAGGAAATGGGCTGTAGGCAGCTGAAGTTTATTTCGGGTGATCTGGTCTTTTAATGATACCGGCCTCTTGCGGTGGGGGCCGTGGGTTGGGGGACCTGGAGTAAGGTGGAGGGGTCTGGGAACAAACCCCAAAAGTAAATGTAATTTTAAACGAAAAAACTTTTAGCCTCAGAAACCACGTTATTTGAGATAGGAAGGTGATGGAGCCTGGGCTCACAGTCAGATCCTGTCTCGTTGAGCAAAGGCAGATAGCAAGATGGCGCCGCAGGCAAAGGCGCCCACTACGGAGGCAACTGGAGGACCTGTGTGGGGAGAGGGAAGCCAAGTCCCTCAGATTGTCTTCTGGCTTCTATGTGCACCTCCAGAGCCCCAACCCCACCTCGGACACACTCACACAGACACACACACACATGACACACACACACACACACACACACACACACACACCTGCCACACACCTCACACACACACACACACACACACACAGACATACACACACAGAGACACACACACACACACACCTGCCACACACACACCTCACACACATACACAAACACAGACACACACACAGACACACACGCATGCCACACACAGACACACACATATGCCACACACACATACCTGCCACACACACACCTCACATACATACACAGACATACACACACACATGTGCCACACACACAGACACCCACATAACACCCATACATACCTGCCACACACACACTCACACAGACACACACTTGACACACACATACCTGCCACACACACACACCTCACACACATATACACACACTCACATGGACACACACAGACATACACAGACATACATATGTGCCACACACGCACACAGAGACACACATAACACCCACACATACCTGCCACACACATACTCACACAGACACACACAGACACACACTTGACACACACATACCTGCCACACACACACACACACACACACACACCTCACACACATATACACATACACAGAGACACACACATACCTGCCACACACACACCTCTCACACATACACAACTCATACACACATGTGCCACACACATATATACACCTCACACACACAACCCACATACATACATACACCTGCCACACACACACACACACACACCTGCTACACCGCACACACCTGTCACACACATATGCACACATGCATGCACATGTGCGTGCGCGCACGCACGCGGCGCGCGCGCGCGCGCGCACACACACACACACACACACACTTCAAATGTTTAGATGTAAAAGAATTTTAAGGTACAAAGGTCTGGGGCTGTCGCTCAGGGGCACAGCACTTGCCTGGTGCGTCTCCTCCCACTGCTTGTTTGGACACTTGGTCACCAGCTGGTGATCCTTTTGGGAGGTTGTGGAACATGGGAGCCTTGATGAAGGGGTGGGTCCCCGGGGTAGCCTTGAGGCTGTGCAGGGGTTCCACTTGCTGGTCACTTTCCTGAGTGTGGGTCAGCCTTTTGCTCCCACTCAGTGCCTTCCCTGCCTCTGCCGTCCTCCCCAACACCCCAGGCTGTGTCCCGCTGGAAGTGAGTCCAAGCAGGCCCTCTTACTCATAAGTTGTTTTTGTCAGGCTATTTTTATCACAATGGAAAAGTAACTAAGACAGTTTGTGGGAGGCAAAATACAGAAGAAAAACAAAAACAAAACAAAACAAAAACCCAACAATTTGGGGCAGAGAGAAATCAACGTGCTAGTTAAAATTATTTATTTAACAGAATCAGCCTCGCCAAATAATTTTTCAATAGAACTTTGGAGATCTGCAGCAGCCGGCTCAGGATGGCAGGCTCAGGATGGCAAGCGCGCAGCAGCAGAGATAAAGAATTGACAAATGGTCTACAGAACAGAAGGCAGAGGCCCAAAGAATCCTCGCGCATGCTCTGTCCTTTTCAACAAACTGCTCCACCACCCGAGTGGGCCCGGGGAAATGATTCTAGACACTTCCCCACACACCTGCACAGATCAATTTGAGGCGAAACAGCTGATCTAAGCACAAAACTAGGACAGGAAGGGGGTCATGTGACTTTCCATCATTTTGGGTGCAGTCAGGACTTCTTAAAGCACAAATGCATTAATCACAATCATCATGGAAGGAAAATAATCCTGAATTCTTTTTAGCTTAAACACCTTTGATTGTCCAAACCCATTACTGAATAAGAAACAGCACCTGAGCCCAGTCTGCAAAGCGCCTGCCTAGCGCACGGCGGGCACTAGGGTCAGCCCTCAGCACCGTGTAAGCTGGGTATGTGGTGCACACCTGTAGTCCCAGCTCTCAGGAGGAGGAGGAGGAGGAGGAGGAGGAGGAGGAGGAGGAGGAGGAGGAGGAGGAGGAGGAGGAAGAGGCAGGAAGAGGAGGAGGAGGAAGAGGGAGGGGGCAGGAGGATTAAAAGCTCAAAGTCACACTGGGATACATAGAAAGTTTGAGGTCAGCCTGGGCTACATAGAACTCGATCTCAAAAAGCCATGGATAAGGGTCTGAAGAGAGAGCTCAGGAGTTAAGAACAGTTGCTGCTCGTCCAGAGGACCCTAGTTCAGTTCCCAGCATCCGAGTCAAGTTGCTCACCACTGTCTGCAACTCCAGCCCCGGGGTCCTCCTAGTGTACCTCATTCATGGGAATGCAGGCATATACACCTGCATGTAAATTAAAATAGAAGCACATCTTAAAGTTTTTATACATCCTGTTTTTATAAAACCATTCAACTTTTCTATGCACATTAAATTTATTAAATTCAAATAAAAGATTTTTTGTTTTATTTTGTTTTGATTTTTTTTTTTCCAGACAGGGTTTCTCTGTGTAGCCCTGGCTGTCCTGGAATTCACTCTGTAGACCAGGCTGGCCTTGGACTCACAGAGATCTGCCTGCCTCTGAAGTGTTTTTTTGTTGTTGTTGTTGTTGTTGTTGTTGTTTTTTTGTTTTTTTTTTCCTGTTGTTGTTTTAGAATACTCAGAGAGCCGGGCATGGTGGCGCATGCCTGTAATCCCAGCACTTGGGAGGCAGAGGCAGGCGAATTTCTGAGTTCGAGGCCAGCCTGGTCTACAGAGTGAGTCCAGGACAGCCAGGGCTACAAAGAGAAACCCTGTCTCGAAAAACCAAAAAAAAAAAAGAAAGAAAAAAAAGAAAGAAAGAAAAAAAAGAAAGAATACTCAGAGCGTCATCCACTTTCCAGTGGCCTACCCAGCCAGGCCATCGATTGCTCTCTGGTTCTAAACAGCCAGCCTGTCTCTTGCATTCCACTCAACACCCTGTCTGCTTCCTGTTAGAAGTGAGATTGGCTGCGAATTAAACTTAATGGAACTTGAGTAATTATGTTGACTTTTTAAAGTGCCTACCGATAAATACAACTATCTCAGCATGTCAGCTTTCCTGTTGTGCTTCCAAAGGGCAGATCAGTAAAGGGTCAGGATGGTGTTGAAGGAGTCGGGCACACCATGTGGATTCCTGAGGCACGGATCCAAGCCAGCTTTCCAGAGGGCTGACTTGCCACACATGAAGAATGTCTGAGCCCTTTGACCCTCAGGCCAACTTCCTTCAGAAAATAACCAGAGATAGAGACCATGGAGGTTTGAGCACAGGGTCATACCATGTAGCTACCTGACCATGGGTATGAGAACATGGCAGACGACTATCGGCCACTAAACAGGGAAATTCCATCCAGACACGTTGGTAAAGTGCTTATAAAAAGATAGGGGAGGAATAAAACATGGATACAAATTGCTAATTATATCCCTACAGGTTTCCATCCCTAGATTATACAATCCAGACAGGTGGATGGAAAAATACCAGCAGGGTCTAAGTCTGGGTTGGGCTAAGAAAAGATTGTTTTATTATCTATCTATCTATCTATCTATCTATCCTTTATGTATTTCTTTAGTGTCTGGTGTGATGTGTGAGGTCATAGGTCAAGGTCTCTCACTGAACCTGGAGCTCATCAATGAGGCTAGACCGGCTGGCTAGCAGGCTCCAGGGGTCTCCCAGTTTCCCTCGAGCTGGGATTTCAGACACTAGCTACCATGCATGAGTTTTCACACGGGTGCTGAGGATTTGAACTCAGGTCTTCATGTTTCTACAACAAGCACTTTGCCTGCTAAGCCACCCCTACCTCCTGCCTGGTTTTGAGGCTCATTTCTTCCCTGGCAGAACATCTATTTATTACCAAAATATTGTCTCAGATCAGAGATAGACCTGAAGTGGGTGGGTGGGGCTCACATCCTTTCTACGACCTGTCTTTGGGAGACTGAGCAGGTTGGTGTCTGCCTTAGAATTTGCCTTAAGATGGGACCTGGTACCCTGAGACTGCTCTGGCAGACCCTGTGTGCCCGGGTGCCATTAGAAGTCTTCCCTTCCCTCAGCCTAGGGCTGCTGCCTCCGATGATGGGTGTGTACTCCTTGAAGAGTGAGAGACTAGACAGAGGCCTGAACCTGGTCATGTCCCCTGGAACTGTCTGTGAATGGGGATCCTGGTGCCCCAAGGAGAAGAATGACTGTTGTTGCTTCTCCAAGGGCTTCTGTCAGGCCAGAGAGTAAAAGATCAGGATGCAGATGAACTATAAGCCTGGTCCCAGGAAGGTCAGAGGAGACGGGGCAGAGTCCCCTGGCTCCTTCGTCCTGTCCTTGACATAACAGACACCTGGCCCCACCTGCAGGGCTCCTGTTGGCTCCAAAGACACAATGGTTGGCTTTCGGATAGCCCCGGACTCCACAGTGAAGGCCTAGGGATTGTATCTGGGTTGCTTATATGAGCAAGGAGTAGCTTATGCGGGAGGAGCACAGAGCCCGTGTCTGCTGCTGCTGCTGCGAGGCTGTCTCCCACATTCCCATCTGGAAACCAGATTCACTCGCTCAACAGTATTGATTGGGGCGCTTACGAGGTTCATGTTATTGCAAACGAGTGACCACGAACATCCTTGTATGAGGCTCCCTGCTGCTCACGTCTAGGAGACTCTCTGGGGTGTGTTCTAGATGCAGAGCTGCTGCCGGGTGGGGGCGGGGCCAGGCGGGGGGTGGGGCGTCTCTTGTTAGGCTTTAGGAGACAATGGTGAATTAGTCTGAAAGAGCAAGCGTCAGTTTCCAGGACACAATGGAGGGAGTCCCTCCCTCCCCACCTAGCCAGCCTCCGCTCTGCCCAGTCAGCAGGTGGATTCTGTTCCCGCTGCTCCATTTGCACTTCCTGATTGCTAATGAGGCTTCGCATATTCTCAGGCGCTGATGAGCCATTCAGGCGTCTTCTTGAAACCCCAATTCAAAGATTCAAGTCCTTCGATTAGGGTCGTTCTGGAATCTTCGTATATTCAGAGTGGGACCGTTTACTGCTAGCATGCCAAAATATCTGCGTCCACACCCTGCTTTATCTTGCCAGCTTCTCCGCGGTGACATCGGATGAACTGAATCTCTTTGTGGGAAGGGAATCAAATCTACCCATCCTTTCTCTCACGCGGAGCCTTTTTTTTGTTTCGTTTTGTTTTGTTTCTATGAACACCTCCTGTCTCACTGAACTCATCAGAAGAGTCTGTATTTTTCTTCCAAAAGTATAGAAATAAGTTGTAGCCGGGCGGTGGTGGCACACGCCTTTAATCCCAGCACTTGGGAGGCAGAGGCAGGCGGATTTCTGAGTTCGAGGCCAGCCTGGTCTACAGAGTGAGTTCCAGGACAGCCAGGGCTACACAGAGAAATCCTGTCTTAAAAAAAAAAGTGTATAGGAGATGGTAGTTTCTCTGGGGAGGAGAAAGGCCTTGTGGGAAAGGTCTTTTTAAAAAAATTACCTTTATTTATGTTAGTGTGTGAGTGTGCTCAAGAGCACACTGTGCCCCGCCCCTGGAGGTCAGAGGACATTGCGTGTTTGTTCTCCTTTCACCGTTTAGGACCTGGGAATCCAACTCAGGTCGTCAGGCTTGGCAGCAAGTGCACTTACCACTGAGCTGTCTGGCCTCCCATTGTGGAACCGGTTCTAACAGTCCACCTGCAGCTCCCTGGGGTTTGCTCTGTGCTGCCGGCTCCTCAGGGTGGGCGGTTTGACAGGTAACTGGTTAGAGACACGCAAAAACAGTGCCTGCTGTACACATGGGAACCGTGTGAGGAAGATGTGTAAGGAAGCCATCAGGGTGGACGTCTCGAATGCCAGTGCTGTGCACTCTTCCCGAAGTTCCGTTCTAGAACCTGCCAAAGGGAAGGTCCGCACCCACGGGTTTGTTGGCTTTATCTAGTCTTCACAGTGGTCCCGAGTTTATCTCCATGTCACAGAGAGAGAGCAGACACCTAGCGATGCTCAGGGTGTCACTCCACTGTCACACAGCTAAGAGGACCTGAGTGGTGCATGATGACACCTCTCTGACTCCAAGCCCCACCTCCTCCTCACAGCCAGGCTTAGAAAGAGCTGAGGTGGCCCTGGGCTCCTGCTGCCTACAGCAAGACAGCAGCTTTCCTTAGTCCTACCACACAACAGGCTTGGCCATCACACACACACACACACACACACACACACACACACACGCATTCAGTCACGCATGCATACAGACACACATACAAACATGTGTGTGTCTTAGAACAGAACTGAATGAAGCATTCTTTAGAGACAGTGAAGGAGAAGCCTTTATGGCCCTGACGAAGATCACCCTGAGAGAGGGAGGGAGAGAGAGAGAGACAGAGACAGAGAGACAGAGAGACAGAGAGACAGAGACAGAGACAGAGATAGAGAGAATTAGAAGAAACAGGTTAAAGGACTAGCTAGAGCTAGGTGGGGGTGGGAAGATGCCTGACTCTGCTGGCCTTCACTGATTTCACTGTGAGATGAAATCTAACACAGACACTCTTCAGAAGCCCAGCACCCAGGTTGCGCAATGATTTATAAGAATTACTGAGGAAGCCATTTCTAAGACATCAGCTGTAGGCTAGGCATGAAGGAAGGAGCCTGGGGCTGGAGGAGGGAAGAGCCTGGGTTTGACTACAAAAATAGCTTTAATGATCACACTGGCTGTGGTGGTGGTGGTGGTGGAGGAGGAGGAGGAGGAGGAGGAGGAGGAGGAGGAGGAGGAGGAGGAGAGGAGGCAGGGGATACAGACTAGAAAAAGGCTTCATATGACACGGTCTGGTGGAGTGGGCACTGGATCTCAGGCAGCTTCTCAAACATCGGACTGTGCCCTAATATTTGGTGTGGTCCTTTGAATCTGTGAGCATTGGCTCCTGGATCCCTCTCCCCATGGATACCCAAGCCCTAAGATGCTGGCCCCTGAAAACAGTAAGTTCACATAGTCACACACTGTCACTGTGACTTTCCTTGAGACTCAAACACCAGGAAGACCCAACGTCGGAGGTACTCCACTCGGAGGGTGTGGCCTCCCATAAGTGACTTTCCAGTTTGAACTTGTCTCTGGTCCCAAGTAGTCTCAGTGTCCACACTGGGACCCAACAGAGTAACACAAGACAAGTTTCCCCGCAAAGCCCCTGCTGTGGAGATGAGTGACTGACAGTCACACAGCTCTGCACACTTCTGCCCCCACGGCCCTTTAACAGAGTCAGCACTGACAGACTCCAGAAGGGTCTGGGACAGTGCTCCAGTTGGAGTCTTCAGGAGAGGGAAGGGAGAGGCCAGGCCAGGCCCCAGGGCTGTGGTGGGAAGCAGGGAGGCCAGGCTCCAGGGCCCTGCGTGGTCTATAAGCTTTATTTCCTTTAGGTAGAGAACACTGCCCCAGGGGCCACCTCTGTCCCCTCCATCCCCTCGCTCTGTGCCGTTACTATAGCAGCCACCTCAGCTCACAGCGAGGGGGAGTGCAAAATAGGTCAGATCAGTAATGAGGCCTCCCAGCTCTGATCTGGCCCCTGATGGCATGTGGCTTCTTCACAAGGCACCAGTTCCACATCAGAGCGGCTGGATCCAGACCGGGGATCAAAGGCCTCTGAGTCCTGATGCCAGGCCTGGGACATCTGTCTGTGGCTTGAGCTCAGGAGGTCCCTTCTTGACCCCAGTGAGTCACGCTACTGCAGAAGCCAGCTAGTGCTGGATTCCTGAAGGCGTCACCCAGCACCCAGATCCAACATCATCACAGAGCCCTCCAAAGGGCACAGGCTTTCTTGAGGCTGAGACCCCATCTTGGGACTGTTCCTGGTGTCCTTTCCAGTGACAGCTCATAGCCCACGAGACTTTTCATCCCCACAAGCCTGGATTCGAACCCTGACAGTTGGTCCCAGGAGAGTTCCACTTCCTTTTGGGAAGCTCCATCAGACTTAGGTTTTCCTCTGGAGCCCTCCTTCTTCACAGTAGCCACACATGTGGACTCTCCACTTCGCAGGGAGGAGGAGGAGCTGACTCCCCTACATGGACGCAGCTCAGCTCTCTTCCCCTCCACCCATCGACTATGTCTTAATTAGTTCCAGATACATGGAAAGGAAGCCTTGTCAAGGAAGACAAGCGTCCTGATCTGAGGAGGGGAGGACCACACTCACTCAAGTGGGAGATGACGGGAGGAACAGCGCAGAGCCATTGCTCCTTGGGTCCTGGAGGTGAGACTGCTGTGCCACCCACTGGACCCCAAGACCCACACAGGCAAGCTGGATATACTGACCAGAACCTAGGTCTGCACAGCATGGGAGCCTCTGCCTGATCCCTGAAGCCCACGGGGGCTCCGGAGATGGAGGCAGGGCTTCTGGGTGTTTGCTGGACCTCCCACCCCTCACTATGAACTTTAGGAGCCCTGGGGCCCCAACTCTCAGTTTAGGAACTACTTAGGTTAGCCTGGGGGCAGGGACCACAGATGCCCTAGAGGGACCACCAACTTCTCCTAACATCATGGGTCCTTCTCTGTGGGAATCAGATAAGTTTCCAGGACACAGCCCTGCTCTAGCCCAGAAGGTCACAGTGGGTCAGACACTGTGGAGTCCTGGATGCCCGGCAGGAGAGCAGGTACTCCTGAGGAGGTCAGACATCCAGGAACAACAGTGGCTTGATGTTTCTGTCCCTAAGCCATTGACACCATGACCCAAGGAACTCCAATCAGCAAGGGACAAGGCCCAGAAACTACATCAGTTACAGAATCACTTCAAGTCTTTCCATCAGCAAACCTGAGTCCATGGACTTCAACCCCAGAGGCTTCCGGTTCCATTTGATCCTCTCAGCCTGTGGGCTCATGATTGGGAAGGATCGAGGTACACAGACAAGGAGGGACACAGGGATGGTGACTCCCAGGGACCCTCCTATTTTAATGCTGAGAGGAGCCTGAGACTCCATGTCCAACTTCCATCTCCTGCGGATGCTCAGATGGGAATCTGGATCCTCCCTTCTCTTACGGGGAGGATCTTTTCATCTGTTTCTCCTGGGCTCTTGCTCTCAGAATCTGAGCTTCTTTGGTGAAGTCAAACATGCCTAGATGGAATCTTTGACCCACAGACTCTGAGCATCATAGGCACAGTCAGAGACTCAGACGACCAAAGAGCCTGGGAATTAAGGGATTGCTGAGAGAATCAGAAGCCTATATTAGCCTGAGACACACAGCACAGAGAGTGGGTATCCAGGAACCGAAGTCTTGGCGGCACCGTCCCAAGGGTGAACCTGCCTAACTGTCCTCTCTGCTGATGTGGAGTCTGGTTGTGCTTCACCTGACCCCTACTAACACCTGCCTCTATCCTGTGTGTAGGGACCAGCCGGACTCTTGGGTGGGGGCACCTGTCTTCCTCCAGACCCTTGGGCACGCCTTAGGGGCACCCTCCATCCCCACCCACCCCAGTTCAAGGCAGAAGAGAAGGCTCAGAGCATGGCTCCTCCCTGGAGGATGGACTAAGAGACACCAGCTAGGGAGAGAAGACAGAGCAACAGAGATGAGAGAAGAAATGGAGACTTTTTATGCCCCTGTCAGGAGCAGAGGGGGAATAATGTCCCTCTTTGGGGTCAAGAGAGTATTTGAGGACAAACGTGGACAGACAGATCTGGTCTGTGTGTGATTAGTCAGTTACTTCAGCCCCTCCACCGACCTTGGGAGACTTTGGGCAGATTGCTCTATGGCGAAGCATACACTGTGATGGGTGCTGTGCCGTGCTGTGCTGTGCTGTGCTGTGCCGTGCTGTGCTGTGCCGTGCTGTGCTGTGCTGTGCTGGGCTGTGTTGGGCTGTGCTGTGCCGTGCCGGGCTGTGCTGTGCTGTGCTGTGCTGTGCTGTGCTGTGTTGGGCTGTGCTGTGCTGTGCTGTGCTGTGCTGTGCTGTGCTGTGCTGTGCTGTGCTGTGCTGTGCTGTGCTGTGTTGTGCCGTGACGTGTTGTGCCGTGCCGTGCTGTGCTGGACTGGACTCACCAAGAGTGCTCATTCCCTGCACAGACTTGGTACCTATGAGGACAGACCCTAGCTCTTTCCTCCCACCTTCTATCCGCAGGCTGGGGGAGCTCAGGATGTCCCCAGATAGGGTGGTGAAGCGCGTCCCAGATGAGGACCAGCCTGTGGGAGAGCTTGGGAGCCAGAGGAGGCCTCTGGTGTTGGGAAGCAGCTCACTGTTTGTGGGGTGCAGCTATAGGGGTGGAAGGGGCAGCGGAGGCCTGGGGTGGGGGTGGGGCATCAGGAGCCTCCTGCAGAGACACTTCCACCATCAGCCTGGGGTTGTCACACAGCACCCTGCCCCCAGGGACTTCACCAGTCAGGGAGGGGCAGGAAAGCTGAAATGCATCCACATAGATCACTGGGAAGCCTTTAGAGCTTCTAGCCGAATCCCGGCGGCCCTCACGGTGTGGAAAGGTTTGATCCGGAAACCTGGCCCCAAAACATCAGGGTGACTAAGAGGATCTGGTGAGGTTTTATTCTGACACAAAGAACAGGATTTTATTAGGTTCACTTCAAATGTCGGAGGAAGAAAGGAGGAGGTGTGTGACAAGCCTGGGTGGTGGCGCTGACCCTGTGTAGTTGGGGGGGGGGCACAGACACACTTGGAAGGGCTCCCCCATCCTTCCGGTGTGAGAGGAGGCCGATGGGACTGCTGCTTCAGTGGGCAGCATCCCTACATGCCCCCTCAGCAGCTCTGCCTCGGTGCCTGGCTCTCCTCTCTCTACAGGATCTGCACCCAAGCAGGCAGATGTAGCTCACCGCCCCCTCAGCCCACGCACTCCCCATTCCTCCAGGATTCTTCTCCATCTTCGTGTCCAGGCTGGACCAGTCCTCCCCCAGAGTACAGACAGCCACCGATGGAAACAGATTCAGAGACCGGCAGCCAAACAAAGGGGCAGAATTTGACCAAGCAGTTCTGAGAACTAAGTATAACCTCAGTTAGGTCTCAAAGTCTCCCACAGCCCACCTGCCTCCTCCTGGATTACCCTGTCTTCTTCTCGGACCAGAGCTCTGTGCCCAGAAGTCTGTTCCACCCTTGGAAGAGTGTCTGAGTGACCCATCAAAGCCATCACAGGAAAGCACTGCCTCTGGTGAGGGTTCAGACAGCCGAGGCCCTCCGTGCCCGGTTCCTTCTTCCTGGGGCCATTGCCCCCGTCAGATTGGATGTTGTCTTGGTAGAGGATTGGTACAGGAAGGCGTAGCCCACAGTGGGCAGCACCATCTCTAGGGAGGTAGGCCTGAGCTGTCTAAGAAAGCCAGCTGACTGGCATAATCACCATTAGAAAGGTTCCAACCAGCCACGGAAGGAAACAGATTCAGAGACCAGCAGCCAAACAAAGGGGCAGAATTTGATGAGTTCTGTGGAAGAAGGGGAGGAAGGATTGTAGGAGCCAGGGGGGTCCAGGACACTACAAGAAAGCCCACAGAATCAACTGACCTGGACTCCCAGGGGCTCACTGAGGCTGAACTGACAGTCAGGGAGCCTGCATGGGTCTAGCCTAGGCTCTCTGTATGTATGTTATAGCTTCATGTTTTTTGTGGGGCTCCTAACAGTAGGAGTGGGGGCTGTTTCTGGCATTTTTACCTGCTTTGGGGGCCCCTTTCCTCCTACTGGGTTGCCTCGTCCAGCCTTAATATGAGGGGAGGTGCCTAGTCTTATTGCAACTTGATATGCCATGTTTGGTTGATATCTCTGGGAGGCCTGCCCTGTTCTGAGGGGGATCTGAGGAGGAGTGGGTGGGGAGGGATGGACTAGGAGAGGAGAGAGGGGAAATCGCAGTCGAGATGTAACATATGAGAGGATAAATTGATAAAAAACAAGAATGAAGAAAGCCAGCTGAGAGCGAGCTAGGGGAATCGCTGAGCTGAGTGCCCAGAGCTTTTGGGGTGAGTGGGGGGGGGGCACACATGGGACCTCGCTGTGCTGGGGCAGGTGGGGACAGCTAGGCCAATTGGTCTGACTCACTGTGTCTGCACTCAGGTGATGTCAAGATCTTCCTCAGAGAGACGGCCACTCTCTCATGGCCTCCCTCCCATACCCCTGCATTTCCTCGTCACAGCCCAAAAGAGTTTCACCCGCTTAGTGGGTCCCCCAGTTTATGGTCACTGACTGCTGGAATGTGGGTCCCAGGAGTGTGTGAGGGAGCTGGGACCAGAGCACCTGCTGGGACTACAAAAGGCTGTGGGAGTAAGGAAGGAGGGAGGAGGAAGGGAGGGCTGGGGATGGGAGAGGGGAGGCAGGGGGCTGGAGGGAGGGAAGGACAAACAGATGGGTCCAGCCGGAGGAGGATCAAGCTCCTCTCTCTACACCTCTCCCAGGTGTCTGTCATAAATAGGTCACCATTGTTAAGGACAGGAATGACCCTCCAGGATGGCACTGGGCGTTCCCTACCTGTCACCCCACTGAGCTCCACCACCCCTTCCAGAAGGTGACCTTGCCGGTGCCATTAACAGGCATCAAGGGTGCCAGCTCAGATCTCCCCTCGGTCTCAACAGCCCGACTTTTGCACAGACTTCTCATCTAAGGTCTTCTGGAAAAGCCACCGGGATGCCAAACAATGCAGCGGGCCCGTGACTAGACACAGACAGACCTGCAGAAGTCCCGGGTCCTCCTTTCCACAGTCCAGGCCCCCAGGAGTGGCTGGTCCCTCTGAGCCTTACCTATTCCTGTAAAATAACCTCAAAACGAGTGTCACCTCGCTGCGGGTGGTGTGGTGGCCAGAGAAAGGAGTGGGCAATCCCACCGTGATGCCAAGCTCAGGGCAGAAGCTAGAGGTCTCTGTCAACCATCTCTTACCAGGAAGCCAGAAATGTTTCATGTTTTGAAACTTTGGCTTTAGGAATGTTTTCACACTCATAGTAGGTGGTCGGCTTACGGGGAGGGGGGGAGGGGCGAGCCCTACCACAGGTGACCTGGCTTTTTCCTCCTCACATTTGCAGAGGCCCATCCTTGGTGGCCTTATTCCCAGAAACATCAGAAGCCTGGGACTCTGGAGGAAGGAACAAGTTTGTGGGCTTCTCAATCTCTTTCCACTTTCATACTCCGTCCGCTTCATTATCGACTTCAGCAACTTAATGCACCGGCTTGTCTCTGGGTGAGCCGGTGATAAAACGTGAGGGAACCAAGGTCTCCGTGACCTCTGCTCTGGCTTTTATCCATCCAATTTCATGTAGCTGGAGCCCTGGCTGACACTCCCTGCTGGGGAAATGTGAGAACTGTATTCAATCACAAGGTACAGGCAGGCGACAGGTCTCTCGTCACCGCCCACCCCCAGGCTCCCAAGCTCCTGGATCAGAGGAACCATCCTTAGGAATACCTGTCTCTATCCCTCTGTTTCTCTTCTCAGTTTTTCTAGGGGCATCATGAGTGGTCTCTCAGGAGGAGGGCCCAGCCTCCTCCACAGGGTAGTGCCAGAGAATAGTGTCCCCAGAACACGCATGTGGCAGGTAGCCCCAGGGCCAAAGACATTCCTACCTGTATTCTGCTCGTGTGTTTATGTGCATGCTTGTGTGTGTGCACATGTGTGTGTGAGCATGGTTGTATCTTAGGTTTTCTGTTTGTATGTTTGGTTGATTGGCTGGTTGGTTGGTTGGTCAGCTGATTGTATGTATGTAATGTATGTATGTATGTATGTATTGAGACAGGGTTTCTCTGTGTAGCCCTGGCTATTCTGAAACTCACTCTGTAGGCCAGGCTGGCCTCGAACTCACAGAGATCTGCCTCCAGAGTACTGGGATTAAAGGTGTGCACTGCCACCTCCTGGTCTTGACTAGGTTTTAGTCAACTGACTAAACAACAAACTAGAGTTACCCATAAAGAGGAACTTGAGAAACACTTCTGTTGGTTTTTCCCGCGCAGGCAGGCGGAGTGGGACCGTCGGCTCCGAACCTCCCCGCGCCGCCCGCTGCGAAAAGCCGGGATCTGCAGGCGGCAGGCTCGATCTGCGGCGCCCGCGGTGGAGCCGGGAGGTGTGGGCTGAAGCAGTTAGACCAGACCAAGTAACTCCACGCGGGTTTATTTAAGATGGGGGTACAAAGGGGAACGGGGTAAGGGGAAAGCTGGGGGCGATGAGCAGAAAGAGAAAAAGAAAGGGCACGCTGCTCCTTCTTATAGGCATGATTATTCAAATTACAGGTGGGCTAGGTGGGCCTATTGAATTCTGGGTACATGGTGGCCGTTGCCTTGGTAACAGGAATAAACCTGCAGGGCCGCATTAGTGTCGCCTATATGTCGTCATAGGTCTCAGGACCAACAACTTCCATCGGACTGTCTATGGATGAGACCGTGGGCATTTTCACACTTGCTAATTGATAGGGAAGTGTCCAGTCCACTGTGGGCAGTGCCATCCCTAGGCAGGTGCTCCGAGTTGTATAAGAAAGCAGGTTGAGCAAGCCATGAGGAGCAAGCCAGTCAGCAGCACTCCTCTATGGCCTTTGCTCCAGTTCCTGCCTCCAGGTTCCTGTCCTGCTTGAGTTCCTTCCTTGACTTCCCGTAGAGATGGGCTGTTACCTGGAAATATAAGGTGAAAAAGATCCTTTCCTCTGCAAGTTGCCTTTGCTTCGTGGTGTTTTATCACAGCAATGGAAACCCTAACTAAGACACACAGGAAGTATGTCTTGTCTAAGCATCCTTCAGCCTCCCCTTTAATTTTTACTAGTACATTTTTCTTTACATCTTAGGGAACATAGTTGGCTGCCCATTGCCATAGGGGAAAAATGTAGTAATTTATCTCTCAAGACCCTGGAGGCTGAGGTCTGGGGGTCTAGGTACCACCTGGATCTACTTCTGCTGTGGCCTGTCTGCTTAATGCACAGGTGACTGCCTATCTGGGTCCTCAGACTACAAGGGCAGGGGATCTAACCTGGAGACCCTCACCCTCCATCTCCCATCACATGGTTGGGAGGCGTGTTCAACATATAAATTTCCTACATGGGTATGCTAGTGGCTGGGGGTGTATTGCTGTCCCTGCAGAGGGTAGAACGGTCCCACTTCTAAAACTCAACACACGCTCAAGCCAAGTGCCTTGTTTCCAGCCAGATGTGGTTATGCACACTTGTATTCCTAGTACTCCAGAGGTTGAGATGGGGCCTTGGGTCGGGGCGGGGGTTGCTGTGAATTTGATGCTAGCCTGGGTTACTTAGTGAGAACCAGGCCAGCCTGGGCAACTTAGTAAGCACCAGGCCAGCCAGGGACAAACAGCAAGAACTTAAAGTAAACAAAACTGAAGTGCCTATTTCTGTTCTTGGGTCCTCGAGCCCCTTTCCAGATTAAACACAGCAGCAGAAGCAGAAGCGACAGCAGCCATTTTGCCATCCTGTGTCCCCTGTGCTGTTTTGGGTACATCCACTCAGTTCAGCCTCAGCGTCAGCCTATGAGGCAGACACTGCTTACGAAATAGAGAAACTGAGGCTGGTGTTGTGCTGTGACACTCCTAAGATCTGTGATAATATCAGAGAGATTTCTGCTCAGGTCTGGGTGAGGCCAGACCCCACCCTTTCCACTAAGGCTTTGTATTCCTACACACACTCAGAGCTTTGGTTTGTTTATGCACAGTAGGGCTGTTTGCTTTATATGCAGTAGGACTGCCTGGTGCATGCTAATGTGTCAGGCTCTTGCTGGGCGTTCAGGAGTGTGTCCTCTGGCAAACATGCCCCACCCTTTGCTTCAGTCAGTCCCTCTGCCTCCATCAGTGCTGAGTACTGGGGCCTTGAGTTTTAATTAGCAATGCCTCCTGCCATTTCCTTCCCATCATTCACCATTATTTCTGTTGCTCCAGTGCGATCCAGGGCTTTCTTATTGTTAGAGTCAGTCACGCAGGTCATATGGAGAAAACACACTGCTGTGTGGACAGCTTGTTCTAGGTTTTACTCACTTCTGTAGTCTCCACTGTCTACTGTGTGCTCTGCAGCCCTGAGGACCTTTCTCTCTTGTTTGTATGACACGTACGCACACGCACGCGTGTGTATGTGTGTGTGTGTGTGTCTGTCTGTCTGACTCTGTCTCTCTGTGTATGTGTCTGTGTCTCTGTGTGTCTCTGTGTGTCTCTGTCTCTCTGTCTCTCTGTCTCTCTGTCTCTCTGTCTCTCTGTCTCTCTGTCTCTGTGTGTGTGTGTGTGTGTGTGTGTGTGTATGTGTGTGTGTGTGTGTGTGTGTGTGTGCAATCCACCCAGTCTGGGTCCTGAGCTTTTCTCCTGTAGCTGTTAGGAAAGGCTCTCTAGTATCTTCCGGATCAAGGGGCAGTCTTTTGATTCCCAATGGGCAGGCCCCGGGTGCAGGGGGAGAAATCGAGGCTGCTCTGCAGAAAGGAGGAGGAGACAGAAGGCAGGACAGCAGAGCACAGAGTGGACTTCAGAGACCATGGACCCGGCGGTCCTGCCCTCAGAGCTCCCCTGAGCCTTCCCTGGGGCCGCTCCTCTCTCTTCCACAGCCTCAGAGCTGGGCTAGGCCGGTTATTTCAGTCCTGGACCCTGGTAGACACTAGGACCCAGATGGGCAGTGCCTGGGCCCTCCAGCCGTGTGAGCTGGGTGATCCAGATGTTCCCGCAACAGGGGTCTGTGAAGACAAGCTTTGTAGCTATGGGGGCTTGTCATTGTGTCCTGGCTCCCAGCACAAGGCTCAGCGACTCCCCATAGCTGCTGTGACAAAGAGCCCCAAGACCAGCAAGTGCAAAGCAAGGGTTTTGGAAACCAAGATAGACCCAACCCCAGGCCTGCATCCCACGGACTGCTTCCCTCTCCATGCTATGAGTGGTGGGAGAGGGGCAGGGAGGGGGTCACAGCGTGACAGGTCTGGAAAGAGCATTGTGCAAATACAAATCGGTCCATCAGCAGGCACAGTATCTCTTTTATTTCTTTTTTAAAAAATTACATTATTTTAAGTGTGTGTGTGTGTGTGTGTGTGTGTGCGCGCGCGCGCGCGCGCGCGCGCGCGCGCGTGCGCGCGCCCCCGTGCGAGAGAATAACTGGCAGGTGTTGGTTCTCTTCTTTCACTGTGTGGGGTCCTGGGATTGAACCCAGGTTGTCAGGCTTGGCTGCAAGCGCCTTTACCCTGTGAGCCAGGCTGCCATCCCCGCACCCCCCCTCCCCAGTGTTTCTCTTTTCGAAAGGAAATGCTCAGTAGAGAGGATCAGGGAGACCACCCACGTACAGAGCGGCACCACCCTCACCACGCCCATACACATCAACAGCCATTTTTCTCTTTAGGGAACTTAACGACTCTAGTTAGATATATTCTTTGTTTTGCAATAGTTATAATTTTCCTTCTGTGACTCATCTTTGTTTCCATACACGGCTCCCAAGCCTGGTGCACATTTTCAAAGCATTTTGACTTTCTGTGGACTCTTGGGCATTCTGAGGAGAGAATATCTGCCTCCTCTCCCGCAAGCCACAGACCTTCTGTTTCCTTCTGCTCTAGAGAGGACCTCCTGGTGGAGACGGCCACCCTGGCCTCCTTCCTGGGATCAGAGGGGAAGCGCTTCTGTTTGCTCCTCTTTGCAGGACACCCCCCACTTCAGTCATTCCGAGCTGGCTGGAGTTTGGGCCTGGATGGATGACAGTTTGGTTAACCGTCTTTTCCGCACCCGTTCAGATGAGCATCTGTTTTTCAAAGGCTCCCTAATGCGACAAATTAC
Source organism: Apodemus agrarius (assembly GCA_964023405.1). Lineage (NCBI taxonomy): Eukaryota > Metazoa > Chordata > Mammalia > Rodentia > Muridae > Apodemus > Apodemus agrarius. The sequence continues at coordinate 25,277,645 of OZ030009.1, read as the reverse complement.
TTTCCCAAATACATTTCTGCTAACCGTGTACCACATTCCAGGCAGAAGGAAGCCGCTGTGATCAATTACCTGTTTCACTCATTGCTGGGATGTTCAGCACCGTTATAATTTTTTATATTAATTGAATAATTAATTTTACATTAATTAATTGGAAAGGAATTGTAGTGCTGATATTGAGTGCAGGGCCTTGTGTATGCTAGGCCAATACTGTAGCCCTTGAGTTTACTTCTTCTCCAGCCCTTCATGTTTACTTTTAAAATGTTTATTCATGGACCTGGGGTGACGGCTCACTGGTTAAGAGCACTCACTGCTCCAGCAGAGGGCCTGGGTCTGCATCCCAGAACTCCTGCAGATGTGGCGGTCAGAGGACATCTGCAGGGAGCACCTGGCCGAGGTGTAGATTTCCTTGTTTCTATCACAGTGCTGTGTGATCTAGCTGGCCCATGAGCTTCTTCTGAAGCATTCTCCTGAAGCCAGCCGCCACCTCCGGCTTTTAAAAATGGCTTCCAGGGATGGTTGTTGGCTCCTTAGACCTGTCTGGCTAGTGTTGTCACCTGCGGAATGGTCTCTGCAGCTCCGCCCCTTCCTGTTAATTTTTAAAAGGCAATTGGCGTTTACATTTTAAACTGGGTCTGCTCTTCCAATTTCTACTTCTAATTTGACTTTGGTTCAAGGCGCTGTTAGCAAATAGCTATATCTTCAGAATCCCTATCATACTTAGTGGTTTGAATAGGTTTGGCCCCTATAGACTCGTGGAGTGATACTATTAGGAGGTGTGGCCTTGTTGGAAGAGGTGTGGTCTTGTTGGAGGAGGTGTGGTCTTGTTAGAAGAGGTGTGGTCTTGTTGGAAGAGGTGTGGCCTTGTTGGAAGAGGTGTGGTCTTGTTGGAAGAGGTGTGGCTTTGTTAGAAGAGGTGTGGTCTTGTTGGAGGAAGTGTATCACCTTGTAGGCAGGCTTTAAGGTCCGAAGTTCAGGCTCTGCCCTGTGCAGAAGAAACCCTCCTCTTATGGGACAGTTTTCTCCCAACTGCCTTCCGATCAAGATGCAGAACTCTCAGCTCCTTCTCCAGCACCATGTCTGCCTGGATACTGCCATGCTTCCTCCTTGATGATAATGGGCTGGACCTCTGACCTGTAAGCCAGCTCCTATTAATTATGATCCCTTATAAGGGTTGCCTTGGCTATGGTGTCTGCTCACAGCAATGGAAACCCTCACTAAGACACAGACGTGTGCAGTTTGTGAGAAAGTGTACTGATTGGTTCAATTTCTTCAGTGGTTTTTAAGTTTTTGCGAATTAAATTTTTCTTTTGGGGTTGGTTTTGATGGCTACATTTTGTCTTAGTCAGGATTTCTGTTCCTGCACAAACATCATGACCAAGAAGCAAGTTGGGGAGGAAAGGGTTTATTCAGCCTACACTTCCACATGCTGTTCATCATCAAAGGAAGTCAGGACTGGAACTCAAGCAGGTCAGGAAGCAGGAGCTGATGCAGAGGCCATGGAGGGATGTTTCTTACTGGCTTGCTTCCTCTGGCTTGCTCAGCCTGCTCTCTTATAGAACCCAAGACTACCAGCCCAGAGATGGTACCACCCACAAGGGACCCTCCCCACTTAATCACTAATTGAGAAAATGCCCCACAGCTGGATCTCATGGAGTCACTTCCCCAACTGAAGCTCCTTTCTCTGTGATAACGCCAGCCTGTGTCAGGTTGACACACAGAACCAGCCGGTATACTTTTATCCAGGAATGCTTTCAGTGAGAATGAAACCCAGAGCTTCTTGGCACCACGCTCTGCATCCGGGCTTCCTTTCAGCAGCTCAAGTTTTGGGGGTGACTCCCTCTTCTACGGCACGTGTCTTGTTTTGTTCTCTGACCCTCTTTACCGTTCCCCTTCTCCGTTTATATTTCTTTTCCAGAAATAAACTTTAGTTCTGTTACATTATATTTTTAATTTAACCTATCCATGCCTCAGTTTTCCTGAATGATACTGAAGAAGACCATGACTGGTGTATATGGCCTAGGAAACTGAGGATTCCGAAGGTCAGAGGTTGGCCACAGCTGTCCACCAGGGCAGGTGTGGAGAGGAGCCTGGGAGAGCCTTATGCTCCCAGAGCATGCTGGGTAGAGGGGGAGAAAAGTTTTCTGTGGATGATGCGAAGGCCACAGACTTCCACTGATGCTTGAGCAATATTTCTGGGACTTCTTAAGGGGGTGGGTCTCAGTGGGAGGGCAAGGTGAACAGACAAGGACTTTTGGGGACTGGGTGGGGGGAGGGACAAAAGATCATCCAGAGAAACAGAGAACCTTCTCTCTCAGGGCAATCTGTGGTTCCAGTAAACACTCCACTGTACCTCAGGAAAGAGCTGACATAGGTCTCTACCGCCACCCCCCCATCCCCCACGACTGGAAGTCACCAAAGTTTGGAAAATTCAAAATAAATAAATAAATGAACTCGAAGGGCCGAGGATGCCGCTCAGGGGCTAGCGTATTGACTTAGCATGCGCAAAGCCCCGTATTCCATCACAGCGCGAAAATTACTTTATCAATTAATTAGGGTAAAATGAATTATTCAATTAATGTAAAAAATTATATAACACCATTGAAAGTCCCAGCCGTTAAGGGGGGAGGGGGCAACACTGACAATATGGGTTATATCTAAAGCTCTGGCCTTGGCTTCTAGGCCCCCCCTTCCTCCCAGGATCCCTGTGGCCTTAGCATCATCCACAGAAAACTTTTCTCCCCCTCTACCCAGCATGCTCTGGGAGCACAAGGTTCTCCCAGGCTCCTCTCCTGGGAGGAAGTGGAAGCGAAAGGAAGTGAACCCCTATATTCTCACCTTCTTACCCCGATCAGCTATGGTCCCCCAACCTTGGTGAGCCCCGAGCTGGGAAATGCGTGTAGAGAAATGGCCACGCCCACGCGTGTTTGAACGCGTCGAGGCTAATGGCTTCTGTGGCTTCTGTGCTGTGGCTGAGGAGGCTGCTGAGGGGCAGGCGGCTTGCTTGTGAAGCCGCCGGTGGTTCTGAAACGAACCCCAGACCCCAATAAAGCCTCCCGTGTCACTTGCTGTCAGTTGGCTTTGAAAATCACTGCTCCTGTCGCTCTCGGGGCCAAACAAGTTATTATTAGTCTCTCGCTAGCTTTGCTGGGTGACATTTCCAATGTGCGGGTCGTAAGGACAGCGGTTGTCTAGGTTACCTTCGGGGGATGGGGGGGATTGAAGGCTACTTTTGTTCAAACTTTTCATTTGTGCAGGCGACCTTTCACATCAGGAGGTAAAGCTCTCCACCCTTAGCTCACGCCGACGACACCGATGTCTGAGCTCGTGAAACAGAAAGCATGAAGGCTGGAGAGATGGCCTCAGTTCCGGGCTCTTTCCCGGAGTCAAACCACCCGCTTCTCTGGCCTCTAAGAGGCCCTGAGCCTGTGCTTCTGGAGGCTGAGCCAAGCCTGGAGTCTTTCTCTCCATGCTTGACCACCCTGTGAATAAATTCTTTTTTGCAAAACTTACCATTGCAGTGAGTAGACATCAACCCGGATCCGGGCTCATGCTTGGGAGCTCGGAGGGAATCTGACAGAGAAGGCAGAGGCCAGAGGAACCGACGGCCATTTGTGAATTGTGCTCCCCCAAATGGGTGAACGAACTGGTGATAAACTTAAGTTTTTCTAAAAAAAATAAAATTGGGCCAGGGGTTTCCCCTCTATCCCTCCCTGGAAACTTTGAGTATGAGAGCCCAAATCAGGAGTGTGGGAATCAGCCTCAGAAGAGGGACCCAGACACCCAAGCCACCCAGACAGCTTCACTCGGCAGCTGTGGTAACAGCGACTGTACACAAGAACACTGCAATGGCTTCATGTCTGGGATGAGAGGGTTAATTGTCAACTTTACACAATCGACAATCGCCCTTGAGGAGCGTCTCCATGAGGGATTATCTAGATCAGATTGGCCTGTGGAATTATCTTGACAGCACTGAGGTGGGAAGGGCAACCCACTATGGGCGATACCATTCCCTAGACAGGGGATTCCCAAACTGTGTACGAATGGAGAAATCCAGCTGAGTGCACTCACTGCCGGCATTACCTAATTGCTGGAGTCCAGGGCATGTGTAAGGACACCAGACACCGAAGCCCTCCTCCCGGATGACTCCCCCCACCCCCGCCACCCCCTCCCCCCGTAGTAGGAAGCAGCTTTGCTATTGGAGCAGAGCGGTGGTGACTGTTTTGCCTCCTGCCCTGGTGTTCAAACCCTTCCTAGTCTCATGTATCTGTGGCACAGATCATTACATCAAGGGCTCTTCTTCCTCCAGACTCTCCTCATCTAAATGATTTTTCTTAGTTGGCAAACTTTAGTGTTTGCTCTTGATGCTGTAAGACCCGTGGGCAGTGTTCTGTAGCCACTGCTATGGGAAGTTTTACAAATTATTTTTTAAGTTAAGGTACAAAGTAATGGGTTTCATGATGGCGTTTTTTTCACAGGCGTGAGTCAATATATTCTGCTCGCCTTCGTTCCCTTCCCCGACTGCTTGCTGGGTGCCCATCCCGGCTTCTGCTTGGCTCCCCACTCCTTACCTTCACCCTTTCAACCCCCAACCACTACATTAAAAAAAAAAAAAAAAAGGAATAGAGAGGAAAGGAAAGATCCTGGAGTGAAGTCAGGGGTCAGAAGAGGGCAGTGTTGTTAGACTGTTCCTGTTGATCAGAGTATCCAGTTCTTTGGGGCAAGTTTGATCTAGGCTGTCAGGATACGTAATTTCTTCTTGTTTCTTCTTCCCACAAGACTATCAACAAACCACAAACAATACCAAACAATACTCCAACACCACCCCACCACCTCTTTTGGGGCCCTACCATGTATATATCCTCTGAAAAGTCCCCAGAATTGCAAAAGTCACACAGTCACAGAATCGATCTGCAGCTGGCAAAAATCACACCCCCACCAGAGGACCAGTCCTGTCAGCTGTTGTGGACAATCAGAAGCAGCCCCATATCCCACACCTGGGATTAAAATGAAAACATATTCTTGTGATTGTTCAGTATTTGTCTTTAGAAATCAAAATTCTAGAATTGTCAGTACAGTTCCTTTCCTTATAAAAGTCTCCTGTTGTTCTTTTGTGTCAAATACATTCCATTACCCTCTCCCTCCCCTCTAAGATCTCTCCCTCCTTTCTAAGATCTCTCCCTCCCTTTGAGATCTCTCCCTCCTCTAAGAGCTCTCCCTCCCCCCTAAGAGCTCTCCCTCCCCTCTAATATCTCTCCCTCCCTCTAAGATCTCTCCTTCTCTCTAAGATCTCCCACATTCCTCTGAAACCTCTCCCTCCTCTCTAAAATCTCCCTCCCTCCTAAGATCTACCTCTCCCTCCTCCCTAAGATTTCTCTCTCCCCTCTAATATCTCTCCCTCCTCCCTAAGATCTTTCCCTCCCCTAAGAGCTCTCCCTCCCCCCTAAGGTCTCTCCCCCTCTCTCAGAATCTCCTTTCTAATCTCATTCTTTATACATGTATGTGCACAGGCACATGTCTACACATGTTATTTGGTTTCTATGAGACAGGGTCTTATTATGTAGCCTTAGCTGGCCTGGGGCTTAATATGTAGATCAGGCTAGAATTAAATTTGTGACAATCCTCCTGTCTCTGCTTCTTGAGTGTAAGGATTATAGGTATCTGTCACCATGCCTGTTGTACTGCACACATTTTTTCCTTAAATTTAGGATCCATGTTGGAGATAAACACTATTTGTTCCAGTCTAGCTTATTTCACCTAACATAATGACCTCCAGTTCAAATCATTTTTCCTGAAAATGTCATTGCTTTGTGTTTCTTTACTGCTGAATAAAATTCCATTAAGACATGAACCTTAGGAAAGATGTTCAGACCTAAAAATCCCGTTCTCCATCCACTCCTCCTTTGGGCAGGCAATAATGGCTTCTCGGTTGTTTCATTAGCTTATCTTTTCTAAAACGTCAGGTTTGCTGCTCCTTTCCATGTCGGCTTCTTTCACTTAGCAGTACATGCTGCAGATTTATCCATAGTCTCTTGCATCTTGATAGAGCACTTATGTTCATCGCTGTGTAATATTCCACGGTGGGTATGTACTGCAGTTTTCTCACTCCTTTCCTTAGTGTAGGGACAGATTAGCTGGGAGATTGTGAGTAAGGTGGCTATAAATATGGGAATGTAGACTTTCATGTAGACAGAAGGTTTAAGGTTATTTGAGTGATTACCTAGAGGTGTGGTTGTGGCCTACATGCTAACGGCCTGTAAAGGTCTGTGCCCACCTCACATGCCCACTGGTGTGAGCAAGAGTTTGTCTGCTCTGTGCCCTGTATCTAGGAGTGCTATCAGCTTCCTCTTTAAAACAAAGCAAACAAAGAAGAAATCCACCCTTTTAATGTTAAAAATATATGTATTTGTGGGGGTGGGTTTTGGGTCGGTGAGTGCAATGCCCTCAGCAGTCAGAAGAGGGCACCAGGATCTCCTGGAGCTGTGGTTACTAGGAGATAACATAGGTGCTGGGAACCAGGCCCAGGTCCTCTGTGAGAGCAGTAAGGGCTTCTAAGCCCTGAGGCAGTTCTGCCCTCCAGTTCATTTACTTTGTCATCAGACTCTGTCTCAGTTAGGGTTTTACTGCTGTGAACAGACACTATGGCCAAAGCAACTCTTATAGAAGACATTTAATTGGAGCTGGCTTACAGGTTCAGAGGTTCAGTCCATTGTCATCAAGGCAGGAGCATGGCAGCATCCAGGCAGGCATGGTGCAGGAGGAGCTGAGAGTTCTACATCTTGTTCCAAAGGCAGCTAGAAGACTGGCTTCCAGGCAGCTAGGATGAGGGCCTTAAGCCCATATAGACAGTGACACACCTACTCCAACAAGGCCTCACCTCCTAACAGTGCCACTCACTGGGCTGAGCACATACAAACCACCACAGACTCTAATGGAGTCTCCTTGCTTCTGTTTTTAACCCTCCTATGGGATGACGTGGGACACCGCCAGTCTGTGAGCGTACTCACTCTCCATTCATCCTCTCTGGTGAGAAGTGTTCAGATCTTTTGTTCATATTTTCCCTGAAAAATTTTTTTCTACTGTTAATTGTGTAGGGTAAAAGGTCTGAGCTCACTTCTGGGTTTGAAAACTCACCAAACCCCACCAATCCCAGAGCCCCAAACCCCACTAATCACTCAGACCCCCCCCCAGCTTGCCTTGATATCCCACAAATCTCCACCCTGAAAACTCCACCCCCAAGAAAGCTTATAGAAAGCTTGCTTCCGGCTCAGCTCCCTGTGCTTCTGCCTCAGCAGAGGCAGCCACCCTCTGGGTCTTTCCCAGCAAATCGCTTGTGTGCGGTTTGTTGTGAGGTGTAACTCTGTGGTCTTCCTTGGCTCCCAACTGCCTGGATACCTTTCCCCTCAGAACTGCAACAGTTACAGTTGGATAACAGTAACAGTCTTCAATCAGGTGTGCTTGGTGAATATTTTCTCCCCAGCCTATTGGCTTATTATCTGCTGATCCTCTTAACCCCTTTTCAGAGAGCAGGAAAAAAAATGTAATTTTAGAAAAGGCCAACATCAATTGATTTTCCTTTCACGAATCAGGCTTTTAATCTTGTATATAAAACTCACTAGCAGGAGCTGAGGACACAGCTCACTTAGTAAAGTGCTTGTCATGAACGCTCCAGGATCTGGGTTCACGTCTTTGAAACCACAGGAAACTCTGGTGCAGTGGGACACATCTCTAACCCCAGTGCTGGGGTGGGGTGGATGCAGGACTTGCTGGCTATCCAGTCTTGCTGAATTGATGAGCTTGGTCCAGTGAGAGATCCTGTCCCAAAAACTAAGAACACCTGGTGTCAACCTCTGAGTCCCACATGCATACCTACACACACACACACACACACACACACACACACACATACACGGGCACACACACACACACACACACACACACATACACGGGCACACACACACACACACACACACACACACACACGCACATATGTGCACACATACACATGAATGCACATAAGCATGCATGCACAAATCCTCATCCACCACCAAAAGCAAAGCCACCTATATTTTCTACTGAAACTTTTTTTTTTTTTTTTTTTTTTTTTTTTTTTTTTTTGCGGTTGATGTGAGATGTGCCCGGCTCCATTTTAAAGATGTGGGTGTCCAATTGCCTAGCACGGATTTTCACACGGACTGTCTTATCCGTTCTCTGCTGAGAACCCTGGGCAATTTCTGTCACTGCTTCTCCTCTTTCCTGTCTTCTCCTTTGGCTCTGCTAGATGCTAGGAAGCGCATTAGGTATTCTGAAACACCCGCGGGGTCTTCCAGACTGTGGTCTGCTGTATCACACACACCCCACCTCCTGCATTCCGGTGGGAGAGCGTCTTTGCGTCCATCTTCTCTGTTCCACAGCCACATCCAGTCTGTTGATGAGTCTGTGCCCTGCATCCCTTTCTTTTCCAGCACCTTCTCAGTGCTAGCCTTTCCTTTGGTTCCTCGGACTGCCCATCTCCAGAATCAACAGCCATTGGCGCTCTCCCTGTTTTCCCCTGGAGCCCGCACATCCATCGGAGTAGTTGAAGAGCCTCCGCCGACAGTTCTCAAGTCTACATGCTTTCTGAGCCTTCTTCTTAGTTCTTGGCTCCCTTTGTTTCTTCTTATCCACATTTTCCCTTCTCTCTTATCATCTCCTGTGATTTTTGTTGAAAGCCAGACATGTGGTAACTAGTAATAGGGACTGAGTTGAAAAAAAAAGCTTGCGCTGTGAAGATTTGTTTTAATCAGGTCGGATTTAATGTTTAGTGCGCTTGGGGTCAAATGCAGCGGGAGGTTCTGGGGCCTGGATTGCCTCCGTTCTTCTGTCTCTAGGATTCTTCTTCAAAGAATCCTCTGTTTTTATTTTTGAAACAGTCTTGCTGTGTAGTCTCAGCCTGAGCTCCCCATGTAGCTCAGGCTACCCCGTAAACTTGGATCAGTCCTTCCTCGTCAGCTTCTGGAGTGCTGGAGTTGCGGGCTGCCTTGAGGGCCTCGCTGCCCCCTCCCAGACCCCATGGAGCTCCAGCTCTGTGGAGGAGGCAGTGGGGGAGGGGAGGGTGAACCTCCGGGGAAGAGTCCCATGCGGAGTTTTCGGTGGGACTGTGGGCTGCAGTTAGGGCATTTCCTCCCTCCTGGGTGTGGGGCAGTGGGAGCTGCACAGTTGGCTGCCAGCACAGCACTTGGCTTCGACCTTGAATTTGGATCCCCAGTATCCACACTAGAAGCTGGAGTGGTGCGGTCTGCGTCAGACGGATCACGGGGCTCGCTGGCAGCCAGCCTAGCAGCATCGATGTGTTCCAGGCTCCGTGTTAGACCCTGTCTCAGGACATAAGGTGGAGAGTGACCAGGGGAAAAATATTCGGTGGGTTATAGGTTTATTAGATCAAGAGCATGAGCACTCACCATCCCACATCCCCACGAGGGGCATTATTTTTATTTTGAATGGACACCACCAGCAAGTTTGTAACTCACGGTGAGTACACCGTGAGTGTACTCATTGTGAGTGTACTCACCGTGAGTGACACTTGAGGTCTATTGCTGTTGAGCACAGAAGTTTCTGCTGGGACAGTTAGGTGACAGTGGCACTTTGAGTCCCCAGGAACGATGTCAGTTCTGTACTCATCCTTGGGCAGACTGTGTTCTCTCTCAGCCTCGAATCGGCAAAGTGTAATCCTAGCATTTTGGAGGCAGGAGGATCGGAAGTTCAAGATCATTTTTCCTGTATGGCCAGTTTGAGGGCATCCTCGGCTACACGAGATCCTATACGATCAAAGAAATGGTGTTCAGACGAGGTTCCAAGCCTCCTTCCTCTCCTGAGCTCATCACCGGGTAAACTCCACATCCTCCCTGAGCCGCAGGCTGCTCCATGGTCCCCAGCCTTTGCTTAGGTGTGTGCTCTGAAAAACAGGACTGCTTCTTCAGAGAGCTCGTTCCCAGCCCACCCGTGTTCTTGCTGTGTATTTTTGCCCCCCTCTCCCTCCCTCTTCCTCTCTCTCTCTCTCTCTCTCTCTCTCTCTCTCTCTCTCTCTCTCTCTCTCTCACACACACACACACACACACACACACACACACACAAACACACCAAGATATACATACTCACATACACATACCACACACATACACTCACATGCATACACACAAACTCACATATATACATCACACACACACACACACACACACACACACACACACACACACAGCCTCAGATTACCCATGGATCCACTGAGGAATGATGCTCATGCTCTCAGGTAACCCTCTCCCTCTCTCTGGATCTTAGGTTCTTAGACTCTCAAGTGCCCTCGGTGATGTACACGTCTCCTAGGTCTGCTCACTGCTGGGAGGCCACTGCAGCCCAACAAGCGCCACTGCAGCCCAGCATGCACCACTGCAGCCCAGCAAGCACCACTGCAGCCCAGCACGCACTACTGCAGCCCAGCAAGTGCCACTGCAGTCCAGCACGTACCACTGCAGCCCAGCAAGCACCACTGCAGCCCAGAAAGCACCACTGCAGCCCAGCAAGTGCCACTGCAGCCCAGCACTCACCACTGCAGCCCAGCAAGCACCACTGCAGCCCAGGATGCACCACTGCAGCCCAGCACTCACCACTGCAGCCCAGCAAGTGCCACTGCAGCCCAGCAAGCACCACTGTAGCCCAGCAAGCGCCACTGCAGCCCAGCAAGCACCACTGCATCCCAGCAAGCACCACTGCAGCCCAGCAAGCACCACTGCAGCCCAGCAAGCACCACTGCATCCCAGCAAGCACCACTACAGCCCAGCAAGTACCACTGCAGCCCAGCACGCATCACTGCAGCCCAGCAAGCACCACTGCAGCCCAGCAAGTGCCACCGCAGCTCTTAGCGTAGCCCATTTGCTCACTTCCTGGTCAACTTCTGGCTTCTGCTTCCTGACTCCCTCACTCCCCGAGGAAACACGCCTATAGCTGGGGGCAGTTTGCCAGTTTCTGCTGTGAAGAATGGAAACTTCCGATGTCCCCTACCTGTCAGGCACACTGCGAAGGGGCTGGAGAGTCGCCAGGACAAGGGCTCTGCAGGCCTGGCTCCTGCCTTGCACACCCCTAGCCTCAAACCCACTGGCTTCATGTCAGTGATGAGAACATTAACCCAGCCTGAGCTTGGTCCCTCTGTGGCCTCCAGAATGGCGAGCGTGGCTGCAACACAGAGCAGAGCCGTGGCTGACCCCCTCACTACCACAAGGCTGCACACCAGGAGGGAGTCTGGAGACGTGCTCCCCTTCTGCCTGACTATAAAGCCAGGACCTTGGAGGAAAGCAGCCCGGGCACTGACTGTCCCTGGAACTTGACATGTATGACCCAAACAAGACCTAAGAAGTTCTAAGCCAGGAAGCCTTCTGCTCTCCTGAGACCTTCTTGCTTAGGCCTCTGGGCTTTTCCCAGGTAAGAGCATCCACTGTGGGCAGACTTCTGAGAGCCAAGGCACTTGGGACAACAATTGCTGGCTGGTTTGGGCCACCCCTCTCTGAACAAGGCAGGTGGCCCCTGTTGATCCCCTAGCCCTGGGCAGGGTTTAGGGCAATAGAGACCCCAGGATGGTCTCTCCTCAGGGCCCCTGCTAGCCTAGCAGGACTGTATAAAAGGCCTTGGTTTATGAACTCTAAGTCGACGGAGAGTTTAGAAGCTGGCTTTCTCATTGATTTTGGGGAGGAAGCTGAGACAGCCTGGCTGCAGCTCTGCAGTGGGCTTGAGGAGAAGGAGTTATTGATGTGATCTTCGACCCTAGGAGGAGTGCTAATGAGCTGAAGAAGCATCCTCTGTGCAGGGTTTCCCCCAAATCCTGTGAAGCGGGAGCTTCTATTTCTGAGGTAGATAGGTGGTTCTGTGGATGCCAAGGTCGGAGAGAAATGAAGATTCTCCTGTGAGGATCCCTGAGGAGGCTCTGGCTTAGCACAGGGAATGGACGAAACAACAATCCTAGCAACCTCAGAAGTCAAGAGGCTATAGGTCCAGCCTACCCTCCCGTCCCCCCATGTCCCTCCTTCAGCAGCTCAATCGACCCCACCCCCACCCAAGGCTCTGAGGACAGGAATGGAGGAGAGATTAGCTACTTGGTCACAGGGTGGGAAATACACCCTTGGGGTGGACTCTGTGGGACCCTGGGAGGGTCCCACAGCCATTCTGAACCTCAGTGTCTTCACCTGTGACAGACTGCTCTGGGGGCGGGGGCAGGATCTCAGGGTGTGGACAGCCATGGATGCCAGGTACTGAGCTGACTGGGAATTGCCATCTGTGGGACCTTGGACTCTCTGCTGCAAGGAGGGAACAGAGTTGTCTCTGTGAGTGACCCAGCCCTCAGCCCCGTGCTGGGTGTGTGGCCAGCGTCAAGGCCCTTTCTCAGGCTCCACACACAGGGACAAGAGCCAGGAGCCCATGTCCCTCATACTCTCTCTCCTCAGCCAGAGGACAGTGGGGAGGGGGTGACAGCAATGGCCCTGCAGCATCCAGCCTCCCCTCTCCGTGCCTCAGTTTCCCCCTTCTGTAAAGGGGGAAGAAGCTGCAGAGCTCTGGTGTAACTGAGGACTCTCTTCTCACTGGGGTTTACACCATGTGCTTTCCTGGGACAGACACCACAGACACTCCATGGGGACTCTGTCCGTCTTATTTTATAGATGAGGAAACTGAGGCACTCAAGGGAGACACCCCTGCCCAGAGTCATCTAGAAAGTGATAGAAATGAGATTTGGCCTCAAGGGTCTTGGCTCCCACTTTGCAAACTGAAGAGTGCTGTGGAAGTGTCAGGCGTGGCCATCCTGTGGGAGAGACGGTGAGCAGCCGTACACTGCTCTGTAAACTTCTGAAACGCGCTCTTCTGGGACCACAGCAGTCTGGGGGAGAGGCCTTGGGGAGGCATAGCTCCAGCAGGTACGGTCAAGCCCAGAGCTAAGAGGGGTAGCAGAGGCGTGCCCCAGACTCGGTCCTGTGAATGGAAATAGACAGCCCAGGCAACTTGTCTGCCGTCACCTTTCTGAGAATTTGCATATTCCCCCATAGTTCAGCGTCGCCGTGTTATCAATGTGGTGTCTTTGGCCCTGTAATCAGGAGTGAGTTGTGGCCTCTCCTCAGCTGCTCCCTGGGGTCTATTGACTCATCTGCTCTCATTATTTAGCGAGTAATTCTTCCCATGGGCTTCCATTGATTTCCAGAAAGAAGTATTTCGCCGTGTAACGAGATCCTGCCTCAGGTGAATGAAAGGCATGTTAGCACAGCTCTCTCTCTGGACCATTTAATTATAAGAACAGCATCACTTCAATACCAGGAACACGTGTGTGTCGTCCTGCGGATGGTGGCTTTGTCTCTTCAGGCTGTGTGTCTTGCCTTTAAGCAAGCCTTACCATGGGGGGTGTGTGTGTGTGTGTGTGTGTGTGTGTGTGGTGTATGTGTGGTATATATGTGTGTGTGGTGTGTGGTGTGTGTGTGTGTGTGTGTGTGTGTGTGTGTGTGTGTGTGTGGTGTGTGGTGTGTGTGTGTGTGTGTGTGGTGTATGTGTGGTATATGTGTGTGTGGTGTATGTGGTGTGTGTGTGTGTGTGTGTGTGTGTGTGTGTGTGGTGTATGTGGTGTGTGTGTGTGTGTGTGTGTGTGTGTGTGTGGTGTGGTGTGTGTGTGTGTGTGTGTTTGGTGTATGTGTGGTATATGTGTGTGTGGTGTATGTGGTGTGTGTGTGTGTGTGTGTGTGGTGTGGTGTATGTGGTGTGTGTGTGTGTGTGTGTGTGTGTGTGGTGTGGTGTGTGTGTGTGTGTGTGTGTGGTGTATGTGTGGTATATGTGTGTGTGGTGTATGTGGTGTGTGTGTGTGTGTGTGTGTGGTGTGTGTGTGTGTGTGTGTGGTATATGTGTGGTATATGTGTGTGTGGTGTGTATGTGGTGTGTGTGTGTGTGTGTGTGTGTGTGTGTGTGTGGTGTGGTGTATGTGGTGTATGTGTGGTATATGTGTGTGTGGTGTATGTGTGGTGTGTGTGTATGTGTGTGTGTGTGTGTGTGTGTGTGTGTGTGTACTTGTGCACATGAAGGTTACAGGTCAGCTTCGGAAGCTTTTAGATCTTCCTACCTTGTTTTTGTGAGACAGAACCTCTCATTAAATCTGGAACTCACCAGATAAGCTAGACTGGGTGGTGAACAAGTCCCAGGGATCCAGAGATCATCCTGTCTCCACATCTGCAGCACTCGGGTTACAGAAAGACAGGACACAACCCAAGGATCTCGATCCTGACTGGAATGAAACATTCTGCAGGCCGCTGGCCTGGCCAGAACCGCCAACGTGTTCTAAGCTCTCAGCAGCGGGCAGCCGATCTCTCCAGCTGCCCCTATCACTACCCTTGAAACCCCAGTGCAACGGCGGCTGCAGTAGCATCTAGTTGCAGCAGGCAGCCAGGAGCGGTATCTGGAGCCACTAAGCAAGCAAAGGCCAGCAGGTAGCCTTGGTGGCCATGGTGGCGAGCTGCAGTAAGAGCTCAAGACCGGCCTGCTGGGCAGAGCCAAGGGCCAGCAATGAGCACTTTGGGAGAGAGAACTCTTCCCTGGAGAGTTACAGCTCAAAAACACAGCCACCCTCAGAGGATTCTTGGTGAAATGACTCGTGCACTTTATTCCATGGGGGATGGGGACCTTATAAACATTTTGGGAGGAGGGGGTCTGGGGGTAAATGCTTCCCACTGGCTCAATCTGAGATGTTAGGGCTCTATTTGCATGAGGAAGGACTTCAGGTGCTGTCCCCGTGTGACTGGCTGTCCTGGCCCTCTCAGAGGGGTGTTGTGGTTACGTGTTCCAGGCCAGGTAGACCCTGGCTGGGAGTTGCTTCCAACTCCTGCCGTTCTCAATTATGAGATTTTTTTTTCCCTGGGGCTTTTGAACCTGCTTCAACCTTCCCAGGTCTTCTGTCTGGTGGCAGGGTCCACTTGCCCCACAGAAGGTAGAGCTGTCTCCTCCAGGCCACAAGGACAGCAAGTACAATGCCCCTGTGGCAGCGAAGAGGGCATGTTGATTCAGAAGCTGACAGGTGGCCTCCAGGGGACTCAAGGAACCAGAGTCTGGAGAGAAAGGGGAGGGTCTACGCCAAGTGAAAGGAGACGTTTGATTTCTGTTTTGTTTGCTTGGTTTATTTATTTATTTATTTTTAGACAATGTCTCTCTGTGTAGCCCGGGTGGTTCTGGAACTCACTAAATAGACTAGGCTGGTCTCAGACTCACAGAGAACTGTCTAGTGGATTTTCTTGATTAATGTTTGATGTGGGTTGGCCCAGAGCACTGTGGGTAGTATCACCCCTGGGCATGTGGTTCTGGGTTGTGTGAGAAAGCAGGCTGAGCAAGCCTGGGAAAGCAAGCCTGTCAGCAGTGCTCCTCCATGACCTGGTGTTCTGCAGTCCCTGCCCTGGCTTCTCTTCATGATGGACTACCTTGGCCCTCCCTGTCTCTAAGAAATGACGTAAGAAGAGACCCAGAGAGGGAGGCTGATTTCCAAGGTCACACAGCAACCATAGGTAGAGCTGCAGAGGGCCCGGTGACAGGGACTTGCACTCTGCAGCTCTGGCCACTCTGGGCCACTGCTGACGCGCTGGACACACGCTGGACACACGCTGGACACACGCTGGACACACGCTGGACACACGCGGACAGCGCTGGACAGCGCTTGAGCCTTTCCTTCCCTCTGCGACCTGTCGACTGAGGACTAGCAGTTCCATCACATCCAGAGTCAAGAGCTCAGGAGCCCTCGTGTCCATGGCGACTTTTAGAAAGGAGAAGTTGACAAATGGAGCCTCTCCCTTCCCGGGGGGGGGGGCGGGGGGGATTATAGATTTCCTTTCTCCCTCTTCCTAGTGTCCCTTCATTTGTCACAGCTCTCTGCCACACAGCCTTTCCCAGCAGCCGTGTTCCTCGAAGGCTCCGTTCCTGCTGCAGACTGGGCCCGCAAAGCTCCTAGACACTCAGCCCCTGGACTACGCCCGTGCTCCAGGCCTACCCTAAGCTTCTCTGTGCCGGGGACAGGAGATTATTCAGGGGGAAGTCACACGAGGGTCTCGAGTTTCTCAGCAGTCTTGTTTACAAAGCTAACACATGGCAGGTTCCTACAGAGCATCTCTCCTTAGCTGGACATGTCCTGTGACCCCATATTCCATGGAGTGGTCCCCGACCAGTGGGGGCACACCCTGGGCCCTTAACCAGGACATACGGGGGGGGGGTGAACCCACAGCTAACCAGTCCCTAATTTACTATTTCCCCGTGTGCATTCAGTTCCACAGTCAAGCCAAATATGTCAACTAAGCCACAAATTGAACTCTAATGATGGTGTGTCGTACCAGTGAGGTCAATGCTTTCTCCCCTAAAAGATCTTGTCGGTTCTGTGACTTTCTAAACTGTACCACCAGGAGGGTCCGAGGTGTTTAAACACATGAGCCTCTGGGAGACATTTTGCTTTCAAACCCCAATAGGAGATCACCTCCCCACCTAAGCTGGTCAGATCCTCTAAATCTCACCTTCGAGAGTGGTCTCTCGAGACAGGGAGGGGGCAGACGTTGGATGGGGAGGGGATTTGTGGTTTCCATTGGCTAACTTGCAGATAGAGTAGATTTCTCGGTGTAAAAGCAAATCTTCCTAAGATAGTTACCAATCCCAGACTGTTCCTGGTCTGCAGAGGGCCGCCGCTACTTTGGAATAGTTATATCGAAATATTCTAGAGAATGCTTATTCAACGGCTGTCTTCCCTCCCCCACACTGCAGATCATATGTGGAGTTCTCCCTTCCCTTCCCCTTTCCATGGAAAGATTCTCTTTGTGGTGTCTGTCCAGCAATGCAAAGTACAGCGGAGGGACTGCGGAGCGAAGAGCCATTATTAAGTAACAACAGGGTCACTTCCACCCAAGCGCTGTGATGGCCACTAGTGTACACCTTGGACACACACTGGAGAAAGGAAGAAGTCCAACCATGGTGGATGAACAAGATTCCCATGAGATTTCAGGACTCTACGCAAAGCAGGGCATGCATGGAGACTCAGGAGCTACTTATATGGAATATTTTAATGGAAGTTCTCCATGTAATCCTTTTGGTCTGTGGTTAAGTATGGATAAGTAAACCCAGGGACAGCCAAATCTTACACATCGTAAATACAGCAGTTTCCATGTTGAACTCTCATGCCTTTTGTTCTTTTTGTTGTTGTTGTTCTTTTTTGGGGAGGTCTTCCTATGCAGAGCTGTCTGGCCTTGGGCTCATAGACACCCATTTGCTTCTGCCCCCTGTGTGCTGGGATTCAAGGCATGCACCACCACAGCATTCCACAACAACATTTTCATCCCAACCAGCCATATCTCAAGCGATTGGCCCCTGTATGTGGCCAGAAGCCACTAAGATGAGGAACCTGGGGCTAACAGTGCCCCGGTGTCCCTTCAGTTCTGATGGTCTGGGATTTTATATCAGGGCCGGGCTGGCATTTGCAAGTAGTGGAAGTGGGATTGCCAATATAACACCTTGGCTGGGAGCAGTTCTGTCGGCAGCTGAGAGCCAGTGGGTCCTAGGCTTAATTCCTGGCCCCACCCCTTGTTGGTCATGTGCCTTGGACAAGTGACTTCCGGGCTTGTGGAAAGACGACTGAGATTCTGCCCTTAAAGCCCTGGCCATCCTGCTCTGCCTTGCTCAGCGATGGCCGCTGTGATCACACAACGATTCTGCTCCTGTGTCCTGCGTAGACCTGATTCATCCGGTGTATGCCTCTCCTGGCTGTCCTTTTTCAGTGTTTCCGGGCCTGCTGCTCGGCTGGGCAGCTGTTCCCCGGGGTGACGCTGTTCTGCAAGGAGGGGCTCCGGGGGTCCCAGAGCCAACAGCCTGGCCAGGCCCTGAGTAGACCTCTGTCATAGTCCTTCATGTTCCTTGCTCCAGAGAGGCTGGGGAGAAGAGGTGACCTCCAATGTCACTTGCCAAGGTGTGAACTTAGCGATCTGGACATCTGGGACTTGGCACGTGGGTGATACTCATAGGAGCTCCCCGTAGGACAAGGAACTCTCTTCCCTGCCCCCCACCCCCCAGGTGACCACTCTGCCCTCTGCTGTCCTTCTCTAAAGCACATGTATAAAGCCTCCTTGTGGGTAAGCACACACCTGCTCTCTCACTTGCATGGCGCCCACTGACTCCCGCCCCACAGAACTGAGAGGAATCTAGGCCTCTTTCCCACTCCATGGCGCCCAGGAAACTACAAAGCAAAGAACTGCCAAGACAGGGTCCGGTATGCCTGGATATAATGTAAATATTTACATTGCCCAAATGAACACCCGGATCAACAACTCGGGAGGTGTGGAGCACGGGCACAAGGTGCGGGGAATTTCTGCCCCAGTAATAGCGAGAAGGAAACCACGGCGAGAAGGGAATGGTCTGAATGGAGACTTTTTCTCTAGCAGAGGGAGAGAGGCAGGGAGGAGTTAGGGTGGAGGAGGGAGAATCATCATCAACCATCACTAGCCCAGAAGGACCGTGGTGATCTTTGGAACTGTTCTCGGTCACCCCCTAAGAACCCGAGGTCAGGTGTGAAGTCTCACTCCAGGGCGTGGAGACTCATTTCCGCCAGCTGCTCCCCGCTGAGGACACGGGGTGCTGCCTCTGAGGGTCCTGGTGGGGCACAGAGGACAGCAAGGGTAGCGGGGGTGGTCACTGCTGGGTCTCGAAGCAGAGCATCTGGAGCTTGAGACAGAGCCCAAGGTGCTGTTGTCATTGCTGCTGTGTCTGTGGTGACCATGCATTCGGGGGAACAGTCTCCACTCTCACCACGGTCATCATCCCGGCAAAGCCGTCTAACCACACCCAGTGTGCCAGGGGTCCCCCTTTGTCATCGTCACGGTCACTGCCGTTTCTCCTCAACTGTTGGAGAGAGCATCGCCTGTGCTTGGTTTTTCAAGGTTGGTGTCTTCCATGTTACCCGTGGGGAAGCTGCAGCACAGAGAGGGGCAGACACCCACCCTGAGACACAGAGCAAGCCAGTGCGGGAGGGGGACTCGAACCCTTGGGTGCCTGGCTCCTGGATGTGGGAGCTTAGATTGGAAGTGTCCCCTGAGGGCTGTACTGGAGCTTCCAGAAGGTGACTGAACTGCACAGCCTGTGGCCTCCTTGGTAGATGAATCCACAGATGCAGCCAGACATCGATGGCGCTGTTTGGAGCCAATGGAAGATAGGAAGAAGCTGGGGGGGGGGGTTGGGGGGAGTGGGGGGGGAGCAGGTCGTGGGACCTGTGGCTTCGAAGGTTATGCCAGGTCCCCGCTCCCCTGTCTGCTGTCTACCTGAGGCAAGCCACTTTGCACTCCTACGTGCTTTCTGCGAGGACACCTTGCTGTCTTATACATGGTCCATCAGCCAAGGGACCAGGACCAACTTCTCCCTAAGGAACCAAAATCAACCTCTTTCCTTTGTGAGTAGCTCCTTCCGGCATTTTATCGCAGTCAAGGCGTACAGCTGCAGAGGCAGAGTCTCCACCCACCACTCACAAACCAGCAGAGAACCAGCACCCACCCACAAACAGTCTCCTGGAGACAAGCAGCAGCTGAAGGCCTACTATGTGCCCCCATAAATCCCGATGGATACACAAAACCTCCAGTTCCCCTGGTGTGTATTACCTCTGTGGAGGGGGATCCTGACGGTCAAAGTGGGGGAGGCCACTCTGGATGCAGTTGGGGTTGCTTATGGTTGTTGTGGGGGACAAAACAGAGTGACCCAGGACCTCCGTGTCTTGGGAATCTGGAGCAGCAGCAAAAGGTCCCTCAGTGATGGAGGAGAAACTGAGGGCGAGAGACTTGAGGAGCGAAGGCTGTGCTGGCTTCCCCGGTCATGGAGGCCCTGGATGAGCACTCTGGCATCCCCAGTCTGGTCCCTGCCTGCCCACGGACCCCTGAAACACGGAGGAAAAATGACCCGAGGCTCTGCCAGCATCCATCCCCCTGCATCAGTAAGCAGCAAGCCCCACGCTCCCGTTGGAATTCTCACCCCTTCCATCAAGGTAAGTGAGCCCCGTGCTCCTCGCGAAACGGTTTTGTTGCTACCTTGATCTCATGCGTCTGATGGAGAAATGGGTTCTGTCAAACTCTTTGACGCGGACTGCCAGAGCAAAGCGTTCGGGGAGACGGATCTCTCACTCTGATGGCGAAACGGCGATTGTAACGAGCCTTTAATCCAGTTCCCCCGTGAAAGCGTGGGAGCAGGAGAGCGTGGAAGCGGGAGAGCGTGGGAGCGGGCGAGCGTGGGAGCGGGCGAGCTGACACTTGGAAAGCATTTGCCCCAGCAGCCCTCCCATTTCCCCCTCTGCCCCTCTCCCAACACCCCTGCCCGCTTTTGTGCCTTACAAAACACCTCGGTGGAGATTGGTGCAGGTACAGCTACAGCGATCAATGGATCGATGGCTGGATCAATCGATCGATTGTTCTTTGGTTCCTTGAGGTACTCTTTCAGGGGAACGTAAGAGAGCACCAGCCGTGTAGTCCAGTGTCTGGGGAAGGGAGAGACTCTGGGCACCTACACCAAAACAACCTGCCTTCTTGTCCCTGCCCCCCTCCCCGCCGCTCCCCTGCCTCCCCCCCCCCACCCCAAATTTCCCACTTGCTAGAGCCCAAGCCTTCGTCTCAGCTCAGCGGTT
Organism: Apodemus agrarius; assembly: GCA_964023405.1. Taxonomy (NCBI): domain Eukaryota; kingdom Metazoa; phylum Chordata; class Mammalia; order Rodentia; family Muridae; genus Apodemus; species Apodemus agrarius. The sequence goes on along the minus strand of OZ030009.1, from coordinate 25,256,980 downwards.
TACAGTCTGCAGACCGGTCTTCCACCGTCACAGTGAACGACCTATTACCAGCATCCTCTCACCGCCTTGCTCGACTCACAGGATGTTTGTGAGCTGCAAAGATCTAGGGGACAGAGCCCCCTCTGTGGATTCGGAGCCCAGTACTCAAACGGTTGTGACCCGTGCAAAGGCACTGGTTGGCACACCTGTGCTCGGCACATCGTTACTACTTCTGGACTTGGGATGGGCTGGGCAGCGTGAAGAGAGGAGCAAGGAGATCTCTAAGGCATACCTGCTCCCTGACACCCACTAACCGGCAGTGGCTGTCCAGCCTGGCCATGCGCTCAAGAATGTCAACAAAGGTCTTGGCTCCATCTCTTCCTGTCTTACCATCCTGGTCTGTGTTGGCTTTCAGTCCTTGGCTTGTTGCCTCATGGTTGCAAGATGGCTGCTGCTCTTCCAAGCGCCACACCTCACATCTAAGTTGAGAAGGAAACTGTGGATGAAACTGAAAAAAATTTTTTTCCCAGAAGGCCTTTCACCACCAGAAGATTTCTTCTCATGTCCTTTGGCTGTCTAGGTTGTGGGTCCATCCCTGAGTCCCTCTCACCTAGTAGCTGTCTGCTGCTGCTGCTGCTGCTGCTGCTGCTGCAAGTGGAGTGGGGGAGGGGCAGCCGTGTCTGCCTTTCCTTAGTGTTGGCTGACGAGTGGTCACAAGAACGTGAATATGGGCTGAGAGCCGAGCCTAGGTCCTGGGATTTGCATTCTGTAGGTCTGCCCCACCCACCAGCTGGGACACATGTCCCTTATACAATTATGACAGCATCGAACATGAAACCGTGATGGTGATCTTGGGTCCTGTGCAGGTCTTAATGCATGGGCTGTTCACACTACTTGTGCAGCCATTGTGTGCATCTGTGAAATGGGCCCACGGCTCCCACTCTGCCCAGCCCTGAGCAACATGGAGGAATTGGGAGTTCAGAAGTAGGTGTATGCAGTTCCTTCTCTCCCGAGTCCCGGCTGCATGTGCGTACCACCTCCTGCTTCTAGGGGGCAATGGGGCACTTTCACTTCTGCCTTACAGATGGGAAATGGGGCTCAGGGGAGGTGACCCCGAGTCCAGAAGGGCAGGTGTGTTCAGAGTCCAGAACTCTGTCCCTCTGCAGGGCCCAGGCTGGAACAGCTCAGGTATGTGAACAGGGAGCTGTTTCTTACCCCAGGACAGTCACATAGGTCCAAGCTAGCGGCTGGGATGGCTTCTCTCTGCCTAGTTCCTGGTCTCACTCAAAACTCCAGACCCAGGACCTGCCTGTGTTGTGGGGAGACTCTTCCCCCATCCCCCCGTCCCTCCTCTCCCAAGTCAGTGAATAAACACAAGTATCCCCCCCACACACACACCTCCCGTCGGTGATGTCAGATTCTTGGCAGGTTCTGCTCTTTGGGGAAACGATACACACTGTATACATTTGACAGACAGCACGCATATGCTGATGAGAATAATCTGCTGATATTTACAGACACATTGCCATCTGCAAAGTTTGCTTCCCATAGCCACACACCCACACCCACAGCAGGTACTGTGAACCTGGCACTCAGCACTGGCCAGCCCTGCGGGTGTGTGTGTGGGAGGGGGGGTGCTGATGTACCTGTGCTCTCCTGCCTAGCCTGCAGGTGTGCCCTGTATTGTCCTTAGAAGTGGAGGCGGAGGGAAGTTAAGAGAGATCCTGCAGTCATCTCTTAGATAGAGAAACTGAGATTGATTCATCTAACCAACCACTCACCGATAGCCACTGTATGTCAGGCTCCGTCCCGCCCCCTCGCTCCTCCTCGGAGGCCGGGGATGTGGTAGGGTGGGTAAAAGAAGGGAGACACCGGCAACCCACCCTGTTTCTGACAGTGCTGTGCCTAGCAGCGGGACCTCCAGTGGCTGGGGGAGGGGGAGGGGCTTTCTAAGACGATCTTTGCCTGCCAATCTTCCAGACTTCCACATCCTGTGAGCAGAGCCTCCTGTGGGTCTGTAAAATCTCCCCAGGACACCCATGACTCCAGCCTGGACATCCTCAAAGCTCTGCCTCATTCTGCTGCTTCCTGTCTTCAGATTTAAAAGACCACAAGATATCATCAGCATGGCAATGACAGAGAGGTCAGGAAAGGGTCAGGAAGGGTCAGGGGCCCCATTGGGAAAGCAGGGTCTGGGGTTCCAACCAAGTTCAAGCTCTCCTAAGGCCCAGGCAGGAGCAGGAGCAGGAGCGCTGTGGTGCTACCCATGGCCTAGAACACAGGCCTGGGCTTTTCCTTGCTGTGACATCCCAGGAAGATGGTTGAACCTCTGAGCTCAGACCCTGAGGTAAAAATTGCAGCTAGACTTGGGATAGGACCAGATTTAAGTGTGTGGTGTAAGAAGAGAGGGCTGTGCGGTTTTCTAATGATCAACCACTAGGTGTGCCCGAGGGGGCCTCCTCCTGCACCTCTCACAGGGGGAACGGTCAGGAAGTCCATGGCAGACATTCAGGCTAACCTCCTGCTGTCACTTTGTGTGTGGTGTGGGCAGGTGGCTTGGCCATGAGCCTCTTCCATTTCCCCACCTGTAAAATGGGTGCAAGAATTCTGACCACACATCTTAGTGTAGAGGTTTGAGCAGGTAAGTCAGTGGGGTGAGAGGGGTTGGGGGGGTAGGAGGGTGGGGGATGAGGGGGTAGGGGGTGAGGGGTTAGGGGATGAGGGGGTAGGGGAGTTCCTAGGGCTGTAGAAATATTGAAGGCCTGTGTGTGAGGTGCTTAGTGTGAAAGTCCAGCCAGAGCCAGCATTTACAATCTCCACCTGAGTAGGTACAGAGGGGACCCTGAGGCTGCCTTTACACCACCACCACCACCACTATATACCACCGCCACCATCACTATCATCATCACCACACTTGGGGACCGAGAAACTGAGGCTCTAAAAGAGCCCAACCACATGTCTCTCAGGCTCAAAGAACACTGGGACACAGACCTCTCCTCTTCCATGCAGGGTCCGGTGGCCAGGAGACCTGAGTGTATGCGAGTAGCCTCCTCCAGCTGTTCCTGGGATGTCTAGTTATCCCTTTAATTGCGCGCGCGCGCACACACACACACTCACACACACTCACTCGTCCCTACCCCTAGCAAGTTCTCTTGTCCTGAAGTGCTGGGTGTTATTTTGCTACTTGGGAAGAGCCGCAGACCAGACAAGGAAACACATCCACTTAGGAAATGCTTTTTCCAAGCATAATGTGTCTCTGGCAGGTTCAGAGAGGTCTCATCCAATAAAAGGTGCTAGGCTTCCGCAAACCTGGGTGGAAATGAGTCCCTCGGCTTGCGCACTTGTGTGACAGGTGACAATTAGCTGCCGCTGCACTGTCAGCTGGCTGCAGACGCGTCACTAGGATGCTTGTACGGGAGCGGGCCTTGTCAGCTGGCCTCGGCTCCGCTGAGGACAGAGGCTCCGGGTGGCAGTCTGTCCTCTGCTCTCTGCTGGGACGTTGCAGGCTTCACAGATGACACCGGGATATCAGCCTTGGGCTCTCTGGGCACCAACCCCAGCTCCAGAGAACATGGGTATCCTTAGGGGCAGCTCTGTCCGGGTCCCACAGACGCCGTACCTGCCCACACCATTTTTCTCAGAATAGGAAACTAAGTCTCGAAAAGGAGAAACCTTCAAGGCCGCATGACTAATAGAGGAGCAGAAGCTCTGAGCTCTGACCTGCCTGGTCTCAGCTCTCCTGCCCAGCTCCCTCCTGCAGGGAACTCACCTGTGCTTCAGGTCTCCTTCAGCTTTTCTCCTGAGGCCATTTGCAGGTTCAAAAATAATGTTGGTTATAAAGGCTCTTACAGTAGCGCCTGGCACTCAGTGAGTCCTTACAGACACTTAGCTCTCCTGCTTATTAATTATAACCAATATTAATGACGGCGTTAATGCTATTAAGCAAACGTAGTCCCTTCAGCCCGGTGGAGCCTGTAGCTCTTCCTACATTAATCATGTCTACAAATCCTGAGCAGGGCAGATGAAATGAAACCCTGCCTCGGGCAAATGTGGAGCTGCAGAAACAGAGAAACTCCGCGCAGAGTCCAAGGAGACAGACCCGCCACGAGGAATGGCAGCCGGCTGTCCACAGGGACGTTAGGGCAGAGAGCCAGGGAGCGATGTGTGTTCCGTTCCAAATGAAATCAGGAGAGGAACGCGCTGGAGCCAACTGAATCACCATGCTGCGTTGTTTAAGGAAGAGCTGTGCATTCCAGTGAAGACATGTTTGTAAGCTTGCACGGGTCAGCTTTTCAGTACCGTAATGAAACACCCAAGGCGGACAACCTAAAGGACAAAAGGTTATGTGGACTCCATTTCAGAAGTTTCCGTCTGTGATTGAGTGGCTGTGTTGCCTTTGGGCTTTTTGGGGAGGAGGGAGGTGTCCTTGAAGGGATGGAGAATACGGCAGAGGAGACACTTGGGAGGAGAGGGGGAGGGGCTGGGACTGACCCTCCTTCAAGGGCATGCCCCCAGTTACCTAATGTCATTCACCCTGAGGACTCGTTTTCTCAAGTGTCCATCCTGTCAAAGTGGCTGAGGGCCAGCACCTGACCACGCTGTGCGTGTGTGTGTGTGTGGGGGGGGGCAGTAAGATCGGCACCATAACATCCTCGAGCTTGTTTTTAAAATTTAGAAGAAAGATGTGGGACTCCCAGGCAAGGGAGAAGCAGTAATTCAGAACAGGGAGACAGGGACTCGAGGGCTAGCCGTGGGAACAAGCCCCACCAGCACAATCATCACCATTAATGGGGGGATGTAAACAGACAACACAGTAGAGATCCCACAAGACCAAGATGGAAATTCTCCAGGCTGTGTGGCTCAGAGGGAGAGAGGCTGGCGGTTGAGTGGGTGGGTGGCCGGCGACTTTCCTGTGGGTCAATGAAAGAAGAGAATAGAAGTTGGAATTCCCAATCCAGCAGAGGAAGAGGAGGGAACATTCTGCACAATATGAACGGATGGCACGTGTGTGTGCCATGTGAGAGAGAGCCCGCGCGCGCACACACACACACACACACACACACACACACGTGCACATTCATTCACACACAAACAGCTGTGCCTACATACACATGTACATATACATGTACACACATACACATGTCCATACTCACATACACATGCACATATGTATTACATTAGAGCACACACGTGCATATTCTTACACGCACAGCACACCCTCATGCATGGCCATGCACACACACATACACTCTCCGAGTCAGCCCAGCACGTTCTTTCCCCCAATAAACTGTTATTTCTCCCCACAGAGTGGCCTTAGTTCAGAGGTCTTACTGTGCCTTGCTTGCCCAGCCTTGCCAACAGTGGGTGACAGAGGCCACTGTTCTTTCACTGTGTGTAAGAAACCAAGGTTGGAGAGCCAGAGAGCTGGAAAGAGGCACAGTGGAGGAAGAGGGAAAGAGCATCCCTGGGTCTGGCTCCACTTGCTGTAAATTTTCCAGAACGCTCTCCACACTGAGGCACTCCCTAGCTCTGAAGAGCCTGGTGGGCTCAGCTTTGCATCAGGACAGTGGAGACCACCTGACTTCCGGCTAGGGCAGTGGAGACCACCCGACTTCCGGCTAGGGCAGTGGAGACCACCTGACTTCAGGCTAGGGCAGTGAAGACCACCTGACTTCCGGCTCTGTCACTCCTGACACTAGCGTGCTCTGACATATTTTACATCTTACGATCTGTGTCTCCAGTACAGTGGCACTTCCCACACTGCAGGCACCATGCCCTGTCCTTCTGGGTTCCCCATAGCAGGATCTCAGTAGCCAGAGGTCCTCTTTCTGAGCCTCAGTTTCCCTATCTGGTCAGTGATAGAAGGACACTCCCCTGCTACTGCTGTGGGTCACACAGTGTAAGAGAGCGCTGTGCTCTTGGGGTCTTGTGTCAGAAACAGACCGGTGCCTCCTTTCCCCACCTGCTGTGACAAAGCTCTCTGCGGCCATGCTGTCTTTTATACTTAGGAGGATTGTCCAAGTGTCTCGGGTGGCCACCAGGGACCTTCCCAAAGGGGCAGAGAGGCAGGGAGCAAAGATGCCCTGCTGATCTCTACTCCTGTAAATAGTGGTTGGACAGCAGTTGTGACCAACCCCGTTTGGAGTATTTGAGCTCCTCTGGAGCCCACACTACACTCACCTACCAGGCAGGTGACATCCTGCTTTAGGGACCAGGAAAAGGACCGGAAGGCGAGCAGTCTGCCCAAGGACGCAGACGAGCTGAGGCCCACGCCAGCCTCAGGCTGACGCTGACTCTGAGGCTGTGGTTCGGTTGCTTCCAAACATCCTGGAAGCTTCGAGTCCCTCCACTGTCCTTCATTCCCTGGTAGATGTCAGCTTAGCTGTGAAGAGGGAAGTCTATCCCGAGCTCACTGGATCCGTCACCAAAAGTGCCGCCGAGTTCACGGGCACAGAACTAACTTACTGTGACCACTGCACCCGTGTCCTGTGCAGGGATGGCATCCTTGCTCCTGCCCACCCCAGCATGGTGGGCACTGCCCGCTCTGAGGCTGGCCACTCCCACTTCCCAACATCTGCAGCAACTCAAGTAGGTCTGACTGGATGGTGACAGTCATGCTGAGGGTGATGGCCAGGGACATGGAAGGTGAGGAGGGGTACTTGGGTGAGGGGACAATTAATTTCCATCCCTCAGCGGGCACTGAGTTGGGTGTGGCCTCTAGCTATAGAGATAAAATGGATGGGGTGGAGTATGACTTGAGGGGTCAGGACGCGGGATTACAGACTCCTGCTAGCACCCATGATGTGACCCTTATGATGAGCAGCAGAGATGTCTTTTGGCACAATGTCAAGAGACCTGCATCCTCAGATGCTGAAGGTCTAGCCTGGGCACTCTAGGGCATGTCTCTGGCTCCGGTGGTCCTGAGCTCTTCTTTCCGGGGCCTTGTCGGGGTCAGTGTAGAGAGACATACATCTTCTCTGGTTGAACCTCTGGCCTCACTCAGCCCTAGGGCTGTTTGACATGCTCCTGTTCCTGATTCTCCATTCTTAGCACAGCCCACGTCAAACAGGACAGGGCTTGCACAGGCCTTAAGAGGCAAGTGACAATCTAAGATGTGTCAGAAGACACAGGAGTGTGGCAAGAGCAGAGAGCGTGTGAGCAGCGTGTTTTCACCAAACCGTGGCTGTTCTGGGGCAGCCTGGGGTAACCCTAACACACACACAGCAAGCAGTGAGACCACAGCAACCTAAGCCAGCGCTTACTGAACACCCACTGTATCCCCAAAACCATGCTGGGGACTGAAGAGCCGGGTGAACCCGGGCCTCGGGGGAGGGATGACAAGTGGCCCCGGGTCCAGGCTTAATGTAAATTGTGATGTCCTGGGGACCAGGGGCCACCCTTATCTCATGCTGAGTGTTCTGTCGAGGATGTAGCAGTCCCCCAGGTTCTGAGTCCCCAGACTTGAGCTCTGTCCCCCGCCACCTGATCCTGTGGTGTCACGTGGAGACCCCAGAGGCAGATTCTGACTATCTCTCAATCCCAAGCCACACGGCGAACTGTCTCGTGTGGGCATTAATTATACTTCCTGGGGGTTAATTTGTAAAGAGAAAGTGGAAGTGTATTATTTAAACAGTGATTATTAAACTCATGCTGGGGGCTTCTGCATAATAGGTAATTATCTGCAGACATAATTGGGAAAACAATACTGTCGGTTCTGTTTAGCCCTTCCCTCCCATCCAGGCCTAATCCTGCTGAGCAGCCGGTGTTGTTAAATAATATTCTTCTCGAATCCAAAATGAGGCCACAGGAGGTGCTTCTCTGCCACCTCTCCAAGCCCGTAGCCCGGAGTCTAGGCAGAGACACTTTGGTTTCTGGGGGTTTGTTACTCTTTAGCGTATCTCCTCTGACCCCCTGGGGATACCCCTCACCTTTGTGTCTGTATATCCAAGTATCTTCTCATCTCTACCTGTGCATTTTTTATCTGCAGACAGCTTGTGCCTATTCTGTGTGTCCTAGTTAGAGTTTCCATTGCTGTGAAGAGATACCATGACCAAGGCAATTCTTATAAAGGACATTTGATTGGGGCTGGCTTACAGGTTCAGAGGTTCAGTCCATTGTCATCATGGTGGGAAGCATGGCAGCATGCAGGCAGGCATGGTGCTGGAGGAGCTGAGATGTTCTACGTTTTGATCTGAAGGCTGAAGGCTGCTAGGAATCCGGCATTCTCCACTTGGGCGGGGGGGGGGCAGGGGCAGGGGGGGTTGCTCACTGGCGATTCAGATTCATTCTTTCAGTCTGAATGCCATTCATTGACGCGCTGTCCCCTGGGCTCCGGTACCTGTTGCTTCCTTTGCTTTACACACCAGACGCTGCTGCAGGAAAGCGTGGAGGGGAGCCAGGTTCCTTCTTCCCTTGGTCCTTCTGGGCCCTGATGCACACCGGTGGGGAAGGATGACGTGAGGGCCGGACCAGGTAGGACAGCAGGATCCTGTGGTTGGAGGGGAGGTTTCCTTTGAAGAGCTGGGTGTTATAGCTCTTTTAGAAAACAGTTCTCTTAGACAATAGTCAACTAAACAGTTTGTGTGCATACACTTTATTGGAGTGAATCAAGGAATATACATATACATATACACATATACATATACATACATATATACACATATGGGAACCTTGAAGGGGTTCTTCTCAGGGTAAAGTTTTATTGGCTGAGGTTTGAGGTTCAGAGGATACCTCGTTTGCATGGAGAGGCATTCTAGGAAGTTGAACCTGTAATTTTGCCAAGGATTGTGTGACATTTCTCAAGTAGAAGGTTGGGATTGGGCACCACAGATCAGGCACATAAGAGGAAGCCCCAGTAAGAGAAGGGGATCCTCCATTTTGTGCTGAGCCCAGGAAAGCTGTCCAGACAAAGTAGACTATGACCTTAGTAGCACGTTTCAAGAAGAACCCACATGACAGAAGAACCAAGCAAAAACTGTCCGTTGACCTCCACACACACTCCATGATGTACACCACACACACACACACACACACACACACACACACACTCACAATCAGTGAATCAATCAATGTTTGTGGTTCATGATCAACTAGCCCCAGCTTCGAGATCTTTAGGAACACTCTCATCACACCTAAAGACCTCCCACCAGACCCCGCCTCTTCCTGTCTCCTGCCTCCCTCCTCCCCTCCCTCCCTGCTTTCCCTCATCTCTCTCCTTCCCTCTCCAGCCTCACAGCCCCGGCTTGCCTGTCAGTTTTGATCCTCTTACTCCGTTTTCCGAGTGCTGGGATTATAGGTGTTTGCCAGCATGCCTGCCAGCAGACCCAGCTTGTAAAAGCTCTAACGCCGCCCGACGGTGCTGCTCGGGAACCAAGGCTTTAACACTCAAGCTCTTGCCGGTCGGTGGCATGTGCTCGCCTGCGTGGAGACAGCCATCTGTGCCACATTTGGCTCTGGAGGACACATTTCGGCTGCTGTGCACGGCACTGCTGTGAGTATCCTCTGGGGCAGCAGGTAGATGTACTTGCAGGCCGTGGATCTGGGGACAGCTGCTGGGTACGCACTGTCCAGTTTGCCCAGGGACTTGCTCTGAGTCCCCTAGCTTGCCTGGCCTTCACCCCACTCTCTTGTTCTATCTCAGGTCCTTGAACCATCCATTCCCCAGAGCTTCAGGCAGATCTTCCTTCTTCGGGTCCTTTCATGGGTCTCTCTCTTAGCCTTGGTTTCATCTGTTTATCCTGAAGGGATCTCTTCAGGTCACTTTGGCAATAACTTCTGGGCAAGGTCAAGCCTAGGCACCTGCCACTGTGGGTATCTGCAGCCTGGCTCTTCTGGGAAAAGTCTGGGACCCAGAACAGGACACTAAACGAAGGGTTAGGGAAATGTAGAAAGTCATTGTGTGCATGCATGAGTGTGTGTGTGTGTGTGTGTGTGTGTGTGTGTGTGTTTATTCCCTGGCCTTCTAACTGTCTCATGGGAGATCAGCATTGCCTAGAAGGCCCATTAATTTTGTCAACTGGTCCTTACAGGCGTGACCTGTATTTTGGGGAGGACTGGGCTGGGTGAGGTGTCAGGGTGTTTGAGTAACTGAAATAGGAGGGCAAGATGGCGTCCCAGAGGCCATAGCTGGTAGTTGTATAATGATGTCAGCACCTAGGGAGCCACTCTGGAAGGGAGCCAGCCCTGGCGGGGATGTTTAACTTCCCAGCCTGTGACTAATGAGGCTCCATCTTGGTGTCCATCGTGATGACTGAGGAGGCTCACAACAGGTGATGAGCTCAGCTCCCGACATGCTGAGTTTGGGCTATTCTGAGTATGAATCACAGGCAGTGTGTCTAGAAAGAGACAGAGGGTGGCGGGAAAGGACAGATGGGTCCCACCCCCGCTGGTCTCTCTGGGAGCCACAACACACTGGTCAGCTTCTCTTGTCCTTTCTGTCCCCCATGCCACCCTCCTTCCAGGCACAGGGGACACACAGGCAGCAGTGAACTCACAGGGAAATGATGTGTACATCAGTCGTTGGAATACGACCTTTTGGGTTGCTTTGGGGTTTCTAAGCCAGCCAAGGGGAACCACTCTGCCTCCACCGAGCACCTGCGGTGTGGACTGAAGACTTAGGGGCGATCCAGTCAGGCTGAGCTGGCTCAGCACAGCTGGGTTTGCAAATAGTACATGTAGTTGGTTCTGAAGGAGTACATGGCCTTGTCCCTTGCTACTTGTCCGTGTGTGGTCCGGGGTCCACCTGCTGTGAGTTGAACCAGGCCTTTCTGCCATGAACTCTGACCCTGGGGCTGAAGTGCACCAGGGGCGATGCTCCTGCAGCTGACTGCCCAGGTGTCAGCCCCGAAGGCCTTGCCTCCCAGCGGTCCCCACTGAGACCCTGGGGAAGAGCGAGAAACTCCTGTGGCCTTGGTCCCAGCCAGCATCTCCAGCCAAGGCTGCCAAATACAAAGCCATCTCATTGTGCAGTTCTGGGCTCCCTTTTGATCCTCCCAGGGAGCCAGTGACTTTTGCAAATGACCTAAGAACTCCCTCACTGAGACCTCTTGAAAAGAGGGATTCATGTTTGTGTATTAGACACCTGAATACCCGAGATAGCAGCTCAGGAAAGGGAGGGTTGAATTCGGCTCTCCGTTTGAAAGTACAGTCTATCTTGGAGCGTTTGATGTGGAAGTAAGAAGGGCTCCAGCCACGGCGGCAGGGCCATTAGGTGTGTGCTCACATCCTGCCCACCATCAGGAAGCAGACGGGAATGCTGGTGCACAGCTGGTCTCTTAGGGTGTCATTGTTGTGAAGACATCATGAGCAAGGCAACTCTTACGAAGGATAACATTTCACTGGAGCTGGCTTGCAGTTTCAAAGGTTTAGTCCATTATCATCATGGCGGGAAACCTGGCAGTGTGAAGGCAGACATCTTGATCTGAGAGCAGCTAGGAAAAGCCTGTCTCCTGCAGGCAGCCAGGAGGAGGCTCTCTAACACTGAGCTTGGATGTAGAATCTCAAAGCTCACCACCACAGTGGTGCACTTCCTCCAATAAGGCCACCCCGACTCCAACAAGGCCACTCCCACTCCCACAAGGCCGCTCCCACTCCCACAAGGCCACTCCCACTCCCACAAGGCCACTCCCACTCCAACAAGGCCACTCCCACTCCAACAAGGCCACACCTCCTAATAGTGCCAGTTTTCATGGGCCAAGCTTACAAACCATCACAGTTGGCTTTCTCCTGTTTCCTTCTTGTTCACCTCAGGACCCAGCCCATGGGATGGTGCTGCCCACTCTCAGGGCTTCTTCCCTCAGTTCATTCTCTCAGGAAGTGAGTCTCCTAGGTGACTCGAAACCCCTTCAAACTGACAATAAAGGACCGGCAATATGGCTGAATGGGAAAAGGTGCTTGCTGCCTAGTGTGCCGGCCTGAGTTCGATTCCTGGGACTGAGATGATAGAAGGTAGACGCTGACTCCTGAAAGTTGTCCTCTGACCTCCACGCACATGCCACACAAAATAAATAAATACAATATTGTTTTAGAAGTTAGCAATGAAGCTGAACCATCAGAGGTCTTAAAAGGGTTCAGCTCTTACTTGCCCTAGAGGCTGTGGTCACTGTCGCTGTGGGGTGACAAGGGGGCGGGGTGCTCATCCTCATTGTCATTTCTTAAATATTCTCAAACTCATGACCCACCCAGGTGTGGAGGATTTAACCTGCCCCACGCAGCATCTGCCAGCAGGCCTGCCTCATTTCTGCTTCCCAGTCCCTTGAGGTCTACACAGCCTTACCACAGTGGGAATTCCATGCCAGCTACAGGAGCACCAAGATCAAAGGCCCAGGCAGGAGTCTGATCCCCGCAGCTGGAGCCTAATTTGTGCTGTTTATTTTCTCCTTAGAATTACCTCCATGGCTTCAAACCCACATTTAAAAAAATCTGAAGTGGCCGGGTGGTGGTGGCACATGCCTTTAATCCCAGCACTTGGGAGGCAGAGGCAGGTGGATCTCTGAGTTCAAGGCCAGCCTGGTCTACAAAGTGAGTTCCAGGACAGCCAGAGCTACACAGAGAAACCCTGTCTCAAAAAAACCAAAAAAAAAAAATAAAAATAAAAATAAAATAAAATAAAAAAAAAATCTGAAGTGGCTGTCCCTCCCCCTGACTGGTGCTCTGTCTCCTGAGTCATCATGGTGTTACCAATGTGCCTCATAGACTCTCCAGTGAAGGTGCTGAAGGAAGAGGTCCATTTGAGAAAATGAAAGCTACATAGTTTTCTTCCTAACCCTTTGCATGTAGCTGTGGCCATTAAAAAGGCTTTCAAAGGTTATTGTCTCCTGAGGAAACTGTGTGAGCCTGGGGAATGCTGGTGTTCCTGTCACTCGCGTTGTCATCAAACCCTCTTCTCTCCTCAGCGCAGGCGCCTCTGTGCCTCTTCATAAAGGGCTCCAAGGGCTGATTTCTCCTTCCAGCCTGAGGTCTCATCCCGATACTGAGAGCCTCTTCCTCCCCTGTCCTCCAAGAGCCTGAGCACAGGCCGGGTCACACAGTGAGGAATTTAGGCTTTGGAGTTTGCTAGGTCCCCTCGCTGTAGATTGTCACCACACCCAGTGGTCTGTCGGGCACTAGCTCTGTAGCAGATCCTTCCTGAATTCACCCTGCTCCACACGCCATCATTATCGCAGTGGGGAGGGGCTGTCCACCTCTCATTCTGTTCTAACTCCCCTAGACCAGTGTAGTCTCTTCTCACGAAGCAGCAGGAGAGAACACTTGGAAAAACCCCAAGGTGAGGCCCACTATCCATGGCTGCCATCTTCCCCAGACTAAAGCGAAGATCCTTCTCTGGCCTCTAAGATTCTGTGACCTCTGACCTCACTTCCCTTCTCTCTCTCTCTCTCTCTCTCTCTCTCTCTCTCTCTCTCTCTCTCAACTATGGCCACATAGGTCTCCCTGCTGATTCTATAGCAAGCCACTCACACTGCGACTCCTGTGGCCAGGGTCTCTCTGCCTCCACGGGGACTCAAGGCTCACAACCTCTGTCCTGCAGGACCATCCTTAAGGGACAGACTAGTGATCACCAGCCCAGTCCCCCAGACCTTCTGACATTGCCCCTGTCTCTTCTCTCTGTCTGACCACTTACTAGCCCCCAAGGACCCACACGCTTCATTGACATTGTTGTTGAGTTGGGTGAGGGCAACTTATGAGTCTTTTTGTTCCCTGCCAAACGCCCAATCCCTCTGACATTAATGCTTGTTTACTAAATGACATAAAACTTATATCCTGTGTGAGGGGGATTGGAGACATTTAGATGAAAGCCAAAGCAACTTAAGATCAAATAGTGACAGGCGCTGTGACGGAATAAGCCTGGAGGAAGCCCCGTGAAAGCTATGCTCAACAGACCGGCCACAGGCGCAGGGAACAAAGGATCTTCCCGAAGGCTGGCAGGAAGAGAGCTGCGGGCTGAGGGCCATGAGCTGTGAGCTGTGGCAAAGTCCTCATGTCACAGAGGTGTGCCCTCCCCTCCGGGAGCTCTCCACACCACCCGAAAGCACTTGGCGAGACTGGAGCTCTATACCACAGCAAGGCCGACTGGATTTCAGCCGAGTCCACACGCTCTTGTGGCATCTGTCGTGACAGAAAGCTTTCCTTGTGTCTGGGCTCACTGGTGACTCGACGGGGCCATTCTTTTCTCTGTTTGCTACATGCTGATCTTTGGAGATTTCCTATCCTTGATCTTGGGGTGGGGGGGGCAGAGTGGGTGAGCAGAAGATGAATCACAGCGCTGGGGAGGAGCGCCCTCCTCTCTAAGACACGAGTGGTTTAACACAATTAAGTGCGGCCTGTATCTGAGGATGGAATTCGCAGCGTTGGGTTCCTTTATCAACTCTTTCAAGTCTGGCCCATTCATCTACTCCGAGCCTGGGGTAGGCAGGAGCAAACGCGCCTCCTCAGAAGCTTCCTAAAGGGCAGGGGAGACTGAGTGTGGGAGCTCGAGAGCCCCTTTTGTGTTCAACAGGTGAACCAATGTTGTGTCTGACCTTCCGGTAAGTCCTGTTGTCACCCAGTGCGACACATAACCAGTTCTAGAGTTAATCCCAAAGGTGGGAGGAGAAAGACCACCGATTCAAATGATCACGGCCACATTCATTAAAGCAAGCCCCTTTTATTCCTACACACGGCCTGCCTCCCCCTAAGACAGGGTTTGAGAGGTCAGACTTGGATGTGAGGAAGACAAGGTTTTTATAGCTCAAGGGTAGGGGGTTTCCAAACGGGGACCGGCTGCAGAAGGAAAACATAAGCAGAACAGGTTAGTCTTAACGACCGACCGCTGGAAACAAGGACATGATTACAAGATGGACAGGACAACAGGTCATCATAACAACAGGTCGTCATAACAAGGTCACCATAACAACCCTTTTGAAACAAAGGCAGGGTTGTAAGGTGGCTATTGTAAAGTCCAACCAACTCTGTTTTTTGAAGAAACTCTGTTTTGTGTGAGACCAGGGACTAAACTCCAGTTCCAGGAAGAAAATCACAGAGTCCTCCTGGGCACACATCCTCTGGCAACCCCCCCCCAGCAACAGCCAGTCAGGCCCCAACAGCAGGGTCAAGGTACACAGAGATGACTTAAGGCGTCCTGATGAGAATAAATAACTTGCCATCCTGTTTGTCAGGGGGTTTTGTCCTCGCGTTCGGTTCCTGCAGATTGTGTCAGAAATGCAGTTGTCATTTTTTTTTAATATTGACTTGTTGACCCATAAGGAAATTCCCCAAGTTTACAATAACCACAATAAAGACCCCCATACCCCTAGGTATGGGCTCTTACTCTGACCCACTGTGATAGTGAGAGTCTGAGAGTCCTTGCTTGCAAGCTCCTAATAAAGACCCTTATGTGTTTTACATTGGAATTGGCCCCTCAGTGGGTCTTTGGGTACCTACAACTTGGGCATAACAGTTATTAACTTTTTGAAATAAAGGTCTGATTGCCATTCCTGGAACAGGCAGTCCAGAGCCATTTGTAGTTGAGGTTATGGGTGGGACATAGCCCAATCCTTGAGAGACAGAGAGTTAATCATAAACAGGAATGAACCTAGTTTGTCTTTATTATAAGATGGCTTTTAAGCCCAAGGTGAGGACAGGCTGGCTCTTTACCAGGTTAAGATGCCCCAGGGTGTGTGTGTGAGCCTCAGAGTTAGGTAGCTTCCAGCCACTATGACAAATACCCAAGACGGTCAATCGACTTTTAAAGAGAAAGCTTTTATTTGGTTTATGGTTTTAAAGGTTCTGGTCCAGAGTAGTTGGCCCCACTGCCTTGGGTGAGGTGGTGCATCATGGCAGAACAGTTGGAGAAGCTTAACTCATGGGCAGGACACGAGAGTGAGGGGAAGAGGCTGGGAAAACGCAGTCCCTTTAAGACATATATCCAACGACCTAAAGATATTCAACAAGGCCCTACCTCTTAGAGGCTCCGCCATCTCCCCAGAGCGCCACGTTGGGAATCAAATCTTCAACACATAGACCTCTGGACGCTATCAGATATCCAGACTTGTCTCATCCTCTTCCATCTGATGGACCATGGTCAGACCCTGTCCGGTGATGTCTGAGCCTCAGTTTTGATCAGTGTGACCTTGCTCCATCCTGCCTCCTCCTTGAGTTCTCTTGCTGAAAGAGCCCAAGAGAGGAAGAAGCAGTTACTCTTACCTTCTGTGTTTTTATATTCTTTAGTGACCCCATGTGACTGTGATGAACTACCCGAGGGAAATACTTATTTTGGCTCCTGTTTTCTGAAGTTTCCACCGGCGCTGGTGAGTCATTTTTGTCAACATGACACAAGCTAGTGTCACCTAGGAAGACGGAACCTCAACTGAGAAAAGCCTCCATCAGATCAGTCTGTAGGCAAGTCTGGGACATTTTCCTGATTAATGATTGATGCGGGTGGTGCCAGCCGTGGGCAAATGGTCCTGGGCTGTATAAAAGAAGCAAGCTGAGCAAGCCACGGGGAACAGGGTCAGAAGCAGCACTCCTCCACGGGCTGGGCTTCGGCTCCTGCCTCCGGGTTCCTGCGTTGAGTTCCTGTCCTGACTTCTTTCAGATCTACAATAAGCCCTTTCCTTCCCAAGTTGCTTCTGCTCAGAATATTTTATCACAGCACTAAGAAGCAAGCTAGAATACTGACCGCAGTGAGCTGGCTTGATTGTTTGAGCCCAGATGTGAGGGAGAAATGGCGGCAGAGACTGACTGAGAGTGCTTACTCTGTGGTTACAAAGAAGGGATAGCTGTGGGTGGGGGTGGGGGTGGGGGGGAGAGGCAAACGCATCCCCCAGAGATACTCCAGTGACTGTTTCCTCCAACGAGGATCACCCCTTAGTGCCCACCATGTCTCAGGAGGTCATAGGGACATGCGGGGATTTATCCATTGATCAGCTCCAAGCCTTCATGGTCCGATCACATCTCCAAATCCCCACACTGACCCTATACTGGGACCAAGCCTTGAGCACACAAGTTTAGAGTAAACTTCAAAATCGAACAATATCACTGAGCATTTTTACTTTATTCCTTTTAGTATTTGATTATTCATTAGCATTAATCATCCTTCATATTAAAATTTCTCCATTCAAATTGCTTTCACAGCTTCTATACCCTAGGAAGACCCTGGTTTGTAAGATCCGTTCATTCTTGCTGTTATAAACACTCCTACCCAGATCAGTTTCAAGTTACCAAAGTGTCTGTCAGTGGGAGTTGGGAAGAGACAGTGTGCTACCCCACACAAACACAAGCTGAGTATGAAACCCTGGAGGTGCACGCAGCAGTAAAATACCACAAAGTAATTAGGAGCTGATGAGTTCCGAGGGCTCGGCGCCTTTGTTTTTACTGCCGTTTATTTCACTGTACGTTAGCATAATTTAATTTTTAATAGTGTCTGTAATAAACAACAAGCTAAGGAGATCCCCGATCACTCACCCTGCAGCTCCGTGGCTGGCTCGAGCCCGCTTCTGCACTTGGCTGCCCACGCACTTCACATCCGGGTCACCCTGGTTCTTGACCCTGCAATTACACCAGAGAAGCCTCGCTCGCTCCATCATTTCTCAGGCTTACCATTCGCTGGCGGCGGAGGCTGGCGGTTGGCCCCCCGCCTCACTTGCTCCAACTCTCTTAATGTAGTGTTTGACACTTGCAATTTATTTTTCCACTCGTTTATCATCGGAAATGATTAAATTTCCAGTGTAAATACTGCGCGGCCAAGCTGAATCAATCACACGGCCGACGGGCAAAGCGTGTCCCCAGGGACCCTGTGAGTCACTTAGCCCTCACCGGAGGCCACCACAGGGTAAACACTGGTCAGATCCTGTTTGGGACCTCACAGGTGGTCACTCAACCTGCTGGCTCAGTTCCAAGACTGAGGGCCCCACTCCCCACACCTTCTCTTCCTCCTGTAACCAACCCTCTTGGCAGAAACGAAGACGCATAAGTCTCTCAATCTGACTATCAGACTATAGGAACAACAGGCCCAAAGAAATGGGGATTTCTTCAGGAATCTCACGTGGGAGAAGGGAAAGGCACCACCTGTAGGACGAGGCCGGGGTGCTGACGGGTCAGTGGCGGGTCTGGATGTGCACACCCATGGCTTCGTATTTAGTCTTTGATCTCCCTTCCCAGACTTGGGGGTGCTCTTCCCAGTGGCCACATCGACTAATCTCCTTTTTCTGGGTTTTATTATTAATTTGGCCACTTTAATTGGCTTCTCCAAGATGGGTGGCTGAACTTGATTTCTTGGGGTACACATTGTGAACCCAACTTCAGTAACATTCTTGCCCAGTCCCCAAGCTGCCTCCTGAAAGTTCTCCTCTGGATAAGACTGAGCCGTCCAGCCCGGCCCAATATGGAGAACAATGTGGGCAGAGGTTTGGTTTGATGGCTTCCCCACCTGAGCAGATGTGGTGCTCACATGGAAAGGGGACAAGGGTGACCGCTGGTCTGGTTTCTAGCACTGGCTGGGCTGGCAGTCTGAGCCCCTCCCCCCCTCCCCACCACCATCACCTCTGGCTGTAGCACTGTTTACGGCTGTGGCAATTGCTTGAAATCAGTCTTTTCATTTAGAAATGAAATAGCCATCGAGGAATCTTAGTGCCTTGGTTTGCTAGGATGCCCTAAGCAGGCTCACGAGAGGGACAGAGACCTTACACAGGGAGCCTGAGCAGAGCAGGCTGCCTAGCTAGCAGCCCCCTTTCTCTGGCTTGTAGCACGTGACTGTACTGTTCCCACCCCAGCTCTTCTGCCACTGGGAAGGGGTGTGCCTGAGCTTCTCTGAAGGGGGAGCTCCATCATGGACACAAAAGCCTGGAGCAAATGCTGGGGTTCAGACCAGGAACAAACAGCTGAGGTGCTTATATAACATACCAAAGAAGACCTGGCCTCCAGGTTCTCCCAGCATCCCTCAGTCTCTGCCTGGCACACCCAGCACTCTGGGAGGCCACCCCTCCCCCAGATGCTCTTTCCTATATATTCCAGACAGTTTGGTGCCTCTCCCCACTCTCCGCATTTTCTCTCTCCCTGAGTGTGCACACTCTTTCTTTCTCTTCCCCCTCCCCTCTGTCTCCCTTTCCATGGTGCCTTCCCTGGCTTTGGGACCAGCAAACCCTACTGAGAGCTGTTTCCCAATAAATCCGCCTTTGTATGCTCTAATCTGGCTTGAATTGGCTCATTTCACCCGCAGAGAATGATTTATCAGCAAAACAGAAAGGGAGACCTCTCAGGAAGGATGGACCTGTCCAGAGGGAGGTAGCAGGGCCCCGGGAGGCTGGGCAAGCCTTCTGAAGGGCTGCCTACTGAGGCACCATGTGAGGTGGATCCCCAGAGGGTCATGGCTTCATCGGGGAAAGCTAGCGCCATATTAGAGAGAGAGAGAGGCAGGGCTGAACCATTGAAGGAAACAGAACTCAGGTTGGCCTGGCACTCCAGAAACCTAAGGAGGTTGGAGAGGGTCCCTTAAGAGGGGCCACTCAAGCAGTGCCTCCTATAGTCCCCGTGAGCCTATGTTGCCCAGGATGTGCCAGCCTGGGTGCATAACCAGGGCTAAGTACAAACATGATTGAAATTGAACAATGTCACTGTGACCACACTTGTCTGATTCCAGTTCTGCCATTAGAATCTTTATCTGAAGCCTGCCAAACTCCATGATAACAAACCATCCTGTAACTGCCACGAAGTCCAAAGCGGAATGGTCTAGGCAGCCCCGGCACACTGTGACTGTTGGCCCAAGGAGCCCTCCTGAGCAGCAGAGCTGGGGACCCAGGCATTGTCCGCTGGCCAGCCAGCCATAGGCTCTGGTTCTAGGGGGCAGTCTCTGCTGTCTACTCTGCACTGTGGAGTGGATAACAGTAAGCCAGGACCAGGATAATTAATGAGAGACTTCAGTGGACGTTCCTGGAGATCACAGAGAATCAAATCTCTGCAAAGTGAAACCAAACAGCAGCCAAGTTGTTGTTAAGGAGACACATTGTTGTACACTGTTACTAAGTCTCCATTCCTTACAAGAACAAGTCTCTGTTTCCTAGACCGAATGTATCCTGCAAACCGTGCTTTGTAACTTATGCTGAACTTGTAAGCCCATGATGTATCCCCACCCCTTTGCCTTGCTAAACTCCCGAACACCTGTAATGACTCCCCTTCCACACTGTGTGTCCTTGTGCTTATCTGCCCCACAGGTAGCCTTGAGCCCTGAGTCCCCACTCTTCTGTCCCGGTGCTGACAGCAATGATCTCAAGAGCTGTCTTCTGTCAACTCTAACCCTTCCCCACAAAAAGGGACCTCAAAAAGCCAGTGAGGGGCTACTCTGAAACCTGACTTGGGGGAGGGGCAGTCATCTGGCCAGTCTCTTGTGCAATTCTAAATATAGCTCGCTTTAATCAGACAATAATGGAAGTGTTTCCCCCCTCCCCATGTCTAACATGTGGAGGCCTCAGTGAGATAAAAACCCTTTTCCCCAAATTCTGGAGCTAGTCTCTTTACTCTGGAGCCCTCCAGAGCCAGGTAAGTAAGCCCCAAGGAGTGTAAACCTTGGGAACTGGGGGAAGTTCTTTTGGCTTGTGAACTCCTGAGATGAACAACTGGTCTCGAAAGGAAACCAGTAATAATTTTCTTTCTCTTTTGTTTGTTTTTTCTTTTCTATCTTTCCTTTCTCTCCTCCTCCTCCTCTTCCTCTTCTTTTTGCCTTCTGTGATAACTGGCTGCCTAGTTTCTGTTTCTTGTTCTGGAGAGTCCTAATCTGGAAATAAGGAGGGTCTGCTGAGGCGTACGCCCTCCTCCCTGCTCCTGCTCAGGGCGAAGGGAGATGTCCCACAATCCACTGGTTGATTCTGGCTAACTGGGACTTCAGCAAGAGCCACCATTTTTCCTTTCTGATTTGCCTTAAAGCCCCCAAGGATGCCCTGGCCACACCAGGGACCGAGGCACTCCGAAAGGCCTGGCACCTGGGTGCCCACCAGTAGGACTCCGAGGCATAGGCTTCACAATAAGCTAAGAATGCCCCAGGACAGTGGGGGCCACATCTAGAGTTGGGAGAGGCCCAGTGTGGGACTGACAGGCAGTCCAGGGGTGCAAAGAGACAACTGAAACAGCCTCCTATTCATGGAATTCGTTTGGTGAGACCATTGAATCTCTGAATGTGACCAGTTATTACTGGACTTGTCTCTGTTGTTATCTTTGCTCTGTGTTTTGTCTTGTGTCTGGTCTGTCTTTGGGTGTTCCAACTTAGGATGATAGAAGGGAAAGTCTTGTCTGTTTTGTGTGTGGAGGGTTCTATATTTTCTGATGTGCCTGTAGGTTTTGTTATAGTCATGGGGGTCTCAGACTGATTTGTGTCAGGCTCAACTGAATGTATGATGGCCACTGCACATTTTGTTTCTAACTAATCTTCTTGTATGTATGTAGGAGTGTGTATGTATGAGCTTGATATGTTCTGTGTTTCTTGGTTATATCTTGGTGATGGCTCAGGGCTCAGAATTGTTCTCTGAGACCGCTGACCTTCGATCTAATGTAACAGGGATTCAAATGCCATTGGTGTGAGGACAATATTAAAGTTGTTTTATGCTGTTCTTCCTTATTGAAAAGCTGCCTCTGGAATCAGGTTTTGGCTCTTCCTTCTTCAGACCTGGGCATGCTTTGGAAATCTTTATGTCCAAGATCCGGGAAGCCTCCTGACACTGTAACAGGAAGAAGAGAGCAAAGCAGAAGAGCCTGGAAGGAAATTATTGGTTTCACTTCATTACCTTGGACTATCATATGGCCTTTCTGTACCTCAGGATTTATAAGTTTCTTGGGTATGGTTAAAAATCTGTGGGAAAAAAAGTGAACTTAAAACTTGTTACACACATCTCCAAGATATTTTAGATTAGAATGAATTTTTATATGATGGTTCCTGGCATGAAAACAAAGTTAATGAAAAATAAGATTGAAGACAGTGCCTGTTTAATAAGGTATTACAGCTGTACCTCCATGTGTTCATATACAAGAATACACCTCGTGTTGCCAGCCAAACTTTAGGCTGTAGGAGTCACCCAGGTGCTATCGATTTTAAAGGCCTGAAGGAGTGGTGAGGAGCAGCCGGCACTTGCTTCTTTGTGGCAGGCGGGGCTCAAGTTCCTAAAGAGATCAGTTGCAATGGGGATCCTGGAAGTTTTGGAGATGTCGCTGGCGTGTGATAGTCACTAGAAATACAAGCTGCAATGAAACAGAGCTGGCTGGGACCTGGACTGCAGGCTCGATGGGCTGCCAGGGTGGGGGCAGGGAGGGGACCAAGCCCCTCGGGAAAGCCCAGAGGATTGTGAATGAATCCCAGAGACTAAACGTCGAATAGTTTGTACTGTTGGAGCTTGGTTGTGTCTTGTGCAGGTTGGGGTTGTGCCCCGTATCTTTTGATGTCACAGGAGCACACAGTTAAAGGCATTTTAAACTTCTTTAAGAGGAAAATTTGGAGTTCTACAGAAAATTTGAATGAAAAAAAAACTGGATTAAAAAAAAAAAACAGCTTTTAAAAATATTTAAATTTATAAGACCATGGACCATTTTAGATTTATAAAACATTTTATTAAAATGTCTATACTGATTTGTGATCTTGATATAAAAAAGGGAGATAAAAGGCTAAAAATTAGGGCTAAGCCGGGCAGTGGTGGTGCACGCCTATGATCCCAGCACTTGGGAGGCAGAGGCAGGCAGATTTCTGAGTTTGAGGCCAGCCTGGTCTACAGAGTGAGTTCCAGGACAGCCAGGGCTACACAGAGAAACCCTGTCTTGAAAAACCAAAAATATATATATATATATTAGGGCTAGAGCTGTGAGCACTAAACATTAAACACCAGAGACTGAGGTATTTATTCCTCTTAGGATTCAGCAACGTAGAGACCTAAACAGTCTGGCAAAGGGCTTCTTCTCACCTAAGGTCTACTTGGGCTAACAGACTGGCTTAATATATGTCTAGCCTCTTTATTTTTTCTAGCTATTTTGGTAAACTGATTCATACAGGAAACTGTTGTGTTCCTTAACAGTCCACTATGTAAGGATCAGGAAAGTGCCCAGCACCTTTATGAACTGTATTTATGACTTAAAAATCTTATCTTGACACTAAAAGAGCTTCAGTTCAGAAATTGATATTATTATTAAACAGTTAAAAGATAAATAAGCTTTGATAGGCTCAGAACTATGCTTATATTCATGCTAAATACTAATGTAATTAATTATAGGAAAGGGCTTTATTTAGCTTTCCATATATGTTTTCAAGGTATAAACCTAAAGCAAGTAACTAAAAAACAAGCAAAGATTATTCAACTGATATATATATATATATATAATGGTCCTCAAACCTTCAGAGATCTGCTGAATATGCCATTTAAGATGTTTAAGCTTACTATGACAGAGACTTCCAGATCCTAGCAGTGACTCCCAAGGTCCCAAAGAAGATAATGGACACAGGAACAAACAACTCCACTTAGATTGTGGTAACTCTAACTACTGAGCGAAACTGCCCCAGTGTCTCCCCTGACGCCAGGACCTGACCCAAACTGTGGTCAAGCAGGGCACTGGACAGTTGACTGTTCCACTTTGCCTAGACAAAGTAAGGTCAGTCCCTCCCATGATCCTCCTCCACAGGAAAGCCTCTCCCCTGGGTCTGATAGACTGACACCCTCCTCGTGCCTCTGCCACCAATGCAATGGAGCCCACAGGAGCCTGGGTAAAGGACTATGGTCTAGCCTCTGCCATTTTAGTTGACGCATAGGCCATTTGAATTATACTTCCTGCAATAATTGATCCTTCTCGGGTCTCTAATAATATTGGTGATCAGGCTAACTGTAGCCTGTCAGTTATGCATCAGCAGGTAACCGGTTCCTTCCCCAAGGCTACAACCACCTGTTAGTTCATTATCAGTTCATTAGCTAGTTAGAGCTGCTAGGTCTCTTATTTTTAAAAGGCAGACAGTGTGCTCGAAGGCTTCATAGTAAAGAGTAAACAGGTTTCAGATGTCGCTTTCTCACTACAGAGACACGCTTTGCAATAATTCTTCTCAGTATAACTACTCATGTTTCTGGTAAATGATTAGATGGAAAATGCTTCAGATGTCTTTCCCTTTCTTTGCCTTTGTTATAAGAACAGTGCAAAGGTTCAGAGTTTTAACATTGATCAGTGGGGTTCTGGCAAGCAGAGCACTGACCACTTACTGCTCAGTCACAAGCTCACGATTTCAAATTTCCTTTGTTTTCTAAGTATAGACTCCAAGGTGCTTTTTATCAGGCTAAAATCATATATCTGGCTCTCTGGATAGAAGAGAAAAATGTTCACGCTTTTTAACCCAAAGCCATAGCTTTTGTTATGACTTCAAGGCATAAATCTGCTCCAGGACTTCTACAGACACATTAGCTGCTTTTGCTACAGTGTGGATTTCAACACACAGGTAATACTAATATATCTAGAATGTTTATCTCTTTTTGTAAACTAAACATTCATGTAAACTTCAGAGAGTTGGGGAAGTTAGAAGATTTGGAGCCACCTGTCATAGGCCAAGTGGACCCCAGAGAGAAGTACAAGAGAAGACAGTGTCTTACCTGTCCATTTCTAAGGATGGGCCCGCCCCTGGCCTTCAGACTCCTCCCCTTTCCTAATCACTTGGATTAAGGGCCTCAAAGTCCCAAATGTAAGCTTTTCCTGTAAGCTTCAAAGTGGTAATTTTTGTACCCAATCTATGTCTGTCTCCTCAGATTTCATGTGGATGACAGACTCCACCCAGGGATCACCCGTGCACTGCAAACTGCTGAGCACTGGTCTTGCTGAACGCTAATGTAGACCAGCCCAGCCCATGTGACTTCTCTCTGTCTCCAGCTGGCTCAGCTAATCAAATGCTTCTGATAAATGCCCCATTGCCCAGCCTTTGACGAGCCTTTCACCCTTCCTGGGCCCCGACGATGATGCCCTAGCACCAGGATGGGAAGTAGTTACAGATAAGAATCTGTTGTTCCTTGTCCCCCCCACCCCCCAGTGGGGGCTTAAATGCTATGTCAAAAGGGAACTCCCAATTGGCACACTAGGAGTGATGCTTGTTAAAGCCAAATAGACCCACTTCTCTCAACAGATTCCTTAGCTGAAGTAGTTCTAGAATATGATCGGGCACTCGACCTGTTCTATAGAAAACAGAGAGGTTATTGTATAATTTTAAGAGAAAATTGTTGTTCCTATACAAACCACTCAGAAATCATTATAGATAATCCAACTGTACTCAAAGAAACATTACACAAAAGGGAACCGGAAATAAAATAAACGTCTGGGGTCCATTCTCTTTTCCACACGTCTCCTAGATAATAACTCTGATGTCAGCCGTTGCAGGGCCTCTGACCCTTCTGATTCTGCTAATTACTATTGGCCCTTGCATCGTTAAAGCCTTGACGGGATGCATAAAATTCCATTTGGGTGCCATTAAACTCCTGCTTCTCTCCCTTCATCAGTCCCCTGATAGTATTCTTATTGATTATATATTTGGGCCCTGTGTTTTCCAACGTATTACCCACCGTATTACCCACCAGACATTCAGTGCCGGAGTTCTGTTCTCTTGACCTCAACCCCAGACAGTGCTTGCTCCCTTGTCAAAGATCTGAAAGGGTTACACAGGCCAAGGTGTGTGTGTGTGTGTGTGTGTGTGTGTGTGTGTATGTAAAACCAAACAGCAGCTACATTGTTGTTAAGGAGACACATTGTTGTCCATTGTTACTAAGTCTCCATTCCTTACAAGAACAAGTCTCTGTTTCCTAGACCGAATGTATCCTGCAAACCATGTTTTGTAAGTTAAACTGAACTTGTAAGCCCATGATGTATCCCCACCCCTTTGCCTTGCTAAACTCCTGAACACCTTTAATGACTCCCCTTCCACGGGGTGTGTCCTTGTGCTCATCTGCCCCACAGGCAGCCTTGAGCCCTGAGTCCCCACTCCTCTGTCCTGGTGCTGACAGCCAATGATCTCAAGAGGTGTCTTCTATCAACCCTAACCCTTCCCCATAAAAGGGACTTCAATAGCTAGTGATGGGCTGCTCTCTGAAACCCAGTTTTGTGGGAGACAGTCATCTGGACAGTCCCTGTGCACTTCCAAATACAACTCACTCTAATCAATCATGGAAATGTCCTTCCCACCTTAGGTCTAAAGTGGTGGAGGAGGGATGGGTTCTTCCTCCTACAAGAACCCCTCAGATTCCTTGGTCATAAGGGTAGCTTAGCTTCTCAACGCCTCGGCTCCCTACCTGGAAGTTGGGGATTGTTTCTAACACTTTGTCTTACTTTGGCTCACAAAAGTCACACGGGACTCTGCGCGTCCAGATGCTGAGGGTCCCTGGCCCCAATTTGGTTTTGATTAATCAATAAAGAGCCAACGGCCAATGGCTGGGCAGGGTGAAAGGGGTGGCTCTCAGGATTCCTGGGCAAGGAACACAGGGAGGAGGAGAGGAGATTCCGCCATGAGAGGGGTGTAGGACCAACCATGCTACAGCAGAGCTCGTGGGCTTCAGGGTTGAGTGTGACTCAGGGTGACTGTGGCGTCTAAAGATTGCTCCACAGGGGACACTGGCAGCAGTTGTCAGGAGATGCTCATCCGTGGCTGGTGACCTGGGATCCAGGGTGAGCAACTGTGCAGGGTAAATAGTGATGTAAATAGTCTCCTTTGTTTGCTAATGGTCTGAGGATGCCCAGAGGCCACTGGGCAGGCTAGGGATGGGTAGATGCTCAGGTGGACCAGACACGAGGCTTGGAGAGGTAGACCGTGGACTGCTACAGTAAACCAGATGCCCACATTAGAGGCCGGGAGCAGGTGGGTGATAGACAGAGGGTCAGTCCAGAAATTCCAGTCATAGAACGTGTAGAAGTCAAGTGTGCCCCACAAAAAGAACAGACATTTCAGAGTAATGTGTCTTACAGACTCTTTAAAGCATGTGACAGACTCCCTAGTCTAAGTCTGTAGATAAAACGTCAGGGGAAGGAAGAGGAGAGGAGACAGGCACAGGCCTCTGAGCAGGGGCAGAGCAGACTGTTGGGGGCAAAGCATGATTGTGGAGAAATGATAAGTTCGAGTTTTGGGCCTGCCTTGGAATCACTGTGTGACTGAGAGCAGGCCCCTTGCCCTTTCTAGGTGTGGTCTGCAGAACGAGAGACATTAACTGGGGGGTCTCTAAGACCCCCTTCCAATTCAGGAAGCTAGATTAGACTAGATGGCATGGGCAGTGATTCCTCCCAGCTCTGTGCCCCTCCCTGCCTTAAATCTGACTCCGCCCCCCTGGTCTTCTGTCAGAGGAAGTCAGGATGCCACCAGGAGACCCAACACTGGCCCCACCCATGCGATTCCCAGGAACAGGCTTCCACGGTCAGTCATTAACTTCCAATCATCCCTTCAGATTCCTGTGCTGGGTAGCTGAGCAGGGAGCCTGAAGTAGCTTCCATGCACGCGGCCAGAGTCTAGATGGGCAAGAAAGCCCTTAACCTCCAAACTTTGTGACTCTGGGTTCTGGGAGTTGATTTTGTCTGGCTGTACTGTCGCACCTTTGCCGCCCCTGCCTTGTGCTTCCATTCCTCTGAATGACTTTAAGGGGACGTAAAGGGCCTGCACATTTTCTTCTCCTCTATTTTGTCTATTGTTAGAGCCAGACTTAAACATCCAAACTTTAAATAGATTCCAATGTTTGAGATTAAGCTTGTGTGTATGGGACTTTAAAAAGTCAGTGTACAAATACAGGGAAAGGTGCAGGTTTAGAAACGACTTTTGAACATCTGACGTTTCTGCTTGAGCCGGTCACTGGCACAATGACAGACTACAACAAATTAAAAAGGGGAAGACCCTGTAGACACCCGGAGAGCCTGGTTTGCCTAGTCCCCACACTGTTGAGATTCAAAGGTCTAGGTTTCAAGTGCAGCAGCAGCAACAGAGACACAGGCGTGTCACCCGTCAAAGGACAACACACATCAGCAGAGACTATCTCTTTGCGGGAGCATACAGACTCCTAGTAGACAAAGCCTTTAAAACAACTTATTGTTGCTGTTGCTGCTGCTGCTGCTGTTGTTGTTGCTGTTGTGGAAAACTCTAGAAGACTTTGTACAAATAATTCAGACAGGGCTGCACTAGTTACTACACAGCTGAGGTGGTAGAAATTTTGAATAATTTTTTTCCTTCTTCAGAAGGTACAGTCCGTCATGGTGGGGAAGGCATGGTGGGGGGAACAGGAGGTCACTTGATCACATTGCATAGGCAGCCAGAAGCAGAGAGCAATTGACCCAGTGTAAGATTTGAAAAGCTGGTCAAAGAATTAAAAGAAAGACTTGAAGGAAGTCAAGATGATATGTGGACGTACACACACACACCACCACCACCATCACCACCACCATCACCACCACCACCACCACCATCACCACCACCACCACCACCACCACCACCACCACCACCACCACCACCATCACCACCATCACCACCACCACCACCACCACCACCATCACCACCATCACCACCATTACCACCATCACCACCACCACCACCACCACCACCACCACCACCACCACCATCACCACCATCACCACCACCATCACCACCATCACCACCACCACCACCACCACCATCACCACCATCACCACCACCACCATCACCACCACCATCACCACCACCACCATCACCACCACCACCACCACCACCACCATCACCACCACCATCACCACCACCACCACCACCACCACCACCACCACCACCACCACCACCACCAGTAAGAGATATAAAACAGAAAGTTCAAAACTAAATTCTGGGTCTAGAAAGTGTGGTATGTAAAAACAATATTAGAGAAACTCAAAAACAGATGCTCTGCCTTCAATTTTATGTCCTTTCTAAGGTCACCTATTGAAACCTGATTCCCAATCTGAATGTGTTTGGTGGTGACTTTGAGAATGGTTAGATCATAGTGGTGTCAATGCTCTTATAAAGGAGGCCCCAAAGAGACATTTTACCCACTGTCATGGGAGGGAAGACACAGTGCAAGGAAGTCACATGTGACCCTGTCAGAGGCCTGCATCAGACACTGGGTCCCTTGTTGCCTTGATTGTGGATAACAGATGAGGACCATACCCTCATAACAGTGAGAAAGAAATGGCCATTGTTCATAGACTGTGAAAACCATAATATTTTGTTAGAGAAGCCCAGATGGCCTAGGACAGCAGATTCGATAAAGCAGAGGAAATAAACTTGATATGATAATTGAGATGATCAAGTATGAGGGAGAGAAAGGATGAAGGGCAAGGGGAAGCATGTAGGTCCTGCTGTGGCTGCGATGACTTCCTGGACCTGTGGACAGCACCCTTGAACAGTGAGCTCGAGAAACAACCACTTCCTCCCCTAGCCCGCTCTTTTCAGGATGTTTATCACAATGACAGGAAAGATACCAGCAGGGAGCTTGTTGCTATAGTACCTGTTCTGTAAGAAATGGTAGTAACACAAGAGGCAGCAGGAAGACAGAGACAGCTCAGTGGCTAAGAGCAATTGCCCCTCTCCCAGACCACTCAGGCTTGGGCCCCAGCACCCACATAGTGGCTCACAACCACCTGTAACTCCAGTTACAGGGGCTCTGAGCCCCTCAGGTGCCAGGCCTGTATATGGTGCACACATACACAACCAGGCAAACACTCATACACATAAAATAAATAGATTTAAAATGCTTTGTTCCACACGTTTAAAAATAAAATAAAATAAAATAAAATAAAAAGACACTAGATGGTAGTTTGGACAATCCTAAAAATTAGAATTATCCAATACACAAATGTGTGTGTGTGTGTGTGTGTGTGTGTGTATGCCCCCATGCACATGCATGGTGGTAGGTATCTCAAGTGTTGGATGTTGGCCTTGAACTTGCTATGTAGCTGAGGATGATCTTGAACTTCTGATCCTCCTACCTCTACCTCTCCAGGCTTGGGATTACAAGCGTGTACCACTATCCCCAGCTTTACATGGCACTGGGGGATTGGAGTCAGGGCTTTGTGGCTTTGTGCTTGCTAGGCAAGTACTTTACCAAACAAGCCGTTTCATTCCACCTTTTGTTTTCTGCTTAATTTGAGAGGTCAGTCTGGTAGCAGCTTTAGTCCACGTCTCTGGACACGTAACACAAAAAGAAATAGTTTGATGACATCACTGAAAGGGGGCGAGTCTTAGTCAGGGTTTTATTGCTGTGAGGAGACACCATGACAGTAACAACTCAAAGGACAACATTTAATTGGGGCTGGCTTACAGGCTCTGAGGTTTAATCCATTATCGTCATGGCGGGAAGCATGGCAGCATGCACACAGGCAGACATGGTGCTGGAGAAAGACTCAGAGCTCTACATCTTGACCCCAGGCAGCAGAGAGACTGTGTGACAAACTGGGTGTGGCTTGAGCATAGGAGACCTCAAAGCCCGCCCCCACAGTGACGCACTTCCTTCAACAAGGCCAAGCCTACTTCAACAAGGCCACACCTCCTAAGAGTGCCACATTCTATGGGTCAAGGATTCAAATACGTGAGTCTGTGGGGGCCAAACCTATTCAAACCACCACAGGGCCAGAGACAGAGCTGCACAGGAGCAGAGTTCTGCCTGTGGTTGAAGTTGAGTGGGAGAGATAGAAACTCAAACCAGGATTGCATCATCTTAGGATACTAAATGTAATCTCCAAGGTCCTCCCAAGGAAATGAGCCCTGGAATTAACATGAAGGTGGCAAAAAAAAGAATTCAAATGTTTCTCTGCCCCTCCCCTTCCCCAAAAGGAAGGAAGATATCAGCAGAAGCGACTCCCAATTAAAATAGACCGTTGTCTAAAGGCAACAGAAAAGAAGCAGCAACCTGACAGGAACGAAGGCCTCTTTATCAATAATTAGTTTAAATGAAAATTGATGCAGCTGTCCAGTTAAAACATACGATTGCCAGGATAGATTAGAAGCCATGAACAAACTGTCTCCGGGAGCCTCTCTCTCAGGCAGAGATGGGTCTTTATTGAAAGTGAAAGACTGGGAATGAGAGCCATGCAAATAGGAGCCCAAACCGGCGAGAGCCGGCTGAGGTAAAACCCGCTCAAAACTCACTTTAAATCAGGATCACAGGGCTCATTAGCAGGAGGCCAGGGGCTTCCCAAGGAGAGCACACCCCAATACCTGTCCATCTGCTCAGAGCCGTTGTGGGTGATACAGAAGTGAACCAGGCAGTCTTGCTCACAAACAAACCTAGGAATGTAGCCTGGGGGAGGGTCACAGTCTGCCTTGTTCTGTGCTTGTGGGTAATGGATCCCTCACGACTTCCCTGGCTACTTTTTTCCTCAGGCAGACGGTGTTTCGGCTTATTCATCTGGACTCAGCTGGGACCATGTCCTGAGGCGCCCGTGGCTCTTGTCACTCCACACTCTTGATTTTGAGTCCAGTCTCGATCTCCCGCCCCACCCTACCAACAGGGTTATGCAAAGGCAACCAAGCAAACTCCTGGAGTCTGAGAGTTAGGGAGGGCCTTCCCAGCAGCCTGGGATACCATCGTGGTAGTTTTACAGAGAAGACCGAGGCTTGGGAGAGACCCTGTGAGGCAGACCCAGGCTAAGCGCCCCACTGCAGGTCATGTAGGCTACAGAGTATCACGCATCCCCCGTGGGGCCCTGGTGAGGACCATTACCCTCCTGAAGCCTGGTGCTCACACGGTTACGGCCTCTCCCTTGATCAGTGCCGTCCCGTGCAAGGCGATGCCCGATGTCGTTCTCCTATTTAACTGTCTGATGCCAGGAGGTCTGAGAGTAGTTGCGGCTCCCCCAAGGTTGCGTTGACCTGTCAGAGACTAGGACAAGTGACCTGACTCCCAGCACCCAGAACCGAGGCTTCCAAAGGTTTAGAATCACGGGAGGCTACTTTGATTCCAATACTGAGACTCTTGTCCCTTGTACAGGCTAGAGAAAGAGACTCGGAGCTCTGAGCTACACCATTCAGTGGTGAGGAGGTCACAGGCCAGGTCTCCTGGGGTCCAGGGTGGTGTCCCAGGATCCCCTCCGCCGACGCCGCCTGGACACTAAGCAATGGCCTTCTCCCTAGTACATGCATGCAGTGTGGAAAGAGGAGGGATTGTCTGTCACATGCATTTCATATGACAAAGTCCCTGCAGCTCCAAGATGCCACTGGATGGGGGAGGGGCTCAGTTTCTCTTTTGTATCTTTAACATTGGGGACTGCCCTGAAGGCTTGACTTGAATTTTGTGATGCAGGGTCTAACGTTCCATTTCAGGAGCAACAGAGTCCAGCTGGCTGCAGACCTCGGAGGGAGCTTTCTAAGAAATGCCCCTGCAGCGTCCCCTTGCTGCTATTGGCTGGAGTAGCATGTCACATGACTAAAGCATGTCACATGACTAAAGCATGTCACATGACTAAAGCATGTCACGTGACTAAAGCATGTCACATGACTAAAGCATGTCACGTGACTAAAGCATGTCACACGACCACCATTTTTTGTCGTTGTTGCCAATGGAATAGAGGCTGTGCCAACAAAGAAGATGGCATCAGCTCAGAGCCTGCACCCTGCCAGGGCACCTGTGATCTTGCCTTGGCATTCTCCTTGTTTGGTTGGCACCACCCTGAGGGCAAGTTGTTCTGTGGCCCCAGGCAGTGACAGGCTGAGCCCAGGTCTCACAGAGAGAGGTGTGCCCGGCCCCCGCTGGCACCCAGTGTCTGTTATGACGCATCCATCCCTCACCCCCTTTGGCCTGCCTCCCTCCTACCTTGACTACGCCTAATCCTCTCCAGCTGCCAGCACATCTGGGTGTGCATCGTGAGGAGGAGGGGCCTGCCCATCATTTAAAGAAAAATGCAACGACCTGTTATCAAAAGTCCAAACCAGAAAATCTCCTTAAGTCCAAAGGTTCCTTATACCCTGGCAGTGGGACATTCATTGCTGTCACCCAAGTGGAGGACCCACCGACAATACCCAGCATAATTACAAAGTCTGGGCCTTTGCCTCAGCCCAGGTGTGGTCACCCCATTCAGGGCTGCTGAGCTACGTACGCAACGATCCTCCTCTGCCCCCAAGATGGAACAGCAAAGCCAAGATCGCCTGAATGAAGAGAAGGATAGCATAACCAATGTTCTCTCTCTCTCTCTAGCAGCCATTAGAAGATAACAAGCCGAGCCCCTGTGCACCGGCTCAGAAGGCTGTCCATCACACGTTCAGGATGAAAACACTTGATAAATGCACGAGTGGCCTGTTGCTGCTTCAGCGGCATTTTCAACCATTCTGTAGGTATGCAGATAAATATCTTGGAGGAGGGAGATGGAGAGAAACCCTTCACGGAACGGAGGCTGTCTCGTGCAGCGGTCCATCCCTGCGCTACTCCTGGATGCTGCCAGTGTCCTCCCCTCCCCCACCCTCCCACCTCCCACCCCCCACCCCTGCACTGTCAATCTCACCTCTCCACTGGCCACCCCCTTTAGAGGGTCACTGCAGCGCTACTCTCCAATCTCTACAAACCAGCGTGGAACACAGAGAAAAGTGACATCATCCTTTTGCTGTCACCTTTGTTCCAATACAGTTTTCCCCGCCTCTTTGGACCCAGATTTCACCCCCTCACCCTGCACTGCAATCAGATCTCTCTGTCAAGGTCACCAGTGACCTTAGGGTGGATTGTTGACCGGCAGCAGCTCCTGAGCTGTGGGCCTTCAGCACGGTGTCTTATGTTATGGTTTGAGTGTGAAACCACACAGACCCCTTAACTCATGTGTGCAAACACCTCCGCTCTGGCCAGTGGTGCCGTTCCTGCAGGTCGTGGTTCCCATGAGGAAACAGGGCAGGACTGGTGTGTAACTTGATTTTTTTAACCTTCCTCGTAACCTATCACCCATCAGAGGTAGTGCAAATGAAAGGATATGGGGGAGGTGGAACCGTCTAGAAAGGTTCTTTGGAGCAACCCCTGTCTGTGTTGGCTAGAAAACAGCAGTTCAGTTCACAGGTTAGCAGGAAGCGGCAGCTCTGTTCACTGCAAACACCTCACAGGTACACCAGCAGTTCAGTTTGGTAGAGTCAGGCTAGCAACAGCGGTGACATGACCTCGCAGAGACAGCCAGACCTCGGTGGACCAGCAGGAACACCAGGAGAAGTTCTCAGCTGGGTCTCTCTCAGGGAAGCAAGGGTCAAAAAGACAAGAGACCCACAAGCATTGCACAGCTAGCTCTAGAAGCAAGCCTCGCTCTCTCTCCATCACTCCCTGGAGTGGAGTCCTATTTATAGCCTCCAAACATCACGTGACCCCCGCATGCCTTGCCTCTCAGTGTGGCTCTTGCCTCAGCAAGAAGCTGCAGCCCACCACCAGAAGCTTTTTGGTGCGTTTCTCTCTATGGTGTTCCAACAAATGCAGCTCAACAGTGCAACGTAAGACAGACCAATACATGCATGTCGTTAGCAAAGATTCCGTCATCTCGTGTCCTTTCATGTGCTTGCTTTAACAGAACCGCCTCTCTCCTGTGTCTGCTTCAGCGAAAACATTCCTCCACGAGTCGGCCTTAGCCTTCCACACCTGTGTCCACTTTAATGAAACGTTCTTTCACACGTTTGCCCCAGCGAAGCACCACCCGGCCGACTTTCCAAAGAACCCTTAGGTTTCCACATCACTGGTGGATGTCTACTGCTGGAGTGAAGCTTCTGGAAATTATGATGGCTTGTGCTCCTAGCAGCTGTTCTATAATCCCTTCTCTGCGTCAAGTAAAGATCCATCACCTGGTGTGCTTTCTTCCAAGGACAGAGCCCTCCACTATGCCTCCCTCCCCCAGCCCTACCCTCTACCTCCAACACTCCCCCCCCCCACTTCTCCACCCTGCTGTGAAGTCCTTCTCCCTTAAGTTGCCTCTGGGTTTCTGTTACAGTGTAAGGAGGATGACTAACACTGTAGCATTCAGTCCCTGGAGCCCTCCTTCCCAGTGGAACTGGGGGCCTCTTCACTGCCGGTGCCTCTCTGAGCTCCCTGGCTGGCTGCCTGTTCGCCATTTTTGTTCTCTCCCTGGCTGGCTTCCTGCTGATTCACCAGTCCTGCCTCTCTTTCTTGGATTCTCATAGAGGCTTCCAAGTGCCCTTCCTGCCTCCTCCCTCTTCTCCCAGGAATAGCTTCTCACAGAGCAACAGCAGCCTTAGAGAAATCCAGAGTGTTGCCGTGAGCAAAGCCCTGTCCTGAGCACTGGGGCAACCCCTGCTCCCTCTGCTCCAGCCACTCTGGCCTCTGGCTCCTCTTTGGTCTTATTGGCCTGCTCTGACTGAGGGCCTTTGCGGGGTGTGGGGGGGGTCTCTCTTCTGCTTTGCTGAGTCCTTATCGACACCCCCCAGTGGCGTTGACATTGTCTTCCCCCCAGCAGGGTTGATAATGTCTCCCCCCACCCCGCCCCCAGTCTGGAGTTCCAGCAGGGCTCCCACCCCTACACCTGCCACACCTGCCATTAGCTTCACTGTCACAGGGACTCTGGAGACTGCCGACCATTCATCAATTCATTCCTTTCCCCCACTTGTGCTTGCCAAGAGCACCTGACTCAGCTCCTGGCACAGAGCAGGTGGGGGAGGGGGAGCCACTGTCATGACGCAGATGGTGACCGAGGGAGAGCAGACTGACTCTGCACTGAGTTTCTGCAGGATCCTGAACCTTACCACACTCCCGCTCCCAAAGAAAGATGGCATGCCAGCACAGAGGAAGTAGGTAGGTATGGGGAAAGTGTCCTTTCTAGAATCTTCTGCCTTCAGAAATTATATTGCTCTCTCTCTCTCTCTCTCTCTCTCTCTCTCTCTCTCTCTCTCTCTCTCTCTCTCTGTGTGTGTGTCACTCTCTTTCTCTCCCTCTGTGTGTGTGTGTTTCTTTAAAATAAGAAGTGATGAAGGAAAAATTATGTGATCCCATTATAATCTCAAAATTAAAGAAATAATTAAAAAATAAGAAGTGTTCATTGATGTTGGCAGGAGACAAGAAAGCTGTGATTGGATATTATCTATCAATAGCTACAGATTCTTTCCTGAAGACGCCAGAGGAACACAGCCCAGCCCCCTAACAACACATCCCAACCCAACACATCCGACAGCCAAGGCTCAGCTGAAGAGGCCACAAAAGTCTTCCCGAGACCCCAAGACTCAGTGCCTTAGGCCAGTTCTGATACCTGCAAAAAAATGTCAGCCCTCTCCCCCTTCAGGAGGAGGGTGTCAGAGTCCTTATTTCCCAGCAAATAGGGGCACTTGGGCATTTGGCTTTGCCTTGGCGTTCTCTACTTAGGACAATTTCCAGGAACTGGCCGTGAGTCCTTTCTGAGCCTGAGCTGGGGGCATCTGGAACCTCAGCAGCTGTTGACACTCTAGGGACTGTCCATGAGGGTGTTGGGAAATGGGGGTCATCGGGAGCCTTAGGACTGTGTGCTCCCTTCTGGCGTGGTTACAGCTGCTTCTCCAGGCATCTGTGTTGTCCCCACCCCCTGCCGGTGTTCTGTGTGACTTTTGTGAGGTACAAGTGAATCCTTCCTGAGCAAGCTCAAGACCCAGCCTCTGGAGGAAGGGTTTTCAGAAGGAAGAGACACTGTGTCTTCCAGAAGACTTTTCCACAGGCTTCCTGAAGACCTGTCTTCTCTGGACCCCTAGGAAGACCACTGTGAAGAGCCTACAAACGAACTCCATAGGGAGATGTAGACATGCTTTGAAACCCAAGGAAGCTGTGGCAGGCAGCTTGTGACAGCAAGTCATAAGTGACACCCAGAGAGAGCTGGTGGTCTCGAGAGAGACCTTTCGAGTTCCGCATGGTCCAGTGATGCCCCATTCCACAGAGCCTTCTCCTGAGTCTCATGTAGCTTTGGCTGGACTCAAACTCCCCAGGAGTCTGAGAATGACCTTGAACCTGATCCTCTTGCTTCCAGCTGCCGACTGCTGGGATTATAGTCGTGTGCTATCCCTCCTGGTTCACGTGGTATTGAGGACCAAATACAGGGCTCCCTGGGTGCTAACTGAGCACTCTTCCAATTGAGCTAAGTCTCCATCCCCCTGTCATTTGTTGTATAACAATTAACCACCATCACCCTGTCCTCCCCATCACCCTGATCAGTTTTAATTCTGGTTCTGTCCAATGTGGCAAACATCCTCTCTTTGTCAGGGATGTGTAGGGCAACAGTCTAGGCACAGTGGTGTGTGGGGATACAGGTGACATGTGTTCAAAGGGGAACTGGTTCATCCACTCTCTCACAGGGGGCGGGCGGGCGGGCTGGGCTGCTGGGCAGTAGGTATTGAGAACTGTCTGCACTGTCTCTCTGTCAATCCAGCTCGGACGGGAAGAGGCATCTCTGATATCTAGATGGTAGAGGCAGCCGGGGCTCCAGGACACCCAGATGGGACTGAGGATGATGGTGAAGGAGAGACAGAAACCCTGATTTTCCTGTCGCCACCGTGAAGAACCGCAATGAGGCCGCACAAAGGGATCGGGATGGACTTTGAAACCGATGAAATTTGTGGGAGGCAGCTTGTGACTGGGACCCTTCAGAAGAGGCAGGATGGAGGGTATCCTTTCAAGTTCTCCATGCCCCAAGCTGCCTTGCAGCTCAGTTCTCCAGCAGATCCCTGGCAGCCAGTGGCCCGTGACACTCACTGTTAAGAGCAAAGGGGGTAATACAATCCACTAGGGCAGAACTGGAGTCATGTCTGAAATTTTTTTTTATCTTAGTCTTTATAAGCGAAATGAGTTTATTTATTAAGGGAACTGTTTAAAAGGGGTATAGTTCCCATGACACACAACCACAGAAAGCAGTTTAAGGACAACTAAAGGCCAGCCCCTTCATGTGGCAGATGAAACGGGGCAATACAAAGCTGGTGGCGCTGATGCTGAGCCTGTCATGTAAGGCTCTGCTGGGTTGCAGCATCACCATGGTGGCTGTGTGGCTGCGGCTGCTGCTCCTGGCCATCATGGGCCCTCACGCCTTGGCTTGGTGACTCCCTCTCTGCTGCTCCCGGCTATCTGCGCCCTCATATCTTCTTTGCTTAGAGACTCTCCCTCTCCGTAGCTGGGCGAACGCATCATTGAAATCAGAACATCCCTTCCCCAACCCGAGAGCAGGACAGAGCATTGGAAGATCCAGTCACACTCATCCTCACCCTCACCCACCTCCACCCCCCCACACATGTCATCTGTTCCTGCTGGGTCAGTGACTGTAGCAGGGACAGAGTTACTTGGGCACCCAGAGGCCCTTTCTGCAGGCTTCGTGCCCATTCTATCCGAGAGATAACTGAGGCACACAGCTGTCCTTTGGGCATGCAGCTTCGATCCCTCTGAGTGAGGGATGCGGGCTCCCTGCCCATCTTGACTGTCAGTAGCGTCAGGAATGCAACGGTTTGCGGAGGAAATCGGAACAAATTGGCCTGCTTGAGCAAGCCATCCTTTTCCAGATCGTTACCAGCGGATCTATACTGGATCACACCACCCAGTGTGGTCTCTCCTCCCCCACCCCAGACATGGCCGAGAGAGACCATCAATAACCTTGACAAAATCTAAATAAAAGTGTCTCCAGTAACCGTAGGGGAGGGATGTGCGGGCGCCTCTTGAGAAGTCCATAAATCTGGGGCTGATGGATCACCTGGGCAGGTGCTCCACCACCAGTGTCCTGGCTCGGGACCAGAAGTGGCGTAATTACTGCTCCAGCGGCGGTTATCTGAGCTAGCCAGTCCATTTTTCTCTTTTATTACCATTGCATTTCAGGGAAGTGTCCTCTGCAGACCCCTCTTATCTAAATGTTGGATTTATTTGATGGCTCCACTAAGACTGGGCAGTGAGGCCAAACCTTTCCCTGCAATACGAGGGACTCGGTCCCTGAGCCCACCTGCCCAGAGGGCTCTTTCCTGGTGTGATGGATGGATGGATGGATGGATGGATGGATGGATGGATGGATGGATGGATGGATGGATAGCCGACTATTTGTAACTGTCACCCCTAGCAGTGGCACGGCTCTTTTTTCTTCCTTCCCTGTTTCCTTACTTTGTGGATTGGCTGTGCCCAACTCAGTGCAGTAGGAAAGGTTGGGGCTGGGACTGGGGCTGGGGCTGGGGCTGGGGCTGGGGCTGGGGCTGGGGCTGAGGCTGGGGCTGAGCATGGTCTTCCTGGAGAGATAGGAAGGGACAGGGACAGCAGCCAGCATGGTCACCTCTCTGTCCAGCCTCAGCATCTTTCTCATCATGTGTTCTGTTATAGTCAACAAAACTACAGACCCAAGGGATCTTTTTCTTCTCTCTCCCTCCCCACCCAGTGTGTGTATGTATGTGTCCACATGTGTAAACGTGTGTGTGTGTGTGTGTGTGTGTGTGTGTGTGGAGTGTGTGTGTATATGTGCACATGTGTTTGCATGTGTATGAGTTTGTGTATGGATATGTATACATGTGTGAGTGTGTGAGTGTTTATGTGTATGTGTGCATGTGTGTGCACGTGTGTGCAGATGTTCTCACCCACATGTGCTCATGTGACTGGGTATCTTCCTCTTTTACTCTTCACAGTCTTCTTTGATGCAGGAACTCTCATTGAAACTGTAGCTCGCTGATTGGCTAGCTTGAGTCCCAGGACCCAGCCTCTCGGCGCTTGGTTCCAGGCCCATGGTTCTGTGCTTACGGGTGGTATCTGGGTGCCTGTGTGGGTGGGTGGCTTCACCTGCCCGTTTGTGCAGAGACCAAAGGAGGATGTCAGGTGTCCTGTTCTCTAACTCTGTCTTTTAAGACAGGCCCTCTCCCCTAACCTGAAGGTAGGCTGGTAGCTAGCAAGTCTCAGTGTCTTGTGCACAAGCCCACTCTGCCTGCCCATGCTGGAGCCACAGCCATGGGGGTAACCACGCCTGGCTTTTCATATGGGTGCTGGCATCTGAGCTCAGGTCCTCGTGGCTACACAGCAAGTACTCAGATCCGCTGAACAAT
This sequence comes from Apodemus agrarius, assembly GCA_964023405.1. Lineage (NCBI taxonomy): Eukaryota > Metazoa > Chordata > Mammalia > Rodentia > Muridae > Apodemus > Apodemus agrarius. The sequence continues at coordinate 25,217,082 of OZ030009.1, read as the reverse complement.
CCCTCCAGTCTTCATTCTCAGCCGAGACCTCATGCCTGTGAATAAAGCATTTTATCCACTGAGGTAACTTTCCCGCTCCCAGGGAGCTCCTTCTGAGTGAATTCGCTAAATGCCTTGATATGCTGGGCCCAGGCCGCACATCATAGTCAATAGGCTTTTCTGAGCAGCATCAGCTTCTGTAAGACACGGACAAGTGCGGCGACTGCGTGCTATGGAGAGTCAGGGCTCGGCACAATAACTGCTATGATGCTATATGGTATCACTCTGTCATTCCACAGTTCTATCATTAGCCTCCAGGGCCTTGCAGGGCAATTCCACCGTGTCCGGGGACACAATGTTTCTATTTTGTTCCTATTGCCCTCATTTGGAAGCCTTGTTGCCTTTGTAAAAACACAGCCCCACGCCATGTCCATTTTCCTTCCAATAGGAAGAAGCAGAGGATACAGCCTGGGAACTACATACTTGATGACTTGCCTGTCGTTGGTAGACAGTAGTTATCTGTTGCACTTTGCTGCAGGGGAAGCTGGGAAATGTAGTTTTTATTCTATGCGGCTTACAAGTGAGGCTTTCCAACCACAGGAAGAAGTGGCTAACTTATGGTGGGGAGCAGACCGTGTGGGGACTGGTGTGATGGCTACAGCTGGGTGCATGGGTAAGAAAAGTATTTTGAGGCAGCTGAAGTTCAGTTGACTTGTTACATGAGTGTTCTTTGTTTTTGTCTAATTTTTCCAACTTGCTTGGCTCTCTTCCTTGGGTGATTTCTCTGATCTCTAGTATTAGATTCTTTTCTTATCTGCAGTTAAATGTGCTTTCTGGAATCTGGAGAGACTTCTCAGTGGTTAAGAGCATTTGCTGCTCCTGTAGAGAGCCTGAGTTCCCTCCTGGCATCCATGTCAAGTAACTCTAGACCTAGGGGATCTGGCACCCTCCTCTGGCCACTGGATGTACCCGCACTTATTTACCTGCGTGTGCGTGTACACACACACACACACACACACACACACACACACACTAAAAAAATAAGTCTTTTTAATAAAAGTGCTTACTGGATCTTCTGACTCCTCTGGGGAACTTTGGAGAGTTTACTCACTGGAGTCCACTCTGTGCTCAGTTCTACGCTGGGTGCTAAGGAAGCAGAGGCAGGAATGTATTCCTCAGCCCGAGACAGCCATGGGACACAGCCACAGGTGTGATGATTTTTGCTTCAGGTCAAGATAAAGTCACAGGGACTGGATGGGTCCTTATACTTGAAAACAACTACAAGAAAGCAAGACCAGATAAATCTATGTGAACGGAAAATATTTAATGAAACCTCCCCAGACACCCCAAGACCTTCTAGATACGGGGCACAGCAGAGAGGACCTTGTGCGTCTTGGAACGCAAGGGCTGAGGCGCAGGCCCTGGGGACGAAGTTCAGGTGCGTGCGCCTAGGAACGCCTTCACTGTCGTTTTCAGACTGAGCCTACGGTCAGCTTGATGCCTGTCCCTCTCTATGTGGCGTCACACTTCCCCTCCTCGGCCCCAAAGCCTTTCTCCTGGAGCATCTCTGCTACCGTGTCACTGCAGGATTTCACTCCCTCCATCTTTGTATGTGAGTGTGCTGGTGGTTTATGAAACTTCTTAGACCTGGGTTTTTTGTTTTTGTTTTTCAGTTTGATTTTTAATCAAAACTGGTAAATCCTTGGTCATTCTCTTCAAGTTGTTTCTGTCCTGAAAGAATTAAAAGCCAGCAGACCTCGCTCTGCGAGAAACGTTGCCGCCTTTCAGGCAGCAGAGAGATGGTTGCACATGCAAATTTGGATCTCGCCATGGGACACAGAGCACCAGAAATGGTAATTATACACATTAATACCCCACGGTTCCTCTGATGAGCTAAATATCTTTAAAAGGCTATTGACTGTTCGAAGTCTGATAACAGCAGAGTGTGGAGCGGACAATGTACTCAGAAGTAAACGAACAGTAGCTGGAAATGCTCAGAGGGAAGAAATGTGCCAAGGAGTTCTTCTGTGTAAAGTGGTGCGAGGCATGTGAGGGCATATGCCGGTCATATAAACACATGTAACGGAGCCCCTAGGCAACCGTTAAGGTACCTCCACCAGGAACAGGTCAAAAGTAAAAAGAAAGTCAAAATGGGATCCAGCTAAGAGTTACTCAAACCAAAGGCAGAAAAGGATCACTGAACAGAAGCAAATGTAACACAGGAAAGCAAGGAGCGAGGCGGCCATAGCTTATCCTTACCTTGGTTAGGCTTTCTGCTGCTGTGACTGACACTAGGACCAAAGGGAACACAGTTCCTAACTGAAAGAAGTCAGGACCAGGACTCAAGGCAGGAACCTGGAGGCAGGAACTGAGACAGAAACCGAGGTGTCTCTGATGGCTGGCCTGCTCCTCCTGGCTTGCCTAGGCTGCTTGATTCTAGGAACCACCTACCTGTCCACCTGTGGCACCACCCACCGTGAACTGGGACCTCCCACATCGAACATCAGTGGAGAAAAACGTACCCAAGGCTAGCCTACAGGCCAACCAGGAGGGGGCATTTTCTCAATTTCTTCTCTCTTCAAAAATGACTCTACCTTGTGTCAACTTGACAAAAACAATTAACCAGGATGAACTCCCTCCCACAGGGTCCTGAGTTAATTCTCAGTCTCAGAGGTGGCTGGTGCTTTGGGGGGAGATTCTGAAATGAGGAGGTGCAGCCCTGTTGGAGGAAGGTCATGGGGGGTGTCCTGGGAGCCCCTAGCGTTGGCCCCTTCCTGTGTTCCCTCTCTCTGCTTCTTTGCACCATGAGGTGAGAAGCCCTGTAGGCCAGTGGCTCTCAGCCTTCCTGACACTGAGAGCCTTTAATACAGCGCCTCATGTTCTGGTGACCGCCCCAACCGTAACATTAATTCTCTTGCTCTTTCTTAACTGTAATTTTGCTACTGTTAGGAATCCTAATGGACGCATCTGTGCTTTCTGATAGCCTTAGGTAACTCCTGTGAAGGGTCAAGACCTGCAAGTGGAAGCCACTGCTGTAACAAGTTCTATCCCAGGGACGGCCTGCTCAAGCACCTGGAACCAGATGGCCAGGACGGAGTCCTCAGAAGCCAGGAGCCAAAATGAAGCTTTCTTCCTTCAGGTTGTTCTGTCAGGGGCTATTACTATTATTAATCACAAAAGTGGCTAGTAAGAAGTTATATGTAAAATCTAATTATGTCTATAATCTTGTTAAATGCAAACAATATAAGAACAAATAGAGGGATCCCAGGATGTGGGAAATAGAGCTGTAAGGTAATCACAGGAACCCCTGTACCCCCCTTAATTATCAGGACTGAAATAGCCAAAGTGTTTAAAATGATTTGCATGCAGCAGGGATGGCTATCTTCCTATCAGAGTAGATTTCTGGGCAAAGAATTCTACTCCCAGGGGTTTAGTGAGACCTTTGTAGTGATTGAACTGTTCCATTGTCAACAGAACATCTCAAAGAAGAATCTCAAAATGAGAGAGCAAAACTAGATAGAACTGCAAAGAGAAATAAACAGACCCATCCTTTGGTGGTTTGAATATGCTTGGCCCAGAGAATGGCACTATTAGAAGGTGTGGCCTTGTTGGAGTAGGTGTGGCCTTGTCGGAGGAAGTGAGTCACTGTGGGCATGGGCTTTAAGACCTTCATCCTAGCTTCCCAGAAGCCAGTCTTCTCCTGTTTGCTTTTGGAACAAGATATAGAACTGTCAGCTCCTCCTGCACCATGCCTGGCTGGACACTGCCATGCTCCTGCCTTGATGATAATGGACTGAACCTCTGAACCTGTAAGCCAGCCCCAATTAAATGCTGTCCTTGTGTGAGTAGCCTTTGTCATGGTGTCTGTTCCCAGCAGTGAAATCCTGACTAAGACACACCATGTGTCACAGATGACTTCCATGTCACCTCACAGTGGCCGCTGATGGGATGGGTAGACAGTAGAGAGGGGGAAGGAGAATTCTACCATCAAACAACTGCCTCTAATTGACATTGATAGAATTCCATGCAACACTGTAACACAGTACAGACTATATCTACAGGCATCTGGTGCTTTTAACAAGCTGGAATAAAACAAACCAAGTCTCAGCAATTTAAAAGGATCCCAGCATTAAAAAAAAAATATGTTGCTTGTTGATAATAAAATAAATCAGAACTCCAAAGCAAGAAATAGAGGCAGAGTTGTGAACTTGGACATTGAGTCGATATGTTTATAAACATGTAAACTAGAAACCATGAATCAAGGAGTAATTAGGAAACTTTCTGAACTTAGTGAGAACAGCAAAAACTCACAAGTCTAATGTGTGACCGGCTGCTAGATCAACACTCAGAAGCTTTTTGCGTGCCGAGTACTGAACATGCCAATGAGACCAGTCTCTGCCAATGGCCTCAACATCCACCCCAGGCAGCTAGAAGAGCAAACTCAGGCAGAAGCCAAGAAGATAAAGGAGACCCTAAAGAATCTGTCACCACAAATTGGTGACACAGGAAACAAAAGCACTGTAGAGAGATGAAAATAAAAACCCAGCTGCTACCCAGGACTCGTAGCCTAACACACATACGGGGTGATTAGGGACAAGAAGAGGAGGTGGCTGCTTTGGGAATGAGAGAAGGTATCACTGCCAATCAGTTCATGGACATTACAATGAGTGTGAAGGAGCAATGCAGCTTTACACAAATAAACACGTCAGCCCAAAGATGGGGTGGGGCGCGCCTCTGTATGTGTGCTGTGGTATACGCGTGGGGAGGTCAGAGGGTGGTTTTGGTTCTCTCTTCCACCATGTGGGTCCTGGGGATCAAACTCAGGTCATCAGGCTTGGCAGCAAGCACCTTTACATGCTGAGCCATCTCACCAGTCCCAGCAATGAGTCTGTGACTCCACCTGTGGACACAGTTGCCATGGGAACGTTTTCTTGTCCAATCAAGCCACAGCTCAGTCCTTAGTTGAGACGATGAATGGACTGAGGATGACATAGAAGGTCTCTATGGACGAGGTTTACCCCATTCCCCCTCCCACCTGCCTCAGAAGGATGCAGCCATTATCCCCTATAGAGTGTGCATTCGGGGTGCCATCTTGGAAAGAGAGACCAAGCCCTAACCTTGTGGTCCCTTGCAACACAGCAATTAAAAAAATATGTGAAGGTGGTGACTTTATGGCAGTGACTCATGGTCACAAGTGACACTTGTCTGGGTCTGCAATTCCCCACACAAGCTCATATGGTGATGACTTGGTTGATAGCCTATGGAGCTGTGGAGAGATGGGGAACCTTTAAGACATTGGGTCTACTGGGAGAAAGGGAAGTCATTGTGGGGTGTCCCTGAAGGGAATTTTGTGACCCCAGTCCCTACTACATCCCTTTATTACCTGACCACTATGAAGTGGGGTGGCCTTGTGGCACCCCAGCCTTGATGTGGAACCCAAGGTAACAAGGCCCAGGGATCATGGATTGAAACCCCCAAGCCAAAATAAAAATTTCACTGTTTAAGGTTATCGATCTATGTATTTTGCCACAGTGACAACAGTGTCACACGTGGGCTGCTGGGCTGTCTCTGCCCAATCCACTTCTCCTCTGCCAAGCTAGGGTATCAGTCTTCTGTGTTTGCTGTACAAGATGCATGCCCGGCAGATACACAGCCTCTAAGAAAGACGAGCCACTGCTTCATGCCTTCTGCTGGGAGAGAGGCTCCGCAGGTGGGTGCCAGATGCCTGTATCCCCTCTCAGCCCCCTTGAGGTAGAAAAGAAAGGGCTGCCCTGGTCCTTAAACCTTGAATCCCCATACACATGGAAACCACTTTGGAATTGGTGGTGTGAAAGGTGAGCTCTCTGGGGAGGAGACTAAAGATAACCAGACTCTTCGGGTGGGCAAACATCTTAGAGGCAGATGCTCTGAGGTCTGGCGGTCACCTGGAATCTTCCGGAAGCTGGAGTCACGGCGGCCATGTTCCAGCGAGCGTGATGTCCATAATGCTTGTGCAGGGACCTCTGAGCTGAGTGTGGTAGGCGGAGGTTCCACGGCTCAGGAAGGCGCACAGGCTGCCTGCGGCACACAGAAGCCTCTGACCCTGGCCGGCCAGCTGGCTGGGCAAGAGTTCCCACGCTGCCAGACATTTGCATTTCTGGGCAAAATAGACCAGTTTGTAATCACTGGAAATCCATCCAGTTTGGGGAAATATTTCATGCAGGAAAAAGAAAAACAATAGCAATTCTGCAGAGAGACGTGACTTAAAGTCTTCCGCCTGGCTCAGCATCTGCACAGAGGCCCGGGGCCTTTTCCAATGTAGGGCATTTACAAGCAAGCATTCAGGCCCCATGGCACCGCCCCCAACACCCCTCTCTTCTCTGCGCCCCTGCTCTGCCCCCCCCCCGTCTCTTCCCCCCTTTCCCTCATGCTCCTGTTTATTTTGGGAGTCTCGGGATCTTCCCCAACCCTGTGACATTTACTCTTCAGAATGAGAATCTTTTCTATTTCTGCTTCCCAGAGCGAGGCTGCTGGTGAGATTTTTTTCCCAGCCTCCTCCTGCCCTGCCGGAGGGGATGCGCTAAGGCAAGGTGGCCACCGTGTCAACCAGCAGCCGGAAAGCACTGGCTACATGTCTTGTGAGTTTGAGTCCGTCCATAAGAGAGGCCTGAAAGGTGGGTGTTTCCGGACGCGAGGCCTCAGTTACCACAGCCAACACCCCTCAGCGGCGTGGGGAGGGTTAACGGAGAGGGTCCGTGTGGGCTTTAGGGCCCCATGGTTATGAGTGAGTTGGATGAGTCTGGGGAGACTGGGGGTTTAGATGAGTCAGGGGACCCCAGCAGAGGGACAATAAGGGACATGCTGGACTGTAGGCAGAGGACACAGCAGTGGGGCTGGGCAGAAGACGTGAGTCCTGGAGCTGGAGAGGTTGCATACCAGCTTCAAAGCAGGTTTGTCCCACGTAGCCGCAGGGGACAGAAACCCCGGCTCATCCTGGCTGAGTTCAGGAAGAAATGTAACTCTCAGGAGAGGCTGGGCTAGTGGGGTGACGCAGATGGGAGAAAGACCCTGGAAGAAACCAAGCCGGCCTGACAAATCCCTGTAAATATCAATCTCACAGCTCACACGAGCCAGCCAGGAGGTTGTCATAGCACCCGGGGCGGCTGCTGACTTAAATCGACTCTTTTGTTCATTTAAAGCAAGGAATCATTCCGTCGCTGAGGCTATCCTATGACTTACTACCCTACAATTGGCTCAGAATAGTCTTGAACTTGCAGTCCTCCTGCCTCAGCCTCCTGAGTGCTAGGGTTATAGATGTGAGCAGCCACACCTGGTCCAGTGTCGATGATGATGATGAGGAAGAAGAAGAAGAAGAAGAAGAAGAAGAAGAAGAAGAAGAAGAAGAAGAGGAAGAAGAGGAAGAAGAGGAAGAAGAGGAAGAAGAGGAAGAAGAGGAAGAAGAGGAAGAAGAGGAAGAAGAGGAAGAAGAGGAAGAAGAGGAAGAAGAGGAAGAAGAGGAAGAAGAGGAAGAAGAGGAAGAAGAGGAAGAAGAGGAAGAAGAGGAAGAAGAGGAAGAAGAGGAAGAAGAGGAAGAAGAGGAAGAAGAAGATGTTGAAGAAGAAGATGACATGATGATAATGAAGATGATGACGATGCTGATGCTGATGGCATTGAAGAAGATGAGATGATGATGATGATCACGATGATGAAGATGAAACAATGACGATGAAGATGATGGTGATAATGATGATGATGGTGGTGGTGATGATGATGATGGTGGTGATGATGATGGTGATTGTGTGTGTGTGTTGCTGAGGATGGAACTAGGAGCCTTGAGCACTCTAAGCGAGCATTCCACCACTGAGATTCAGACCTAGCTGTGGATGAATTGACCCAAATGCCATCTGTATTCCTTGAGGAAATCTTCAGCTCAGCCCCGCCCAGCCACCAACCAACCACCCACACTCCAGCACCTCTGGCTAACTCCAGGCTCTGTCTTCCGCTGGTGCTTCTTGGCCCAGGCTCTTTGCGCATGCTCCCTTGTGTCCAGCATGGCGCCCAGTGCCTCCCGGCATTCTATAAATAAAACGACTGGAAAGAATCATGAAGGAGTAGATGGCGCTGTCTGGAGTGCAGCAGGGGGAAAGTTGACAGGTATGGCCCTGTGACGCCATCTGGAAGAACGCAGAACCAGGCGAATGGGAAGGATGGGGGTGGGGGTGAGTATAGAGGCACTGATGGCAAGGACAGGCTGCCGCTGGGCACCAGTGAGCTCGCCACACCCCCTTCTCTGTGCCTGTCACCCTGCTTCTGGGGACCTCGGCACAGGTGTCCTTCTGGGGATGCTCAGTCCTGAGTCCCACGACCCGAAAGGAGGCTGCGGTGACCAAGTGTGGTCACATATGGACAGGCGGATTTTCTCTTGGGACGTTGGCGGCTCAGACGTTTGCACACAGCTTCTGTGAGCACCGCTGAAGAGGCAGGGGAAGGGAAGTGGAGAGGGCCCCAGCTAGGCTGCATGGTTGGCATTAGTGGCTGCTGACACCGATACCGGCTCCCTGGGCCTCATGGGGACAGCAAGCCCTAGGATGAACAATGTCTGGACACTTAGCATGAGGTGGGTGAGAAGCCGGCATGGAAGCTACAGAGGCCGAGGAGGAGGAGCCCCATCCGAACGGTAGTGATGGGGCTCGGGGAGGAGAGGCCAGCATCCATGACCATCATCACCAAGCCCCCATGGGCCACTAGTGCCAAGCAGGCAGCTGAGCGAGAGCCCTCCTCTTCCCAGCTACTTACAGTATGTTAGAGAATCCTGCTTGGGGCAGAAACCTCACCAAAGCTAATTCAAGGCCACCCTAGGCCGTCCTGCCCAATGGCACACCCATTTGGGAGTGGGGGCTGAGGCTCAGAGAGAATATTAGACTGACCCAGCCTGGTTTTGTCTAGAGAAGGGAGAGCAGGATTCTAAACCTGGCCGGTTAGGAATCCATCTCTACAGATGATTCCTGAACACTGGCCCCTTTAATAGCAGAGGAAAGCTACGTCTGAGCTGATGCCCGTACCACTGTGGGCCCGGGCACATTGTGTGCTGTGCGGGTAGTATTGATCAAGATGAATGGTGAAGCCTTCTCACACCCTAGCATCCCAGTCAATTGGTTTCTGTGCACGCGGTGCTCACTGGGGCCCTGCCCACAGGCTCGTTCACTCCCAACAGCCGTGTCTATTGATGCAGGGGATTGACAAGAGGCACCAAGAGATCTCGCCTGAAACTCTGAGAGCGTTTGGAGGAGACTCCTGCTCCACAAGCCTTGAGATTTGGGACTCCAACCTACACTCTAAGAGGCCGTTCCCCAGGCTCCCTCCTACAGGGCTAATGCTGTGTGCTGGCAAAATGACACACACACACACTCACACACACACACACACACACACACACACACTCACACGTACAAACACACACACACACACACACACACACGCACGCACTGGCGTGCGGGCCACTGAGCATGTTGGGAGAACAGGAAGTCTCTAGGGAGCTAGCTGCACAGGAGTCCAGACACCATGCAGGAACCCCACCCACCCAGGCACACGAACACTGACTTTTTTAGGGTGTGCATCTCCATCCTGCAGAGCGCCAGGCGGCAGCTAGCTCAGGCTGAACCCATCTGTTGACAGGCCAGGACTCTGACTCATTGGCCTTGGAAGCTGTTCTTAGCCACTGAGCCTGGATAATGTGAGGGTACACACCAAGGTGTCTGTCCTCAGGGGCTCAAGGCCTGAGGGGAGAGGCAGGTGTGTGGGCAGAGAAGTCTGACACAGACGAAGAAGCCCTGCAGTAGGATGAGGGCGGATTTGTACCTTACAGTACTGAAGTAGGTGAAGACTTGAGTCTGACCACCACAGACAGGACTTACCAGACCACAGGACTCTGGGCAGTTCCAGCCCTTAAGACCCTCTGACTTCTCATCTGTATAATGGGAACATATGGGTTTTGGGGGGATGGGTTCATTCATACAGTCAAGTGTCTGGCCCGGTGCCTGGTACACAGCAGGTGCTGACTAAGCATTTTTTTTAAATATACGAATCTTTTTTATGAATCTCTTATTTTTGAATCCAGAGAGCAGGTGTTTGGAGAGCACCTGCTGTGGGCCTGGCCCTGTTCAGGGGACTGAGGATTCGGTACTGTGAGAAGCCAGGTGCTGTGTCCTTGTCTAATCACGAGGTTGAGCGGCAATTGTGAACAGGGGCCAGCTCTGAGCAGAGGGTGGGCCTGGCAGGAGTCTCTCTGAGCAGGTGGCAGGCGAGCCGAGAAGGTACACTGATCGGACACTTACTGTGTGTACAGGAGGAGGAAGGAGGTTCTGACTGTGCAGAGTCCACTTGGAGGAAGAGGCTTAAGCTAAAAACAATCCCCCATGGCAGAACACGGGGCTGAGGTAAGCACTGAAGGGGAGAGAGGGCACATGTAACAGGGTGTCCCTTGCACTGAAAGGACTTGCGCCTAGGTAGTGGGAGACAGCAGGGAGGGGACACAATGTCTCCCTCTTCCCTTGGGCTGCATACAGGGCAGACAGTGGGGAGAGGGGGCCTTGAATGCCAGGTATAGAGCTTTCATTTGAACCAGGCCATAGGGCTTGGAGCCTGCCAGGCACCGTCAGGAGGGTATGCTCAGATTCCACAGGGCTCCCATCCTGGAAAGACATCCAGTTCACGGAAGCAGGGAGTGTGTGGCTGGTGGTACCCACAGGCAGCCCAGTGATCAGAAACCCGGTCCATACACAGTGGAATGTACAGAAAGCAGTGGCCCCTGAGAGATGCCACAGTATGAATGGGTCCAAGACAGCCCAGCTCAACACCTCACAAAAGAACGCCTCAGCAAAGACACAGATACCTCACAGCATGACCCCATCATAGGGAAAGTCAAGGCAAGATGGGTTTCTAGTGATGAAAGATGAGTATTCCCCAAGCCTGGTGAAGGGAAGCACAGTGGGGATTGCCCATTTTTGATGGAGTGATGGGTACTCTTTCTCCAAGTGGATGGCTGTCAAGGTGCCTGTCTTAGTTACTTTCTATTGCTGTGATAAGACACCATGGCTGAGGCAACCAATGAAATAAAGTTTGTGATTGGGCTTGTGGTTTCAGAGGGTTAGAGTTCAAGGTTTGCAGAAACAGCTGAGAGCTCACTTCTGGGTTGGTGCGAAGGAAGCAGAGAGACACTGCTGGGAATGGTAGGAGTTATTTGAAACCTCAAAGCCAGTGACATGCCTCCCCCAGTGAGGCCACACCTCCTAATCCTTCCCAAAATAGTTCCATCCCCTAGGGACCAAGCATTGAAATATATGAGTCTATGGGGGACCTTCTCATTCAAACCACAACTGTCAACTTACTAACAAGATTTTAAATTTCACACACAAAAAGTAAATATATTGGCTGGATGTGGTTGTGCACACCTGTAGTCCTAATACTTGGGAAGATGAGGCAGGGGCATCAGGAATTTAAGGTCATCCTTAAGGTGAATATTGTGGCCCAATGACTGTCCTGTTTCTCCTGCCTCAGGCTCCTGTGGGTCCCAGATGTGATGTGTGTGCTGGTTTGAATGAGAATAGCTCCACAGTCTGTGGAACTGTTTGGGGAGGATTAGGAGGCGTGGTCTTGTTGAAGGAGGTGTGTCATTGGGGGCAGGCCTTGAGACTTCAGTCTCTCTTTCTCTCCCACCCTACTGCCAAGGTTCAGATTAGAGGCAAGCTCTCAGCGACTGCCCCTACCATCAGGCCCGCCTGGCTGCTGCCATACTTCCTTCCAGGATGTAAGGATAAGAGCTAGCACTCAGTTAAATGTTTTCCTTTATGAGTTGCCTTGGTGGTGATGTCTTTTCACAGCAATGGAAAAGTAACTTAGACCATGTGTGAAAGCACAGAGCTGTGGAGAGACACTATAGTGTCCCACAGATGGATGCCATAGATACCATGAGTCCCTTTGGAAACAAAGAGTTATACAGACCCAGCCAAATAGCCAGGGGCGGTGGCTAATGAGCAGAGAGGGAGGGGGTTTTGTTTGTATTGGCAGCAAGCCTGGTGGCAGCCAGTGTTTTATCAAGAATCCTTGAGGGGTTGCCTGGCAGGCTATCAAAGAGCTTGGTTACCAGAGGGGACGAATGGAAAAGGGACAGAAAGGAGGGGGGTGGATGAAGGGATGGAAGAAGAAAAGGAAGAAGAGAATGATGGAGAAGGGAGTTAGAGAAGAGGGAGGAAGGAGACTCTGCTGGACAGAATGAGGGAGAAATGACAGAGCAGGGGAAGGAGAGAGTAAGAATCAGGAGCAATAGGGAGGAGGGAGAGGAAGGAGAGATAGGGAGGAGGGACAGGGAGGAGGGAGAGAGAGGAGGGATGGGCAAGAGTTAGATAAGGAGGAAGACACAGAAACCACAGCATGAGAGTGAAGAGAGATGGAAAGGAAAGGGGGAGGGGAAGAAAGTCAAAGGTATGGGGGAGGGGTGGGGGTGGGGATGGGGGTGGGGGTGGGGGTGGGGATGGGGATGGCAGGTGTCTGGGACCCAACCCAGCTGGGCTCTGGTGGGTGACACTCTCTGTGTCTCTAAAAAAAAGTGATGCAGGGCTCTCAGCCTCGCTCACTGGCCAGCCAAGCAACAAGAGGCCATTAGAGCCCAGGATCTGTTCGATGGCTCCCAAGCCAGGCCATCTTCAGAGCCCCCTCCTCTGACTCTGAAGTACTCAGGAAAGAGCTCTCAGCCTGCTGTGTGTGTGTGTGGGGGGGGTCTAGGTGAGGTCCAGTACACCGCAGTCCCTCCTTCTATTGGAGCTAGGTAGAGAAACTGAGGGAATCCATATTTAAATTGTTGGGTGCCAAAGTGCTTGGATCCTGGCATCAAGTCTGCTGTGAACTAGATGAGTTTGCTGGGTGGCCTTAACCTCTCTGAACCAGCCTCCTCCACTGTCCCAGGAGGTGGCCAAGATATCTGTTTCACATCCTGTGGTGTGTATGATGTGCTGGAAATGGCCCCAAATCCATCCATAGGTGTCTCCCATTTAATTATTAGGACTCAATTCCTGTTACGGTTTTCACTGTTCAGACCAGGACACTTAAGCCCTCGGGGACGCCTCTTACAGTCACCTCTTACGGTCACAGGGACCAGGACCATTCGCAGAAGGGCTCACTACCCTCCTTCGCAGCATGAAGCGCGGTCACAGCAGGGACTCTGTTCACTGCCGTCCCCTCATCTCTTAGGACAATAGGGTGCCGAGGAGATGCGGTGACCGGAGTCCCAAAGGTCGAGCTGCCCATCACCACGGAGACTGATGAACAGAGCTGGGAAATGAATCTTTAAACGTGCTTCCTGTCTCCTCTCCTTCTGACAGAAAGCTGGGGCCAGAGGCAGGCAGCCGGCCAGGTGATCAGACACCCGCAGTCCCCTGCGGCCTCCGGACGTGAGTATCTCAGGAATCAGGGTCCTAACAGAAGGGGTTAGTGAGAGTGTCGAAGATGACACAGTGCAGAGACTCAGAGCAGGATGGAGCACTGGGACAGGTTGTCTGAGACAGGGTGGCCTACAGAGATGCAGTGTCTTGTGTCACCGAGGGGCACTGACTGCAGAGAGGGCTGCCACCGTTCTGTGCAGACCAGGCCCAGCCCCTCAAATGCCTCTCAGTATGAGGCTAACCCTTAGGCACGGGCAACTGATGAAGAACAGCCGCTATGCTGTCTGTCCCTCCTGGGGTCTAGCCTAGTGTGTTCAGGCTGCAGCTTCATCTCTTGCCTGCCCCGCCCTTGCCTTTTCCTCATCTCAGCCCCGCCAGGCATGTGCGTTCGGCCCCAATTGCGTATGCAGCACCGAGCCCTTGGAAAGGCCCCATCTGTCAATATGTCTGCAGTCCCAAAGTGGCTCCTGCTTCAGATCAATGGTGTTTACCAGGCTGGGCAGGAAGGCGGTGAGTTATTTTTCTTCCCTCCCTGTGTACTTTCTGAGTCACCAGCCATCTCTCTTGCTTTGCAGATGAAGATGACTGGCAAGCTCAGCTCCTGGGAAGGACGTCAGGATCTTGTCCGTGGCTCTCCAGCTGGACTGAACTCTGGGCTGGGCACTGCGTGCTCGGGATGATGTCACCCCTCCATACGTTAGCTCTGTTGGGTGGACCACCAGGGAGGTTGAGTCACTTAACTAAGTGTGCTTTCTTAAAAGCACAGCAGAGCTAGGGAGAAGGCTCGACGGGTGAGGTATAGACAGGACAAGTGTGAGGACCCGAGTTCGAATCCCCAGAACCCAGGGAAAGCCAGGCATGGCCGTCTGTATCTCGGTGCTTGTAGAGAACAATGAGGTGGAGACTTTGTCCCAAAGAACATGGAAGGTAAGACAGACAGACAGACAGACAGACAGACACACACACACACACACACACACACACACACACACCAGGGCCTCACTTTGGGTCCAGAACAAACTGACTGCTTCTTGCTACCTCGTCTCTAATGTATTCTTTAACTGCTCAGAGCTCCCATGTTCAATGACATCCTGGGTCATTCTCCATTCACAAATGGAGACCCAGACACACGGTTCTGATCCCTTGTCCCCCGAGGCTTCCCGAATCCCTGCTGCAAAGTGCCAAATTGCAGGAAGCCTGGGGCAGTCCATACCCTTCCTCATTCCCACTCCACGCTCTTGTCTGTTGATGTGGAATTGCCTCTCGGGACCCTGAATGGGAGACTGTCCCAAAGGGATATGGGTGTTTTCCCTTACCTGACACATAGTAGGTGCTTCACAGGGGACCGCTATGAGCAACAGTGACAACCCAAGCCCAGGCTGAGACCCAGATGATTCCTGCCTCTGCCCCACCTCTTCTACTCTGTCTCAAGTTAATCCCACTTTAAAAAGCCAGATTCCCGCGGCAGATCCTCTTCACGGGAGAGAACCCTACCCGTGAAGACAGAGCTGGTCGGGAGAGCTCCCCTGGCCTGCCCATCACTCCAGAGATCAATGAGCGGCGATTGCTGCTCCAGCGTCTGTCAGCATCTGCCTCATTTTAGCCGGATCTTTGCAGGCTTCTTGCCCTGCTCATCCGCCCCCGTGGACGGCGAGAGGCTCCGAGAAGCACCATTGATCTTTTGACTAAAGTGTCCTAATGAAATACAAATCTGTTGTCACTTAAAGAGCCATCTGTCATGGTGGCACAGAAGAAATGCTACCAGGAGAACAATAACCATAATTTCATTTTAAGACCCAGCCTTCCTCCCCCTTTCCCTGCCAGAGAAAAATCGATGTCTTTTACTGTTTCATTTTGCCATGGAACAGTGGAGGAAAGTCATCAATTGGATGTTAAAGATATTTTCAGTTTGGCGCCAGCATGCCGTTCAGGGTCCCTCCCCCTCCCCCCTCCCGGCTTCTTGCATTGGATTAACGCATATTTGCATGGGGGCCTCATTTAGCTTTGGTGATCAGTGCCGTGTAAGTGGCTCAGGGGACTTCGGGGTGCAGCAGGGCTCCCTTGCACAGACTCAGGCCTGCCTGGGTGGAGTAGACAGACAGCCATCGAGTATGAAACGTCCCTTAGTCCCCTGTACCGAGAGCTGATGGCCTTTGGGGAAGCAATTAGCTCCTGAGGGCTCAGGCCTAGTCAACTAATTAATCCCTCGATGGATTTATGATATGATAGCAGTGCTGGGAATGCTGAACCGTGGGACGCAGGGACTTGGCAGGTCACGGTGTGGGGGACACTTAGGATGGTGGCGTGCCTTGATCTCTTCCTTCCTGTTCCTTCTGCTTCCTGTCCACAGTGACGTGAGCAGGGCTCCCCTGTGCTCCCACCTCCGAGGTGTTTTACCACCTGTGCGTGTGTGTGGCCAAGAGAGCATGGACTGAGAAAGAGAACAAGTCACTCCCCCGGCCGCTGACGTTTACACACTGCCTCTGCAATCCTTGCTCCATACTGCTGAGCTACAGACAGCCCATTCTCTGCCCATCACCCTACTGTCTCCTCCTTCCCTTGACTGCCATGGCGCTGCTTCCCAGGAGTCTTCTGGGAGCCTGTCACCCAAGGATATAGCTGTTCATTCCTATCTGACACACAGCGGGTGCTTCACTAAAGTCCACCAAGAACAACAGTGACAAGCCTGGAGAGACGGCTCGGCGGGTAAGAGCTCGTGCAGCACTTGCAGAGGACCTGGTTTTGGTTCCCAGCACCCGCACAATGACTCACAACCAGCTGTAACTCCAGACCTGTGGGCTCTGGTGCCCTCTTCCGGCTGCAGAGGTCTCTGCAATCATGTGCACACACCCAATCTCAGATTAGCCCATGTACACATAATTCAAAACAAACAAACCCTTCTCAGCACGGGTGTCGGGTAGCACTGTGATGAAGAAACCCATGATGGGGAGATGGGGAAGACAGAAGAATGGAGTGGTACATGCACTGTGGGGAGGGGTGGAATTAGAGAGGCGACTAGATACTGTGGTGGTGAGGACCAGGCTGATGTGAGCAGCCTACCCTGCCACCTAAGGCCATGGTGGTACTGCCAAGGGCCATGTCTGGGGCAGAGGTCCTATTGCCACTTGGGTGTGCATTGATATTCATGACCTGCGTTGGCACCAATGATCACAGGATGTCCACACTCTGGGCTGCCCCCGAGGCCACGTTGATGTTCGTGGGCCATGCTGCCGCCGAGGACCATACTGATCTGTATGGCCCGTGCTGCCACCTGAGGTCAAGTAATGTCCACGTCTATGTGCTGCCGAGGATCGTGTCCTAGTCCTTGCTCTACTGCAACCAGGGTCCACGTTTCATGGTCTGCACTGTCACCAGAAACTATGCGAAAGCTCACGGTCCATGCCCCTGCTGACCGTAACAAACAAGAAAGCTACTCCTGCAAAGTTATCGATGACCGCAGGTGTACTGTTGAGAAAGAGGGACATGGGAGACTTCTGAGACAACCCCTATCCTTGCCTCAACCCTCACCCCCTCAAAAAATGGCAACCTAAACAGGAAGCCATTGAAGAGAACCCTTTATAAGTGTGATAAGGTTGCTGAAGTCAGCTCTCTGTCATCCATGGCTTCCGGCAGGGGTGCGGGAGGGGAACAGCTCAGTTCTCTTTAAGGGGCAGGCCACCGAGAGTCTGACCATGCTTTAGGGAGTATATAAATAACACACACTGGACCTTTTTTATTTAAATTTTTGTTTTTCTTGAGAGTGGATCACAAGGGTCGGAGACAGACATGGAAGGACCTGGAAATAATGGGGGTACATGATGTGAATTTCCCAAAGAATCAGTACATATATTATGTTGGTTTAAAAAAAATAACAAAAAAATTAAACCTAGATCTATCATACATAAGCCAGTTCTACCAATGATGGGGATTTACTCAAAGTCCCCACAGCCAACATATTATAGAGATTCTTGCGTTAGTGTTTCCTAGAGCGTTGTTCACAAGAGCTAAGCTCTAGATCCAGCCCGAGTGTCTATCGACACAAGAGCAGATTAAAAAAAAAATGGCACAAAGACACAGCAGATTTTTGTTTTCATCCAGAAAGAGGAATGGACTTATACCATTTACAGAGACATGGACACAGCTGAAGATAATATTTTTTTCTTTTATTGGATGAAGATAATAATATTGACTACATTAAGCCAGTTTCAGAAAGACAAATATTGTACGTTTTCACTCACTTGGGTTCCTTGATTTTAGATAGATGCACAAAATCAAGTATGTGCATATATGATGTGAAAGTAGAAATGATATCTTCAAGGGGAGAACAAGGAATATGGGGAGGGGAGGGGAGGCTAAGGGGGGAGGGAGGCTAAGGGGAGGGGAAGGGCAGCTCAGAGGAGGGAAGGGCAGAGGAAGAATACACTGAATATGTAGCATCCATCATATGTATAACAGTAGCATGCACAATGAATGTTCGCAATGACATCTCAAAAAGTAAAGTTACAAAAGCGACTCCTCTCTTAAGCCGCTGAGTCGAGCATTTGATGACTGAGGGCTCAGAGCCAGGGCTTGGATTCACCCCTTGGTGGTTTCTTGATATAATGGCTTTGTGGGAAATAGTGCTGAGTAGCCAGGGCCCAGCTGTCTACCGAGCGAATAGCAGACAGCTGGGAAGTGTCTGGAGGGAGGGCGGGAAGGCGCTGCTGTGCTCTCCGTGGGAGATGCACCTGTTCTCCTGGCGTGGCTGGACCGCAGGTGTGAGTGGTGAAAGTCTGCATGTCTAGCTGCTTTCAGACGGGAGACCTTTGAGATCTGGGGAAGATAAGCTGACTCCAGTGTCACCCGGCGAGTTGACAGCGGAAGAGAAGCTGAGGTCCCTCTGGTCAGCTCCGTCTAGAAAGTTCCTTCAGACTCTGTTCATGTGTCCAGAGTCTCAGCTCGTGTTAGCTGACATTTCAGTGTTGTCAGCAGAGGAAACTTTGAGCTAGCATGCAAAGAGCAAATGATGTTCCCAGTGCACGTATATCACTGATGTGGGCACAGCCAGGTCAGGAACGAATGCCTTGGACATACAGGGACTTGGCAAAGTCTTCCCCATATGGGATGGGCTTGGAACTGGCAGAGCCTTGGGCGGGAATATTGGCAGTGCGTGCGAAGCTAGCAACTACATCTTCCTCCTCCGGGACGTTCACAGCCTGAGGCTGCTCCCCTGTGAGGGGAGACCTCCAAGCAAGACTACCTCACCCCACCCTCTGTGCTGCACAGAATAAACTCACGGGGGCTCCTGTTTGTTGCAGTCATTGGTGCCAGTCAAGCAGAGTGTGCAGGTGTGCAGGGCACACCCAACCCTACCTTCTCCGTACCTGTGTCTCTGTGGCTTCTCTCTCTTCATCTCTTGATGGTCCAGCCAGGGCTCAGGTATCCAAGATGCACAGGGCACAGCACTTTCTGTACACACTTCCTTTCTTCTCTCTCTCTCTCTCTCTCTCTCTCTCTCTCTCTCTCTCTCTGGGTGTGTGTGTGTGTGTGTGTGTGTGTGTGTGCCTCTGTGTGTGTCTCTGTCTCTCTCTGTGAGTATGCATACATTCATGTATATTCACATGTGTGTGCACGCATGCAGAAGCCAGAAGTTGAAATCCAGTCTTCCTCAATTACTTTCCATCTTAAACATCGAAGCAGTCTCTCATTTGAGCTTGCCAGCGCGGCTACTCTGGCCAGCCAGCTTCCTCTGGAGATCCCTGTCTCATTCTCCCGTGCTGGGATTACAGGTGGGCCAACTTGCCTCCTGAGCATTCGTGGGAGCTAGGGATTCGAACTCCTGTGCAGCAGTCACCCCACCTGCACAGTAAGCGCTTTCCCCGCCGAGCTGTCTCCCCAGCACCAGGGATAAATACACTTTCCAAATCGCTCTGCCGAAGCGCAGCTGTGATCAAATGCAGCCGTGGGCGTTCGGTCTGATGAGGTTTGACACATGTCAACAGGTGTTTGCTCTCCCTTGCAGCCGCGGCTCAGACATTTCCATTAACCCCGAGATCGCCCCTCCCGGTCTCTTTGCAGTCAAATCCTTCCCCCACACCTTTGTCTGACCTCTGAAACTTCATTTTTGTCTTTTCTAAAGTTCAGATAGATGGATTTGTACAATTTTCATTCTCTGTCGTTTTCGAAATCTGATACTACACCTTGAAGTTACCCCATGCTGCTGGATGTCAGTTGCTTGAAACATTTTTATTACTGAGTAGTGTTCCGGTGTGTGGATGTGTTCTATTTTGCTCAGCTCTTTGATAATTGATGGACTCCTTCTATGTTCTTGGCTATCACACATAAAGGGACTCAGACATTTTTATGAACATCTTTAGGTAGACAGGCATGATTTTTTTTTTCTCACTGGCAAATAAACTCCCAGTGGTGGGGTGGTTGGAGCATATCATAGATGCACGTTTAACATCTTAAGATCTAGTCAAACGGATTAGAAAAGTATCCACTCCTCATTCCCACCACACTGTGGGAGAGCGTCCTGCGGGGCAGCAGCCTTACCCACACTTGGTGTCAAGCTTGTCAGCTTTAGCTACTCTAGTACCTTCATAACATCACCTCACGGCAGCTTCAATCCTAGTTCCCTGGTGACTGATGCCATTAAGTCGCTTTTGAATGTGTTTGCCATTACACATTGCCCCAGTTCCCTTTAATTATTAACCTGACACAATGTAGAGCTGTCTGAGGGGAGCCTCCACTGAGAAACTGTCTAGATAGAATTGGTCTGTGGACATGTCTGTGTGTGTGTCTGTGGGGGGGATTGGCTTGACTTTTAATTGATGCAGGAGGGGCCTGCCCACTGTGGGCGGTGCCATTCCCTGGGCTGAGCTGCCTAAGACAGCTGGCTGAGAGGGAGGGGGAACTGAGCCAGAGAGTGGTGGACGGCTCCAACATCCTTTACATTCTTGAACCCATTTCTCTTACTTTTTCCTAAAGTCATAGCTTCATACTCATTTTGCACACCCAGTAAGTTTCATTAGATATTTTACAGGTATGGCTGTGGGCTTGCTGTTGTGCTAGTAAGTTGTATTATATTTCTTTAAATAGGGTTGGATTTTTGTTTTGAGAAGCAGTTAAATGATTCTGGAGGGTTTTTTTTTTTTTTTTGCTGAGCATTTTAAAGTAGGTCCAAGGGCGTGCTCACCAAAGGTCTGCGCGAGGTGTTTCAGGACGCGACCTGCACAGTGTTTCAGGACGTGATGCCATGTTGATAACAATATTCTTCCACTCTAGTTCCTGCCCCGAAGGAGTTTTCAAAATTCCTCTGACCCACCTTGAGAGGGTCGTTCCCTGGTCTGAAGTACTTTCCTTCCCTCCATGTGCAGGATCTTCTCTGCCTGTTTCTTTTTTTGGGGGGAGGGGTGTTTTTGTTTTTGTTTTGTTTTTGTTTTTTGTTTTTTGTTTTTTCGAGACAGGATTTCTCTGTATAGCCCTGGCTGTCCTGGAACTCACTTTGTAGACCAGGTTGGCCTCGAACTCAGAAATCCTCCTGCCTCTGCCTCCCAGAGTGCTGGATTACAGGTGTGCGCCACCCCCGCTCGGCTTCTCTGCCTGTTTCTTAACAGGACCCTTTTAGTCTGGATCGCTTTCCTCCTGTGCAGTGTCTGGTTTGCTACTGGGGCCTTTCAGAGCTCAGGCCCCGCCTCTTCCTGTGTGGCTCTCTGGCTGTTCTGCTGTAGTCTAGAAGCTATTGGCTCAGCCCACACAATCTCCTCTGTCATTACGGTCCGGCGCGACTGTGGTGTCGTGTCTAGGAACCACTCTTTCTTTACTACCATTCACGTCTCTAGTTACAAAAGACAGGAGGATAAATTCTGTCCCCACTGGTTAAGCAGGACGACAAGGTAAAAGTTCAACTCCTGTGATTTTCCAGTGGTTTGTTTTTGTATTTTTATTTTGTTTTGCTTTTCTGTTTGTTTGTTTGTTTACTCACCCTCAAGCATTTCAGCTAAGAGTCTGATGCTTTCTTTTCGGGTGGATTCTGTCGTGGACCCCTGAGTCAGCAGCCTCAGCCTGAAGAGGTAGCCCAACTGCCTATCCACACAGTAAATGTCTGATCATTGCACCTTCTCGGCTGGCCTGCCACCTGCTCAGAGCCAGGCCCACCCTCCGCTCAGAGCTGGCCCCTGTTCACGATTGCTGTTCAACCCCGTGATTAGGCAAGGACACGGCTCCTGGCTTCTCAGAGTACCGAATCCTCAGTCCCCTGAACAGGGCCAGGCCCACAGCAGGTGCTCTCCAAACACCTGCTCTCTGGATTCAAAAATAAGAGATTCATAAATTTAAAAACTGCTTAGTCAGCACCTCCTGTTCACCAGGCACCGGGCCAGATACTTGACTGAATGAATGAACCCATCCGCCAACATGCCATATGTTCCCATTATACAGATGAGAAGTCAGAGGGTCTTAGGGATGGAACTACCCAGAGTCCTGTGGTCTGGTAAGTCCTATGGTCTGGTAGATCCTGTGGTGGTCAGACTCAAGTCTTCACCCACTTCAGTACTGTTAAGTATAAACCCACCCTTGCCCCACCGCAGGGCTTCCTAATCTGTGTTGGACTTCCCTGCCCACGCACCCGCCTCTCCTATCAGCCCCTGAGCCCCTGAGGACGGACACCTTGCTGTACACCTGTTACCCAGGCTCGCTGGCTAAGAACAACTAAGGCTAAGGAGACAGCCCTGGTGCTGAATCCTGGCCTGTCAGTAGATGGGGGTCAGCCTGAGCTGGCTGCTGCCTGGCGCTCTGCAGTTCCTAACGCTGTGACCCTTTAACATAGTTCCCCAGGTTGCGGTGACCCCCAACTGGAAAATTATTCCCATTGCTGCTTCATAACTGTAATAATTTTGCTGCTGTTATACACCGCGATGCAAATATTTTTGGCGACAGAGGTTTGCCAGAGGGGTCGCGACCCCCAGGCTGAGAACCACTGCCGTAGGAGGGGCTGACCTTTGAGAGCTGGGGACCGGCTGCTTGACACTAGAGGTTGACACATTCTTCCGCTCCCTCACCTTTCCTGAAGCCCCGTCCAGAGCCCGCCATAGTCCCTGGTGACGGTATCGTCTCCGTGTGATCTAGATGTCACCAATGTTGCCACAAGCAGGTATTGTCACCACCCCTGCCGAAACTAGGAACCTTCCATTTTCTTTATTAGTCCCCCCCCCCAAAAAAAAAAAAAAACAATGGACACTTTAAGCAGACAGTTCAGCTGAGGCTAGGTCCACACTGGAACTGAGCTTCCTCTGGTCCTGCCTCTAGAGTGACCTCCTGGGGGGGGGGGTCACCGGGGACAGAAAGCAGGAAACACTGGTCTCATAGGCTCCACCTATGTCCTCTGGCTCCAGCCCCCTTAAATGAGGCAAACTTACCTTCTAATCTCTCTGTTATTTCTACTCAACGCTCCTAGAAAAGCCCCCACTTGACATTTTTAGGTGGAGGGATATGGGAAGGTTAAGAGCGTGTGATACCAAGATACCGCGTAGAAAGCGGAGGGTGGAGAATGCCTGCCAGCTGGGGGCGGAGGAGGGGGCTTGTGCTCTGGGGCTTCTTAATGGAAAATGTAGCCAGATGGGTTGAGAAGGCAGGCTGACATCTGCTCCCCAGAAAACTGGGGGAGCGCTTCTCTGAGACGCTCACTGCGGGGTGGGGGAGGGGCATCAGATTCCCACTTTCTCCTCTCAAGGCTGGTGCAGCCTCGACTCCTTCTGTCCCACGTCATGCGTCCACTGCTTGCAGATCAGAGAACGCTTCAGCCAGAGGGGGCGCTCTTCTCCCTTCCCCCTTTCCCCCCCAGCATCTCCATCTTCGGCGAGGCCGGAGGGAGGAGATGTGGACACGTGATGCTGAGTTGAGCACAGTGTGCCGCTGTCCCACGTGCTGCGTTCTGCAAACTGGAAACTCGGGGAAGCTGCAGTGTAAGTCGGTCTAGGTCCAGCAGCGAGAGAAGCAAGGAGCCAGTGGTCCGAATGCACCGGGCGGAAAGCCCTCCGACTGGGACCACCAGTTTCCAAGGACAGAAACCAGGTGCCTCGGGGAGCAAACAGAAGCAGGCCTGCTCCACCTTTGTGGCATTCAGGCCTCACCACAGAGCAGCGGATCCTGTTATCAGGGGTTCTCACATACTAATGCTGCTATCCTGACGTCGAAACCCTTTAATACACATTTTCACATTATGGTGAGCCCCAGCCATATAATTATTTTGTTTCTACTTCGGAACTGTAATTTTGCAACGGTTACGGATAGTAATGTAAATATCTGAGGTTTTCGATGGTTTCAAGTAACCCCCGTGAAAGGGTCATTGTACTTCCACAATGGGGTGGCGACCCTTAGGTTGAGAACTGTTTGCTTTATTCTCATCTGTGGCTGGAGCGCTGATCTCTAGAACCACAACACAGACTCAGAAGAAATGCGCCGCCTGCCACCTGGGACTTCCCACAGCAGGCCATTGGACACGTGCTATTCAGTTTAGAGAATTGACAACCATCCATCCCGGAAGTAGCGTCTCCCAGAAGTGAGCTCAGCAAACCGAAGGCCCCTGTGTGCACCCGGCCCGCTCCACGCGGCACTTGTCAGCTACAATCAGATGAGCAGGCAGGCTCTAGGGAGGAACTGTGGTTCCCTCTGATAGAAAGATTGACAAAATAAGGAAAGGAAAGGCTGGAGCCAGTCTACTGATAAGACTCAGTCGCTTCTCTGAATTGAGATGGTGACAATATGATTGGGTCCCGTGTTGGTCCCCAGGGACATGAGCATCTTTCCTGGGATAACTTGCTCCTGATTTCTGTCTACAGTTTTCTCTTGGATAAGGTTGTCACTCTCCTATATAACCTCAGGAATTCCTTAAGTATTGGATTTCAAACTCTTAAATTTAAAAATTACATATGAAAGTGTGTGTCTGTATATATGTGTGTTTGTGTATGTGTGTGTGTGTGTGTGTGTGTGTGTGTGTGTTTGAGTGTGCACGGATGGAGGACCATTTTAGGGAGTCAGTTTTCCTCTTCCACCATGTGGCTTCCAGGGATCAAACTCAGATGTCAGGCTTGGCCACAAGCTCCCGCTGAGCCATCTCGCTGGACCCTTATTGGTCATGTGAACACCAAATATCTTCTTTCGCGGGTGTCCTGCTTCTGTTCTTTCCTTTTTATTGGTGCTGGGATAGAACACAAGGCCTCATGCATGCTAGGCCGCTACGCTATACCAGGAAGCTACATGTCCGGCCCTGAATATACAGTCAATTGTTATGTCCAGGTCTGTGGATGTTTTGTGCATTTTTATTTGAGTAAGAAATTCCTATCCCAAGGTCATGAGCAGTACTCAGCGCTGCCTAATTTAAATTTTTAAAAATTTAAAAATTATTTTATAGCAAACTTTCCCCTTATGCTGAAATCTTTACATATATATATATACATACATAATATATAAATATATATTTATATATATTATATATAAATATATATTTATGTATGTGTGTGTGCACATGCATGCACATGTGTATGTATATAAAGACCAGAGGTCCATTTGCCCTCTACAGAGTACTGTACTCAAAGGGTACTGCCTTCCTAGTACTGAGCATCCATCACCTCGGGCTCTTCTTCTGCCCTAGACTCAGCTCCCACCTGTAGCAGAGTCTGCCCTCCACAGGACTCCTCACTTTGCCCTGGGCCAACAGTGCAAACCCCGCGACTGAGACCGCTCATAAATCATTCTTGTCCTTCAAAGTGATTTTCCTGAAGAACACCGGACCAGCCTGTCGCATCCCTGGAGCCTCTCCTGAGATTCTGGGAAGCCCTAATGGTGTTGTGTTTAGAGCCTGACATTTTTAGGGTGGCGGTTCTTCCTGTCTGTAAGCGCATTCCACCCCACCCCCAATTCCGTTTTCCTTTTACGCCCTTCAGTAAAGCATTATAATTTCCTCTTTAAAGGTCTTTCACGTAGTTTACTGGATTTATTTCTCTGTGTGTTGGGCATTTATTGGAGCTTTGGAAGGAGGCAGCGCTCTGTAGCCCCATCATTTAGGAACGATCCCCAGGATCCTAGGCATGTCTTAAATGGCTCTGCCCTCTGTTTCCTCATAAACCACTACACCCTCAGCGCAGAGTGGCCATGGGGACCAGAGGAAATGAGGAGTATGACACTTTTACAACTCTGGAAACATCTGATGAATGCTGGCTTGTCCTGGAACCCTCGAGGACTTGGTGTTATGTATCTGAATATCTGTATGGGTGCCCCAAGGTAGGAGCTGAGGATTCACAATTGCTTTGGACCCAGTGAGAGAACCTCAAAGAATAAGGTGGAAAGGGATTGGCCAAGACACCTCATGTAGACATCTGATCTCTACAGACACATATGTGTGCATGCACACACACCACATACACAGAAAGCAGAAAAACAAAATAAAACAAAACAAAACAAAAAGCCAAAACCAAACAGAAAACCAGGAATGAAGCCAATACACCAAATGTCCAGCCCACACATGACCAAGAGGAATGGCCACTGCACACGATGCTATTCATGGTGCTGAGGTGCAGCAATGCTAACATGCAAAACTCCCTCCCAGCACAAGGATCCGTGTGCTAAGCACCAAAAGGGCCAAACCACAAGGCACGCTATGCGCCAGCATCGGCAACCGTGAGAGGATGTTTAATTTCCCTCCTAACCAAGGAAATGTGCAGGCCAAAAAGGAGTTTTCACTTAGCCGACATATAAATCTGGAGAGGATTGCGAGCCCATGAGCTCCTGGGGAGTCAGGCGCCCTGGTGCTTAGAGGACCCTGGTGCTAATGGACTTGCCTTGGCAGGACGGCAGCTCGGTGACAGGTGTCTCCACGTGAAATGAGCGTCTCTTTCATCCTCACGCTGTCCTGGGAGCGTGTGGAAGGAAACGGTCACACAAGTTAACAAGAGAGCGCGCAGCGGGGGTTTCTGTGGAGCCAGGCTGACTTCATAGATCAAAGATCCGCAAATAGGAGGCTGGCGGAGCCAGTCTTTAAAATGGAGCAGAATATAACACAATGATGTAAAATGAGGCAATCCTGCAGCTGTTAAAGTGGAAAGACCCCCCACAGTGCCCCACTCTGGGGAGATGAAAAGGGGGGCCACCAGCCAAGAGCGAATGCAAAATGTCAAGAATGTTAGCCGTGAATGACTGCAGTTGAGTGGCTCGATGTGTGTGTGTATGTGTGTGTGTGTGGGGGGGGAAGCCCTTACATGTTTGTGTGTACTTGCACATGTGTGTTCAGGTGCACGTGTGTGATGTGTGGAGGTCAGAGGTCAACAGTGAGCCTCTTTCTCAACCGCTCTCCACCACTGTTTTGAGAAAGGGCTCTGGCTGAACCTGGAGCTCCCTGATCGGCTACTCTGGCTGGCCTGTGAGCTCTGTCTGTCTTTCCCATTCCAGCATGAGGGTTTTAAGTGAACACTGCCATGTCTGGCCTTTGTTTATTCGAACTGGGGAGTGGAATTCAGCTCCTCACGCTCCCATGACAAGCACTTTATTTACTGAAATTCTGCCCAGTTTTGCCAGAATAAACCCACTCTGATTTCTGCAGAAATACAGTCCATTTCCCCTTCCCTTTTGTTTGCTTGACATGTAGACGTTTCTGATTGCATGTCTACAGATTGTATTCCTCTCTAGTCTATCATGAGTATCCAAACTTTTGAATTTTTTCTGGGCAGCAATAAATGAACCTTTGCTGGTGCCATATATTAAATCCAAGGGGTTCAGCCTATAGCTTGGGATTGTGTGTGTGTGTGTGTGGGTCATACATGGATTTATTTTGAGTGACAGGAGAACCTGATAGATATCCTGGGTTGTGGGATATCTATTGTAATAGATACTCTGTAAGAGGTCCTTGAAGGTCACATAACCTGTTTAGAAAAGTGCTCCCTGCTCCACAGTGAGGATGGGTTGAAGGAAAGCTGTCTTCCATTAAAAGCTTCCCTTCCACCTTTTG
This sequence comes from Apodemus agrarius, assembly GCA_964023405.1. NCBI lineage: Eukaryota > Metazoa > Chordata > Mammalia > Rodentia > Muridae > Apodemus > Apodemus agrarius. The sequence goes on along the minus strand of OZ030009.1, from coordinate 25,189,707 downwards.
AGCCTGGCCCATTGACAGAACTCATGGAAGGAATCAGTTTCCCTGTGGCACTGAAGTCTGCAGGCAGGTTGCACAGTCCTGTGCACACTCGGCATGTGAGCACGTGAGCTCCCTGCACTGATCCAGGTTCCGAAACCGTTTTCATGCCTTTGTCTTTCATCTGTTGCATTGATTAGCTTTTCAATTACTGCAGACTTCTGAAATCAGTATCTATCAGTATCAGCTAGGATTTAACCTCCCCTGGGGACTTTTCCTACCCATCTTCCGTGTCCCTCCTCTGTGTGCATTTAAGGTGACCGGTGGGGAACTTTTATTTTGTATTCTACCCCAAGCTCCCTGCTGTTGGGGGAACTCTTTCCGTGGGGCCCCGATGACAAAATAAAGCCAGGAGCCAGGATTGATTTCACCAAAGTCCAACCAGGGGAATCGGCGGGTTTATTGGATGCGCTTGCAGTGTCTGAGTAAGGGGCTACTTAAGTGTGGGTGCTCCCAAAGCAGCTTCAATTCCAGAAAGGCTCACCCCAGTATGGATGACAACATGCCCATAGCTTCATAGATAGAGTTGTGCCCCTTCCCCACCAACACACACACACACACACACACACACACACACACACACAAACACACACACACACAGCTACTTTCCACACTCTGTTTATCTGATATCTCTGATACCATGAAGTCACAGATAATCTGAAACAGAATTATACACAGCTAGTTAGGAGGTGCAGGAGGAAGACACTTTGCCCTCCTATCCCTATGAAGGAACACCAACAGAAAATAGGCCTGGCATTTTTTGTTGGGTGAAATACTGTGTATGCATGCGTGTGTGTATCAGGGCATGTGTACATTTGTGAGTGTAGGTCCTCGTGGGGCCATTTGATCCCCTGGAACTGGAGTAACAGGTGTTTGCCAGCTGCTAGGATTGAACCAAACTCAGGTCCCTGCAAGAGAAGAGCACAGTCTTAATGGCCGAATCCTCTCTCCAGTCCAGCTGGAGTCTCTTGTAAGTAGTCACAGCTACTCTGATGAAGACGTCACTATTGTGTTCAGAGGCCAGTGGTCTACAACCCCTGCCTGTCACCTGTGCCCACACCCCCTCTGTCAGCGTGTGAAAGCTGCTTCAGAGACTGAATGACCTTTAGTTTTGACAGACAGCTTGCTGCATTTAACAACTAAGTTTTTAAAAAGAGACCGAGGACTGGGGAGATGATGGCTCAGTGGTTAAGAGTGCTTGCTGCTCACGCAGAGGGTCCAAGTTCGCCTATAACGCCAGCTCCAGGGGATCTAATGCCCTCTTCTGGCCTCCTTGGGCACTATACCCACATGTACAAAGGCGGAGACACACATGCATTCCTCCAATAATGATGATGATGATGATTATAAAATAATAATAATATAAAATAAAGATGATTATAAAATAATAATGATAATAATACATTGCCATATTTCTTACTGCAGAACAAAGGGTTACTTGGAGACCTAACTTATACATTTTATCAGTGATGTTACCTTTCTTCTAGATATGTAACTGGTCAAGGGAAACCTTTGAAGTTTCCGTAGACAGTTTGTTTCAGTTGGATGTATCTTCGCTTCTCCTGCAGTTTCTACTTCATACATTTGAATGTTATGGAAATCACTGATGAGAGTTGTTGTATCTTTAGGTTCGTTACATTGTTAATCATTTAACAATAACCTCTTCCATCCCACTAGGTTTCTTTTGTTACTGAACTCTGTGGAATAGGCCTGTAATCCCAGCTGCAATCCCTGGGGAGGGGGGATTACAAGATCAAGGCCTGGCTGGGCTACAAAGTGAGTTCAAGGCCACCTGGCAACTTAGTGAGACTGTCATCTTTTTTCAAAAAGACAAAAACTTCTGGGGACACAGTTTTGTGGTGGAGTTTTGCTCTTGGTTTGTCCTTTTAACCTCATCTGCTTATATTCAGCTCTGCCCTCCTGTGCTCCGTGTGTGTGTGTGTGTGTGTGTGTGTGTGTGTGTGTGTGAGAGAGAGAGAGAGAGAGAGAGAGAGAGAGAGAGAGAGAGAGATGTGTGTGTGTGTGATATGTTTGCGTGTTGTGCTGTGTGTGTATGGTGTATGAATGTGTGGTGTATGTGCTATGATGTGTGTGTGTGTGTGTGTGTGTGTGTATGTATGTGTGGCGTGTGAGATGTGAGCGGTGTGGGCTGTGTGTGTATATGTGTGGTGTGTGAGATGTGAGCGGTGTGGGCTGTGTGTGTATATGTGTGGTGTGTGTGTATGGTATGTGACATGTATATGTGTGTGGTGTGTGATGTGTATGTGTTTGGTGTGGTGTGTGTGTATGGTATGATGTGTGTAGTGTATGTGATATGGTGTGTGTATATATGTTTATGGTATGTCTGTGGTGGGTATGTGTGGTGTGTGTGTGATGTGAGTGGTATGGTCTATGTGTGTATATGTGTGTGGTGTGTGATGTGTGTATGTTTGGTGTGGTGTGGTGTGTGTGTGTGTGTGGTATGATATGTGTGTATGTGTATGACATACATATGTGTGCAACTTTCATATGTATCAAACACTTATCCTTGGGGAAACATACAGAGGCCAGAGGTCAGTGTCCAGTGTTTTCTTCTCTCGCTTCTGCACCATATTTGTTTATTTTTCTCTGCATGGGTGTATGTGCATTGCCTGAGTGCGTGGTGCCTGTGGAGATCAGAGCAAGGCATCAGATGCCTAGAGCTGGAGTTACAGGTGGTTGTAAGCCACCATGTGGGTGCTGGGAATGGAACCTGGGTTCCCTGCAAGAGCAACACGTGCTCTTAACTCTCTTTTTAGCTTGTGCATCTTTTTTCCTGGGACATGGTCTTCCTGTGAACCTGGGTCTCATGGACTCCACCCCCAAACCCCTCTGCCCGTATCCTCTAGTGCTGTGCTTCAGATGCTTGCCACATGCCTGGCTTTGCTTAGGTGGGCTCTGGGCATCCAAGCGTAGGTCCTCAAGCTTGCCCAGCTAGCACTTCCCTGAGCCATCTCCCCAGCCCCCAGATGATGAACTGTTTAGAAAGGATTAGGAGGTGTGGCCTTGTTGGAAGAGGCAGGGCCTTGCTGGAAGAGGTGTGGCCTTGTTGGAGGAGGTGTGGCCTTGTTGGAGGAGGTGTGGCCTTGTTGGAGAGAGTGTGGCCTTGTTGGGAGAGGAGTGGTCTTGTTGGAGGGGGTGTGGCCTTATTAGAGGAAATGTGGCCTTATTGGAGGGGGTGTGGCCTTGTTGGAAGAGGTGTGGCCTTGTTGGAGGGGGCGTGGCCTTGTTGGAAAAGCTGTTTCTCTGGGAGTGGGCTTTGAGTTTTCACAACTCCACACCTGGCCCAATGTCACTCTTCCTCCCTGCCGCCTGCATGTCACTATGCTCCCTGCCATGATGATCATGGACTAACCCTCTGAAGCTGTAAGCAAGGGTCCAATCAAGTGCTTCCTTTTATTAGAGTTGCCTTGGTCGTTGTGTCTCTTCACAGCCACAGAACAGTAACTAAGACACCCGTCTCCCCAGGTACTTCTGGTAGAGTAATTGTTGCTCTGGCTCACAGCGAGAGATCCTTTACCAGCCTTGTTTATCTAACAATAGCCATTTTCTGTTGCTTTCAGTCATTTCTATGTGTCTGTCCTATGCTTTTGTGACACCCACCGCTGTCTTTGTGCTTTATGGCTTTTTATCCCTCCCTGTTTTGATACTGTGTTGACAGGCACTCTGGTTTAAATTTCACTTCTGTCCTTGTAAATGATGTGGGTAGCCTGCGTTTCTCAACTGAGCAATGTTTTTAACTTTCTTGTTACATTTTTTTACTCTTTGTGTGATGGTGGGAGGGTGTGGTATATTATGAGGTCAGAGGACAACTTGTGAGAGTCTTTTGTCTCCTATCATGTGGGTCCCTATAGGTCATCAGGCTTAACGGCAAGCACCTTTATGCACTGAGCCATCTCAATGGCTCTGAGCTAACTGACCATCTCCCCGATCTATAACCCACCATGAAGAAGGGATAGCTAACAGCATGCTATCGTCTTTCTCTACCCTCCCCCAACACAACTCGGCTTTCATAGGTAGGATTTCCCCTCTCGGCTATCATCTTCAAATCTTTATTTCTTATAGTATAGCTTTTCTTTCAAGACCCTCACAACTTATATTCTGTTCTGTAACCATTATGACAGCATTTGGTCCAACTTTGTTCTTAAAATTATTCTGGATGCCCAGGCTCACCCCACTCTGTAGGGTTCTTTGAATTATCTTCTGGTTGGTTGGATTAAGTCTTCAAGTAGATTCTGCTGGAGGCTTAGGGAGGGCTGACTTCCCTGAGCCTTGCATATTTGAGAACGCATTTCTCTTAGAGGACGCTGGCAGCTAGGCTGTACACATAACTCTCGATTAAAATCGTTTCCCCGGACACAGCTTTGCAACTCATGTTCGGTGGGGCTCAATCTTGAGACCAGGCAGATAGAAATTTAATTCTCTCTTTATCTTCTCCCTTGACATGTGATTTATCTCCCAGTCCCTTTCCTCTAAACTTGGCCTTGTGGTTTGCTGGAAGCGACAGAACGTTAGCAGATGGGATTGCAGCACAGACTTCAGATCAGTGCGACCTGGATTTCCTGCTGCTTCCATGGGCCCCTCAGAGCGTGGTGCCTTGCTGGGCCTCTGCTTCTCCACAAGGGGCTCATGGGTAGATCTGATCCGAAGCAATGGTCTGGAATCTGATCTACCAGTGATGGGCGGAGCCTCTGCTGCTGACTGAAGGCCTGGGCTGAAACACTTGGCAGCTCTCTTGAGCGGTGGAGTCAGCCGTAAGCAGTAGAGCCTGGATACCAATCGTCCTGCCTACCCAGTCCCTCTCTTGCGATGTGACCTTGCCCACAGCTTGACGCTTTCTCCTGATTTAACTGAACTTGTTTGAGAGAGGTCTTGTGTGTCCTAGACTAGCTTCAAACTGGATATATTGCCCAAGGTGACCTTGAACTTCTGATCCCCCTGGGGGTTACAGGTGTGCCCCACCTCTCCCAGTTTTATTTACTCAACACTAGGGGTGAAACTCACAGTCTCGTGCATGCTAGACGCACAGTCTTCCAACCGCTACATCCCAAAGGAGCTTACGCCCCAGTCCTAGTTTACTTTTAATGTAACATGAAGCACAGAGGCACAAAGCTACAACAGAGGGACAGGCTTGTGTCCGGCCATGTCTGGCCTGAAGACACAGGTAGAGAGGCTAGGCAGGAGTTGGAGGACTGGTGTCTGCCCCACACCAGAAGTCAAGCTGCCTCATCGTCCCTGCTCCTTGGCCTCTTGTCAATCACTTTCCGCCCCGCCCCACTGCACAATTGACCTTGATGTCACGCCCTTACCCCAGAACCCTTGAGCTTGAGGGCCTCTCCAATCCTCCTTCCCTGTTCTTGCCCAGCCAACCCTGGCTGTCTCCATCCCCCTGCCCCATCTCTGTCTCCACTGACTCTAACACTCAGGGCAGGTCTCGACCCTCTCTGTCCCTCCTCAGACCCTCCCAAACTACTTGGTGTTAGATACAAGACTTAGGGAGACAGACCAAAAGACAGGGGACCTGGAGACCATAGAGCAGGGCTCCAGGCAAATCAGGTGCAGGGGGGTAAGCAGCCAGCCCCATGTCAGTGCTCCTAGAAATGAAGTTAGCTTTATGGTTACTGTTTTAAGTGATGAGAGTCTTTAGAAGGAATTTCTGGGGCTCAGGGCTAGCCTTGAGCTCATCTGGTGGCTCAGGGCTAGCCTAGAACTCACTGGGATGCTATGTTCCCACGGTTACCCCACAGCATCAGTACAGCTGTCCTTCGTCCTGTAGGCTGTGCTGATGCCTGTGGTGGTGTGGATAGGTGCCATAGCAGCTCTCTGAGCAGGGTGGCGAGCCTCCGGGATAGCTGGCGCCTCAGGTAGCAAATTTCTCTCCAGCCCAGAATGCTCTTCCAGCCTCAGCTGACTCGTCCTTCCTCACCCTTGGCCACTCGTCCTCTGTGTTCCTGGCCTCTGGTAGTCCTTGAATTCTCAACACATTCTGGATACCAGCCTGTAGCCCAAAGGCTATTTAGGGGTTCACCTTGCAGAGAGCCCTGGCCTTGGAGACTGACTTCCTTTAAGGAGGGTGTGTGTTATTCTTGAGATCCCCTTGGCCCAGCAGGACACCTTCCTGCCAGAGCCTTCACACTTGAGCTGGTTGGTTTTTGTCCGGCACAAACCTGAGTGTGTCTGGGAAGTGGGAATGGAATCGTCATTGAGTAACACCTCTGTAGGATGGGCCTAGAGGCAGTAGTTCTGTGGGGTACCATCTTGAATAATGACCAGTGTGGGAGAGCCCAACTCACTGTGGGACGTGCCACCCCCGGGACAAGTTGTCTAAGATGATCCCACAGGGAGATCAGCCTGACCTTGTCAGCTCTGCTCCCGCTGAAAGCTGAGGTAGGTGGCACGGTGTGTCTGTCAGCTCTGGTGGGTGACTGCTTCCGGTGTGTTGAGGCTTCAGCTCCGTGTGAGGGGTAACAGGTAGAGGCAGGGCATGCGCCCAGGCCTCAGTCCAAAGAACAAGGAGAAAGAAAGCCAGAAGGCAGCAAGGCTGTCCTTAGTCCCTCAGGATCGCCCCCTTTTTTCTCCCAGGTCTGCACAAGCCACAGAGTCCCTGTCCATCTGTCACCTCGTCTCCCTGCTATGCTCTCCCAGAGCCTCCCCGTGACCCCCATAACCTGCACTTCTCTGCCCTGCAGCAGCCCCAGTGCAGGCTAACGCCCCATGCCATGAGAACCTTCCAGATGCAGGTGGCTTTCCCAAAGCCTAAAAAAGCTTCTGATAGAGGGCTATGGCTCTCCAAAGCCCCTTCCGGGGCCCCAAGTGCTACAGCTAATCAGCCTTGTCGACTCATAAGATTAATGAGGATTAGAAAGAGCAAAGAAAACCTGCTGCGCCCTCAGATCTCACCGTGCACACATAAAGGATCCTTGACAGAGCATTTCCCAAACTTGACAGCAGCTCTGAAAGTTCCCATGACGTCATCTGCACCACATTCTGAAGGTGAAAGACACTTGGAAGGATGGGTGACAGAAACTGGTTCTGATGAGCTGTCTGGAGGAGAGCCTGGCCCTGTTGTCTATTATTCTGAGAATGTTGAGGCAGTGTGGTGGTGAGGGTCATGGGGGTGGGTGGGAGGATATGGCCCAAAGAGCTTAGGGGATGAAGCCAGAACACATCAGGGTGCAGTGGGATTCGCCTCAGTTCCACACTGCTGCTGGCAATTGTTGGCTTTCAAAAATCCACAGTTTATTATGGCTTGGCTGTTCAGTTTAAGTAAATATTAATTTGCTTGTTTAATTTTGAATCTGATGCTTCATCATTATTCTCATGTGCACGCAGTGGTTGTGTATGTAGTATGTGTTTGTATGTGCACATTTGTGTGGGTAAGTATGAGCTTACACACATGTGTGTATGTATGTGTACATGCGCATATATGCACACGAGTGGTGGGGGGATATAAAGGCATACACACAGACACACAGACATACAGACACACAGACAGACAGACAGACACACACACACAGACATGATGCCCAGATAGACTGACTTTCATAAGCATGATACATGGGTGTGCTGCCTCCAGGTCTTATTAGACTTAGGGTCACAGTCTGTGCCCCAACCCCCTCAACAAACCTGGTACAGCCACCTCTCCTGGACAAGCTAATTAAAACAGTCAAATTAACAGTAAAAAAAACAAATAAACAAAGAAAGAGATTATTCAATATGGCCACATTTCCCCACCACCCCACCCCCATAGTCTATCCTTGGTAGCCGGGTATGAAGCTTAGGCAAGACCTGGTTGAGAAGTGGCCCTACCCATCTGTGACACACTGCTCTTCTGCAAGTGGCCCCCTCTCCTGCAAGTTGATCAGACAAACTACAATCTCTTTCCCCTCTGGCTCACCAGGGCTTTAGACTTTCTCTTCTTCACACATGAGGTTTCGGGGAGGGGGTATTCTAATGTTGGGGGCCACTGTGTCAACCGTCAGATAGCCGAAATGAGGGAGCCAAGAGTCCCTGCCAGGTCTGTTACCTCAGAGCTTTTCTCTTTCCCTGACCCTTCCTGTCACCTCTGACCTCACCTTCCTCTTCTTCCTTCTCCCCTCTCCCTCCAGCTTCTCCAGACCTCTCTCAGCTCTGCCTCCTGAGCTCAGCTGCGCTTTCTTCAACCCCTGCCTGGAACCTCTCCTGCAGTTCTCCTTCTTGTTATTCAGGGTGGAGCTCATGTCTGAAGCATGCTCTGCATTGGTTGTCAAAATGAGCCCACAGAGAGATTGAGCAGGGAGCCCCAGCAGGGCTCTCACTGAGTGGCAGGAGAGACTGCCTCTGAGAGCTGGGGGCTCCTGCCGGACCCTGATGAGCTCCAGGCGAGCAGCAGCATCTGGGAGCAGGAAGGAAGATGCGCCTGGGTCTCAGGCCTGAGAGCTCTGGAGAAAGGGAGTGGGTCAGTGGGTCAGTGGGTCACTGGGCTCATCACTGTTTTCTTTTCTACCTATGTGGCTTGTCCTCACCTGTCAGCAGAGCAGCCCACAGGCACGCCATCTTGGACACACAGGTCGATTACACTGAGGGCAAACACTGTGGGTGAACATGCGAATGTCTGCATTTTAAATGGCCTTCTGCTTTGGAAGCTGTGCTGAGCACACGGCTTGGGCAGGATCCCCGGTCTCCTTTCTAGAACTGAATCACAAAGGAGTCACAGGGAGGCACACAGAAAGGGCTCGCCGAAAGGTTAAGATGGAGGGGGGGGGCTTCATAATTGTGAAGGTTTGGGGGCTTGGAGTTTGAGGGGGACATTGTGACAGGTTCCCTTTTTTATATAAGACATCAATTAGAGGAGATTAATGCCGTTAGCCGACAGGCGGACAGCAGTAATTGGGTGCTTCGAGGAACAATCAGGCCCATTTGGCGGTGTAGGGGTCTCTTCTGAAAGAGTTCAGTGGAGGGAGGTGGGGGAATGGATTGGAGAGGTTCCCCCCCTTTTTCTCATGGTTTTCTGACGTTGGGGAGGACCAGTGAGTACACAGTTACAGCATGTGCGAGGACTCTTCCTCATTTGTCATTCCCGTGGTGGGAGGGCCAGGGAAAACAAGGTGTTTCTGTCATTCCGGAAACTAAATGTACTGAGGTGACCAGAACTGTCACAGTTCGACCAAAATGGAGATCTTCAAGATGGCGCGTCCCTGGCAAACACCTGCGTCCTGTGAACAACACAGTAAAACGAGCTCATCATAAGGCTATTTTCTTTCTTCTTAGAAAAGAAAAATGCAGGTATCGTTAAAGAGAGAGGAAACAGATACCAGGGGAAAGAGCCTGCCTTGGAGGCACTGCAGGTGTGGCTGCTGTGTCACACGTGTCAGCAGGTGGCAGAGAGGAGAGAGAGAGGATGTCTCCGCTCAGTGTTCAGACCTGTAAACATCTGAATGATCAGTATCCTAACATTTCCCCGAAGAAAGCAAGCCTGAGATGAACACCAGTCTGGTGCCAGGCAGGACGACGGGCTCTCAGGAAGAGGGGCAATCGGGAAGTTAGAAGCAGCCTGCCTGGGACCGCAGGCCCCGGGCGGGAGTGAGCCCAAGACAGACGACCCTCGCAAAAGACCACCGAGGCAGGCCAGACAAGAAGCAAGCCTGAGATGACCATCAGTCTGGCACAGTGCAGACTCACGGTTGGGGAAACCTTGCCTGATGTCCCACGGCCATAGCACCCCTGAGACCACTCCTAAGAGTCATCCCTTGCCACCCAGACACTCAGAGACCCCAGACACCACGAAGGGGAGCAAGTGAGGGGTGGAGAAATGGAAGAGAGAGAAAGAGTCAGAAGGACGTGGGCACAGTGAAAAGAGGCAGAACTGGATTCTCAAGTGGGTAGTGAGGGACAGCCTGGTGTCAGCAGCCTGTGCTGCCACCAGGGACAATGTCTGTGTCTGTGGCCATGTAGCAGCAGGGGTCTGCTACCACCAAAAGGCCAGGCAGATGTTTCTGGTCTGGGCTTCTACCCAGGGACAAATTGGTGTCTGAGGACTGTCCAGAACCTGCCCCACCCCTCACCTGGGCATTCTGAGAGAGCTCACCCTGGGGAACGAGAGGAGGAGAGCTGCTCCTGCCCCTAGCCAGTTGCAGCACACACACACACACACACACACACACACACACACATAAACACACTGCATGAATTGTTGGTGAGCCTACCCCAAAGTTATCAGTGTGGGAGAGCTGCTCCTATCATGTGGTGGAGACAAGATGGAGACCCTTCCTCTTCCTCCCTCTCCCTCACCACCTGTGGCAGGTAGGGGACCTGGCCTTGAGGTTTTATGAAAGCAGGAGAGCTGGTCCTGGCCCTCACTTGACCAGCACAACAGAGCTGGCCCTGGATGTGGAGGTGGTGCGCGAGCCAGCCCCAAAGGCATAGGTATGGGAGAGCTGGCTCTTGTCTGCTGTACAGTGACGTGGGAAGGGAGAAATCCTCTCCTCTCCCTTTTGCGCTCACCACTGGTGGCAGAATATATTTGAATATTTGGTTCCCAGTTGGTAGACTGTTGATGAAGAGTTACGAGGTGTGGCCTTGTTGGAGGAGGTGTGGCCTTGTTGGAGAGGTGTGGCCTTGTTGGAGGAGATGTTGCCTTGCTGGAGCAGGTGTGGCATTACTGGAGGAGGTGTGGCCTTGCTGGAGCAGGTGTGGCTTTGTTGGAGGAGGTGTGGCCTTGTTAGAGGACATGTGGCCTTGTTGGAGGAGGTGTGACATTACTGGAGGAGGTGTGATGCTGGGGTTGGTCTTTGAGGTTTCAAAAGCCCACTTCAGGCCTAGTCTTGCCCTCTGCCTCCTGTCTTCAGACCAAGATGTCAACTCTCAGCCCTGCCTGCCTGCGGTTATACTCCCTGCCATGATGATCGGGAACTAACCTGCTGAAGTTGTAAGGAAACCCCATATCAAATGCTTGCCTTTCAAAGCTGTCTTGGCCATAGTGTCTTTTCATGGTGTCAGAACTGTAACTACCCCATTTCTCTCAGTAACTTTGGCCTAACATTGGTTATATACATATTTGCATTTATATTTTCCCTGGGATTCTTACTGTCTGCATAATCAGATCTCCTGTACCATTCTCCATGTATACAGTCATTCCAAACTGTGGGATTGGTGTTTATCCTTCCAGAATAACATGTAGACATCCACTTTGGGGCTATGATAAGCAGCACCCTACACATCAGATCTTAGCACACATCTCTAACTGGTATTAAAGGTTCTCCTAGATTAGAGTTTCAGGTTGTTGTTATACAGATTGAGGGAGTGTCCCCTCTGGTATCCTTGTTGGTGCCCAGCTATGGTTCCCTGTCCTCTGGTCGATCCCTCAGGATGACCAGGTACCTCGACTGCACACAGGGCTGGAAATTATGAAGGAGTCAGGAATGGGTGGGGTCTGCAGGATCTCCCTGTGGCTGGGAGTGAGTGCCAGGGAGGAGAGAGGAATCCTTCTCTCAGGATCTTTGGTAAAACAACTCTCTCAGATGATCTTAGCTTGTGCACGTACCTTTACTCAGTGCGGGCTTGTACACATACACTTTATTTGGGGTGGACCAGGGCTATCTATGGACCTTGGAGAGTGGGAAGGAGTTTTCAAGGTAAATGTAAAATCACCTCATACAAGGTGGCATGCCAGATGTGCCATATGGAGAGGCATGCCAGGTCTCCCAGGTGCTTGCTGGGAAAGAAGAAGCTGGACTTGTAGGTCTGCCAAGGACGACCTTCCCCAGGTAGAGGATGTGGGAGACTGGACTTCCCAGGCAAGGTCAGAGAAAGGGAAGCCCTGCTGGTAAAGGGAGTCTTCCCTTTTGGGCTGAACTCATTGGAGCTATCTGGTCATGGTAGACTGTGTGCTTAATTACCAGGGTTTCTCCACAGTCCCCCTTCCATCTCTGAATGTCCTCGTGCTCATCCGTGCAATGGGAGAGATCTGACATCTGGTGATCAGTGTCATCTTCTATCCTCAGCTTCCTGCTGAGTTCAAATAATCCAGGAAGGAGGGACTGATTGAGCCAACATCTCCCCAGCTTGTTAACATGACTCAGTGGGAGCTGTTGACCAGCGGGGTGGGCCCCAGACAGAGAAGCGGAAACTGAGGCAGGGGGTTGTCCAGGATCCTCTCCCCCTTTCCATTGTTCTTCTAGGTGAGTGTGGAATCTTGAGCCTTCTAATTCAGGGAACACTGTGGCTGTGGTCCCAGTCTCCACCATGCGATCTTGCTGTGCTTCAGCATGACAGGCATGAAGAGGGGTAGGAACATAGCCTTTGGGGTGGGCTCTGCTGTGAACCCACTGGATTTCTATGATGTCATTCTACCTGTGCAGGTGTGGCATTAACTCTCCAGCCATGAGCCCGCTGTTTTTCTGCCGCTTTTTCATGGACACACACCAGAACTACACTTCCCAGGCAGCTCTGCGGCAACTGGGATCAGGTGACTATGTTCCGGCCAATAGCGTGAGAGCAGAAGTGAGGCAGCTGCCTGCTTCGGGCTTGAAGACTTGTCTTGCACACTTTACCTTTTGCCAGCCTGATGCAGACGGTGTGACCAGTCCTCCGTGCCTTGCAAAGGGACTGTTTCCCATATAGCAGCCTGCAATGTCAAAGAACGCAAAGAAGGTAACAGAACTGTCTGACAGGATGGGAAGCGCGTGCCCATTGCCCATCGGCGGCTTAGCTTGTGGTACCATCCAGTCAAGAACCTACTTGGAAGTTTGCTTCGTGTAAACCACTTCATGTGGCAGGCGCGACTCAAGGCAGCCTGGTGTAGTCCGTCATCCTCCATGTGATAAACATGGCTGTCCTTCCGTCCTCCACGACTTCACTGTGGCCTTAGGGAAAGAACTGTCCCTGGTTTTCCAGATAGGTGACAGAGTCGGGGTGCAAGCTGAGCGTCTGGACCCTGATTCCCCAAACAGGCACAGTCAGAAGATTCTTGGAGTCCTACACTCTAGCATGGTCCTAGAGGGAGAGCAGTAAGGAGTACGCAGGCTAGAGTGGGGCATGCTGGGATTGAGGGTCTCAGGAGAGCCGTGTGGCTTCCTTTTGCTGCAGTTTCCTCCTGTGTCCAATGCAACTGGTATAAGAGGGTCCAACTGGTCAGAGTCTCAGGATCAAAGACCTGGTCAAGCAGCCCCCAAAGATGGGTTCAACCCCCTGTCCCAAAATACAACCAAAGAGAACAGTGGTGAGAAGCGGGGGTGATTTTGACTGTAAAGGGGTCCTGGGATCTTGCCTCTATCAGTGCCAAAAAGAGCTTTAAGTTTCAATGGAGGAAGTGCTGGACCAAGAGACCAGCATGCGTAATCCTTCATTCCTGCCCGACGTGTGGTCTGGCTGAACTTGTCTAAGTAATTGTCCTGCTAAGTGGCATTGAAGAAGCCCTTGTAGCTTGAAGGGACAGCATGCCACCTCTCAGGAAAAGATTTCTCCTGCTCCAGGCTACAGGCCTGCCATCTTGGATAACTGTCCTGTTATGAGAGTTATCTGTCCTGTGAGACTTGGCTGTTTCTAGAATCCAAGGTGATTTCTGGTTTAGGGCTATGATTTATCTCTGTCCCCTCAGCCCTGAGGGGAGTCATGTAGGCAGACACTCCTTGAACGATTATCTGGGGGGGGGAGGGGGATGGAGTCAAGCAGGAGTCTGGCCCAAAGCAATGGAGAAAGACAAATGGAGGCAGAGAGGCCAGGCTTTTGAGCCCTGCCTATGGGCATAAGTGGGGTGTCTGCTTTAGAGCAGAAGCAGTTTCTAAAAGCATGTTCCGTGTCTACTGTCTGCAGTGGAATTATGTTCCAAAGGGGACTTAGGGCTCCAGCCCTGTGGTGTGGTACTGACTGCGGCCCTTCTCTCTCTCAGGAAGCCCAGGCAATGGCCCAGTTCTGTACCAGGCAAAGAGCCCGACACACCCAAAAACCTTTCCAGAAGCCGCCTGCTGGGAGTCACCAGGTCCTGATGATTTAATAATGGAGCAAATGAGAGCCAGGTTCCCTGGGGAGATGGCTGAGCTAATCTGAAACGGGGTTGTGGAGGCTGACCTGGTTTGGGCTGGTTATATGGGGCTGCCCTTCAGGGACTGCTCCTTCAAGGGAGGAGGTCAGTAAGATTTGGAGTAGTTAAGTGAGCGAGGGCTGGGTGTTGCCTGCACTACCGGTCTCGGTGAGGATGCCGGGAAGGCTGTCAGAGGTGGGGTGGGGACGCTCTGGCCCTTGGATGTGATCTCCATGGGAGGCAGGCTGGGTTACTGAAGCTTTGTCTTCTCCAATCTGCCTTCAGTTCCCCAGGACCCGAAGTTTATGTTTGTGTTTAGCATTTTAAACATGGATGCGTTCCCTTTGCTGATTTGCTGGGGGATAGGCAAATGTCTTCATGGACAAGCCAGTGTCTCACCTTTCACTCTCTGGAACCAGAGCTGGCTGTGCTGGTCATGCTTGCTCACTGAGGTTGGAACAGGCCTTGGAGGGCCAAACACCTGCAAGACTGGAGGGCCGCTTGCCTTAGGGATACAGCCCATCCCCCTCCCCAGGGCCAGCTGGGGGTGGTCACACACTGCATTCGAGGACACTGACAACCTCTCAGTGTTCACCTTTGCAGGGGACACTCACGTTTCCAGGATCTTTTCTACAGACTGGGGTCTAGGCCAGCACTAATCTGAAAAGCAATCCTTCATTCTGTCTACCTGAAGGGATTCTCAAATGCCACTTCCTACCAGTGTCTCCTCTCGCCCCATCCCTGGATCTCAGCATTCCCAAGACAAGTTCATCCACTATTAAATTCTTATAATTGGGTGGGGGAGCGAGCGCCATGGCAGGTCTGTGGTGCTCAGAGGACGACTTATATAGAGTCAGCTCTCTCCTTTCACCTTAGTGTGTGTTCCAAAGATGGAACCCAGGTTGCCAGGTTGGCATAGCAAGTGCCTTTACCTGGTGAGCCATTTCACCAGCTCCTTTCTGATGTCCTTGTTTTTGATGATCATTGTCCATGCCGGCCTCAGGAGAGGCCTAACGATGTCACCCTGCATGCACTCGCCGACACCGTTCTTCACACAATGGCTTTGATTACATCTGGGATTTATCTCTTCCTCCCAGGCCAGCACACTTCTGGTGACTGAGACCTATTTGTCGCTAGCTGTACTACCAGGCCTGCACATAGTAGGGCTCGGTGAGGCTCTTTGGAGTAAATGAGGGTGAAGACAGATGATTCCAGCATCCCAAGGTCTTTCCTTAGAATGTTCTGGAATTGTTGAATGCCCTGGGGCATGATTACCTCCTGCCCTGTGGTTGTTCAGGAGGCATTCTCCACAGCAGAAGACCAGAGGCAGCTGTTCCCCCAGTGACATTTTCTGGCTCCTTCCCGAGCTCCTAATAACAGCCACGTCTTCGGGGTTGGAGAAGACTAGACAACTGGGTAAATCACGGTTTTTTAAAAATGGGCCAAACATGGATTTACACAATAGCCTGTGACAAACGTGTCTTCAGGGGATGAGCTGGCAGCAAACATCCATTTTTCCAAAGGGCGTCACAGCCCTGGGAGAAATAATGAGGCCTGTTTAAGAGTCTAATCACTCCCCAGTGCTGACGGCTGGAGAGCGAGAACTGCCTGCCTGCGCTTCTGCGCACCCTGCATGTGCTATGTGCACCCTGCAGTTCTATTCTTGGGCCCAGATAAGCATCCTGCTCCCAGGGGTGGCCTGGCTTGTCCAGCTTCCCTCCTCCTGCCTTCTGCCTCCCTCCGGCCCAAACATTATCTTAGGGAGTGCAGGGTTCTAGGAGCTTCCGGAGCCTCCGGGCCCAGGCGTTCTAAATAACCAATGAACCCTTTTGTTTTCCTGCCCCTGTGCTGGAGCCGGCAACAGAGAGTCAGAGGAGTTACTAGCCATTACCTTTGAGTCTTTCTTCACATCCAGGTTTTTTTCAGTTCCTTCTTTTTCTCCACCTGACTCTGGGCCCCTCTTCTCTGCCTCTAGCATGGACCAGAAGAGTATGCAAGCCCTGCGCAGGCACCTGGGTGTCCATCATCCTGAGATGGTTCATCCCATTGTCAAATTGGCTCGATTAGGAGACACATTTCTACCCATGTCCATGAGGGTGTTTCCAGAGAGGTTAATTAAGGAGAGACGATTTACTCAGAAGTTTAAGCTACATCGTCCTGTGGGGTGGGGTCCTACAGTGGATAAAAAAAAATGAGGAGCCAGAGAAAGAGAGGTGCCTTGTGGGCTAGAGACACTAGCTCCCTTGAGGAAGCCCCATTGTTTGAATGACAAGCTGGAAGGACAGAATATCCAGGAGGGAGGGACAGCCACGGCTCCCTGCTCTCAGACCTGCGGCCTTTAGGTTGGAATTCTCCAGAAGAAGGTTGTCAAAGTGTACCTGGGGCAACCCTTTCTGCTGCTGGTGGATCTGCCTCCAGGGACAAGGGAGGGTGGCTCCTTGATAGGGGTGGGGCATGGGTAGGAGCGGTTTTGAGGCCCAGGTTAGCCCGAGACATATCTGCAATGAGGAGCCCAGGACCTCCCGGGCAGCCCTGAGAAAGTCATTAGACTACAACCCATTCAGGGATCCGCCCTGCTGTCCACCGGTCCTCAGCCCAGAACTGTAGAGCCATGCCTGAGAGTCCCCTGCTGAGTAGGATTCTGGGAAAGAAAGGCCCTTCTCTCTTATCTGCCCCGACATCCATTTCCTATAATGAGGCTTCAGAAGCTTCATAGTGGCATAGAGGTGGCCATCAGCTCAGTGCTGGGGCCCCAAGATGACCGGGAGAGTCAAATGTCCACCTGGGTGGAGCCACGCCCCGTCTCTGCATAGCTCAGCTCCCGTAGAAGGATTTCCGGTGCTGGGAAGAGAGTGTTTCCAACAGCTGAGGAGATGGAGACTGAGGGACCACCCTGGGATGGCAGGCACAGTGGACTGTCACTGCCCCACCCTGTGAGCACCCTTCTCACGCAGTAGGGAGCACGGACACTTCAGTGGGCTCCTACCCGGCTGAGCTGCACCTGGCCGATGGGAAAGGTGTCTCACGCTGAGTTGGTGCAGAAGGGGTGCCTCTTGCTGTCTGCAGCCACGGGGCTGGCATCCTCTGTATGGAAAGCTTGGAGGAAGATAAGAAAGGCTTATCGGCCTCTCCCCTGTCAGCAGCCGGCTGGAAGCACGGCTCACACTCCACTCAGACACTCCTCTTTATCTCAAGGAGGAGCCCGGGTTTCATGTCTCTGTTTCTTCCAGTTCTCTTGGCCCCTCTAATCGCCGGGATATAGAGTGCCAGCGTGGGAATATGGGTGAGCGGGAAACGCATCGTTTATACGGGGTTCGGCGAAGCTCCTTTGCTCCTCTTAGGGCCTCGATTGTGCTGAAGGAGGCAACAGGGCCTTGCTGAGCTGGAGGAGGCGTGAGTCAGGTAGGGCGGAGCTGGTGAAGGGCACCGGCCAGGTGGGGTGAAGTCACTGAGCCCAACCCCCCACACGGAGTAGTGTGCATTTGCCCCTAGGTAGTGACCCAGCTTAGTGGTCACTTGGAGAGACCCAGCGGCTCTCCCAAGAGCACACAACATCATGATCACAGTCCCGGGGTTCAGGGTGCCGTTATCAGGGTATGCTGAGCGCAGGTAGCCTCAGGGAGACCAGGGTGTGAGTGAGGGTCGGTAATGCCCACACCAGCAGGGCTTTTCAGCTCTACCCGCTCAAGTGCAGCAACTGCAGTGGCTAGCTCTGGCTAGCTCGTAGGCTCCACTTCCATGGGAAGTCCCCTCTGGTCACTTCCCTCCTGGGGGCGCCTTAGCCTTCCCCTGGCTCCCCTCCACTCCTCCTTTGCTCTCAGGAAGTACCCTGCCCCAGGATGGTCTGGGAAGGGGAAGGGTTGGGGTCCTCTGAGTATGCGGGGGCTCTGCTTCAGGGTCAGACACATGGGTTCATCTGAGGAACAGAACACGGGGCCCATGTTTACAGCGAGTTATTTAGCTGGGTAAGCGCGTGGTTCCCATTATAAATGGTGCTCATTTTGCTCTGGCTGCAGACCCCTTGTCGGGAAGCTTTCGGGGGAAGTCTGACAGACTCAGCAGTAGGAGGAGGCCTGTGGGCTGTGTCCTGACCCACGCTCAGACCCAAACTCCTGAGACGAACCCTGGCTTTCCCGATGTCTCCATCTGAGAATGTCCCTAACAGGCCTGCCACAAGGTCAACGGATGGGGTCCGGGGGCCTTCCTGTCCTGTATGTGCCCCATGAGCTGCCCTCCCGCCTGCAGTTCAGGACAGAGAGCTAGCTGCATACAGTGCAGGCACATCAGTGTGCAGGGTCCTTCCCAAGCCCAGCCGTGGCTTCTGGGGTCTCTGTGAGGCCAGTAGTGTTTCCCAGATCTTCCCTGGTGAGCCAGGTTGGCGGGAGTGGGGGCTGTGGGGTGGGGGGTGGGGCGGCTGCCCAAGTCAGGCACTGTCGGGTGCTCCATGGGGAGGATTTGAGTTTTAAGAGGCCCTCAATCCATTCAAGAAGAACCTGGATCTCACTCACTGCCGGTGAGCACTGTGGGGAGGACTGGGACAGCCCAGCGTCAGTCAGCTTCCTCACTGCTGTGACAAATGCATACATGAGCAATCTAAGGAAGGGTTTATCTGGGTTCCAATCTGAAGGTCCAGTCTGTCATGGCGGGAGAGACGTGGAGGCAGGAGCCTGAGGTCACCAGTGCTGGCGGGACAGCGAGGGATGGGGGACAGTGCTCCTGCCTCAGTGACACGGGGTTGGGGCTGAGCTGCTCTGCCATGCAGCTGTGTGACCATGGGTAGATCGAGAGACTTCTCTGAGCCACCCTTCCCTCCATGTACACAGCTGCATTTGGGTCCATTCCTTTATATTCAAATATATTCCATCACGATGGTTAATCTTTATTGCCAATTTGACCGGGGATCGAATGGCTATTTGGAAACATGTCTTTGGGTGTGCCTATAAAGGTATTTCGAAGGGTGAGAGGCCTAACTCTAATGTGGGTGGAATCGTTCAATGGGCTGCGGTCCTGGACTGAAAAGGGAAAGGTGAACTGAGCACGGGCACTTACCTCTCTCTGCGCTGTGACCTCAGACGCGACGAGACCAGCTGCCACAGCTCCTGTGCCGTGACGCGTCACACTCTCAAACCGTGAGCGGAGATAAACCCTTCCTACCCAAGGTTGCCTGCAGGGAGTAGTGTGTCATAGTGTTTTCAAAAGTAAATAATACACCAACCCAACCAGAAGGAAACATGCCACCTCAGGAGACTGGACCATGTGGCGCTTCAAGCAGATGTCACTGGTGGGTACGGGCAAGCCTGTACCTGACCAGCGAGTGGCTGACTGGACCGTTGCTCTCACATCCGGTCGATTCTGCCTTCCGGCTGTTTCTCTTTCCATCTCTCCTGGATGTGTGTGTCTGAGCTGACTTTTTTTCTACACACTCTCTTCCTCCACTGGACACCAGTGAGGCCGGTCTTGTGTCCTCTCAGCTTAGTAGCCATAAAGGAATGGCGTTTTTCAACCCAAGGGCAAAGGGAAGCTCTGGGTGAAAACCTAGGTGATGTGCTTGTCTCTGAGCCAACCAATCGCTTCCCCTCCGTGCCTAGAGCTGCACGCGCCTGGTACTCTGTGATTAAACCTTCTGAGTTCTGGAAACCAGCCTGTCAGAGAGCCATGGGTACATTCAGTGATCATTGTCCAGCACGCACCTGGCTCTGGACCTCTCTGGAGTGTCTGGTCATAGGGCACCTGTCTCAGCAGGACAGATTTCCCCACAGCAGAGGGAGTTGAGTCTCCCATGAAAGCAGCAGAATCTCAACAGGAACACAAGCACGATCACCCACTGAGGGCAGTGGGGCACTGAGAAAGACTGAGATGAGACATGGGCACGATCCATCTGGGCTTTTCAGACACTTGGTTTACACTGGACTCATGACACAAAGAGGCCACTGGGCTCGGGGGCATGCAGAGGTAGCAGTGTTCACAGTGGGCTGGCCTTCCTGAACAACATTCTACAGAGGAGAGGCAGGCCACAGAAGTCCACAGAGAGCTAGGCTGCGATCTGCAGACTGCTGGGAGGAGACCTTTTTGGCAACGGTGAAAAGCAGGGGACAGCACCATCAGAACAGCAGCCTCAGCCTCAGCAGCAGCATCTGGATCAGCACAGCAGCAGCATTATCAGCATTGGAACCAGCATTACTGGCATCAGTCAGCAGCATTTGCATCAGTACCACCACCACCACCACCACCACCAGCAGCAGCAGTAGCAGCATCTGCATCAGCATCTGGATCAGCATCAGCATCACCACCAGCCAGTGGAAGAGCCAACCCAGCAGGCATAGCGCCTGCTGTGAGCTCAGTGCCCAGTGTGGTCCAGCCTCCTCAGCCAGGAGATCCTAAACCTGCCATCACACTCAGGCCTTGGGGACCTCCCCATCTCTCACCCAGAGGGGTTCTCTCTCCAAACTCACACCTCCCAAAACTTGAAGTCACTACTGCATCTGTTCCCATCCCAGGAAACGGCGATGTGTCACTGAGTAGCTGGAGTCATGGATAAGAGCACTGTCTGTTCTGGCAGAGGACCTGGGTTCGAGTCCCAGCACCTCCAGGATGGCTCACAACAGTCTCTAAGCCCAGTTCCAGGTGATCCAATGCCCTCTCTGGCCTCCACAGGCCGTGCATGTACAGGATACACAGACATACATGCAGGCAAGGCACCCATACACATAAAAACAAACTAGATAAAATCTCCAAAATGTTTTTAAAGAATAGAAAGCTGCCCCTGAGTCAGGCATGACAGAGCACAAGTCTAACCTCAACACTTGAAAGCAGAGGGAGGAGGATCGAAAATGAAAGGCCATCCTGTGCTACATAGTGAATTCAGGGCTAGCCTGGGATATATATGATCATATCACAACAAAAACTGAAAGATAAATGGGGGAGGGAAGGAGGGAGAGGGAGGGAGGGACGGGGACTCAAAATGAACAGGGGCAAACAGAAGCCCACAGGTGGGTAGGGAGACTATGGCTTCCCACGCCTGCAGGCCTTCAGCATGGCCTCTGGGCTGGAGCAGCACCTCGGTCCTGATCGGAGCCAGGGCCCCAGGAGCCCAGGAAGAAACCTCCAGGTGACACGAGAAGGAGGAAGACATTGTATTTGTCAGCACAATGCTGCCGACGGCTCCAGCAGGGCCCTTCACCATGGAATCCTGGTGATCGTTGTGCTGGTTCAGTTATCCTTTCCCCCCTGGCAGGGTTATGACAGCACCGTGGCTCAGCCACGCTGGCGCTCTCGGCCATGATTGGAGTTGTCATAACTTCAAGGCTTCGCAGGCGCTCGCTATGTGGTGTAGAGGCAGGCAGCTGCTCTCTCTCGTGGTTACATAAGAGACCTTTGGTTTTGGAACCATCTGTTCCCACACGGAGAATGTGTGTGGCCCCCCCAAAAAATCTTGTTTAGAAAAGGTTTGTCTTTAAAACTCTGTGCTGACGAGAGCCTGGTATGGCTGTCCCCTGAGAGGCTCTGCTAGAGCCTGACCAATACAGATCCGGATGTTTGCAGCCAACCATTGGACTGAGCATGGGGACCGCAATGGAGGGGTTAGGGGAACGACTGACGGAGCTGAAGGGGTTTGCAACCACATAGGAAGAACAATATCAACCAACCAGACCCCCCCCCCCGCCCCCAGAGCTCCCAGGGACTAAACCACCAATCAAAGAGTACACATGGAGGGACCCATGGATCCGGCTGGATGTGGAGCAGAGGATGGCCTTATCTGGCATCAGTAGGAAGCGAAGCCTTTGGTCCTGTGGAGACTGGATGCCCCAATATAGAGGAGTGCTAGGGCACTGAGGCAGGATGGGTGGGTGGGTGAGCTCCCCCACAGAAGCAGGGGGAGGGGAAGGGATAGGGAGTTTGTGGAGGGGAAACAAAGAAGGAGGATAGCATTTGAAATGTAAATAAATAAAATAACCAATAAAAGTAAAACTCCGTGTTGTTTGTCAGGGAATCATCACAGTGTAGTCTGACCACGTCTGTACCAGCCTCACGAGCCAAGCCATGTGTCCACCATGCTGTCCTTCTGTCGTGTGGGGAGACCAAGCTCCCTCCCTACTGAGGTCGGTGACACTGGAACCTTGTGTCTCTGTGCTTCTGACTGAAGATGATCCATCAGGGCAGGGAACGTCCTGTCCCAGGATCCAGGCCTTGCCCTCTGCTCCTACCTCAGATATGGTCACTTTCTTAAGAAAACTTTGGGCCTCTGAGTCCATGCAACAGGTGAAGTCTCGCTACAGAGCCTGAGAACCAAAGTTTCCTCCCCAGGACACTCAGGGTGAAGGGGAGAACTGACCCTGCAAGTTGACCTCTGACCTCCATGCATGCACCATGGAGCACACCCTCGACTCTCCCCGCCCCAATACAAAATAAATGAATATATTTACATTTTGTGTCTTTAAAAGAAAGCCGCTCACTCTGGAGCGACGGCTCAGTGGTTAAGAGCACTTGCTGCTCTCGTATCAGGTTCAGTTCCCAGCACCCACCTGGCTGCTCCCAGCTGCCGGTAACTCCAGTGCCAGGGATCCAGTGCTCTCTGTTGGCCTCCGCAGGCACCAGACGCACACATGGTCTAGAGACATTCATGCTGGCAAAATAACCAAATACATAAAATGGAATTTATAAAAAGGAAATCCCCTTTCACATCTACACTGCAGAGTGTCCACGTGGGGTCTGATTGGCAGGGATTTCAGGGTGAGTCCCTCTGGTGTGCCTGTGGCCTCTGTGTGGGTGGGAAATGATGGCCTCCCTTGAGTCCTCAGATTGGCAGCGAATGCAGTGATCATGTGACTACTGGGAAGGCCAACTTACCCCCAATGTTTTGCTTAAGAGTTTTTGCACCCCTGCCCCCAGCCAGGGCTCTCCAGCATTCTCTCTCTCTCTCTCTCTCTCTCTCTCTCACACACACACACACACACACACACACACACACACACACACAAGCAAGCATCTACTCTTTGGATGGAGACCAGGCACCTTTCAAGGCCCTGTGTGACCCACCCTTTACCATAGGCTTTGGCACTCTCCTGGCCCCAGGCTCTCCCTGAGCTCTCTCTGTGGGCCATGGTTCCTCTCACCTCCAGGCTCCCTCACATGCTGGTCCCTTGGCCTGATGTTTGTTCTCCCCATGAGACACCTTGCTTTATCTAGAGGACTTATCTTCTGTAACCCCACTAGGAGGCTGCCTTCTTCTCCTGTCTGTGTCATGAGGGTAGATGTCCCCCACCAATTCATTAAATACCCATGTATTTAGTGTTGGTCTTAAGCCCCAGGCTGTGTTTCCTGAAAGCAGAAACAGCCTCTGGCTTGACTGGCAAGATATCCCTACTTTTACCCCGTAGCCCAACACAGAGTAGCTGCTCAAGTAGATGTGCTCACGCAGCAAAGACTGAGCAGATGCAGTGGCTTTATTCAGTCCCTCATTGTCGAGGTCCAGTTTCAAAAGAACAGTCCCAGCTGGGAGACTCTATGGCTAAAAGCTCTGCCCACTAGAGACCACCTCCCCGCCACACCCCAGAAGCCAATGGGGAGAGTCTTGGGTGTCTGTTTCCTCCTCAGTGGCAATTGGAACTTTCTAGGCTGGGGTGGGGGAGGGGCAGATGTTTCCTGTTTGTCATTGCTTCCCATCATGCCATTCGCCGGGAGGGAAAAGGGGCTGGGCTTGGATTTGACACAGAGAAAAGTTGGGGGAAGGATGGAGCCGTGGGGAACTCACCACGCACCTAACACATGGGTGCTGACCTAAGCGCGCGGGAGAAACAAATCAATCCCTGCACCTTCCTGGGTGCAGCTTAAGCTTCCATTCCCCTTACCATAAATGGGGAAACCGAGGCACAGAACAATCAATGTGCTTGTTTTAAGGTCTTCAGGGACTGGACCTGTCTGGGACCAGGTCTTTAGGCTGAGCTCCTGAGCCACGGGCGTCACAGCTGCCTAAAGTACTTAGGTCTGGATACAGAGAGTCGGGTGGAGGTCTCTGCTGAGGTGAACACAGACGAGGTGCTCAGCTGGAGGGCATGGGGTGCCCCCAAACGGCCCTGGAAGTGGGGTACTCTAATGTTTAAGGGATGATAGAGAGATATGAGGTGAGCATGCTCAAGTCATCTCCCAGCAGCGAGAAGCAGGACCGACTGAGGGATCTCCGCAGCTAGGGCATCTGTCCATCCCCACGCTGTGATTCTTGCACCACGCCCTCGCTTCTAGAAGGCGGGAAGCAGGGGATGGCCTCCTCTTTGTGCTTCCGAAGGGCGGCAGAGGGGGCTGGCTGGGCTTGGGTGACAGGCACAATGAAGTACAGGGCTGCAGATGGTCAGACAGGAGTGGTTTGGCGTGCTCAGGTGAGCGACCCGCTTAAGAACAAGCACCAAGCGCCAGAGGCCAGCTACCCGGATATCCCAAGCACGCAGATGCGAAGCCGCACTGTACAGTGTGCCCGGCGCTCCGGGCTGAGCCCTACTGTGGGCACACTGCAGCGTGGACCCCGCAGCGCAGCGCTGCGCTGGAGCCTGTTCTGAGCGGCTGCATCTGGACGAGTGCAGTGGGAGGCGTGCAACAGACTCTCCTGGAGCTTTCTTGCTTCAATCCGTCTCCACTGAGATTTTCCCAGTGAAGGAAGCACTATCATTCTTCGAAAGTTTGGGACTGAAGTGGACCCTGTCCTTTCTTTCTCCTCTGGGGCTTGGCGGAGCCCAGAGGGATGGAGCGCGGAGGCTGGCTGGGGATTGCAGCCATTAGAGGGCGACATTGGACCAGCCAAGACCGCTCTATGAGGCTGTGAGGCTTGTAGGGAGTTTCTGGACCCATTTCCTTTCCCACTCACACCCCCATTGAGACTTTGATTCCTAGAAAACCCTATAAAACCAGGGTCACCCGCCACAAGGAGATGGCTTCAGTGCGACTTCTCAAGTTGCCTGACCTGTTAGTTTTGGCCCTTTCTTTGTTCTTTCAGAGGGAATGTAGCAGCCTCTGGCTTTTTCTGCCCACACTGGCCACTCAGAGACTCTCTTGATAACTACTGATACTGGGCAGGGTAGGGGTCAATCCATGTGTTTTAAAACCTCACCTAGGACAAGCCTCAGCCTAGGAGAAAATAAGCACTTATTTGATAAATTACCTATGTTAAATATCCAAAATATATATAAAGAACCCTCTAAAGACAATAATTTTTTTTTTCGGGACAGGGTTTCTCTGTGTAGCCCTGGCTGTCCTGGAACTCACTCTGTAGACCAGGCTAGCCTCGAACTCAGAAATCCACCTGCCTCTGCCTCCCAAGTGCTGGGATCAAAGGCATGCGCCACCACCACCTGGCTGACAATAATATTTTTTTTTAAAAAAAACTTTGCTGTAAAGGCTTTCCTCTAAATACACACTTCTGCAAGGAAGAAAGATGGTGACAAGACACATTCAACATATCTAGCCATTTTTTAACATGCAAAATAAAGCCACAGTGCATGCCTCTTTACCCCCTAGAAAGCAAACTGCCCAGGGGCAGAGAAGGAAGGGTGGGGGGAGAGGAGAAAGACTGGATAGAGGTGGAGTGGAGTAGGGTGGGGGCGGGTACTACGTTTATTATCCACACTACTATGATGATTTTATACATTTGTCAAACTCAACTGTCTGGTATGTTAACTACATTCCGTTTATTAAATGCCCACCATAAGGCAATAAAGCCACTTAAATGTCACCACTTGCTGAACGCCACAAGGCTTATCCTCACCTCCCTCCACATCCGGACTCTTTGCTGTACAGCTTCTCGGTGGGAGGATGGCTGGTTTCACCCTTGACTGAGTCCACAGGGCTCCCTGCAAGGCTTGAGCAGAGAGCAGATGTGAAGCCGCTCTGTGGCTGGCTCCCGTGTCCCTGCCACCACTGCGAGGGCATGCCTAGCCCAGACTTCTGGAGGACAAGAGACACTAGGAATAGAGCCAAGGAATGTTGTCACCTCTGCCAAGGTCAGCCGCTGTAGCCAAGGTCACTCGTTGTAGCCAGGGTCAGCCAGAAGCCATGGGAAGCTCAGGACACGGGTGTCCAGCCAAGATCTGTCGAGCTGCTGTCAACCTACAGCGGACTCCAGAGAAGCAAGCAATAAATGTCTTGAGCTCAGTCAGTGAACTTCTCTGAAACTGACCGGGCCATCTGATTATAGTAAAACAAACAAAACAAAACAAAAAAAAACCCAAAACAAAACAAAAATAATAAAATAAAAACAAAATGGGATGAACAATATAGAAAGGTTTCTGGAGGTGAAGCCCGGGAGTTTGTTTTTCCAAACTGGTTGGTATTATAGCCCAGGCTGGCCTGGGACTCACTCTGTAAGCAGGTTGGCCTAGGTCTTGAGGTGATGATCCTCTTGCCTCTGCCTCTGAGCTACTGGTAACAGTAGCCACCACCATGAGCCACCATACCATGTTCCCCTGGTGTTTAATGCTAAGACCAAGCGAGCCAGAAGAAACAGCATGGGGATTGTAAAAGAACAGCAAAGAGTCGAACCTATAGACCTGGGGGCAGTGCAGTTCCAGAGCACAGTCCACCCTCCAGCACGGGCAGAAGAGGGAGAGCCCTGCTCACACCCCAGGGCACTCGGTTGCCACGATCAGACAGTTTAAAGAAACATAGGCTTCCGTGGCGGTGACCTTTCTCGATGACCAGGGTGGTGGCAGCAGCCAGTGTGGAAGTTGGGTCCCCACACAGCTGAGTGACATGTGTGTTCTCCCCTGACTGCACAAAGCCCAGGAGAGCTATTTGAAGGATGACCCCAGGACGTGGCTACCTTAACCAACGTTTCCTTTCCATTCCAGTATTTTCCTCATCCTAGAAGTCTGCCTTGGCTCTGTCAGATTCCTTGACCCCCGGCCGAGTTTACCCTTCACCGTGGCCCGGTGAATTAATTTAAATTTTTCACTCATTTGGAATGGTTTGCAAGTCCACACCTATGGGACAATATCTCATTCTCTAAGTGCAGGGAGGGAGAAGGCTCTGGGAAGCCTGCGAGGTTATTGTACTCACAGGACCGCCAGGCTTCCTCCTGTGTTACTGTGGGTTGATTACAGGATGCCTAATGCATCTCTTTATAATAGAACCACCTTTAATTAACATCATGGCCTGATTCAGGATGAATGATGTGTGTACCTGACATCAGGGAGGAGAGACAGCAAGAGGGGGTGCAATTGACACCAGAGAGCGGTAGGTTTTTTACAACCTTGCCTGCCTCTGCGCTTCTCTGTCCTCTCCCGTGAGTCAGAAGAGCCCTTCGTCCCCTTCCGCCATCTTCTTGCTACCACTGAGTACAACCCTGAGGTGCGTTTCCTCTTCCCCAAAACCGGGGCGGGTGGTTGTATGGATGACAGGAGTCGGGTCTCTCCTCTCAGACCCTTTGCAGATCCACCTTCCTCTGTCCCCTTTCCTCTGCCTGAGTGGGAAGCCTCAGCAGACACAGCCCTTCTAGGCCCCTCCCCCACCTTCCCAGGCTCACTGTGTCCCAGTCACAAGCCTCTCGGAGCAGCGAGTGGCGGGTGGGTGGTCACCTGTATTGACGTTCCAGGCTGGAAGCAGAGGCTCCGTGTGTGAAAAGTCTGCGGAGCTGGGCCATGAAGAAAACCAACCAGAAGGCTGGAGGGATGGCTCAGTGGGTAAGACGCTCCCGCTGCAATACCGGGGACCTGAGTCCAGTCCCTGGGGTCCGTGTAAAGGAGGAAGGCGGGGACAGAGTCCACAACATTGACCTCTGACCCCAACCTGTGTGCCCACATGTACCTGGCAGTCTCTCTAGGGAGGAGGAGCCCTCTTGGAATTGAATTTAGGTTCAGGTAAGGACTCAGTGGGATTGTGATACATCATCTCCCAACGTGTTTCTGTAAATTAATTACAACAGCTGTTCTCCGCATTCTTTAATTGCAGAACCGGTTAAGCTTAACATGCTCAGCTGTGCCTGAGGGACGAGAAGGCAGGGCCAGGCTGGCTCTGCAGAACTTGTCTTTTGCTGGAGGCCCACATTCCTGTATCAGACCCAGAGTCCCCATCTACTGTCCGCGGGACCCTGCAGGTTGTGAGCGATGTCTTAAGGCGGTGGTTGCATCTCCAAGGAAACGAACCCTGGGCAGAGCCCCAGCTGCAGTCTCCTGGCACACGTGTGCCCAGCCTGAAAGTCCCCCAGGGGTGTCCAGAATGACCCAACACGAATGCCCTCTACACACTGGCCCTGCACCGCATCCTCACTGCTTGACTGATGGGAATGTTTTGCTTATTTTTCCCTTAAGAAATCATGGATCAGCCAGGCAGTGGTGGCGCACGCCTTTAATCCAAGCACTTGGGAGGCAGAGGCAGGTAGATTTCTGAGTTTGAGGCCAGCCTGGTCTACAGAGTGAGTTCCAGGATAGCCAGGGGTACACAGAAAAACCCTGTCTCAAAAAAAAAAAAAAAAAAAAAAGAGAGAGAGAGAGAGAGAGAGAGAGAGAGAGAGAGAGAGAGAAGAAAAGAAATCATGGATCACAAACAGTCATTCCATTATGGCTGCTACGGCATGTTTGGAAATTCAAGGGGTGCCTAGGATATATAGCAAGCACTCAGTAGGAATGAATGAATGAACGAATGAATGAACGAATGAATGAACAAGGGAGAGGGTGAAAGAATGGATGGATTGATGGATGGATAGATGATGGATGATGAACGGATAATGGATGGATGGATGGATGAAGGGAGGGATGGATGGATGGATGGATGGATGGATGGATGAATGGATGGGTGTTTTCAGTTCTCTGAAAGGAGGAGGTTCACAAAGCCACAGCCACTGTGGTATGAGAAAGGCAACCTCAGGTCAGCCATGTGCTCTACACGGCTGGGTGGCTCTGAGGTGGCCGAGGCACAGCCAGCATGCTCCTGAGACTCATTCGTAAGTGCGTTGGTCCAGGCACTGGCCAAGTGTATCCATTCTTAGAAACATTTGCCCACCCCCTCACATATACCCCTTTCTGTCCCCTCTACCGGAGATGCTGAGAAGTTGACATTTCTCTCGTGGGGCGTGGCAGCAATGCTGTCAATCAGCATGCCTCTCTGTGGCGTGCCTGCCTCATTTCCTGAGGCTCTCAGAGCATGGAGCTGGTGTGGACAGGTTCTCTGTGGACACAGTATCCACACACACTGCCCAGTGTTGCTATCTAGCTCCAGAGCCTATGGGTGCACCAGGGTAAGCTGACAGCCATGAGGAGGAGGGACTAGTGCCTCCCTCCCGACTGAGATGCACACAGCAGCCAGGCTGCCCCAGAACTCAGCATGGCCTGGAGGAAATCAGCGGCTCCAAGGACTCCAGAGGGGAAGGCAGTGGCAGAAGGCAGGGGTGAGAAGGGCAGGGAGGGACGTGGCGTCTTCATCCTCTTTCCAGAAGCCTTGTCCTCCGCCCTGTAGTTGTGCAACCTTTGGGAGACAGAGCCGACCCTGTCACACATTGGCTGGGGAGATGTGCACACATTCACGGCAGGAGGTGACACGCGTGTGGCCTGTGCAATTGAGATTCCAGTGTGTGCAGGTGGATGCTGGCCCGGTGCGGAGCCTCCCCACCTGTCACGGCTGAGTCTCCTGGGACGGGAAATGCAGCTCCAGTGGGAGGTGCCCAGCAGTGCAGGAGAAACCCTCACCCTGTGGATGGTTCCACAGTTCCCTCAACCCACCGGGGAAGGCAGCGTGGTCCCCACGTTCTGTGGGTGCTTAGGTGAGGGTCTGAATCCTGCCCTGTGTCTGCTGTCCTCTGAGGGTGGTGATGGATGAGCAGGCATCTCTAATGAACCTGGAGTCGGTGGTAACAAGGCCGCCGCGAGCTGTCTGCTCTCCCAGCCTCCAGAGACGGAGATGGGAGACAAATCTAGGACTCTGCAGAGACAGACTCTCCCGACTGGGCTGTCCAGGGGAAGGAGTGGGTCTGGGTACGATGGCTTCCTGTGATACCTGAGCATCCCACACACGCCCCTGGGAGGTGAAAGGGAGACCGCCAGATGGAGCCTAAGACTAGGCCCGCCCTTTCCGGTCCCATCCACCCATCTACAATCGAAGGAGGAGAGACTGACTCAGTCCCCAGACCTAGTCCAAGCCGGTTTAAGTGAGATGGTAAGGGACAGCAGGAAGGGGGCGTGATCTTCTGAAGCTCCTCCCACGCTCCTGGCCCACCTTTCCTAGCACACCACAGCGGCGGCCTGCAGCCTGGCAGACCCATGAAGTGACAGAGCACCTTGGCGCTGTGTCGGTGGCTGGCAGACGGGGCTCAAGTCATCTCTCAGCTGTGAGGCAAGGCTTATCTCTCTGTGCTGCTTTTCCTTGTCTGTAGAGTGAGGGTCATGAGGCTTCATGCCGTGGGCTCGTTATACCGTTAAGTGGGCTAATAGTAGCCCTGGGCGCGCAGGAAGTACCCAGGATGGTAGATGTGGCATCACCGCCATCAGCTCCGCCATCATTGCCACCATCACCTGGCCCTTCTTTCTGCACACGCTTAAATATTATGTAATTGGGACCTGTTTGTGTTCAGTGCTCCTTAAATCATCAGCATTTCCCCACGCCATCGGAAATTCCTCAAAAGCCTGATGTTAATAGCTCGTAATTGCACCTCATTTAGATGCGCCGGCATTTACCCACATCCGTCCGCTGCTGCCGTCAGATCCCCTGAGAATAGTGGCGCTTTCCCCACAAATACCATCGGAGGTGAATGTCCGGGATCAGCTTGCCAGAGTCTGTACCCACAGTGGGATCAGGATGGTGCGGGTAGTGAGTGGCCTTTCTAAGCGTTGGGATTTTTATCACCTAATTCATTTTCCAGAGTTGTTGCCCACAACCAGCAACCACCGGGAAGCCGTCTCTCACCAGAGCCCCTGGCACAAGCTCCTGCGTCCCATGGATGGAATCACAGAAATCGGAACCCTGGTGTCCTTCCCAGTATTCTGTCAGTTAGGATCCTAGGTTAGAGTCAGAGGCACTGGATGATCTCAGGGCTCTATAGTGTTACCCTGGCTAAGCGATGCTTCGGTGGGTAGAGACCAGAGCCAGGCAGGCAAGGACCACAGGAAGCCTGGAGGCTCCCACCTGCCGGCGCTCACAGAGGAAGCGGCTTCCCTTGGCCAAGCTTTCTTGGCCTGCACAGTAGACTGATCGATATCCCACAGACTTGGTCAGGAGCAGGGCAGAGCTCCTGTGGCCTGGACAGGTGCCCAAGGGTCACCTGAAGCTGTCTCCCAGGGATTCTCCGGAGATTGTTAGCGGCTAGAGGAGGGAAGACTTTAGAGGCTTTCAAACAACAGAAGAGGCAGAGCCGGAGAAAGCAAAAGGCAGCTGTCTTAGGCCAATGGCAGGAAGCACAGGGCCAACAGCAGGCAGCCCCGCCCCGTGTGGGTGGGGCCATTCGGAGGGGCGGGGATCTCAGGCCAGTGAATTTATTATCGTATTTTATTTATTATTTTAAGATGTGTCTATTTTTATGTTTACTTATTCAGTTTTTAAGATAAGTTCTCAGTCTGTAGCCAGGGCTGACCTGGAACTCACTACGTAGCTCGGGCTGGCCTCAAACTCTCGATCCTCTCCGAGGGCTCAGATTACAGGGACTGCCACCCCTGGGACAGCAGTGTTTCAGAGATATAAATCGGACCACCGCGAGGTGAGGTGAATCCGATCCACAGCCCCCAGGCTCCCTGGGTAGCTGGCAGGCAATTCTATCATCCCAGATCCAGGCCCCAGACCTGGGTGGGCTCAGCACAGACCACCACAGGCCTCAGTACTCCTGTTCTCTCTCTCTGGGAACAAAAAGTTTCCCAGGTCGGCAGCTCCAAGGTGCCAAGCTCAGCTCTTGGCACGGCACGCTTCACCCTCTTTCCCGATGCTCACGGGTTCCCGGCCTTGCCCTTCTACCTAGTGAGCTTCTGCCGGAGCAGAGACCGGGTGCATCTCCCAAGCGGTGCTTGTGTCCCGGAACAGGGGAGAAATGGTACTGGGGATGGTTCCAGAAGGAAAGTGGGAGGAATGATGTCATTCACTTTTGGTGATTAAACAAAAGAGGCTTCCTGGGGGCTTCTCAGGTTTCGGGTCTTCTTAGCCTGGGATCCAGGAGGCTTCTGGGTAGCTACAGCCAAAGGGAGGTTGCCAGCCTCCTCTTCTTGCTCTGCCCTGAGATCATCAGGCCTGGCTTCTCATGGGCTTTACTCTGCCATCTGGGAAATGGGCATAAACACCCTCCTGCACCCGTCTCAGCTCCTTCGGCGAGGCAGGACCCCACTCCCACCCCCAACCTGTAAGTGCTTGCATGTGTCTACCCTTTCAAGCCTAATCCACCGTGGGAGACATTTCTACTGGAGATGTTCCCACCCCTCGTGGTGTAACTTGTACGAACAGAGTCCAGGCAAAAAGTGGGCCCTGGAGAAGGAACTGATATAACTTTCCCAGCTCTCCACGACCCTTTCCTTCTGGATCATTCGCCTAAAGCCACCATAACCTTCCTAGCCTGGCTTCAGAGAAAGGTGGAATGTGCTGGGGACTGGGAGGGGCAGGAAGGGAGGAGCTATGGAGGCAGGCAGACCCGCCATAGGTTCCACCTCTCACCACCCTAACTCCGCCTCATTTTCTGTGAGCGCCGCAGCGACAATAGACAGAATGGGGCAGCTTTGGCCCATCCGCTTGTAGGTTGACCCTGGAAAGCACTGCCTCCTCTCTAGCGACTTCCTGCTACTGGGCTTCTCTGCTTTAATGAGGATAAGGGCAGCTCTGAATCCCTGCCTCGCCGTCAAGTGGAATGGGCCTGTTGTGTTAATAAGAATGTTATAAGTTAATAAGAATAAAAACAGAGCCCTAACATCAAAAGGGGGACGGGGAGCCAGGCCTCTAGATCCTGCCAGATCTGCGTTCCAACCCAAGTCAGCATCTGTTTTGCTATGTAACCTTGGACTAGGGCCTGCACCTCTCTGAGCTTTCCCTGACATCACCTAGGGGAGTCATAGACTCTGCTGCACAGGGAGGGTTTGTTCAACCAGTGACCCCAACACACTGACTCAGTGCTAGGTACGCTGTGGAGTCCGGGGACTGTCGCACCGGCGTCCATTGTCTGGGGGACTTTGTGCCCTGTCCCTTTCCAAGGTTTCTCGTTCTTGTTGTATCAGCCGCCCTGCCCTTTCCCCTAAAGCCGAGGCTGCCCACTGTGCACAGACTTGCCCACGGGAGGTCAGCTGTGCTTCTCGCCCCGCCGCCTCTTTCTAGCTCCCCATGGCTCTGGTGTGCCCTTCTGAGGCCCGCCTCACACCCCAACCCGGGCTCTGCCCCAAGTCTCACTCAGGGCCCCTCTTTCTCTTGTACCTGGGACCCTCCTAATGTCACTCTCCTCTCTAGTACCGGGGCTGCTCACATGACTGGTGGCTCCCTCTCCCACCAGGCCTCTGAGGAAGGCCGTCTTCTGAGGTGTCTCCCAAGGCAGGCATGGGGCCAGTGGGCTGATGCTTTGAGGAGAGGTGGGTCTGAAGTTTGCACAGCTCTGAGGAGTCTGCAGAGAACAGTCAAGCACTCAGTAGACAGGTCTGAAGGGAGGTCCGTGACAGAGAGGCTGGGGGACCTGGGCAGAGCCCCGGCCTTAGGACCTACGAGGTAGGTAACCTTCAGCCTAGTTTTTTAAAAAAAAATTTTTTTCCAATCTAGAAAATCAGGCAGAATAACAGTCTCTATTTCCCAGAGTTGCCATGGAAACAAAGGGACGTGATGTGTACACAGCCCCGAGTGGAGATCGCTCATCGCCATTCACAGCAGGAGGAGGCGGCCAAGATTTTTGACACTCAGGCAATTTGAGATTCCAAAATATCTGTGATTTTTCAGAGCTCAAGTCTCAGATTCGAGATGAAGGCACAGATCTCTTCATTTCAGCCTGTTTCTCTTCTGAGTCTGGGGGTGGCGGGACCCACAGCCACGAGTTCCCACACCTCCTCCACCCTCACCCCTACCCCCACCCCCATCCAGCCGCCCTGTTCCTGTCCCAGGCTGTCCGTGTGTGTCCATCATACGCTCGGCTCACTTCCCTCTTCCCACCATCCCGACCACTCCCGTCTCTGAACCATTTGGAGCCTCTCTGGTTAGATAAACTCTGTGACTCATACCCGGACCCCTCAGCGTCCCAGCCCCGCCTCTGAGACGTCCCTCTGCCATCAGGACCTCTGCTTCCCAGTGCCAGACCCACCCATGGAGTCATTCTGCCTCCTACTGTCCCTTCCCTCTCTTGCCCCTGACACACTGGTGCCTGCTGTGACCTGAGGTCCCCACGGTTCGCAGCTGACACTCCTCTCTGCTCCCGCAATAGCGTTAGTAGACAGGTCCACTCTGGCTTGAGTGTGAGTGTCCCCTCTAGAGATTCTGACAGTTCCCCCGTGGGGTGGTATCTGGGGACTAGACAGGTCCACTCTGTCTTGAGTGTGAGTGTCCCCTCTAGAGATTCTGACAGTTCCCCCGTGGGGTGGTATCTGGGGACTTGGATATGACATGAAGGGACAGAATCTTAGAAAAGGGACATAACCCGTCCCTGAGTCCTGGTCCTATTTCTGTTGTCCCAGTATCTGCTTAGCCAAATCAGACACAGGGCACGGGGCTCACCAGTCTTCGCCTCCCCTCCCTAACTGAGACCTCTTATTATCTCTGACACAAGGCCTGCTTGGGCTCCAACTCTTCCTACTCCAACCTCAGGAGCCCCTGCCTGACCACCAACATGGTTTCCATGTTTCAGGGCCCCTGGGCCTGTTCTGAGCTTGCATGACCCTCTTAGACCCCACATGTACAGTTGTGCATAGGGAAAAATGGACAGAGCTTGGGCCTGAAGACCCAGGGACTGACCATTGGAGGACTCTGACCCACAAAGGGAGGGCAGGGGAGTTCTCCCTGGGGAGGCAGGGGTCAGAGGTCAGGGCCAGTCTCCAGCTACATCCCTAGTGCAAAGCTGAGTAGGGACAGAATAGGAGAATCTCTCTCTCTCTCTCTCTCTCTCTCTCTCTCTCTCTCTCTCCTTTCTATTTTATTCTTCTTTTTTTATTTTATCTGAATGTGAGAATCTCAAGTTTAAAGCCTGATTTTCAGGCTATTAGGAAAACGTGCCTTGCCACACTGAAGAACTGAGCCTATGAAATGTAACAGGTTTGATTTGTGGCTTTTAATATCTAGTCTCTGGCCTGTGGCCTTCCCAGCTGGCTTGGACCAGTCGGCGCTGCTCTGGATAAGGAATCAGGCCCTGGGTTCAGTTATTCAACAGAACTGAAATTCTGGGCACACACGTCTTGGGTGCGTCAATCACAGGGACTGGACAACAGGAGGCTGTCTGCCTGAACTCATCTGCCCGTGAGATTCCATGATAGTGTCAGGATAGACAGTAACATGGGACAGGGATAGAGGTTCTCAGACAGGGAGAGCTGGCTGAACCCTCAGTGCGCTGAATAGAACATTCTAGAAAGAGGGAAGAGTCAATGCAAAGGCCCTGAGGTGAGAACAGCTCTTCTGTGTTAGGTCCAGCAACCCCCCCAACCCCCGTCAGCTGGGCCTGGCCACCCATTCTGTCCCCCTTCTCCTGTGGCTCTATATCCCACCGTCAACCATCTCCCTTGGCCCAGGCTTCTGTGACCCGGGTTGTTCCCACTGTAAGGATGCTTTTCCATACCCTCCAGGCAGAGACTCCTTACTCCTCAAGAGTGCTCAGTTCCCTGACCCTTGAGAACTGCTTCCGTGTCCCCAGTCTCCTGTGCCTCATCTGTGACCCGGGTATGGGGTTTTCCAGCTGGCTACTGCTGTTCCTCAAGCTGCGGGTGTACAGCGGGGCCTTTGCACATGCAGAGTCCCCTCCTGGACTCGTTTCCAGTGTCTTCTCCTCAGAGACATCCCCATATACCCTGTCCCTGCCCACCCCTTCTCTTGACTCTTTTCCTTCCAGGGCATAAGGGGTTGTTTGAGGACCACCTGTCTCCTGTGGGCTCCACATGCCACACGGAGGTTTAGTTTGCTTCTGTGTTCACAGCTGAAGCCTCAGAGCCCAGAGCAGTGGTAGCACACAGCAATGCCCAGGCTGAAGTGAAGGATGCCGGGAGGGAGGGAGAGCTCATACTGCCTTGCTCCGGGACTCCTCCTCCCTGCCCGCCAGCCATGGGGCAGCTGTCTGCACCCCAGTGCCAGGGCAGTCCAAGCGCATCATAGATGGCAGCCTGTGTCTTGGCTGCTCCCGCAGGAGCTGATGGATGCACATCTGGGCATCTCTGAGAGTCGGGGTTCAAAACTAAACCTCTCTCTGCTCCCTCTGTGTCATCTGCAGGTTCCCCCTGAGAGCCTGGGAGAATGGGTCTAGGCTGCTGGAGGGACCCACAGACCAGGGTGCTAGAAAGCCAGGAAGAAATGCAGTAAAGCAAAGGAGACACAGCCGCCCTGCCCGTGCAGAGGCTCAGAGTGGGGAAAGGGGGGCAGTTCAGTAGTGACGGGGGCGGATAGGCAGCAGTGCCCCCAGCCTGCCTGCCCCCCCCCCCGCCTGCCTGCCGCCAGGGCCACCACAGCACTCCAGAAGCTGGAGGGCAGTCTTCTCTCTCCTCTGTCACTTCTTCCTCCAGGAATCACAATTAACTGTCTGATGACATCACCAGGACAGCGTTACCAAGTACCCAGGAATAACTTTAGGCCTTCTGCACCTTCTCTGGGATGGACTGGCAGTCTCTCACACCACTCCCTGTTTTCCTGAGCACATCCAGCCAGCCACACCCTCATTTTTTTTTCTGCCAGAACAGCAGCGTCCTGCTCCTGACCCTCCCTCCCATCTGCTCATCCAAAAAGAACCTGGGTGCATCTAAAACCATTAGCATCTAACCTCTCAACATCACCCAGACCCACTGGCCTGTCCACTGACTCTTCACCGTCCTCCAAGTGGTCCTCCTTCCCACCCCAGGACTCTTCCCGAGTCCTCCGTGCACTCTCCTTTCTACCCCAGGGCCTTTGCACATGCTCTTCCTGCTTACTAGATCTCTCTGCTTCCTTGTTCCATTCTTCAGTTCTCAGCTTAATATCAGTTCCTAAAATCTCTTTCGAGGCAGGGCAGTGGTGGCACACGCCTTTAATCCCTGCACTTGGGAGGCAGAGGCAGGCAGGCGGATTTCTGAGTTTGAGGCCAGCCTGGTCTACAGAGAGAGAGAGTTCCAGGACAGCCAGGACTACACAGGGAAACCCTGTCTCAAAAAAAAAAAAAAAAAAACAAAAACAAAAACAAAAACAAAAACTCTTTCCCAGTTAGTCCTTCTCATTATTCCCCCCACCCCCACCGCCCCTTGTAGCCCTCCAAACACAGCAAGCCTGGCCCCATCCAGGTGTTGGTAAGATTTTTTTTTCCTTCAAAGCCCTTGTTTCTCTATTTCTTTTAAACTTGGTGTCCCAATAGCATAGACATGTTGTCTCAACTATTTATGTCTCCACACGAGGTACACATCTGTCACATAGTAGGTGCTCAGTAATGACCTGGATGTACAAGTGAGCCTTGAAATAGAAAAAAAGAAACACAAAAACAGCTTGTACACCCATAAATAGAACAGAAACAGCTCGGGGTGAAACATAGGGGAGGGTGTGTTTTTATTTTGGTTTATGTTTTATAATACAGCGTTTAATCAGAGCCGGTAATTACAGTTCCCTGTTCGGGTTTGTGCCACTTCGGCATTGCCCCTAGGGCAGGAAGCTTTTCCTATTGAGCTGACTTAGTGCGGGGCGCCCCGGGGAGCGTGAGTTGCTGAGTGTGGGGTTTAATTCTCAGAGATGCTAATTAGAGCTGCTCGCAGCCTGGCCGGCAGGCGGGGCTGCAGGAGGGAGCTGGGGAGGGGAACCTTCCTCCCTTTAGCGAGCCACCTGCTATAGCTGGCTCGCTCTCCTCTCAAGCTTCAGGTAGCCCAGAGGGCAGACCCTTTCCAAAGTCTGGAGCAAGGCGGCGGCCAAGGCCACCCCCCCCCCCCGCGCCACATCAGAGCATAGCTATAAGCCCAGTCAGCCCCCTCACCCGTAAAAGGGGAAGTTGGTACCTTCCTACCTCACAGCCCTCTAAAGCTCACAAGAGTGCTTAGACCAGACTGGGTACACAGCGCATGCTCAGCCTATCTTTCCCAAGACTTTAGGCTCCTCCCCCAAACCTTCTGCTAAAGAAGAGGGGCTCCTTTAGAAGGGTAGCTGAGGGCCACCTTTCTAAGTGGGAACCCTTGATCAGAGATTTGGTGACCTGGGGGAGTGATATGCAGAGACACCTGGGGAAGGGGACTCCAGTGCAAAGGCCCTGGGGTCAGTGCATGCTTGGTGCATTGAAGGGGCATGAAGACGCTGGGCTGGCTGGAGCTGAGTCACCGGGGTGGGGGTGGGGTGGGGTGAGCAGGATATAGACAGAGGTCAGGAAGTGGATGGAGTCGTGCCCTCCCTCCTCCTTTCCTCCCTTTTTTCCTGCCTTCCTTTTCCTTCCCACTTCCTTCTCCCAGCTTCTGCCCTCTTCCCTCCCTGACCTCCTTCTCTTCAAAGGTGATCTGAACTGCAAGTGTTTTGTTTTGTTTTGTTTTTTTCTCTTTGACCCTGTGTTACACAGCAGTCTAGAAGGAAGGCTGGGGATGAGAGACCTGCCTCAGGATGCGCTCCACACAGCACCACAGACAGCAGGGCTTGTGGCCCTGACCCCGCCTTGGTGGAAGGGGAAGGCTTTCACCGGCAGCCACAGGCTCAGTTCTGGGCGTGGTGCCAGGGCCTCGGAGCTCTAAAGGGCCTCGGGAAAATGTTTAAGGCCGGGAAAACAATTTATTTGCCTTCAAAATAAAAAGGGAGACCGTGAAGTTTGAAACTGATAAATGTTTAATCCAATGTCTACAAAGTATAACATCATCAAGCGGTCACTTTGCTCTCCAAGTCGGCTTTTGGAGACTTAAGTATAATTTGAATTTAATGTGGGCTCTGGGGCATCTTAATGTGTTTGAGCTGATGGGGGAGGAGCATCTGAAAGTGTCTGAGGCTGGATGGGGCTGGGGCTTAAAGTGCCCTCAAGGATGAGGGGAGGGGACAGTGGGGGAGCATCTCCCAGGATGCCAGGCTTTCCGCAAGAGGATGAGAACATTCTGGCACGACAGACATCGCTTGTCACTTAGAGTCATCATGGCTAGACTGGAGAGCGCAGACTGCACCTGGGGTCTAAGTGGACAGGGCAAGAGGAGGGTCTGTGCCACAAGTGTCCCCATCCCCGAGTCTCCCTCCAGCCATGCTGCCTCCTGGTCCTGCCTTCACAGGTTCCGCTGAAAGTCACCCTGACTCTAGCCTCCTGGTCCTGGGAGTCCTCCCTTGTGCTCGTGTGTCCTGTCTATTCCAGAGAAACCCCACATACTTCTCTGATAGCTCTGGAAGCGGTCAACTGTCTTCTTCCTCCACGGCCAGCCTGGGGCCAAAACATCCTTCGTATCCACGTAGGGGAAGTAACATGGCCGTGGGCTTGATGCGAGGGGGCAACCACTCTGTGCAGCCAGGAAGCTCCAGGCTTTCAAAGGGTCCTGAACTCCCCCATCTCCCCTTCCCAGGGTGCTCAGAGGGAAGCCTAGGGCTCTCTGTTGTGCCCACACACATCCCGTCTTCTGTGCAGAGCTACCCAGGTCTCTGCAAGGCAGTATCTGGGTTCTGGTTCCTCTTCTCCAAACTGCCCAGGCTTGCTGGGATAGTATCTCTCTGAGGCCCACTGTCCGCAAATCATAGCCTTGGTGACAAGTCGCATCTATTTTTTGGACTTCTCTTCCAAATGTGAATTGCCATGGAATCCTGGGGCAAAGGGTGGTGATGTCTGTTGGAATGTAAAGGGCTGGGAATGGTGGGATGGCTGGCCTCCACCGTCCTTGTCCTTGACTGTGTTTGGAGTCACCTAGGAGACACTCATCTCTGCATGTCTATGAGAGCGTTTGCAGAGAGGTTTCCATAATGGGGAAGACCCACTGTCTTAGTTTGTGTTCCTGTTGCTGTTTTATATATATATGAAATCACACACATATAATATATATCTCAAGCAACTTAAAGGAGACAGGGTTTATTCCATCACCGTGGAGAAGTCACAATGGCAGGAGTCGGGGGGAGCAGGTCACATTGTCACATTGCATGCATTGTCAAGAAGCAGAAGGTGACGAATCACTCAGCTTGCTTTCTACACTCTCATCCAGCCTAGGAACCCGTGTCTAGGGAATGGTGCCGCCCACAGTGGGGACATCCTTCCCATTTCCGTGAACAGCATCAAGATAATCCCCTACAGACATTCGACGGTTGGCATCACGGATCAAACGTCTCCCACTGCCATATCTCC
The DNA here is from genome assembly GCA_964023405.1 of Apodemus agrarius. Lineage (NCBI taxonomy): Eukaryota > Metazoa > Chordata > Mammalia > Rodentia > Muridae > Apodemus > Apodemus agrarius. Next base: position 25,149,307 of record OZ030009.1, on the reverse strand, counting down.
CCCTACCTCAGGATGGACTGTGTATCTTCCTCTGAACTGTCCTCCAAAATAAGCTTTATTCAGGTGGGCGGGGAGGGGCAGGGGAGAAAGTAGGGAGAGCTGACTCTGCTGAGTGACAGCAGACAAGTTACATACCCTTCGTCTTAATTGCACCTACTTCCTGGGACATTATAAAAGTTAGCCTTCCCAGCACATCCAAGGGCTGAGACTGCAGGCAGGCAGCCAATCCCCTGTAAGCGCCGGTGGCTGTGATGTGACGGCAGCTCCAGTACTTACTTGGCATGAGTGGCTGTCCTTCCCCGGGAACACTGGTGAACAGGTAGATAGGGGAGTGTGGTGCTGCGCTCCTGGAACCTGATCTGACTCAAGGCCCATTCCAAATGCAGGTCAGAGTCACGGGCCCCTGAGCTGTAACTGGGTGCCCTCTTAGGACATCAGAAGCTTGTCATATTTGAGGGGTTTGGGAATCCGGCTAAGAAAGGATGTCTATTAAGTTCCTCGGTAGTGGGTCTGGTCTCAGGAAAAAGCAGATGAGGCTGGCGATGAGGTTATCAGAATAGCGGAGGCGGCCGGTAACCCAGCCCTGTCACCTGGGAGCAGCCTCTAGTGTTGAGGCAAGGCCTGGGACAGTCCAAGCTGAGCCTTGTCCTCCGGGTGGACTACACCCCAGGCCGTGCCGCCTACCGCCTGTAGGTGGCGCTGCAGGCTCTCGCAAGAGCTCAGGGCAGGGCGGGGCGGGGCGGGGTGGGGCGGGCCTAGAGGTGGGAGGGGTCCAGGGGGGGAACTTAGGTGAAGGAGGGAGGTAAGATGCTAGAGAAGGAGGAAGAAATCGCTTTCTCACTCAGAGGACTGGAGGAGCAGCTCCAACAGTACCGACCTGGCCTTTCCCTCCTCCCGTCGTCCACTTACTTGTGGCTTCCTAGGACTCCACAGCCTGGCTCCCTGGACCCTCTGTGAGCGAGCCTGCCCACCACTGGCCAGGATCCACCTCTGCCCAGGGGTGCTGATGTGTGCTAACTTCCCCAGCCCTCCCCTGGCTCCCCCACATCTCCTCCAAGCTCAGCCCAGACACTCTATTTTGAAAGTCTCCTTCCAAATCCCCATGCTCAGGAACTGTCAGCCCTAGGCTCTTCCATTTCACACCTGGTCTCAGGAGCCTGGATGTCCCCAGACAGACACAGGGAGCTCGCCCTCTGGTGTCGTTGCTGGGCCAGTTCAGTGAATGGACTGGGAGCAGGGTGAAAAGGAAGAAGGAAGGAAGGAAGGAAGGAAGGAAGGAAGGAAGGAAGGAAGGAAGGAAGAAGGAACAGAGTGCCTACCCTGAGGTGGAGTTTGGGGGGGCTAGGGAGAACACAGAGGGGTCTTGGGAGGTTAGTGTACAGCCAGGAAGGTCCTTAAACTTCAAGATCCCAGTTTCCCCTGAGAAATCAGGGCACTGTCAGGAGCCTTTGTAGCCCCAGTGCTGGAGAAGCAGAGGCCATTTGGATGAAGCCTCCTTGGCCGGCCAGACCAGTGAATTCCACTCCAGTAAAAAGCCTTGTGTGAAAAACAAGGTGAATAGAATCTGAAGATAAGGAGATTGTCCTCTGGTCTCTCTCTCTCTCTCTCTCTCTCTCTCTCTCTCTCTCTCTCTCACACACACACACACACACACACACACACATTTCAAAACACACCATTTCAAAAAGAAGATAGAGCTGGTAGCAGCAGCCTATTATTCAAGTACTCAGGAAGCTGGTACAGGGGGACGGAGAGTTGCAGGCTGTCCATAGTTACACAGCGAGCCCTGTCTCAAATGCCAACTAAAAGGTGGAGGCTTGAGAGGAGGCAGCAGCCAGGTATGCAGTTGCCTCTGGGGTTCCTGCCCTTCCAGTGCCAGCGTGTAGGGCTCTGACTCCTCTGGTCACCAGGAAGCGTCTTGCCACATCAGGGTTCCCTAGTAGCAAGTACCTGAGCTCAGTCGAAAGAGCCTCAGGGTCAGTGGAAGCATCCTGCCTTCCAGATCCTCAGCTGACCTCTTCCTCAACATGGGCTGGTCTGAATGCTTCACCTGCCCTGCGGGGCTTCTCTTATCTATCCTCTCGTATCTCACAGACCAGAGCAGTAGCCCCCATTGTCTCAAACAAACAGTGGACCCTGCTGACCTCTCAGATGGAAGTTTTGAGTTGGAATCAAGTGTCCACCCTGCATCCAACCAACCAGTGGTGGGAGGCTCGGACTGCAGGGCATAGGGACACTTAGGGCTCACCGGGCAAGGATACACAGTGGCATCCACCAAGCCCGTGCCTTATGGGCGTGGCCAGTGACAGCTCAGCTCCGGGAAGGTCTCCAACAAAGTATTGTGTCTTCCTTGTGCCAATGGAATGTTGTTTCCTGCACTGCCACTAAGGAGGTGGGATTTCTTGGTCTGGCTCTCTGTTCTCTCTGGGCCTCAGTTTCCCACTCTGTAAATTTAAGGGGCAGTGAGGCTCCCAGTGTCCACTCTGTTTAGAGGCAGCCAGCATCCTCCTCCTCAAAGCTTATCATTCCTGTCCTCCTGATCCCTCTGTCCTTTGGAACAGGCTCTAGGGGTTGGCGGTTGTGATTTTTCTCTAAGAAAGGCTGAATCACTTCCCGGCCCCGCCCAGGCTCAGACTGTAGCTAAGAATAGGCAGGATCTGTGAGCAGCCTGTGGGAGACCTGGGTTGGTGGGGTCTCAACACTGCTGCAGAGCCATAGAACAGCTGCCCCCCCCCCGACTACCTCAGGACTGAGTCCCACTACCACAGAGTCACACCTGAGCCCCAGCCCAGCCCTGGCCACTTCTGTTCTGTGTGACTGGCTTTGCCACTCAGGAGTCTCCTGTCTGCCCACAGGGTTGGTGGAAACCTGGCCCCACACTTGCCCAGTCACCGAGATTCTTCTTTAGCCTCCTCTGTGTGTGAGGGAAGGATGCCCCAGATGCCTGGTTGTCTCTGTGCCCTGCTACAGATTCCTCAAGGGCGGGGTCTGGGCCAGGTTGTGTCTGGCATCCCCTAAGCTGACAGGGCATGGCGCTTTAGAACATCTGTTCCCTTCATAATTAGTTCTTCCAGCTCTTTACCTTCAGTGAGTCTCTCTCTCCCTCTCCCTCCCTCCTTCCCTCTCTCCCTCCTCTCTCTCTCTCCCTCCCTCCCTCCCACCTCTCTCTCTTTCTCTCTCTGTGTGTATTCATGCATATGCACACAGCTTTGGGGTGGACCTAGAAGACACCATCACCATCATGGTCTTTGTTGTGTCCCTGGAGAGCAGGTGAAAACAGGGTAGAAAAACAGCCAATGAACGCTTTCCAAGGGACTGGCAACATGGCTCAAGGGGTAAAGATGCTGGCTCCAGGCCTGGCCACTTGAGTGTGATTCTGAAATACTTGGAGTAGAAGGAAAGAGCCCCTACACACACACACACACACACACACACACACACACCACTGTAAATGTAAAAGAAAGAAGGAAAGAGAGAGAGAGAGAGAGAGAGAGAGAGAAAGAAAGAAAGAAAGAAAGAAAGAAAGAAAGAAAGAAAGAAAGCCAATTGACCCAGATAGATTCTCTTTGCCAGGAACCTGAGCTCCCCATAACTGGCTCTGTCCGGGTGGCCTCCCAGATGGTGGTCTGTATGGTGCTGCCGTCCCCACGAGGAAGGTGCCAGCCCTGTCTCATTTCATTCCCAGGACTTTTCCCTCTGAGGCTAGGCTGCCTGGCTATCCTTGGGTAGTCTGTGTCACTGTGAAAGCCCAGGTGCTGTTCTGCAGAATCCAGAGTTGCCTCCACTTGTTAATCGGCCTGTGCAATGCCCTGGTACAAGGCACTGAAGCCATTTGATGCTGTTAGGTTAGGTACTGTGGTCCAGGTGGGCCCTGCCACCCTCCCACATCACACACAGCAAAGAGAACATGCACAAGCCCAGACGCCCTGCACGCATGGGGTCACTGCCTTCTTCCTACCGCTCCAGGAGCATCTCGGCCTGCCAGACTCTGCAGTAAGCACAGGCTGAGCCAAGCATTGGGGTGGGTGTGGTGGGTTTCCCTTTCCAGGAACTCCAACAGGGAGCAGCCACTACGCCCATGAGGGATGGGAGCTCAGTGATATCCTGAGGGACACTCCACCATGGTGACCCAGTCAGGGCTGACTCTGCAGCCTAGTTTCCCATTCCAAAGCAGCTGGAATGTTCTCAGCATAAGTGGACTCTTAGAATCTGCTGGGTTTTCTGTTATTAGGCCATTCATGACATGAGGCAGACCCTTGATTGGTAGGGTGAACTTCTATTTCTCTGCCCCCCCCCTCAGATGACCAGTGGCTTATTGGCAGGCCTGGAGTTCCCAATGAGTATAAGTGGCTGTCTGTAGGTGTGCTCAAAAGTCTGTGATCCCCACACTTCAAGATAGAACCACTTATAGCAAGCGGGTAGAGGCAGGGTATCCCAAGCCTGTACCAGTGTTACACTGTAGACTTAGCCACCTCCACACATCCAAGGAAATGCTTATAAGTAGAGGACACAGAGGCTCGCCAGCCCTTCATCAACTAGTGTACCCAGGGAACACTGTTCTAGAGAGGTGTAGACACTGGCCTGGGTCACACAGCAAAGCCAAAGTAAGGGCCAGTGTCATTAGAGACCATAGAAATAGTTTCTGCAAAGTTCTAGGCCCTGCAAACAAGCTAGACAGACATTCCCTAACAGCTAAGATCTAAGTCAAAGGTAAGAAAAGAATGCTAATTTCTCATGAGTAATTTGGTGTGGGTCGCCGGGGCCTGGGGAGACTTCCTCGAGAGGGTTGGTAGCATCGCTGGTGGGAGCTCCAAGCAGAGAGGGCTGCATGGAGGGAGCCCTGAGCGCATAAGACATGGGGCAGGAAGAGCCATGTGCAGAAGACACCATGTGCATAGGAAGCCATGGGCAGAGGAACCAGCAGGCTGGGCCCGCAGACTAGTTAGTGGAGCAGTCATGGGGCCAGGGATCTGTGGGGAGAGGGCACAGGGTAGGCTATTGGAGGAGTGACTGCCACTCAGGACATCTGTCTGGATTCCAGGCTGGGTGAGGAGATGGTCCAAACAACAGAAAGCAGAGGCCAGGGGGACACGAAGACAAGAAGAAAGTCACCCTGGCCAGTGCTCATCATTTACTGCTTAAGGTCTCCGCGCCTGTCTGCTGATCTGTCAGGCGCCTGGGACAGGCCTGCAGGCCACAAAGCACCATCCCCACCATGCAGACAAGGACCCCAGGGCTGTTAAGGAACCTCTTGAGCCTCCCCTACCCCCAGACCATGAGGGAGAAGCAGATTTGTGTTCAAGTCTACTCCCCAAATGGTATTTCAATAGCCTTTGCCAGGTTGCCAGACAAATGGTAAAGGAAGATTCTCCCAGTGTTAGCTGTCTTCCACGACAAGATATCAGAGGCAAATAACTATAGAAAGGGGGCTTTGGAGACTCCAGCCCTTGACAGTTGGGTCTCATTTCTTTAGGCCTGTGGTGAGGCAGCCCAGCAGGGCATATGGTAGAGCCTCGGGGAAGAGGGAGAAAGTGGGAAAAATGGGTTCCCGAATCCCCTTCAAGGGCATGCTCCCAATGACCTAAAGACCTCCCATGAGGCCTGGCTTTTACAGGTTCTACCACCACCTCCTTAGAGGGGAGCTCCTGGGGAACAAGCCTTTATCACATCAGCCTTTGGGACCCCTCAAGTTACAACCATGTCACCTGTGTAATGCTAGTGCAGGCCTGACGTAGTAGTCTTCCATATGGATATACTACATTTGGTTGTCTCCAGTTTCTTTGGATAGCACAATAAAGCTATTGAGCACATACGAGTCTTTGTGTAGGCGAGAGCTCTCATTCCTCTAACAGGATAATGAGAACAATTACAGCTTTCACAATTGGGAGAAGTTACGATTTCTGTGTTTGTGATGACCTTGAGACGGGGAGAGAGGACAGAGCTCAGGTTGAGAGGGAGCTTTTGAAAGGTGATAAAGGCGTCCTGTCAAGAGTGTAAACAGAGATCTGATAGGAGTTACAAAGGAAGCCACAGGTCAGAGATTTGAACAATACACTTCACCAGATAATACCAAGGAATGATGAAGAATCCACTAAAAACATAGATACAGTTTCACCTTCAGTGAAATCCTAATAGACTTTCCCCCTCCTGTGTTGGTGACAGTCCCAGCAATAGGGCAGGAACTGTTTAATCACTCTGCATCCTCACTAACGCTTGGTGTCTTAGCCTTCAAGTTCTAGGTAAAGTGATGGCGAAGACTTTCTTATGTCTTTAGTCTCTCCCTCCCTCACCTCCAGCCCTAGCGAGCATTTTTGGGTGGATTATTTGTCATACATTGGCGTTATCTGGTGAAGCATATAGTTCAAACCTTTGATCTGCAGTTTTCTCTCTTACTCCTATCAGATCTCTGTTTACACTGTTGATACAACACATTTATCGCCTTTCAAACACTTCTTCTCAGTCCTCTCCTCTAAGGGTCATCGCATACACAGCAATTTTAACTTTTTCCAAAAACAAGTTTATCCGTTTGTCCTTGAATGGCTTACGACTTTGGTGTCCTGTCTCAGAAATTTGTGCCTAGCCTAAGACAACAAACATTTTCTTCTATGGTTTTGTTTTTTAAATATGTATTTATAATTGTGTACATTTATTTCTCTATTCAGTCCTTTGTGTCCGAGGGCGACTTGAGGGAGTCAGTGGGTTCGCTTCTTCCTCTGTGGGTTCTGGGGATTGGAGTCAGGTCGCTGGGCTTGCCCAGCAAATGCTGGTTACTCACTGAGCCATGTCTCTGGCTAGAGACTTTTGTGTTTACATTTATGTCTGTAACATATTTGAAATTAAGTTTTGGTTTATAGTGAGGTATAGATAAAAAAAAATCAAAACTTTTCTATCTGTGGTCCCCGATTTCTCTAACATCAGTTACTCTGTGACCTCATAGACTTGGTGCGCTGGAGCCACAGGGCTGTGCATCAGTTACTTTGTAACCGCATGGATTCTGCTGGAGCCACAGGTCTGCGCATCAGTTACTTTGTAACCAAATGGGCTCTGGAGCTACAAGGCTATGTAGGTTGTCCACCTCTTCTGGTGGGAGCTTTGTAAGTTGTTTTCCTCTTGCTTGTGGCCGATGAGAGCCATCTGTGTTCTCTCAGACCTCTGGCTCACTCTATACTATTCCATTTGACCGCAGAACACCAGCTCTTGCTTTTCTGATTTTTTTTTTTTTTCTGGATAGATCTCATCACTGGCTGTCGCCCTTATTCCTCTCTCCTTCCTGCTTATACTTTAACTTGCCATTATTTTCACTTTTGTAGTTTATTTACTTTCATTTCTTCTGCAGAAATCTGAGGTTATGATGGGACAGTGGTTTCTCTTTCCTAGCTCAGGTGTCTAGCACTCCCTTGGTCTCCTAAGCATGGCTTTGCGTCATTTCAACCACACCCATATGCTATCTTTCATTTTCACTTAGTTCAAAATGCCTTCCTGGGTCCCTCCCGGTTGGTTCCCAAGGCTCTCCACATTCCTGGGTGTAGCTGAGGCAGTGGCCCCTCCTTTTCTAGTGAGCCATGTCTGTGTGCCTCCGTCTCCCTGTTACATGAGTGACTCCCATGGAGTCTCTCAGCTCCGTTTCTCCTCTGATGGTCATCAGTGACACTTCTTTACCCTGAGTGAGAGAACAGACTGCCCCCAAGGTCCAAGTACTGAACTCAAGGTCAAAGCGGAGGTAGACTCAGAACCTCAGATCTGGACTCTGTCAGGAACTTTTCAACAGCCAGGGCACACAGGGATGTAGGAGAGGTTTTGCCCATCGGTGCCCACATGCCAGCTGAGAGCACCACACCCATTCTCTCTCTTACCTTTGTAACCACCCCTGGGGTAGGTACAGTTCAGTGAACAACTTACTGATATTTAAATTGAAGCACAGAGGAGGTACACTGTACCTGCAGGGAACTTCAAATTTTACCCGGAGGAACCTGTACGATCTGACTCCAGTTGGATCTGTCTCATCCAAGCCTGGGTCTTTTGTGACTTAGCCACCTGCCTCCCCTCAAATTGCCATCCCCAGCTCTGTTCCGATCTTGGGGGATTCAGGAGTGAGGAGGAGGCAGGAGAGAGAGACCCGGAAGAATGGGAGGAAGGCTGAGAGGAGGGAAGAGAGGAGAGGGCTTCTTACTTATGAAAATGCGTCTGACCTTTGCATGGTCACTCAACTGAGTCAGAAGGGGCCGGGCTTCTGTGACCGTCTTTAAGTCTAAATGCAGATTAATGGGGAAGAATCTGCCCAGCTAAGCTTGGAAAACACAAGATGAAATGGAGCTTATTAGGTCTGATAGTGGCAAGGGAAAGGCTGGGTCCAGGAATAGTGCACAGGGCCTGTCTAGCCAGACAATGGCCTGTGATCCTGTTTAGGGATCTGCATGGGCCTCCACTCAGGATAAACAAGCGGTTCAGGCAGGAGTCTAAAGGCATACCCTAGGGCTGGGGCTGGGGGCATGGTTCCATTGAGAAGGTACTTGCTTTGCAATTATGAGAATCCAAGGGCGACCCCCAGCACCCACACAAAGGGCAGGTGTGAGGCATGCTGATAGTCCTAGCCTTAGTGAGACAGAGGCTGGGGGGGGGGCGACATTTGGGGTTCACTGGCCAGTTAATGAGTGACTGTCTCAAAAACATGGTGGATATTTCCTGAGAGATACTACCCAAGGTTGTCCTGTGGCTTTCACACATACATACATACATACACACATACATACATACATACATACATACATACATCTGCACAGACACACACAGAGAGAGAGACAGACAGACATATTACACCCATAGCCTCATCTTGGGGTCCTCACAGCCCTGTGAGCAGGAGCTGTTTCCACCTCCAGTGTAAAGAAAAAGAAACTGAGGCCTGAAAAAGTCAAACTGCTTGCCTGAAGTGACAGAGCTTTCCGTCATGGGTTAGCCTCCCCACATGCTGTCCCTCTGTCCCTCTCTCAGGTGACCCAGTGCTTCTACTAGTGTGCTGAAGCAGGCTGAGGCCCAGAGAGAGCGCCTCTCCTCTCATGGCTCTGAGGGCTGAAACTCTGGGGTCAAGGTGCCCCGAGGCCAGGCTCTCTCTGAATGTTTCGATGTCAGCACTTTGTCCCGGCAGCTTCTGGTGGCTCCCGGGCAGTCCGTGGCTTGCAGGAGCATCTCCCTGTCTTCTTGTGTTCTCCTCCACCTTGCGCCTCCAACCTTTCTCCATGACAGTCCCATGTAAGGACGCCCATCCCGGCATTGAAGGTCCACCTGGGCCAGGGTGCTCTCACCTGGGAAGCCACACTTGCTCCACACCTGCAGTGTGACAGAGTCTAGGTGGCTCACTGTCGGGGATGGAAGAGAGGCTTCTCAAGCCCATGCGGCACCTCCTATGATGGGTCAGTGGACATCTGCTACAGAACAAGCAGCCTCAGCTGACACGGGACAGGAAAGCCAGAGGCAGCAGGTGATCAGGGCCGTGGAGGGGGACAGGAGGGAGGAGCGTTAGTGATGGAGACACGAGGACCCCAGAGGATGCTCATCCGAGACCAGTCATGGAGGAGCAAGTGATCTCGGGATTCCTGCGGCCACGTTGGCTCCATCAGCCTCAGCAGCTGCAGCCTGGACTGGGAGGAGAGGTCAAGGTGGCCCCTGGCAGTAGGGCTCCCAGTTAATATCACCAGCCTGGGTCCGGGTGGCACCTCTCCTGGTTCTTCAAGTTGAACTGACGCCTGAGATACCCACCCACTGTGTCACCCAGGCTCCCTTGTGGTCCCTGTGACCTCCCATGATCTGCACGGGGTTTTCTTAAACTTAGGCCCCTCTGTCATAAAGGCCAGTTCAGCTTCTTCAGGCCAGGCCTTGGCCCGCACCCCGTCAGCAGCCTTCCTCCAGGCAACGCCCTGTTGCCTGGCTGGCGGTGTAGCTTAGGCAGAATCCACATGGTGGCAGCGCCAGGGCTGGGGACACGGGGGGGGGGAGGGGGTAGAGGAAGTGGCCATATCCCCCAAGGCTCCACCCATTTGTGGGACCAAACCTCCAGGTCATCAAACATCAAGTCACTGGGGACACCCAGGCACCCCATCCCCCAGTCTCCATCCCATCCTTCCTGTCCCAGTGTCTGGCTTCCACCCATCTCTGGATGAAGGAGCACAGAGGAGGAGCACGGAGGAAGAGCACAGAGGAGGAGCACGGAGGAGAAGCACGGTTGGCTGCTCTAGAGCGCAGGCTGAGGTGAGAAACCAGGCTGCAGCCTCCTCTCCCCTGCTGGCGTGGAGGTGACCCAGACAGCGTCTCACCTGGGGTGACTATGGCTGCACCTCACTCGCATCTAGGTGTTACTTACATGACTAACACGGGAAGGTGGGGTTGTATCCTTCCTCCACCTACAGCGATCCCGGCTGCCTCTTAACAGCGACGGCGCGACGTGAAGTAATTACATTTTACAAAGCTTTCTTTCTTTTTCTTTTTTTTTTTAATACTTCAATAAATACTGCCTAGGAAAATCCATTGACATTTTCGCTACTTAAGTCATAATAACTGGCCTTATAAATCTAAAGCATCCCTCTAAATCTAAAATTAAATGTCCAGGTTTCAGTGTATTTAGGACACTTAATTACTGAAGTACAGGGACATAAACACTCCTAATCTGTTTACCCTGAGCTTAATTCCATCTTTAAGGCACGCTATTCTTCATACTGTGTGCTAGAGTGACGGGGTGAAGGAGCTCTGAATTTTGGGACGTTTGCCAAGTGCTGTGGACACTATCCACCTTCATGCCACTCTGCAAAGCTGACTGAGATTCCCTGGGTCTGTCCCCCTCTCTCCTGTGGGTCATCTCACCGCCAGAGCCCGAAGACAGGGGGATCCAAGCAACCTTCGGCTAGACGATTCCCGAGTGAGCATCTTCAGGCGTGGCTCCGCCGCTGCCCGGCATGGTCATCCACTGCAGTAGCCACAGGACATTGACACAGTCAGTGGTGGAGACGGCCACCGCTGCAGGCCAGGAGGGTGGACAGGGCAGATGTGAGTGACGTAAGAGGCTTGCCACCTGCCCGTGAAGTGTCCCCGCCCATGGGGTGTACGAATGTTGGTGAACCTGTGCAATCCTACTGACCTATTTGCCCACTGGGCCACAATAGCACCTGGTCAAGATGAGCTCAGGAGGCTTCGCAGTCACCTGGGACCTAAGGTCAGGCTGTCCTCACTGGGCCCAGTGACTCAGGTGGAGGGGCTTCTCAGGGGAGAGTTGTTGGTGGAAGAGGTGGTGCTCTCTGTATGGCTGTGTGCCAAAGCTGGACCTCCGGCTGGAGAGAGCTGGGCAGCTGGTCATGTGTGTGTGTGTGGGGGGGTGTACATGAAGTCAGATCCCAGCATGCACTTCAGGTTGCTCACAAGTGCCTGGAACTCCAGCTCCAGGGGCTCTAGCGCCCTCTTCTGGTCTCCATAAATGCTACACTCAGATGCATGTACCCCCCACATACTCATGCACACAAATACTTACATGTAATAAAATAGATCTTAAAAAATAAAGCCAGGCTTCTGCCCCCACCTCGCAAACCTCCCTGTCTTCACTGATTGGAGAGATGGCTTCCACCAGCCCGACAACATAAGACTTAGGCTCCAGCACAGCCTGGGCTCTGGCCTTCTGTAGCCCGGGACCCACTCAGCTTTATGAGTTACTCAGAAGGTGGCGTTGGGCCATGCACCTGATTACATTCCCTTCCTCAAAGACCCTGCCTTGGCCACAAGGCCTTCAGGGTCACGTGAGGAGCATCCAAGGACTGGTTCTGTGCACCCCTCAGGGCTGGGAAGGAAAGGAATCTGGCTGTAGAGTCCGAGTGTTGCATCCACCATTTTCAGAAGATGCTCAAGATTGGGCCTGGGAACTGTGGACATCCGCTCATCAAAGGATGGGTGGGGACAGTCATTGCCCCGACCTGAGATGACAGCCTCTTCCTCCTGTGCCTCCCAGCCTGCTGTATGTAATCTTTCCCTTGAGTATAGCCCCATGATATTGGGAAGTCCCCAAGTATGCCCTGTGCAGTCAGCTGAAAGGAGAGATCTAAGCGACTCTGGAAACGTCATCTTCTCTGCTGGGGTGGGACTTTCCAGTGGTGTGGCAGCTTTTGGGGTCACCCATATTCCTGTAAATAACCCTTCACCCATCCTCTTTAAACAACCCAATAGACCCATTGGGTCCCCAGGCTGGGGGGTGTTGGTTTGGCGTTGGTGCTCTGTAAGGAGTGGGAGGTGCTTGCTCACATCTCCTCAGTGGAAGAATCACCACAGGGCACCTTCATTCACTCTGCCACAGAGATGGATCTGTGGGCTGTGGGTCTGTGAGGACATGGACTTCCCCCATGGAGTTGGAATGAGGAGTCTGAGCCAGTGGTAATTCAGGGCCCCTGACCTGTAGGAAACACCATCGCTCAGTGCCAGGAGCCAGAGGCGTTCTTGTTCAGCAAAATGCAAATCCGTTCTGCCCCCTGCTGAGTTATGCCAATTAGTGCTAACTTCCCTGTCCCTCCTTGTCGCTGCTACAAAGAATATCGGCACCTTTATGTTGCTCATGTGTTTGTAGTAGATTTTGCTCCTATCTCTCCCCATCACCCCCCCCCCCGTCCTCTTCTGTGTTCCTCCCTTTCCAGTCTCAGGTCTTGGTGTGTGTGTGGAGTGGGGGAGGGGGGGAGTTGTGACCCGATGGGTCTAATTAGCACTGCTCCCAGGAGTGTGTGCGAGGGGTTATTTATAGGAACATGGCAACGGGTGTATAATTAATAAGTGATAGTACAAACTTAAAGTAAGGGTCATAAAGCCAGAGGAGATGGCTTAGCACTTGCCACGGGAGACTGAGGACCGGAGATTGGATCCCTAGGACCCAACTGGAGGCCAATGTTGGTAATTTCAGCTCAGCTACAGAAAAGAAGGGAGACAGAGCCGGGAGAACCTCTGAGGAGCCGCGGGGATGTGTGGGGGTGGGGTGGGGTGGGGACAGGGCAGTCGGCCCATCCTGGGATGCGCAGTAGCAGAGACAAGAGAGACCCTGCCTCAAAGGGTAGGAGGAGAAGACACTCCTGGAAGTCATCTTCCTCTCAGTGCCACTTGTGTTTGGTGGCACATGAGAGCTGTCACACAGAGACACATATACATATACACAGAAATAAATACAATTTGCAAGGCTTAAAAAAGAAAAGCAAACAAAAGAAAACAACAACAAACCACATCAGCATCTACTGCCGCAAGCGCCAACACTTTCTGCCCACCCTGAGTCGAGTCCCCACTCCCAGTTTTGGAACCGAATCCTTGTCCCACCCCTCCTTCAGGAAACCTAATCTCTGGTGCTGTGAGGCCCTGATACTCTTCCCCAGATATCCTTCGGGTACTCAGGCCCAACGCAGAAGAACCAATCAGCTCTATCGCTGTCCCTGCCTGCAGGAAATGTTGTGTGCCCTAAGCAGAGCGCATGACCAAAGTTAGGCCCGTCAGCATCCCCACCAGCATCCCCATCATCACCATCCCCACCAACATCCCCATCATCAGCATCCCCATTATCAGCATCCCCACCAGCATCCCCACCAGTATTCCCACCATTAGCATTCCCATCATCAGCATCCCCATCATCAGCATCCCCATCATCACCATCCCCTCCAGCATCCCCATCATCAGCATCCCCACCATCAGCATCCCCATCATCAGCATCCCCATCATCACCATCCCCTCCAGCATCCCCATCATCAGCATCCCCACCATCAGCATCCCCATCATCAGCATCCCCATCATAACCATCCCCTCCAGCATCCCCATCATCAGCATCCCCATCATCAGCATCCCCACCAGCACCCCTCCCCCGGCCTTTCCTAAGTTGCTCTTTAGAAGCATACATAGCTCCTTGTCTCTCTGGAGTCACTGGTTGGGATGACAGCAGTCTGACGCTTCTATGGGTCCCCTTGTCCCTCTCCTGTGCTGCCCGATGAAGAAGTCCAAGGGCCTAAAGAGGAGTGCACACACTCCACAGGGAAGATAAAGAGGTCAGGAGGTGCGGGGACACAGCTGGAGCCCCTGAATCCAGCTGTGTCCACAGCTGGCTTCCTTTCTATAAGACACTACTCTCCCTTCTGGGCCCCTGTCATCATGATTTTCCTGGCGTGATGGGCTGTACCCTTGAACCGTGGGCCCAAACCCCTCCTTCCTTAAAATGCTGTTATCAAGTGTGGAAAAGATTACGCAGGAGGTTGTGGGACCGTGTAAGGCAGTCTGTGGCCTGGTTGACTGAGACTTACTCCGGAGGCTCAGTAGAATATTCTACAAGGGACGGAACCAGAGAGCAGTGCTCCCAGATACTCAGGCTCCTGACACCAACTCCATACTCCTCAACTCTATAAACCTGGGGCCATCAGTCACGTGGGGCCACGCCCCTAGTGTTCTGACTGGACGCCACACACCCCGCCCCCAGACACCTGGCTGCAGCAAGGTTTTCCCCGCCCCACAGTTACCTGGCAACAGCCAGGTAACAACTCCGGCCCACTATAAAAGGGGCTGCCAGGCCCCTCCTCGCTCTCTTGTCCTTACGCTCTTGTCCCCCTGCCCCACTCTCTCCCCATTCTTCTCCCCTCTTTCCATGTGGTCATGGCCAGCTCTCACCCCCTATCTTTTCTTTCTCTCTTTACTTCTCTCTTTTTCTCTTCCTACTTCTCTATAATAAAGCTTTGAAACCATGGACTGTCTCCTCTCCTCAAAACCCCGGCTGTGGAGGAGCATGGAACAGGCCTCAGCGTCTCTATGCACCGGAAAGGACACGAGATCCTTTTGCCCAGCCAGGCTTCCTCTACAGGTACCCAGAACGTCCCGGCCTCCCCGCCAGGATGCCGTCCCCGCTAGCCGGGCCAGCTTCCCTCAGCAGGCACACGGGCACCCGCCATCCCCATATGGGTACACATCCCCCCCCCCCCGCTCGTTTTCTGTACAGGAGGTTGCAGATCCTTTAAAAGGTGGGGTATGGCGTGAGGTAGCAGGTGTGGGGCACGTGCTACTCAAAGGCATATCAATCGAAACTTCGACTCTTTATCTCCCGGCTTTCTGGTCGCCAGGGTGCCTCTGTTCTGATGGACTAAAGCAAGAGTCACGTGACCATAGACTGCCACCTCTGACAACATGAGCCCAGACAAACCGTTCTTACTTTTAAGTTATTTATCTCAGGCATTTTGTCATAGAGGAATGAAACAGACTAGAATTATGCCTAAATAAGCCTTGTAAGACCAGCCGAGGCTCAGGAGGCACACACAGACTTCCAGAACAAACAGGATCCCGAGGCCAAAGACCGGCTCTGACTTCTACTGGGTCTCTTGCCTGCAGAATGACCAGAAGAAGCTCCTCCCTTTCCTCAGGGATGTCAGCCTTCACCAGTGGTCCCAGTGGTCCCCAACTCCAGATGCTGGGCCAGGAACAGAAGAGCCTGGAAGGCAGCAGGAGCCAGAGCTGGAAGGCTTCTGCTTCCCGGAGACAGAGGACTCTGAACTGCTTTATACTAAAGGGGGAAATGCAGGCCGATGTCTCTGAAGCACGGAACAGCATTCACCGGGTGATTAAATGCCATGATGCACATCTGCCAGGGCTCCAGGTGTGAGCACATCTGCCAGGGCTCAAGGGAAATGCTGAGCCAGGTGCAGGCGCAGCAGGCTGGGGCAGTTGGGAGGAGCCGGTGTCGGGCCAGACATGTCCTCTCTTCAGGGAGTAATTTAGGACGGGCTTCTCCACCTCTCAGGGCCAGGGTTTCATCTCCCTCTGTGAAACAGGATGGTCCCTGGGGAAGGGCAGCCAGCCCAGTGCCCACACAGCCACGGCAACCCTGGAAGAGGCAGCGTGCACACTGGGGGCTGGAATCCGCCTGGTCTTCAGGCCAGGCTGCTGACACCCTCCTTCGAGGCAAGAGGGGAGAAGGCTGAGCTGAACTGGGGCTCCTGCCCCTGTACAGCTCTTTCCTGTCATGTCTGCCTTCCGCTTCACAGGAAGTGAGAGGTCAACCTTGGGTGGTCGGTCCTCAGGAACTGTCCTCCTTAAATTTGACTGAAGCTGAGCCGGGCGGTGGTGTCACACGCCTGTAATCCCAGCACTTGGGAGGCAGAGGCAGGTGGATTTCTGAGCTCGAGGTGAGCCTGGGCTACAGAGTGAGTTCCAGAACAGCCAGGGCTACACAGAGAAACCCTGTCTCGAGAAACAAACAAACAAACAAACAAACAAACAAAAAATATGATGGAAGCTCTTCCTTTTTCTTCAGCCATGTTTCCTGGGAGCTTCCAGGTACAGCCTGCTCAGGACACTGAAGACCCAGGTTCATAGTGAGGATGGGCCTCTGCTCCTGTAGCAGTCTCTTGGCGGTGTGTGTGTGTGTGTGTGTGTGTGTGTGTGTGTGTAAGGGCTTGGGGCCATCTTTCGGATGTCCTTAATAAGCCCACTGGGGAAATGTCCACTAGCTGCCAAGACTCAGGCAGTGTGGAGTGAACAGTAACCCCCATCTGAGATCCTGAGACCACACAGTGGCTGTCAGAGCAACTGGCCAGTTTAGTCACACGGGTGTGTGATACTACCCCACCCATTCGGAACTCACTGGGTCACCTGAGACAGGGTGTGGTGGGGCTCCCTGAGTCTTCTGCGCCTGCCTCCCTCCCCTCCCCCGCCGCATTTCTCCTTGCCACTAATAAAAGTATTTTTAATTATAATTCTCATCTGGAAGCAGGTCTCTGCCACAGATAGTAAAAATGAGGTTCTGCTTTTACTGTCCCCTCCCCTCCACCCCCCTGGTAATGTCAGTGGGAGACAAGAGTTAAGAGGAATCCCCACTCCAGGGACCCCATGAGACTCAGGTGTGGACGGGCTGAGGGGACCTGTGGGGAAGGGAGCTGCTCTGCTGGGCTGTGCTGCCAGGAGCAGGGGCCTGCAGGGTGAGCGGCGCTCAGACAGGTTGGCAACAGAGCAAAATGGGGGTTCTTGTGGATGGATATTGGGGTACAGTGTCATGTCTACCACAGAGCTCATAGCCGGGGCCTGCAGCTTGTGCCCCTCCCCCCACACACACTTCCTGGCTTGATTCTCCTTGTCCAGCTCCTTCGCTCACCTGGGGTCTGAGCAGTGAGGACAGCGCCAGGTCAGATTAGTACCCGTGCATCAAGTCAGGTGAGGGGTGGGTGGACCCAGATCTCAGGGACTTCCTGTCATGTGAGACTTAATGTGCTAAAGCCATGATTGGCATCCCAGCAGGGGGCCTTGTGACCCTCCAGGCAGGGGTCGGAGAACCTGCTTGGTGGGTGCTTTTGCCTAATGCTCTGCCCTGTCACCCCTCCTGAGGCTGCTGATAGTGACCCGCAGGCGGCCCACTAGTGGGTCACACTGCCCAGGGCTGGACTGGGTGCTGACGAATGCTACAGCGCTGGGGGCAGGTCTCCTCAGCTTCTTCCGGTCTCCTGGTCCTCTTCCAGCTCAGTCAGCAAAGGCTTCCTGGCTCTCTGAGACGAAATCGCCGATGGAGGGGGTTGTCCTTGCGCCTCGTCAATTCTTCCACCACAAACAGTTTCAAACTTCGTATGAGTTGTCACTGGCCGGGAGTTTGGAGGAGAATCCCACCTGTGATGGAGTGTCCCCACCACCCAGGGGCCAAGAGAGAGCGAACCGGACAGCATGCTAGAGAAGGGTTAAGAACCTTAGGCTCTGAGTATGTCTAAGTTCTGATTTTTATTTTTGCTTTTGAGACAAGATCTCACGTAGCCCAGGCTAACCTCAGACTTCCTATGTAGCCAAGGATGACCTTGCATTCAGTGCTGGGATTATATACAACATGTCCGCCAGGCCAGGCTCATCCCACCCTAGTTAGAACAGTGTCCCTTTTAGAGTGCCTGTGTTTAATGGCCTGAGAGAGTTCCCAGCATTAACATGCAGCCTCTGGGCTGATTTGAGCCCACTCCGGCATGCCCCTGCCTCCAGCCTCTCACCCCATCACCCTTAGTTCTTGATCCCTCAATTATGGAAATAAAAATGCACCTAATTTTCAGGTCCGTGAAGCGGCCGGGTTCGGAGCCAGCGGTGGCCCTGCCTTGCTTCGTCAGCCCCTTAATATGGCTCTGACACTCAATTTAGTTTTCAATTCTTTTCTCGCCAGAAATGATGATTGCGTTTCCCACTTAAGTATCAGGTCCGCAGTGGGGCTTTCTCACAGGGTGGGTGAGTGGGAGCCCCGGAGGCATTTCCCCTGGTCTTCAGTGAGAGTGCTGCTGGGGACCCTGGGCGACTAGGGGCCCCTTTGAAGTCACCTGCCTTCCCCTCACCTCAAGATCTTTGATCTTTGAGAGCCATGGTCTCTGGGAGGGTATATAGGGGAACAAGTTGGTTCAATGGAGTAGAAGGGACTTCCTCATTGTACAGATGGGGAAACTGAGTCCTAAGGAGGGGCAAGTGATTTTTTTTTTTTTTTATGAGGGAGTAGGTGGAGGGAGGCATGTGGTCACCAGCCTGGTCTCCTATCAGGACAGAGTGACTATCAAGGACATAGGGACATTCAAGGGACAAACGAACCAGCCATCAAGTGTGGGAATGAGACGCACTCGTCTCCTGGCCCCTGTGAGGTGGTTGTGTGAATGGATGGGGATAGTTGTGGGAATTCAGGGAGGGAGGAACTGGGTGGCCGGGGGTCAGGGGGTCAGGGGGTCAGAGGGTCAGGGAGTCAAGGAGTCAGGGGGTCAGGGGGTCAAGGAGTCAGGGGGTTAGGGGGTCAAGGAGTCAGGGGGTCAGGGGTCGGGGGTCAGGGGGTCAGGGGGTCAGGGGGTCAGGGAGTCAGGGGGTCAAGGGGTCAGGGGGTCAGGGGGTCGGGGGAGACACAGAGAGCAGGTCAGCAGCCCAGGGCTGTTCAAGGACATGGCACACAAACTGTCTTCTAAGGGGTAGATAGGAGTGTGCCCAGCACTGAAGGCTGAAAAGGGGCAGGAAGGTGTGCAGGAAGGCCTGGATTGTTAGACAGTGTTCTGTCGGGTGGGCCATCGGTGAAGGAGTCGTCTCCACAAGCAGAGACACCATCAGGAAATGTCCCTTACCTTCTCTGGCCACCATCTCTCTGTATGCCCACCTCAGGCAGGGCCCCACGGGGTAGTGTCCACTGATCTCTCTGCATGCCCACCTCAGGCAGGGCCCCACGGGGTAGTGTCCCCTGATCTCTCTGTATGCCCACCTCAGGCAGGGCCCCACGGGGTAGTGTCCCCTGACCTCTCTGTCCTGCTGGGAAGGTGATACTCACTTGGCACAGGACAGGCTCCTGGAGGCAGGAAGTATGGACTCCCAGATTCTACCAGATGCTGAGGAGTGGGTGGGGCCTCTCTCTCTCTCTCTCTCTCTCTCTCTCTCTCTCTCTCATTTTCTGTCTTATAAAATATTTTTTCCTTTTTTTATTAGATATATTCTTTATTTACATTTCAAATGTTGTCCCCTTTCCTGGTTCCCCCTCCCCCGAAAATCCTGTAAGTCATCTCCCCTCCCCCTGTTCTCCAATCAACCCTCTCCTGCATCCCTGTCCTGGTATTTTCCTACACTGCGGCATGGAGACTTTCCAGGACCAAGGGCCTCTTCTCCCTTTGAAGTCCAACACGGCCATCCTCTGCTGCCTATGTGTCTGGAGCCATGGGTAACTCCATGTGTACTCTTTGGTTGATGGTTTTGTCCCTGGAAGCTCTGAGAGTACTGGGTGGCTCATAAGGGTGAGGTCTTTCTCACTGGAGACATATCTTGTAGACAGCAGGTGACCTGGGAGGGACAGCAGGGACCAGAGAACCAGTGGAGCAGCCTAGGATGGCCAACAGGAGGCTTTGAGGCAGACATGGGTAAACTAGCCCCACCTCGTGCCCGTCTCTACCCTGATTTCCCACCCCTCCCCAAATGCCTCAGAGACAGAGCACCGGAGAACACTCTCCCGGTCATGAAGATGCATGGTGGAGTTGTCAGGAGCCCAGATTGGTAGAGCAACTGTCTCCTGATCACACAACAGAGAAGCAAAATCCAGGAGGAAAAGGCAGCCCAGAGAGGTTAAATGTCTCTCTCAGGGTCACACAGCCATTAGGGGGCCAAGCCAGCACTTGAACCCCATCTTACACTTCAGTCTCTGCTCATCCCTGAAAGCCCTGCTGCTCTGAATTGGCAGCAGGGAGTCGCGCATATCTCAGCCGATTGTGGACACCTCTAGAAGGCCATTTGCAGCCTTATATTGTCATGCCCGTGTGACTAGGAGGGGGTAGGGTAGGGGTGTGTAGCCGTTACACACAGCAGTGTGGTAGCCTGTGGCTGAGGATGTAGAGACCTGGCCATAGTTGCCTGGCTCCAGCGTTCAGGTCTGTGGGACTAGAGTCAGTGCCTTAACCTCTCTGTGCCATGCTCCACTTGCTATAAGATGGGGGGGGGGGAGCCCCTGTCTGCTAGAGCTGTCAAATATTAAGTGTGTTAGTGTGTGCTTCCAAGGGGCCTGGCTCACCTTGTTATGTAAATGACACAGAAACTGTCTTGGGTGGGTGCGAGTGCTCAGGGGGATCGAGAGAGCGGGCTGTCAGTGAAGCTTGCTGCACAGGCGTGAGGACCCGCTAGATCCCTAGTGGGAAAGCCAGGTGGCCGAGCTACTGCAATCCCAGCGCCAGAGAGGCCGAGGCAGGAGCATCCCTGGAACCCGCTGCAGAGTCGGCCAGGCGCCTGCATAGCTTGTCTCAGACAGACAAGCAAACAAACAAGGTAGGGCGGGTGAGGGGGCTGTGGGTGCCGCTGCCGGCTGCCAGCTCTGCCAGGCGGAGTGCAGTTCCTGGGATCCTCATGGCGGACGCACAGAGGCAACTCCTTCAAGTTGTTCCCCGCCCCCACCACAGGCGCTGAGGCACTTGTCCCGCCCTCAAACACAAACGGAAAGAAATTCAAAATGTTCAAAGATGAACACAACATCAACAGGCTGGAAGGCCCCTGAGGAACAACCTCAAGGTTGAGCTTTCACACACACACACACACACACACACACACACACACTAACAGGCACCTGCACTATCACACACCCACACACATGCACATGCACAAACATGTGCATACACATGCACCCATGTGCCTTAACACACACAGGTGCATACACAGGAGCACACATGCCTTAACACACACAATCACACACATACTAATACATACCTGCACTAGCAAACACATACACTGATACACACATGTGCACTAACATGCACAATCACACATACACTAATACACACCTGCACTAGCATACACATACACATGCACTAACACACAATCACACATATGTACTAACACACATGTGCACTAACACATAGGCACATACACTGACACACATGTAACACACACACACATGCATGCACTAGCACATACCCCTGCCTGCCCCCATGTGTGCACAGAGACTGCTCTGGGCTAGGCAAGCTCTCATTTGCAGTCAGATGTCTAAAGAGCTGATACTCAGTTCAGGCTGGAGAGCTCGCCAACGCTTAGAAAGTCCCGAGTTTGATTCTCAATTCCTCAACAGTCCTAAGACCCCACAGGCCTAACTCCGAGGCCCTTCCTCAGGCTCTGCTCTGGTCAGGCAGGAGCTAAGCCACGCAGGGACCCCTGTGAGAACAGGATTATAGGAGCATGACGGTAGTGTTTCTGGCCATGACTCTAAACCAGCCACGATGTTCAGGAAAGGAGGGACAGCATGTGCGTTCCCTCTATCACTGGTAGAGCTGCCGTTGGAGGACGGGCTTGTGGCCTGTGGATCCCACGGCCCCCAGGACTAGCCTGGGAGAGCCTTCCTTCCTCAGAGGGGTGCTCAGCCCCACACTCCCCAATGGCAAGCAGGACTCTCCATGGGAAGGGGAGGCAGGGCATCCGGGGAGTCCTTGCAGGGATCTAGGAGTTGGGGGGACTCTCACACTTTAAATGACTAGGCAACAGTGTGACCCAATGGTGAACAGCTCTCTGTGTTGGTCACCATCTTCTAAAGGGGACTGAGGCTCACCTAAAGTTGACTCAGGAGCCTGAGCCCCCAGATAAGTGGGGAGTCGGGAAATGAGCCCAGGTCTGACCCAAAGCCCTGTAGCCTTACCCAGACCCTCAGGAGCCGCCGCATCGACCCTTTGGCCTTGGGAGCTGCCACACCCGCAGTGGCTCAGTGATCCCGGCAGCTGCTCTTTGTTTGACCCCGTGGAGCCTCCCAGTGGTTCTACTTGCCTTGGGGCCTTGGAGATCAATTTTATACCCTCCGTGAAGGAGGGTAATCCCACGCACAGGATGCAAGGTTTCTCTACCTTGGAAGTCTTTCTTAATTACTAGCACCATGGTGATGACAGGGATTACAGGCTCAGCTGAACAGCAGGGTAGATTATGTTACCAAGAAAGTTCAAATGAATCAGAACCTCGGGCAGGAGGCAGGCTGGGTTCTGCAGTAAACCCAGAGGCAGGTTCAGGCCATTAACTCTGTGAGCGCCAAAAGCAATCTTCCAGACTTTACTTAGAAAACTCAGAAGCAAAGAGAGTTGAGGAATTTCTGTTTTTAAAAAAATAATCACAGCTTGCCTACCCAGTAGTGAAAACAGAGGCTGGGGGATGATGGCTCCGCCAAACAATTCTTTTCCTCACAAGCATGAGGCCTTGAGTTCAGTCCCTGAGGCAGCACACGCCTGTGACCTCAGTACTGAGGAGATGAGGACAGCGGTGTCATCTGTGAGGACTTGATTTGCCAGTCAGTGCGGCTCTGTTGGTGAGTTCTAGGTTCAGTGATGGATCCACGAAAGAAAGAAAGAAAGAGAGAGAGAAAGAAAGGAAGAAAGGAAGGAAGGAAGGAAGGAAGGAAGAAAATAAAGGAAGGAAGGAAGAGAGAGAGAGAGAGAGAGAGAGAGAGAGAGAGAGAGAGAGAGAGAACGAGAAAGAGAAAGAGAAAGAGAAAGAGAAAGAGAAAGAGAAAGAGAAAGAAAGGAAGAAAGAAAGAAGAGATGCCGGGCGGTGGTGGTACACGCCTGTAATCCCAGCACTTGGGAGGCAGAGGCAGGTGGATTTCTGAGTTCGAGGCCAGCCTAGTCTACAAAGTGAGTTCTAGGACAGCCAGGGCTACACAGAGAAACCCTGTCTCAAAAAAACCAAATCCAAAAAACAACAACAACAACAACAATAACAACAACAACAACAAAAACAAAAAACAAAAAAAGGAAGAAGAGGAGGAAGAAGAAAAAGAAGGAAGAGAAAGAGAAAGTGGACAGTGATTGCAGAAGATACCTCTGATGTTGACCTCTGACCTCTATACGCACTCACACATGTAGGGAAAACAAGAGGGCCCGAATACCTGAGAGAGGGATGGCCGGCGCCTGTGTACCTATGGAAGGGAGGCCGCCCAGCTAGCAGGGAGAGGTCCTTGCCCAGAATGCGGGGCCGTTTTGGCATGGGCCCCCATGTGCCTGTAGAGGAAGCCTGGCTGGGCAGAAGAGTCTTTGGTCCTTTCTGGTGGCTGGAGATGCTGAGGCCTGTTCGTTCCATTGCTCCTGCATGACGGGTTTTGATTAGAAGAGACAGTCCATGACTTCAAAGCTTTATTATAGAGAAGTAGGAAAAGAAAAAGAGATAGAGAAGTAAAAAGAGAAAGAAAAAATAGAGGAGTGAGAGCTGCCATGACCATGTGGAAAGAGAGGAGAAGAATGGGGAGAGAGGGGGACAGGGGGACAAGAGCGTAAGGGCAAGAGAGAAAAAGCAAGAGTGTGAGGAGAGGCCTTTCAGTCCTTGTATAGTGGACTGGGTTACCTGGCTGTTGCCAGGTAACTGTGGGGCGGGGAAAACCTGGCTGTAGCCAGGTGACTATAGGGGTGGAGTCCAGCCAGAACAGTGGCTACAGGGTTATATGTCCAACACACACATGCACTCAAAGATGGATGTACACACACTCACACATGAGAAAATGCATGCACTCATAAATGGACATACACACGCATACATGAGCACAAACATATGCTCACACATGGCCACATACACATGTACACACATATGAGCACTCACATATGGACATGCACACACATGAACGCACACACATGTGCTCATATGTGGACATGCATGCTCTCACATATGGGCACATACATGTATTCACACATGGATATAAACATGCACACACATGGTTAAAAAAAAAGAGATCTTTTCGGTTAATATCAGGAAGAAGGAAAGGTCACCCTGACTCCTTCACTTCTGTCAGACGAGAAACAGATGTAAGAGAGACACCTGAGCTGGAAAAGGAGACGGGAAATGATCTCTCTTCGCAAATGACAAGATCTACATGAAGAGCATCTTAACAGTCCCACACAGGGACATGGAAACCTGTCAGAACTAATTAAAGACCCATTACGTTACAGAATGCAACATTAAAACACAAACAGCGCTTTCATTTCTGCAGTAACAATGAAGCAGCCTAAAAGACTCTGAGAAAGCAATTCATTTGCAGTATTCTAAAAAAAAAAATTAGGTACTTAGGAACTACTAGCTAAGCAAGGGTGGAGAGACACGCACACGGACGACTCAGAACACTCAGAGACATTGAAGATGCAGAGAGCCAAGGACGCTGGCACAGTCCTGGAGTCCCAGCACTCAGGACCTGGAGTCAGGAGGCTTCTTGGCTACATAACACTTTTTGGGCTAGCCTCGGCAACATGAGACTCTATCCCCAAAACAAAGCAAGGATGCAAAACCAGAAAGGCGGCCCACGTTCACAGACCACACGACTTTCACTGTTAAGAGTCCCGTGGTGTTCAGCTTGAGTTGCAGAGCCAGTGCAATCTCATGCCAAATTCCAGGGAGGTCTTTTGTTTGTTTCTTTTTCCAGAAATAGAAGAATCTTCCCTAAAATTCACATGAAGTCTCAAGGCTCCTAACAGCCAAAATAAAAGTGGAAGTTCTCATACTTCCTGAGAAAACACAGTGCAAAGGATCAATAACACCACACACACACACACACACACACACACACACACACACACAAACACACACTGTGGTGTAAGCATACGGACGTGTAGGTGTGAATACATAGCACAGAACAGAACAGAAATCCCAGTAGTGTGCCCCTATATATGAGGTCAAATGCTTTTGACAATACTTCCAAGACTACCTGGTGAGGGAAGGACAGTCTTTATTTTTTTAATAAATGATGTGGAAAAATGAGATATCCACATGGAAAATAGTGAAATTCAGCCATCTTCATTCTCCCCGTGGCTGTGATAAAACACTCTAACAAACAACAAACCCACCTTAAGGAAAGAAGGGCTAAGGTTTGAGGTTATAATTCACCATGCTGAAGCAACTCAGTCCCTTCTCTCCACTCACATAGTCCAAGACCCTAGGCAGGGAATGGCGCTGCCCGCAGTGGGCAGGTCTTCCTACATTAATTAATACAACCAGATAGCTGCTTAGGCATTCTAGTAAGTTAACACGTAATGCCAACCATCTCAGGCACTTAGGACTATACAAAATCTAATGTGAAATGAATCAAAGACCCCAATGTAAAATTTAAAACAAATCGAAAATCTCTTAGAGGAAAATGATGGGGAAGTTTCCGCTCATTGGGTTTGATATGGCTTCTTGGTGGGCACACGAAGGACACAACCCACAAAGGGAAAGAGGAAGCGGTCTGGGCATTTTTTCTGTTCAACAAAATCTTTGTGTATCCACTCTGTCAACAGAATCCAAAAAGGCAGCCTGCAGAACAGAAGCAAGTGTTTGCACACAAGTGTTGGAGAAGGAACGAAGGTCCAGATTTTGTCAAGGGTACAAACTCAACAATAACAGCAGAGTTTCAATGAGCATAAGGCTGGGGCACACATTTCTCCTGAAAAGAGGCACACAGAGGTCCATGAGAAGTTGCCATTGTCACCAAAGGCCAGGGGAACACAAATCAGAAGTGCCGGGTGCCAATCCATATCCATCAGTGGAACCACAGTTCTGTCTGGATGGGGGCGGGATGTTTCCCTGCAACTTGTTCCAAGGACTGAGGAGGCCCATACCAGCTGCAAAGCATGGGGGGGGGAGTAAGGGGGGGAGGTAGTTATCCAGAGACAAAGCAAAAATACAGAGTATGCACAGCAGGAGGGCAGCCAGCTCAGAGTGAGATTTACAGTTGCTGCTCACCGCCTGGGGTCCAGGAGGAGAGTTTTGGTTGCTAAGAGGCAAAGCATAGGAGCTTTGATTGGCAGGCTTGGGTATGCTAGCATGTCCTTTCCTGAGATGCATCTGGTTTTAATCACATGTATGTCCAACCCTGCATAGCCATAAGGTAGCAAGTAGTAGTTTTCCCCTAAGAATTTATTTTGAGAACACAGTTTGCCTTAATGTGCATCACATGTACTCCAGACCAATCAAGGACAGATTGACCCCACCGGCCATATTTCAATATATATTTCAGGATGTGTTTGGTCACAGGAGGGAAGTTTCTAAGAGTTGCTAGGTAGCAATAAGCTCCAGGGACCTGATCATCTTGGCTTGGAGAGGGGTGAGCGTGCCGCATTCACGGGTGGGATCCTTGTTGCTAAGGGCCTTGTAAGGAAAGGGGTGTGTGTGTGTGTGGTGTGTGTGTGTGTGTGTGTGTGTGTGTGTGTGTGTGAAGCTGAGTGTGGTTCCAGGTTTCTTAGCAATCTCTGCACCTACATACCCCCTAAAGATGACTATGTTTAGGAGGGAGGAAGAAACAATTGTCCAGAGGACATGGGTACACTGGAGGGCTTGGGCCACCCATGCAGGATGTCCAATGCATAGCCATGGGGTATAGTAGGGCCTCAAAGGATAATCACCATGTCTGCCTGTTAGTAAAGACCAGAAAGAATGTTTGCAGGAACAAGGATTGAAACCCCCCCCCCCCAAGCTGATGAAAACCATCATCTGTATGTCCAAGTGGGATGGACTCCAGGACACACAGACTGGACATACAGGTCAGATCCTCCAGTGGCCAAGAACAAGCAAAGTCCCTTGAAAGCAGTAATGGGACAAAGATTCCTCCTCGTGCTGGAGGAAGGCGTGAGGAGACTAACTGCCGACTACTTGCTGGATCCAGGGGAGCAGAGGGAGGAGGGTGGGGCTTAAAGTCTGTCTGAAGGGGGAAAGGTCATCTAAAATTTTACATCCAGGAAAAGTGTCCTTCCAATCCAAAAGAGACATGGTGACAACCCTGGATGAGCCAAACCTGTCACCAGCAAAGTGACCCTGTAAGGAACACCAGGAGATGGCTTCAGGCTGAACTGAGAGACTTTGGGTAGTAATGGGACTCCATATGAGGAAACAGAGTGCTCGTGTCCACAGGAGTCAGGAGAAAGCCAGGATAAACTCGCACTGTGCGATGATGCTCTTTTTCTCAAATTTGACTTAACGACAATTCCCAAAGCAGTAATTATACATGTAATGACAGGCTTGCAATGCATCCTGGGAATCTGTGTGGCAACAACAATATAAAAGACAGAGAGGGTGGGGGTCTTTCCTGCCACATTTTCACACTGCTCAAATTAAATTGATGTTAATGTCATCTAGCTTGTTTTAAACTAATGCTTAATCCCAGAAGTAACCCCTAAAATGCTAACTTTTAAATATGGGACTGGCAGTACAGCATTGAAACTTGTAATTCCAGCTACTCAGGAGCCTGAGGCAGGGGGATTGCAAGTTTGAGGCCAATTGGGCTACAGTACAGTGTGAGTGCAAAGGTAACTTGGCAACTAGACCTGTCCTAAAATAAAAGAGTTTTGTTTTTTTAAAGGAGCTGGTTACTGTGTTTTATCCTAGTACTGATATCTCCCCAAGCTCTCTCTCTCTCTCTCTCTCTCTCTCTCTCTCTCTCTCTCTCTCTCTCTCTCTGTCTCTGTTTCTCTCTCTCTCTCTCTGTCTGTCTCGTATGAGCATACATGTTTTATATGTAATATATGTTATATATTATGTATAAGATATATATTAAAATACATGAGAAGGGGCTGTGTGATGACTTGGTGGATAGAGTGGTTTTCTGGATGAATGTGAGAACTAGAGCTCAGATCTCAGTCCCCAGGTAAAGCCAGGCCTAGTGGTACCCCCAGCCCCCCACCTCTGCCAGCCCGCAATCCTCATGTTCAGAAACAGAATACCAGGCCAACCTGGCCAATCAGTGAGCTCCAGGTTTAGCAACAGACCCTGCCTTGGTTAATAAGATGGAGAGCAATCCAGGAAGAGAGCCAACATTAACCCCTGGCCCTCATGAGAAAGCATATGCACATATATACAGACATGCACACACCTGTACACACTCAAACATGCACAGACACCACATACACAAGAAAAGGGAGAACAAAATGAATCATATTAATGATGGCAGAAACGGGGAATTAAAATGAACCCCATAGCAGAGCCAGAATTGGGTCCTGAGTCACCGTGACTTGGGCTGGCATCGAGCTGGTGTGTGTGTGTTTGTGTGTGTGTGTGTGTGTGTGGTATGTGGTATGTGTGTGTGTGATGTGGTTATCTGGTATGTGTGTGATGTGTTTG